>CM057344.1:84150228-84758804 GCA_030015575.1 Agapanthus africanus | reverse complement strand
CGGGATCGGCGTTGTGGTCCCTACGATAAGACAAAGAAAGGGTCCGATTACTCAAAAGAAATGGGAGAAGGAACATGGTGAACCGAAATGTACCAATGCCTAAGGATGCTCGAAGTCGTTCCTCTTCCTCAAAAGTCTTGAGAGAAGCAGCGAGAGCTTCTTCGGTAGAAATGCCTGTTAAAGAAGAAAAACGTCAGTCAAAACACGATAATAGAAATACGATGCAATGGCGGAAAATACAGTTAATGAGTACCTGATCGCGCGAGGATAGCCAACCCCTCTTCGTGGCTGGCCAATTGTTTAGAAGCTGCAATGGCAGCCGCCAGATCAGTATCGTCTTGCGGCATGAATAAGCCCTCGTTTGTCCCATACTCGCTCAGGCCCTCGCCGTAAGGAGCATGAGGCTCCTGTCCAAGTACAACGTTGATAGAAAAGATCGACTTCTTTTTCTTCTTCTGTGAGCGAGCTCCGGTCGCAGCCAACACTAGCTTGCGTTTCGTGGGCACTTTAGGACGGCGAGTCCCGATATCTGAGCCCACACCAGATTCGGGTGAAGCTACGTTTACCGTCTTCACGGGAGCGTGGGGCACTAATGGCACATCCACCGTCTCTACAGGAGCATGGGGCAATCCACGCGTGGGGCTTAGCACATGTAGAGGCTCAACTGCAGCAACCCCTCTTAGCGGAGGGGGACAGCGATCTGTCGCTTTAAAGGGACGTTGCGATTGCTGGCAGGGGGCGCACTCTTGCGATCGAGCAGCAGCCGCCTCTCTTCCCTGATAACAGCGCCCATGGCGTGTTGATACCAGGCCCCGTGTACGTTAAGGGCCCTCGGAATGCAACTCGGTTCGCTAATAAAGAAGTGGGAGCCCGTATTCAAGCGCATAAAGTGATGCAGCGCACCTCGTATCCCCTCTTTGGTGGCAGCAGGTTCTTCCAAGAACGCCTCCAGTGGAACCCCCTAGTTATAACTCAGCTGCTGGGCAAAATGATGGGGGTTGTATCTCATAAAAAGCGTCGCATCATTCTGCCTGAATACGAGAAAGCCCGGCCTGATGGAGTATAGATGTAGAATCTCCCGGGCTTTCAACACGAAGGCTCCCTCCTTAAAGACGTCGCGCAATTCCAGCATCATCTTGGAAGTTTCCTGGCCGATCGTCGGGACTTTGTCCGTAAAAGACATACTAGCTCCGACTGTGCGCGGACGAAGAAGCAAGCCCCTAGCTTCCCGCTGAGACGGATTCACGATAGAAGCGTCAACCAACCGCATAATTCTTGGGAATTTGCATTTCTCGAAAAATGAGGGTCTTTTATGAATGCCAAATACCCCGAGCACGTGCATTTCCATCCATGAAGTAAAGTAATGCATCGGGAAGTTGGCGGCATGCACCCCCGGTTCAGTTGTATCCGCCGCCACGCTAAGACCATGGTATAGATGGGCTAACCCAGCAATCCCAATGGCCACTTGTATCCCGGCAACCATTCGATGCGCTGGGTAGAAGACAGATGGCCTCATATAGCGAGGGTGCATAGGGAGCGCGAACCAGCACAACCACAGCCCAAGAAACCCAAGAAAGAAAGCTTCCTCGTCAATGCCCGGAGCGGCGATTTCTGACAGAGGAATGATTGCGGCATCAGGAAGAAAAAAGCCTTTCCGATCGTCTTCCAGTACTGGTCGACGGTCCAAGCCGAAGCCGAAGGGGTCGTCGAGTTTAGCAAACTTTTCGCCTCGTTGCGATAAGATCTCTGGGCGAAGAAACCGGGCAATGAAGTCTGCGAAACTGACCCCCCGGCCTTCGGATTCCAAGAAGAGGCTCTCGTACATGTTCAGCACCTTTATCAGACTAGGAAACTGGTGCTGAATAGCGTTCTCCGGCATTAGGCCCATCACCACCGGCTTGGTGGCAAAAACGTATTCATCCGGAGGAAGCAGCTCCTCATAGTGCTCCCCCCTAACCGGAAGACCAGAAATCTCAGCAAATTCTTCTAAGGAGATGGAGACTTCTCTGTCCAGCAGAAGAAAGGTATGGGTTGGGATGTTCCACTGCTCCAAGAACTCTTTAATCCACCATGTCGGAGGAGCAGAATATTGGAACAACGAAGCATAAACCGCAGTGTACAGGCCGAGCTTCAGCAGCTACGTTTTCTTTGCTGACAAGATGTACCTGCCCACTACAAATACCCGGCCGAATGTCGGGGAGTTAACCCGATGTTGTAAGGTTGTCACTGTTCCCCTCCGAAAGATGGCCAAGAATGAACGTCTTGCCTGAGATTCGGGGCAGATGCTATTTGGTTTTATCCATCTACCTCTCCGAAGATGCCAAGTTGATTTATGGCACCGTGTATCGGAGGTTTAGACGGATGCGGCCGATATAGTAGACTTCATCAGATTCCCCCTCGCTTGAGGGGTTTTTGATTGTGGGGACGCTCTTCCCTGCAGGCGCAAGCCCCTGCAGTTAATTACGCTACCGCATCGCGGTAACAACTTTCTCCTTCTCCAGAATTTCACTTCGTGTCGTGTGTGTTTGTTTTGTTTGTGGTTGCCCGTGGATTGTATACGGAGAGTAAGTTATGTCGTCGCCTGTAGGACGTGGATTAGTCCAAATCCATATTTTCTTAGATTTGGGTTTGGGGTTTTGGTTTGAGGATACGTTAGCCATGTTTGAGGCTAAGATCAACTCAAACGTTCGTTAAGGATACGTTAGTCCAATTTGAGACTAAGATCAACTTAACGGGATCATTTAGATCCGACAAAAGAGCATTTGGAGGCTCTATTGTTCCAGTTTAGGGACATAGTGGTCCATTGCATGTTTGGCCGTCGGGACCCATCACCTCTCTGACGACGTTGAAAGATTACAACGACAGATGTCAGAGGAGTTCAGAGATGTACCCCTGAACCAGAGTTGATTGAGGGATCTATAGTCCAATTTAGGACTAAAGTCTGTTTGAAGTTTTAAGGATACGTTAGCCATATTTGAGGCTAAGATCAACTTAAACGGGATCGTTTAGATCCGACAAAAGAGCATTTGGGGGCTCTATTGTTCTAGTTTAGGGACATAGTGGTCCATTGCCAGTTTAGGGACATAGTGGTCCAGGGGTTTAAGGATGCTTGAGTCCGGGAGTTTAAGGATGCTTGAGTCCGGGGGTTTAAGGACGCTTGAGTCCGGGAGTTTAAGGACGCTTGAGTCCATATTGATGTGTGGTTGTCAGGACCCGTCACCTCTCTGACGTCGTTGAAGGATTACAACGATAGATGTCAAAGGAGTTCAGAGATGTACCCTTGAACCGGATGTAAATTGATTTGAGAGAGCAGTCATGCTCAGTTCAATTTAATTTGAGGACTTACGGCCAGAATTGGGCTAAGTCCAGTTGAAAACGTTCAACATTTTATTTGCAATTGGCCTGTTAGGCCTATTTGATTTGGGCTCTGTCCCTTTATTTTTATGATGCAGAGCATCTGTTTTGGTCTGACAGACCTTTGTTTAGGCTCTTCCCTTTAAAATAATGCATGGCATTTTATTAGGCCTGTTAGGCCTTTTTTTAATTGGGCTCAGCCTTTCTGTAAATAATGCAGTGCCTTAATCATCTGACAGTGGCCATGTGGCCTGTCAGGTGCTTTGTGCCAATTGATGAGCGCAAGCGCATGTAGAGGTGACACGTGTCACGCTCTGATGAGCGCAAGCGCATTGCACTGTGCCAGTGCGCTGCGCTGTTGCGCTGCTGACACGTGGCGCGCTCTGGTGAGTTGCGCCAATTTCAGAGAGCAATGCTCTATTTTAAAAGCGCATGGCGCAAGTGATTCTGGAGCTGACACGTGGCGCTCTCTGGTGGCTTGCGCCAACCTAGGAGTGCAACAGTGCAGATTTACAAGTGCAAGGCACTGTTTTAATATTTTGATCCAGTTTTGGATTCAAGAAAAGAATCTTTTAAGATTCCAGAACCAGTGGTTCATAAAAAAGGCAATGCCTTTGTTATTATTATTTTTTTTATTGAAGATCTTTGATCTTGTTCTTAGATCAATGATCTTTCAGAAGAAATTCTTCTTTTTTATTCAAAGGGTTTACCTTTTTCTCTTTCTGAATTCTTCTCAAACTTTTTTTTAAGAGCTCTGTGAATTCTCTCTCTGTTTTTCTGTGTTTCTGTCCTTTTTTAGAATTGGGGTCTAGGGGCCTTTATATAGTGCCAATTAGTTTGTTAAATTAGTTAAAGATCTCTCTCTCTGAGTGATTTAGGGATTTTTCCCTACCGTTGGATCTTTGATCCAAGAGCTTCTCTTTTACAGAAGACAATTTTCTTGTTTTAACAAGAACAGAAAGATCTTACCGGAATTTTAATTCTGTTTGGCGCAAACACACCTGCGCTTGACACGTGTCGCGCAGCACAGAGCGCAGCGCAACTGCGCTGACACGCGTCGCGCAGCGCTGAGAACAAATCATCTAAAGCGTTGCTTCTTTTGTTTTTTTACTTTAAGTAGAGCCTTGCTCTGATTGGGTGCGCTTCCTTGGGCGCTGCGCTGGCGTATCAGCTTCTGACACGTGGCGCGTTGCGCGCAGCGCAAGAAATTTGAAGCATTGCTTCAATTTTTGAATTTTTGAAATTCAAACAGAGCTTTGCTTTGATTGGGGGAAACAAATGCCCCCCACCGTTGCGCTCATGTGGCGTACACGTGAGTGCAGCGGTGGCAAGATCTTGGCCGTTAGATCAACTGAGGAGTTGAAGGGGCGCAAGCGCCTATAAATAGGACCCTTAGTCCTCAGTAGATGATTACCATCTTTAAGAATTTTGATTTTTAGAGCCCTGCTCTTGCTTTTAAGAATTTCAGAGCCTTGCTCTCGTTTCTTTTCAGGAACTTCAGAGTTCAAATTTTAGAACATCTTAGGTAAAATTTAAATTAATTTTAATTAACAGAGCCTTGCTCTCATAGATCTTTGATCTAAAGAAAACCCCTTTGGGGTTTCACCAACAGAGCCTTGCTCTCAAGAATCTTTTTCAGGGTTTCTTAACCCATGAACAGAGCTTTGCTCTTTGGCAAAATATAGATCTTTCGATCTAAAAATGAAGAACTCTTAAGAGTTTTCATGGATCTTTAAGATCCCATTTTTTTTAATTTTTAAGAATTAGCATCCCTCTGATGGATTTTTCCATCATTATCACAGAGCCAAGCTCTTTTAATTTTTTAAGGAATTTTGTTCCCTTGAGACCAGAGTTTAACAAGTGTCACTCTGTGACAGAGCTTTGCTCTGAAAGAGGAGATTTTCTCCTTGTCTCTAGGGATTTCTCATTAATGAGAATATTCTTTTGAGGATCTCTTCATTAACTGACAGTTTCATCTAATGATGGGGCTGTCTTATTAACTGATGCACTGTCATCCAGATTTTGTGGGTCCCCCTTTGGTCCCTTACCCACTGCATTGCAGTGTGTTATAAATTTTAAAATTCCAAGCGTTGGAATTACAACACTGACGGCTGACTTTTGTCCCTCCGCAGGAAACATGCCTGCTGACCTGTCATTCCCGTTTGTTCGCTCGGAGGGAGGATTTCCAGCGTCGCCGGTAGATCGGGAGGTATTTGCTCTGATTAACGATCATGACCCCGAGCACAAGAACCTTCACCTGTGGGGTAGGTGGTATAATGAGATCATCCAGGGTCGCCAAAGCTTCGGTTCCGCTACGCCGTCTGACCCTATATTTTCGATCCCCTATGCGGATGAACCCCCGGTGAAGTATGCCGTGGAGGTCAAGGATTGGAATTCGGATGATCTTCTCCAGCCTGCGATTGGTGCCATTCCCGTGCAGCCGCCGCCGACAATAGACATTTTGGGGAGGTGAATATGTCAGGGTGAAGCACGCCCTTGGGGACAGGCTTATAACATTGGGTTGACCCCGCGACCACCCGCCGGATATTTGCAATGGGCCAGGTACATCCTATCGGCGAAGAGGACTCATCTGTTGAAGATTGGTTTGTACTCGGCAATCTACGTCTCGCTTTTTGAGTATCCCTCTCCTCCCACGTGGTGGATTAAGGCTTTCATCGAACAATAGAATATCCCCACTCACACCTTCCTTATGACGGACAGGGAAGTCTCTATCTCCTTGGAAGAGTTTGCTGAGATCTCGGGTTTGCCGATGAGGGGGGAGCATTACGAGGAGCTGCTTCCTCCTGATGAATACGTCTTCGCCACCAAGCCGCTGGTGTTTGATTTGACGCCGGAGAATGCTATTCAGCACCAGTTTTCGGGCTTGGTGAAGGTGTTGAACATATACGAAGGGCTCTATCTGGAATCAGGAGTCCGGGGAGTTAGCTTCGCAGATTTTATCGCCCGCTTCCTTCGACCGGAGTTTTTATCGGAGCGGAGCGAGAAGTTCGCCAAGCTCGATGACCCTTTCGGCTTCGGCTTGGACCGTCGACCAATATTGGAAGACGATCAAAAGGATTTTTATCTCCCCGGCGCCGCCGTCATGCCTTTGTCATAAATCGCCGTCCCGGGCATGGATGAGGAGACCTTCTTTTTGGGGTTCCTGGGATTGTGGCTGTGCAGTTTCGCGCTCCCCATGCACCCGCGCCACATGCGGCCGTCCGTTTTCTACCCAGCGCATCGGATGGTGGCTGGCCTGCAGTTGACGATAGGAATTGCCGGGTTGGTGATTTGTATGTCAAAAACTATTTCTAAACCGCAATCAAGAACGGCGTCGCATGAAGCTAGTCGGTGAGTACGGGTCGGTCCACAGGGATTTTGTGAATCTCCTATTCGTTCTTACGAGTTAATTCCGAAGGGTGTTCGGTTGATTATTAAATCTAAAAATCTAATTAACCTAGGGCAATTATCTAGATCTATTCTTGCTAGGGTTAGGTTTAGGGATGGTTTGGAAATGCAATTAAATCTCAACGCTTTCTATACCCGAATGAAGATCTGTGAGGAGTTATGGTAATTATCAATAAAGGGGATTAGATCCATTCGGGAAGGTGTTCCTTCCTCTAGGTTCTTGTCCTTCCTTTAGAGATCCTTACCCTAACCTCCATGGAAAACGCGTGCAACCGGGCTTTTACACTACGGTGTCATCGTTACCTCGAGGGGTAGGTTGCCGTAGGGCGCGGTGTGCGCGCGTATGCATGGAGTCCTATTGTAAATATTTGGTGGGTAAGAGAGGGATGAGAGATCTCATCTCTCAAAATCCTTCCCCAAAGCTAAACCCTAAATAAGTTCCTAGGGCATAAAATTAAATCTACCTAGGGCAAAGAGTTGAAATCTAAACTAGGGCGAGAAATTAAATCTACTTACAGATGCATCCCTCCAATCATCCATGCAGGGTTGTTAAATCTGAATTTCTGAATGGAAAAGAAACACCGATGCTCTCCAAAAGAATTTCTGAATTTTTATTAAAAGGAGGCATCAGAATTTACAATGATTAGAGTTCCTATTTATAGAGGATAGGAAACCCTAGGTTACATTTTGATCCGCATGTCTAAAATTACAAATATAGCCCTAGAAAATCTTTTCAGCGCAGCATTGACGTTTTGGTAAAAACAAAATTTTCTTTTGTCTTCTTATGGCCGCGGAACCGCGGTCCGAGGCCTGGTTTGGCCGCGGTTCCGCGGCCCAAATGAGGAGTTGGCTGCTGAAACTTTGTGGGCTTCTTATGGTAGTTTTGGGCTACTGTTTTCTTTACTTTATTCTTCATAATAGCTTCTGGTTCATTTACAGATTTCCCAGTGAATAATTGTAGCTCAGTAGACTTTTAACCGTTCGCTTTGTATTGACGTCTTGAACCTTGCTTTGTGAACTGTTTCTTATGTAGGCTTGATCAAGATCTTCTGTTCATTGGTTAAAGTTCACTTTTTCATTGTCTTTACATCGTCTTCACTGTTTCCTGTCCAAGAATCTGTAACCTGTAACATGTAGCAGACATGCGTCAAAAGCACCTGTTTATTTATAAAAAGAATAAGAATGGGGAATATAATAATACAATATTATGGTGTGAACAAATACCCCCAAACTTATCTTTTGCTCATCCTCGAGCAAACTTATTTTTATTCACTAAAATCCTAACCGCACTTTCGCAGGGAAACGCGATTGCACTGAGCACGTGCAATAAGCCGTTAAACCTCTAGGTGTCCCTAGTAGGAGGAGTGTTGTCTCCTGAGGGTTTTCAGCGGATTACACCCACAAAATCCTATCAACTTGACTTTTTCGACTTTTGTTCTCCAATTAGGTTTTCTAACAAGGAATTCTATTATCGTCGACTCGTAAATTATTCACCCACATTCTTCACGCTTCCTCATTATTTAACTTAAGATTATATATATCCTGTAGACTTACTTAGCTTTCGGCATCTCTTAAGTTTTCCTTCTAGGGTTCCATCTCCACTTAGGAATTTTTTTATCAACTTTACTAAAGATACAAGTTCTATTCTTCACTCCTTTCTCTCATCTAAATTCCAATCACATACCCCTACGTGTGTGTATATAAATCACCCCTACACTTGGAAATTCAAATCAAGCAATCGTACTCTTATCCATTGTTCAAAGCACTTATTAATTGGTGAATTTTTAATTGAATTTCGCTTACACATCCTTCATGCGACCGTTAATATTTCTTGAGGTACCAACAACCGATTACAAGATATGTTAGCACTTTAAAGCGTAATTCCCAGTCTTGCAACACCCAAGGCTTTTAGCAGTGACTCCTAAACCAGTTGGTCTAAGGCACTAGGTGATGAAGCACCCTCGCTAAATATTTTTCTATTTTTGCAGTCTTAAGTAATCACAAAAACCAGTGTCCATTTTTTTTATTCTTTATTCACACTTGTATATTTTTTCATTTTCTTCGTACTAAGGACTTTAGACAAGAGCATTTCAAGGTCTCCTCTACTATTCCAAGTTTCAAGGTGCGTGATTGTGCAAATTGTAGGATATACATTTTCAGAATCTAGACTTAAGGTAGGAACTATTTTTCAAACTTATACTCTAATAAGAATATCAATACGCTTCCCTTGTTTTGACTTAGCCCAAGAAGTGAACCCAAAATTTGCCTATTTCTAAATAAACTACAAGGCATATACTTTCTACCGTTAAACTTTTAAGGACGGTTATCTTTAGGGTTTTTAATTCACTAAGTCTAAGATCTAGTTGTTCCTAGCCAGTTAACCTATTTGTCAAACTCAAGTCAATTAGCCAATACTGAATACAATAATTTTTATAATTTTTGAAATTTTTCAAATTTTTATGGGTTTTCAAATAAATATGCAAATGCAAAAATATATACAAATGAATGCGAAGGAAGAAGACGTACCGAGCATACCCCCAAACTTGAACTTGACAGTGTCCTCACTGTCATGCTAAACCAAGAGGGTCAAAATGCCGATACTCCCCTGTTTATTTATTTATAATTTTTTTTTTCATTTTTTAATGTTTTGAATTTTTTTTATTTTTTATAAAAAGAAAACAAAAAAAATATGTACATATATACAAAGGTTCCCCCCAAACTTAAGCTTGGCCTTACACAAGCCAAATGTTAGCACCAACCATTCAAAAATCTTATCATGGTAAAGGTATAGTCGGTGCAAGAATGGGATGGAGATGAAAGAAATGAGAAACACGCGAGACCGAGTGGAAAGAAGAATGGTAGAATATGGTCTCGGTGGGGGGAAAGAAGGGCAGAAAGGAGAAAGAAGGATCGCGCGAACTTGAGGGTGTAAATCGAGTGAATAAATTAGCGCAATATGTGATGATCGATATGTTATAAGCGATACCGCTAACCTATCAACCCGTCGGGAAATGGGGTCAAATCCCTCAAGATTCGCAAGAAAATATGGGTACGCCGAACTTGGTATAGGAGATGAAAGCGTAACGGTCACTTGTACAGTCGGAACAATAGGAATGACGATAGGGAGGGAATTAGGGATAGTCTCTTTCTCACCGTAGTAAATTGTCTCGAACATAAAAGATTCCATCAATGGTTCGAAACTACTGTAAGCAACCGAGTCTGATGGTTCAATTAACTCATCTGAAAATGTAAAGGACTCAAACTCGGGCGGTGAGTCATCAACATCGTCCGAAAAAGTGAAACACTCGTAGGTGTTATCATCTGTGAGAATTGTGTCAGATTCAAAGGAAATGGTTTCAAGCTCACAGTCGTCAAGCGTGACCGGAACGATGGAAAGGAGGGAGGGTGATATAACAGCTAAAGGTTCAGGAGGCTGAATTGGAAAATCAGACACATCAAATAAAAATGGTTCAACCTCAATATGGTTCTCAAAACTCTCCTTAATACTATCCTTATAGTTCTCCTCAACATTTATCTCATCCATGCTATTATCATCAAAGTCGAGACGCATATGAAGTTCGGGAGAAACATTTAATAACTCTGGATGATGATTTGAACATAAAATTTCAATTAAATCGACAGGTTCATCATCCGAAATATTCCCGGCGTCTATATCCTCAATCAAGCGAAAATCAATTTCTTTAGACACCTCCTTAAAAGCATGGATATTTATCGATTTAGGTTCTAGAGTGGAGGTGTAAAGGTCAAACGGATTAGGTGCGGTTTCACTCGAGAGGGGTTCTTCACAATTTGGCAAATCAAGCACTACAAAATCACACAACTCATTTTTATTTTCAACAGGTGAACTATTTAGGGCAATCGATGGAAAACAGGAGTTGTGGGCTTCAACTGGGTAAGGGTAGGTTTGATTTGGAAATCCTCTCACATTCTCACTCTGTCCAACCGCCTTCTTATACATTGAAAAATTTTGAGCTAGCGGGAAACTAGCTACCGGTTCACTAGGTTGCATAAGGGCGGCCACGGACGCTTCCACATTCCTAGTCATTTTATTTGTTGCTGCAATATAAGCTTCCAACGACTCCTCCAAACTAGACTTAGGTGGTGAGGGGGTTTCGGTAAAAGATTCAAAATTGGTTGGATATGTGAAACTCCCTAATGGCTGTGTAGAAACAGTGTCTAGTGAAGGTGGGAAAGTCGGGTATGACTCGTAGGAAGTGGGTGATTGGACAGGGGTAGGGTCAACATATGGATAAAAAGGTGAATAGTCGTGTTGATCCCTAGAACTGGATGAGTGGAGAGGGGTGAAAGATCGGCTGCGAGATTGAGCAATATGCTCAGCAATGGACATCGGCTTAGAAGTTACAGCAGGACTTGGAAAAGTGGTGTCAACATATGTAGGTGGTAAAGATGGACTTGGTCGACACAAAGTGGGTTGAAAAGTCAAACTATTTCTCCTAGACGCCTCTATTTGATCTTTCAAAGATTTTTTTGACAAGGAAGGATCGTCTTTAAATTGACCGAACAAATTAACGTACGACTCAAAATTAGGTTCGGGATACCAAAGTTCGGCTAATGATTTATTATGTGGGGTACCCATGTTGGAAGAAAGAGGGAAAGAAGGAAAGTTTATTGTGGTGCAAGGATTTATTTGCGGCTAAAAACTATGCAAGTTTCTATCAAAATTTTCCTTATTCTTTTTTTTTATTCTTTTTCTCTTTATTAGGAAAAATTTGTTGCAAAAAGATTTTTAACACAAGATATGCAACAACAAAATATTACTTGCAATCTAATTTCATTTTAAGCAAGGCACAGAAATCCTGCACAAGATCGTTATTTGGAAGGGAATATATTTTTAAAGTGCACAAAATCCTGCAGGCATTTTTCAGAAAATTTATTAAAAATTACAGAAGAGAAATAACAGAGGAGCTTACAGTGCAAATTGCAGAGGATGATATCACCAAAAGGGCGCGGTTCCGCGGTATAAACGCGTTATTGCCGCGTTTTCGCCACAGTCTAAACAGCACGAGTCCCCAAAAAATTTTTGATCCTCTGATATGACAAGACGGCCGCGGTTCCGCGGCCTAAGGTGGGTTTTGGCCGCGGAATCGCGGCGGTTTGGGCGATTTGGGTCTCCAAAAAAATTCCTTGTTCTGTTGTTCAAAATCTCTTCTGTTCGGATATTTTGTTTCCTGTTTTTCTTTCTGGAAATCTCCAGATCCAAATTTGTATATCCTGCAAAAATTAAAACAACAAAGTATCCCTTCCAAAGATAACAATTGATATATTTTTATAATTTTTGGGGTTTTTCAGATTTTTATGATTTTTTTATTTTATGATTAACCCGAAATTGCGAAAAGGAAATTTCTACGCCATCCCCGGCAACGGCGCCATTTGATTTGTATGTCAAAAACTATTTCTAAACCGCAATCAAGAACGGCGTCGCATGAAGCTAGCCGGTGAGTATGGGTCGGTCCACAGGGATTTTGTGAATCTCCTATTCGTTCTTACGAGTTAATTCCGAAGGGTGTTCGGTTGATTATTAAATCTAAAAATCTAATTAACCTAGGGCAATTATCTAGATCTATTCTTGCTAGGGTTAGGTTTAGGGATGGTTTGGAAATGCAATTAAATCTCAACGCTTTCTATACCCGAATGAAGATCTGTGAGGAGTTATGGTAATTATCAATAAAGAGGATTAGATCCATTCGGGAAGGTGTTCCTTCCTCTAGGTTCTTGTCCTTCCTTTAGAGATCCTTACCCTAACCTCCATGGAAAACGCACGCAACCGGGCTTTTACACTACGGTGTCATCGTTACCTCGAGGGGTAGGATGCCGTAGGGCGCGGTGTGTGCGCGTATGCATGGAGTCCTATTGTAAATATTTGGTGGATAAGAAAGGGATGAGAGATCTCATCTCTCAAAATCCTTCCCCAAAGCTAAACCCTAAACAAGTTCCTAGGGTATAAAATTAAATCTACCTAGGGCAAAGAATTGAAATCTAAACTAGGGCGAGAAATTAAATCTACTTACAGATGCATCCCTCCAATCATCCATGCAGGGTTGTCAGATCTGAATTTCTGAATGGAAAAGAAACACCGATGCTCTCCAAAAGAATTTCTGAATTTTTATTAAAAGGAGGCATCAGAATTTACAATGATTAGAGTTCATATTTATAGAGGATAGGAAACCCTAGGTTACATTTTGATCCGCATGTCTAAAATTACAAATATAGCCCTAGAAAATCTTTTCAGCGCAGCATTGACGTTTTGGTAAAAACAAAATTTTCTTTTGTCTTCTTATGGCTACGGAACCGCGGTCCGAGGCCTGGTTTGGCCGCGGTTCCGCGGCCCAAATGAGGAGTTGGCTGCTGAAACTTTGTGGGCTTCTTATGGTAGTTTTGGGCTACTGTTTTCTTTACTTTATTCTTCATAATAGGTTCTGGTTCATTTACAGATTTCCCAGTGAATAATTGTAGCTCAGTGGACTTTTAACCGTTCGCTTTGTATTGACGTCTTGAACCTTGCTTTGTGAACTGTTTCTTATGTAGGCTTGATCAAGATCTTCTGTTCATTGGTTAAAGTTCACTTTTTCATTGTCTTTACATCATTTTCACTGTTTCCTTTCCAAGAACCTGTAACCTGTAACATGTAGCAGACATGCGTCAAAAGCACCTGTTTATTTATAAAAAGAATAAGAATGGGGAATATAATAATACAATATTATGGTGTGAACAGTTGGCTCACCTATACAATGGACTTAGCGTGGCGGCGGACGCTAATGAACCTGGGGTGCAGCCTGCTAATTTCCCGATGCACTACTTCACCTCATGGATGGAAATGCATGTGCACGGGGTGTTCGGCGTCCATAAGAGCCCTTCGTTTTTTTAGAGGTGCAGACTCCCAAGAGTCATGCGGCTGATCGGCGCCTCGATCGTGACTGCGCCTCCGCGGGAGGCTAGGGGGTTGCTCCTTCGTCCACACCTTGTCGGAGCGAGGATTTCTTTTTTGGATAAAGTCATAACTATCGGCTCAGAAACCTCCAAGTCGGTGGTGGCGCTGCATGACGACTTCAAGGACGGAGCCTCCGTACTGAAAGCCCGGGAGATTCTTCACCTCTACTCCATTCGGCCGGGCTACCTGGTGTTCAGGTAGAACGAGATGGTGCTTTTCATGAGGTATAACCCGCACCGGTTTGCCCAACAATCAAGCTATCACCAGGGGATCCCGCTGGAGGCGTTTTTGGAAGAGCCCGCGGCCAGCAGGGAGGGGATACGGAGCGCGATGCACCATTTCATGCGACTGAACACGGGCTCCTTCTTCTTCATCAGCGAGCCAAGCTGCCTTCCCCGGGTCCTCAACGCGTACGTGGCTTGGTACGCGCACGCAATGGGTCCAGTTATCCATATGGAGAAGCGCATGCTGGTTGACCGCAAGGGTGCGCCTCCCGGCGGCGACCGCAAGGCTCCCCTGAAGCCAAGGACCCCGGTCGTTCCTCCGCTGAAAGATGCCGGAGCTGGGCCACCTCGCGTGCTGAGCCCTCCGCGCGGATTTCCGCTCCGTGATACTGTGGATGCGCCACCAGCGCCCCGTGCTCCAGTGGAGACGGTCAATGTGGTTTCACCGGAGTTCGGCGTGGGCGCGGATATCGGGACCCGCCGCCCTAAGGTGCCTGCAAAGCGCAAGTCGATCTCGGGTGCACCCAGGGCTGGCGGGCAGAAGAGGAAGAAGAAGTCGCTTCTCTCTCTCGATGCTATCCACGGTTTAGAGCCTCAGGCCCCTTTTACCGAAGGTATAAGCGAGTATGGCAGCAATAAGGGCTTCTCGGTAGATCCAGCGGACACCGGTCTGGCGGCCGCCATTGCTGCTTCTGAGCGATCAGCCAGGCTCGAAGCGATGTTGACTAAACTCACTCAGTCAGGTAATCATTAGATGCACTCTTCGTCATTTTATCGCATTTTTATCATTATCTTTGACTAATGCTTTCCCCCCTTTTTTTTAACAGGTGTCACTACTGAAGAAGCCATCGTTGCCTCTCTAAAAACCTTCTAGGAGGAGGAAAAGAAGCGCACTTTATTGGGCGTTGGTACGTCTCGCCTCATTAAGTTTTTGTCCTCTTTTCTGATGGCCAACCTAACCTTCTTCCTTTGTCTCTTTGCAGGGGCTGCGCCAGCTGATGCGGGGACTCTCCCCGGGCTAGCTACTGAAGTCCCGGTCTCTTCGGGGCTGCCACGAAGTATCAACTCGAAAAATCGGTGAGGGATGCCTTAAAGGATTTAGAGGCATCTCTATACACAGACGATGACGCCTCGATGAAGGAAGCTTCGAAGAGGTCCGTCTTGACGGCTCGGGAGGAGAGAAAGCGGCTGAGGCGCGAGGCGAAGGCACGCAGAGCTGCTTTGGCCGTGGGAGCGGGCCCAAGTACCGCTCCTCGTGCTGATACTCCCTCGGAAGAGCCCCCGGTCGCTTTGTCTACCGCTCACAGACAGGCGGCGCGTGCAGCTCGTGAGGCTAACGATCAGTCCACCTCAGGTAACGTGTCTTTCAAGATTTTGTTGTAAGAATTGTAAAACCTGTCGGTTCTTATATATCTTGTCCTGCAGGGCCAAGTCCAACCGAAGGGGAGGCGGAAACCGTCGAACCTAAGGGGACAGAGGAAGAGGCACCGGCTGAACCCGAGCCGACGGTGGGCGACGTCGCCGGGGTTGCTGGACCTGAACTGGGGGCTGAGGAAAATGCGCCAGAGAAGGTCGTCGATGCCGAGCCTGAGGTAGCGGCAAATGAGATGACTACTATAACTGAGCCTGGGGCAGCAGCGGACGGAGCGCCTGAGACCGACAACCCCTTGGCGACGGCGGACGAGACAGCAGCGACCGTTGAGCCCGAAGGAGTAGCGGGTGAGACGGGCATGACTTCCGGGGACAAGCCAGCCGCTCTTTCTCAAGAGTCTGGCAATGCTCCAATCATTGCTCTCCCCGTCTACGGTCCTCCGCCGTCTCCTGGCCGCGCGAGCACGACGACAGCCCCCATTGAGTCGGGTGATGAGGCCACGGGAGGTGGACTCATGTCGATGGAGGAGAGAGACGCCTCCGTTTTGGCTGGCGGCTCATCAGGTAAATCTCGAGTTACTGTCCCTTTTTTATGTTGCAATCTTTCCTGACAGGTGTATCTTTGTTTTTAATGCAGGTGCGGCCAGTGCTGACGCTCCATTGCTCGAAGGGGCGCCGTTAACTACTGCCTTGGCGGTGGCCACCTCTCAGCCTTCTCTCGTACCATCGCAGATGCTGGAAGGTATGGATTTGCAACCCATTAGTTTTATCTTTCGGACGCATAATTTATGTACTAATGTTGTACTATTGCGTCTTTGCAGGAGTGCTTTTTGATCACCTCTACCAAGTGTTGCACCCGCACTTCTCCTTCCTATCTGAACTCGCTTCTTCCTCCAGTGGCGCTGGTGAGTATAGTTTCCAATTGATGCCTTTCTTTTTTCAGTAATGGAATTATTTCTGACTCTTCCTCGTCCTGATTGCAGTGCTACAAATCGAAAGAGGAGATGAAAGATCGGTCGCGCCACCGGCCCTCCCGGCTTTGCCGCCTGCTGCAGCTGGTATAGTAAACTTTCCCATCGATGCCTTTTTCATATTTCTTGAACGATCATCTGATCGTATTTTGTTTTTTCAGCTGTCGTTCCGATTCCGGCGCCCTTTGAGTCTCGCGTCATAATGCCGGCAGGCCCCTTCCTGAGACGTCCGTCTTCAAAGGGTGCCATAATGAGTTTGGGCATGCTGAGCGGATACGTCGAAGAGCTTAACGCGGACGCTCCCCCATCTGCTGCAGATTTCGCTGCGGAGGTTAACTCGATGTTGGCGGCGCTTGTAAATTTTCATGATGAAGGCGTCGTCGAGCTTTGGGTTAATCACTGCAGGGAAATCGAGGTTCGCCTGCATCAATCGGAGTTTATGCGCCCTGCTCCCGAGACCTTAGCCGCAAGCAATCAATGGGTAGCATGGATCGGGCAAAGCGCTTCTTACTTCCGCCACTTGGAACAAGAAGCGGCTTTAAGGAGGGAATGCCAAGAGACCTCAAGCGAGACGGCTCGTCTGCGTGCTGAGGTTGAGGCAAACGCTGCCCAGGTGAAGGCTATCTTCGAGGGCCTTCTGGAACGTATCTCTAATGTGCTAACACTGAAGTGGAAGCTCGATGCCGCTGAGCGTGATGCCCAAGGCCGCGAAGCAGCTCAGCAGTCAGTTGGGGAGCAGCTTTCATCCTTCTTGTAGCAGCGGGCTCAAGTGGAAGCAGAATTGGCGGTGGCAGCCGATCAGGAGAAGGCATGGAAGGAAGTGCGTGAACAATTGATAGGGCTATTTAAGACGCTTTCTTCCCAGTAGCTGCCCTTGTATCGATGATATATTTGTAAATTTTTTTTTTCTGAATAAGATGTATCCATTCTTTATTCTTTTATACGATTCACCTTGTACTTGATTGAATTAATGAATAAAGATACATATATATATATTTTTTGCAATGTCTTGGTGTCATTTCTTTGCTTTCTCCCTTCTCTTATTATCAGCATGCTGTCTTAATAAACATGGTTGACAGATAATAGAGCAAGCATCTTGGTTTCTTCAAGAGATAGCGATGGTTTAGGCCGCAGGTTCAGATTTGCTGTCTAAGACTTTTCAACTCTATGAGCCGTGAGGGTCTCATACAGACTTTTCTCCCTACGGATCGAGAGGATCTCGTGTATTTTCTCCTTAGGAATCGTAAGGATTCCTAAGTGCGTTTTCTCTTATAAGTCGTAAGGATCCCATAAGAGAATTTTTCCCTCTTATGAGTCTAGATGACTCGTAAACGGTTGTTTCCCTCCTTATCAAGATTTGACTTCGGAGAGTGTGACCCGTGAATAGTATGCAAGAGTCCGTTTTGGACCAACTTGCAGGACCCCAGTGCTTAGGAAACAGGTTTTTTTTTAAAAATCTCTGCTGCCTAAGGCTTTGCCTCGTGAGTCGAAATGAATCGAGCATTTCTCGCAAGGATGTCCTAACGTCACAGTTAACCTCTGCTCTTTACGACAGAAGTCCGTTAGGGTCTGTGGTACTTAGGGTTTTGGCCGTCGTACCGTCGCGTTGGCTGATATATTCCTCGATATGCAATCTTGCTGTTCGAGTAGCCTTGCGATTGTCGTGTCTCTAATCCCTTCGGGGGCTGGACAAGACGTCTTCAAGTAATCTTCCAGGTAATATTACCGTCGAAAGGGCAAGCGTAGGGATATTCCATGTCGCTTTTTACTTGAGGTTAGGCTCATTTTGGAGAGCCCCGATGAGTCATAACCACTCTGCTATGGTGTGGGATGATCTCCGATAGTCTTTCAAGCTTTATATGACTTGCCGTCAAGACCCTGAAGCTAGGAATTTGGCCTTTGCTTCGTTTGCTGACATTGTGTCCTCTATATCGAGACGAATGTCGCGGTTGTCTCTAGGTTGTTGGTGAACCGTCGAGGTTTGGAACTAGGGACTTTGCCGTGGCTCCGCTGTTTGATGATGTCGCGTCCGCTGTGTTGAGACGAACGTCGAGGTGGTGACCATTCCGTACTGGTGTGAGATGATCTCCGGTTGTATTTCAGGCTTTATATGACTTGCCGTTAAGACTTTGAAGCTAGGAATTTGGCTTTTGCTTCGTTTGCTAGCATTGCGTCCTCTATATCGAGACGAATGTCGCGGTTGTCTCTAGCTTGTTGGTGAACCGTCGAGGTTTGGAACTAGGGACTTTACCGTGGCTCCGCTGTTTGATGAGGTTGCGTCTGCTGTGTCGAGACGAATGTCGAGGTGGTGACCATTCCGCACTGGTGTGAGCTAATCTCCGGTTGTCTTTCAGGCTTTATATGACTTGCCGTTAAGACCTTGAAGCTAGGAATTTGGCCTTCGCTTCATTTGCTGGCATTGCGTCCTCTATATCGAGACGAATGTCGCGGTTGTCTCTAGGTTGTTAATGAACCGTTGAGATTTGGAACTAGGGACTTTGCCGTGGCTCCATTTGATGGTGTAGCATCTATGTCCTGCTGGAGGAAGAACACTAGGGTGACATCGCGTCTGCTGTATCGAGACGAACGTCGATGTGGTCTCTAGGTTGTTGGTGAACCGTCAGGACCTGGAACTAGGGACTTTGTCATGGCTCCATTGTTTTGTGGATCCGAGATTCTCTCCGGGTATCGCGAAATTGCACGGCTGAATATTCTCACAATTCCTTAATTCTTCAGAGATGGACTCCTTGAAGAGAGGGCCGAGGGCTACCTTTTCATCGGAATCGCTCCCGAAGGTGAGAACTCGTAATCCCCCGGGATCATCCCTATGACAATTGCCGGCAACTCTTTTATGCTCATCTGTTATATTTTTTCGCTGTCTACGAGCTTCACGCTTTGTCCTGTTGAAGTGTTTCCTGTGAGCGACATACCCTTGCCACCAACACTTAAAGGAGTCACAGTCTTCAGTGAGATGTGCGATCTTCTGATGATATAGGCAATAATTAGGATGTATCTCTACTCCACCGAGAGTGTTTTCTTCAGAGGGTGGTTGTTTCATTCCCATTGACATGGCTTTAGCGAACCTTTTCTTCGTCTTGAATTTGTTTTTATTCGCAGCGGATGACTTTTGATTTGACGGAAGTGCCTTGACTCTTTGGTCTAGTCGTCGATGTTTGGCTCCTTCCAGTATGGCCATTTCACGCTCCTGATTGGCTTTAACTTTCAGACGAATCTCATTTAGGAAGGCATCAATCATCTCATCTGATGGCCACAGAAGTTTCGGTTTAGGGCCCGCCCTCGGTTTCTCGGCGCAGGGAGCCTCTTTATCATCCACCAATGAGTGAGAGATCATATGACAAGTTGCCCCCGGTGCGTCCGTCTTCTTTGGAGTGTGCGGCTGTGGTGGGTTTACCTTCCACTTTTCAGACAGCGTAAACTTGCCCTGTAGGTACTGGTCTTCAATCCAGTTTTTGAAGACGTAGCAATACTCAATCGGATGACCCAATACTCGGTGGTAGGGACAGTAATTGGGATCATTGACGTCGTTTGGCTGCAACGAGCGTCTTGGATCTGGCAGATTGATGAGCCTGTTGCGCAGTGCCAGCTCGAACAGTCTTCTCGTTTTATTTTGAGGAAACGAGTAAGGACGTCCTAGCTTTCTTGGAGGGATACGCGTGGACGCATATTATTTTGACGGATAACCGGCTTCAAGTTGCTCGGCTGTTGCTGAGCATTGGCGACAACGATCGCCTTCCCTTTCCCCTTCTCATTTTGAGAGTCCGGTTTTGGAGGAGACGGTCTATGGCCCATCTGGTCCATTTGGGCTAATTTGTCGATCAAGGCCTGGAAGGTGGTCGGCCTGAAGAACATCATGAATTGCGAGATGGTCGCTTGCGGATCAAGAGTGCTCACGAACATGCCTACTGCAGGAGCCTCTTCTATACGTTGTTCGCATTTCGACCATAGGTTCCGCCATCGTGTTGCGTATTGGACCCACGTTTCGCCTGGCCTTATCCTGGCATTAATCAGTGCTGTTATCGGGGTGCGTCCACTAGCACTCGCGATTTGTGTAAACAGTAGCTCCATCTCCGCAAATGTTTTAACAGAGTCATTAGGTAGCTCTGAATACCATTCAAAGGCTGTTTCCGCTAAGCTGCCGATGAATTGGCGAAGCAGCAGTTTGTCGTCGCCTCCGGTGTTGCCGCATAAGGCTCTGAATTGAGCGACATGCTGATGTGGGTTCCCTGTCCCCTTATATACGTGGAACTTAGGGATCGTATATCCCGGCGGGTAACTGATTTGGTCATACCAGCTCGGATAGGGTCGTCCAGTTTTAACAATTTGCCTAGTCGCTTCATTCGCCTGGTGGACTCGTATTTGCTGAGCTATATATTCATCCAGGGTAGCTTTGGAAATTGTCTCTTCCTTGGCTGTTGAAAGAGCCGGCGGCGGACCTGATGTCTCCCCTCTATCGTCTTCAACAATGATCGAAGGGTCTTCAGCTGGAGGGTCCGGCTGTAACATCATCCCTACCATATCTTGGAAGAGGAGCGTCATTTGTTTTATGTTAGCCGCTTGCTCTGCGGCTTCTTTGTCCTTTTCCGAGGACTCTGTGTAGGAAGTCAGCATTGATTTCTTGCTCATGACGCTGTTCTGATGATGCCTTCGAGCTTTCTTTTGGCCCGGTAAGCGCATCCATTGCAGTTATCATTTCCTGAAGCTTTTGTTGCTGCTCCTGGGCTTTTGTCACGGATCGGGTAAGCGGTCGGTGACCCGTCGAAGCACGGCCTTCCTCCTTTCCGGAAGCCATATAAACAGTGTGCACCACCATGCTCCCAGACTTGGGGTGTTTGCGTTCAGCGCTTTTACGGTTTGCCATGCCCACAGGGGCTTTTTGCGGCCTTCTTTTCTTTTGAGTGATCGACGTTGAGGGAGCCGTTGTAGTAGGCACCCAAGTAGCTGTTGTTAGTTATATGTATGCCCTAGAGGCCATTACTATACATAGGATGTATATTGTAGTGGATGCTTGGACATATATAGGGAGGACTTTCTTGCTCGACATGATAGTATGCTATCTGGTTACTCTTTACCTTAACGTGTATACTGATTGTCTCTCTGTTACATGTTGGTAAAGCCCTTAGGATGTGTACTTGACTACCTGGACTATGATGCGGATCATACTAGTGGGGACAGGGTAGTCCATAAGTACATCCTTCAAGGTCCCTAGTCGTGGGTGTATCGAGACGGGGCATCGATATACCAGAGTAGACTAGCGTATACCTTCTCGACCCATACAGATGGGCGATGGATGATCCCATATCCATTGGTGTTTGACATCAGAGATGATATACGGGTGCTCAGTGGAGACTGGGTACACTGGACGGACTCGCCGAGAACTCCCAGATGGTATTATACCTTACGTCAGATGGCAGTTCTCTGGTGACACTGGTACAGAGTAGTCTGTTGACCCGAGATCGTCATAGAGTCTTGTGTGGTTCCCACTGTGCTTTGATTTCCATCTTACCACGTCCAAGAGGGCGTGCAAAACGGTGGTTTTTGGGTACTGTCCCGAATCACATGGAGGCAATGAGCGATAGGAGGGGATTCGTCTCTCCCGGTATAGGGAGTTGATGTTGCGCTGTGTTCGATTGGCTGTAACCGGAAATCCCTGGCCAGGGTTGCTGAGATTTACTGGTAAGTGTTACCAGTAGTTTATTGAACTGTTATAGACCTCATATCGACACGACTTATCGAGTTATTGGGGTCTGACGTTTACCACCCCTAGGCGAGATATGCGACATATCAGACGACGAGACCGGACTGTACGGTAAGTGTTACTGGTTGGATTCACAGGAGTGTGAGCGGGCTTGCTCGTCGATCTTCTGATCGTTCAATACCCGGGTGGCCGTTACGTTTAGCAGACCGCTTGCGGCTTGTGGGTGTTTGATATGATCATCATCTGCTGCCGGTATATTGACGAGTCTTTAGAGTCCTACACAGAGGTTTCCTGGCTCAAGCGAAACGAAATAGGAGCGCATATGAGATATGTGCGGGACCGAGAATAATGCGTGTATGCGATACCGTATTCTATTCTCGCGATGAATGTATCAATTGGTTGCATGCTATATAACCTAGTTATCGAATCAAGGATTGATTCGATAAGTCGATACATTGGATATTAGTCGGTTATATGCGATATGACCGGATCGTTAAATCAAGTGTTGATTTAATGATTTAATGCATAAATATATATTTGATATATTACTTTGCATTAACTAGTATCGGTTCACTTAAGATGGATTTTCTCGCTCGCATGTGCACATCGTATATGTGATATATTTTTTCTGTGCACTTGAACGTATCATGTTTGATGATGCAAGATTGCTAGGGTATGTGTGAAGAGTTAAACCTTGGTTAAGTAAATGGTTAGGGTTTTCTTTTATTCATTCATTTATCTTTTTATTTGGATTAAAAGAAAAGAGAAAAGAAAAACAAAAGGTTTCTTTCTTTCATGAAGCTTGTTGAAGCTTCATGAAGCTTTGACCAAAGAAACCCTTTTGTCTTCATCTCATTAACCCTAACCATTCATTTAACCTTAGTCAATTCTCTACACATAACCATGGTTAATATTATGATAAGAATGATTTTATTATTCTTTTTAGAATAACTTATCATAATATTCCTTCTTCTTCTTCTTCATCATCAACATGAAGAAAGCTTGCTCCATCAATGGCAACTTGAGCTAATGAGTGAGAAATCCAATTCTAAAGTGAACCCACCTCCTATTTCTTCATCCTCTAACTCTTGCCAAGTAGTATAGGGTGTTTCCTTCACAAGTTTTCAAGGCTTGGTGAAGTTGGAGCTTGATCTTGTGATGCATCGATATAGATCATCTTCGGCATCGAACCGACGACTAAGCCCGCCCATTTCTCCGATGAAACCGATGCTAGAGTCATGGATTTGATTTGGACAGCGGAGGGACCTCATCACGGAGCTATGGAGGTGGAGAACCGGATCTACAAAGGTTGTATTTCCGTTCACTTAGAGTTATATTGTTAACTAGCTTTTTGTTTCGCCTAAAATTCTAGTTAACGATCCGTATTAGGGTTTCTCGGCACTTGTAAATTTTGAAATTGGCATGGTTGATGCCTTGTGAGACCTCATTAGTGTGCCTAGGAATCCTACAGTGGTATCAAAGCCTAGCTAGAGCCTTAGGCGATGCGTAGACGGAGTTAGAAATCCGATCGAACCGAAACCCCATTGCAAAATCGCTCTCTGTACATTTTTCAAAACTGTTGAATTTTGTGAATTAAAAATATGCAGAAAAATAAGCAGGAAAAACTAAGAATTACTGTGAAGTTTGGGATCCTAATTCCATAATTCGATCGCGGAACCGCGGCCAAATCAGGGGTTTGGCGGCGCTTCCGCGGCCTAAATTTGGATTTAGTCCCTCAAATTTCATATATTTATTCTTAGGTCCTTTCTTGGCAATTTTTTATCTGAATTTTTTAATTCCACTCAAGTGTTGAGTTTTCTAGGGTTTTATTGGGGATTCGTTAATTTGATCGGATAATTTAACTTCGTTTATGTTTTTCCGGATATTTTAGAAACTGTTAAAAAGTTCGACTGGATATAAATACCCACTTTTTCCCCTGCCGGGAAATTTCCAAGTGTTGGATTTTTCCGTAGTTTAATAACGTTCTAAGTAGTGCAACTAAAGCGATGGTCTCTCTAGAAGACAACAAACCTTAACTCGATTATGTGATCGTCTTGAACTGCCCTTTGAACCTTAGGGTTTGGGGCGGTACGGCGTGCCACATGTGAGGCATTGGCTTGACCCTTCTACGGCTGGACCGTTGGTACTGAGGCATGAACTGGATGTTTTTAAACTTATTTCATGTGTTGATCTGTTTCGGAAAACTTAGGTGTTTGAATGTTCGATCGGAAAGTTTAACATTTTCTATTTATCTGGAATGGGATACAATAATTGGAATTCACAAGTAGTTATGAGATAACTGAATGAATGTTATAAATCAAGAACTTTAGTCTCACTTGATCGGTTACCACGGAATTTTGTTGTGATCAAAAGTCCGTCGCAATCACGTAGTGTACGCGGATACTCGCCGGGTAAACTTAATAAACAGCCTCACCCCATAGCCCCGACCAAGTGACTGTAGGAGAACTCCGTCGCCGAAGGCATCCGTTCGGGTGCTCGCGGCAGCGGTGTTCCTCCTTGGTGCACTTCGTCGACGGCGTCGGGGGTGCGGCCGCCTACTAAAGTTTGCGACGAGCATTCGATCAGGATGTCGGGAATCTTGTTGAATTGCCCGACTTGATATTGAAAAGAGTTTTCGATAATGAGACTAAAATGCGGGGTTTGTAATTGTTAGGCATGTGATGTCTAAGGAATTCATTGGTTTAGGCATACGATGTCTAAGGAGGTTGCGGATTCCAACTGTTGTAGTTTTACACTTTCTTTTCTGTGACCGTAAGTGTAATATGTGATATCGCCGGTTTCGTTGCTATATGTCAACGACAATTGGGATGCGCATATTTACTTACGTTGATGACATGTGATGTTATGTGTTGCTGGATATGTTATATTGGATCGTCGTGTTTGAATAGCCGGGGGGGTTTTATATGAGATGAGTGTTTTCATTTTCATTCATGTAAAAACTTGTATGTAATATTCTTTTATTGGGGCACTTCCAGGTTGCGGAAGATGTCACCGTTTGTATATTATTTACTTTTCCGCACTAGGATAGACCCAAGGAGGAGAGCACAAGTAACCGGGTTCTGGAGTCCAGTGGGAGACCAACTCGAGGAGTCGAGTCCGGGTCTCCTAACCTTAGAATTGGTAGGGTTGCTTGCCGCTCTCGTAGGGGTCTAGGGATGTGGGTTTGGCTATTCATCACGACCGTGGAATCCGTGTTTTATACTGGCTCGTATTTGAAAACACGGACGTCCTAGTATATCCAATGTTTCATATGTTTCTTCTGCTGCGATATCTGTGATGTGATCATGTGATGTTCTATGATAGATACAGCATATAGTATATATGATATATTATATAGACGTTACTTATGTTTTACACCCGCGCTAGCCCTGTCTCGCTCTGTCGTTAGTTACCTAACCTAACGGTGCATGAGGGGACATCGAGGCGAATGCGGATGGCATAAGTGTACGTCGTATTTATCTGTGATGTTTAGGTAACTTAAATGATGGGACTTCATTAATGTGATTAATGAAAGAAAAGAAACCTAAGATGTTGTAGAATCGAATTTCAAAAATAAAAGGGTAGCTACAGTTCTTGCTTTGCACAGAGGTATATGTGATATATCCTGCACCTTATTCGATGAGGAAAGGACCGAGATCCCTTCACCGGGAGTGACTCCTTTAGCAATAACTGGCAGATGCTACACACTCGGTTTGTCTTTTGATTGCTTTTAAGAGTTTTTGCTTTGCACAGTGATATATATGATATATCCCGTACCTCATTCGATGAGGAAAGGACCGACGATCCCTTCACCGGGAGTGACTCCTTTAGCAAAACTAGAAAAGCCTCAAAAACACTCCATTTCAAAAATCATTTGATTCTACAATGATTTCAAGTTCATTACGCAATAGGTTTTCAGAAAAACCTGTCGTAGCCCTCCGTCATTTCAGATAAGTACTAGTTAGTATTCGTGCTGCGGTAGTTTGGCATTCGTCAAGGCGTAGTGTGCGGTAGCTAACTAGTATTTATCTGCTTATGCATATGATGCAGATTGGATTAGGGTATTCGTACGGCGTTGTTTGGCATTCGTCAAGGGTCGTGCGGGTGGGTTTAATTCAATCAAGAAATGTACGGGTTGAACTTGACTAGTGGACTATGGGTTGTTTGGCATTCGTCAAGGTCATAGAATGCTAGGGGCAAAATATATCGGGAATTTCAAGTGTTGAAATTTGCAATGAGATTGCATACCTTCTATGAGATAGTTGGATCCCGATACCCGCTGCGAGTAAGAGTTACTCCTGGGAGAGTTTTATACATTACAATTAGCCGATCAAGTAGGTGTCTAGAAAGGTGTTAACGGGGTTACGCCTCTGGAAAAACGAGGTTTACATTAATTAGGTTCGTGCGAAAGCACGGGGGACCTCCCTCAAAGTACCGACACTGGCCTGGCTGAAAGATTGGCGAACTTGTAGTGTGTAATTAATCCCGGCTAGTCTTTCCTTTTAGGGTTTGAAGGAAGATTTGATAAAAAGCAGTGGGAGCCATCCTGATTAGATAAAATAAAAACCAATCTATTCTTGCAAGAGCGCATGCTGAGTGTTTTCTTCTCTCTCTCTCCAGGTAGCGACCATATCACGCCTTAATCAAGATAATAATACGGAAGAATTGACCGAACCCGCTTGTTATACTGAGCTGGGGAACGTTGGTCCCGCTCCAACTTACAATTGTTATAAGACAGAGCAGGAAATTGGGGATTACCAGAATTCCCGTGCCGCCCAAACGAAGATAGTGCATGATGATGCATCATCTTCGGGTGTGTTCATTATATAGAACTGTTTCTCAGTGTCCTTTACGTCCTGGGTATATGATACCGGATCAGGATCCCGCATATGTAATATGTTACATAGGGCTACAGAAAGCTAGAGAACTGAGAACGGGTGAAAAGTTTCATGAGGCAGAAAACGGGGCAAGAGTTGCAGCCAAGTCTGTTGGTCACTGTCACCCTGTATTACCAATACATTGATTCTGAACGAATGTTATTAGATACCGAACCTGATATACAAAATCATATTAGTCTCTTTATCAGTAAAGAAATGATAAAATTTTGTATTGATGGATAATGTTTTGAATATTTCCTATATCAAAAGTTGATCGGATCAGGCACGTTATCTAAAAGCGTTGATATTCTAAATCAAACTACAGTTCTTTAGTATACTGAACACACACAAGAGGAAGAGTTCAGAAATGAACGAATCCTTCTTGAGGTATTGTAGACTAGGTCATATCAATGCGACCCGACTAGCTAAAGTTACATATAAATGCATATTTAAATTAATTTGAATTTACATCTTGTGAAACTTGCCAGTCATGTCACAAAGATACGATGACCATAGCTCTGTTTACTGGAAACAGAGAAAGAGTTGATGAACTCTTGGGATGATACATGTTGATGTATGAGAGGTCCCCTGTCTACATATGCCAGGACTGGTTCTTTGTACTTCGTTACATTCTCTGATAATCTCTCAAGATTCAGACATATGTTCCTCTTGAAACACAAGTCCGAACCTTTTGAGATATTCACAGAATATGATTTAGAAGTAGAAAACCAAAACACGGGTATAAGTATTATGTCCTTTGATGAGATCGAGGAGGAGAATACTTGAGCACGGAAATCCTGGATTATTCTAAAGGAGAATGAGATTCTCTCTCAGCATTACTCCTCCGTATACACCATAGCATGATGGTATATCGGGGCGGAGCAATAGCACCCTATGTGATATGGTGTGCTCTATGATGAGTACTACTGAGTTTCCTATTTCCTTTTGGGAGTTATGCACTTGAGAAGCTGCATACCTATTGAATAGGGTTCAAATCAAATCAGTTGCCTATCGCTTCATATGTGATATGGAAAGGGAAGAGCCCATATCTTAAGTTGGTTAAGATTTGGGGTTGTCCGGGCTATGTCTAAAAGCATAATCCGGATAAGCTCGAGGCAAGATCTGTTATGTAGAACTGGAAAGGTTCCAGCTATACAAAACTGCAGCTGATGATTTGACAGAACCAAATGATTCAATAGTTACCAACGAACCTCGGCCTCTCCGCCGATCTAGTAGGGCTCCTCACCCACCTGAGAGATACTTCGGTTTCTCGATGATAGTGGGAGCGAGGATTGCATCATGAGATGATGACCCAACTAGTTTCGAGCTGGCCATCTGGAGTGGGACTCTGTAAGAATGGCTAGATGCTTAGCGATCTGAGATGGAATCCATGTACACCAACAAAGTATGGACTTTGGTTGCTATATCTGAAGGGTTAAATCCCCATCAGGAGCAAGTATATCTTGAGAAGATTACTTGGTGTAGATGGAAAAATTGAGACTTTCAAAGCTAGACTTGTTAAAGGTTTGCATCATTGACCAGGTGTGGATCATGAGGAAACCTTTTTCTAAGGAGCTATGCTTAAGTCCATCCAGATCCTACTTACCACGGCTACATACCATGACTACGATATCTGGTGGTTGGGTGTCATGACAGCTTTTCTAAATGATGTTTTAGAATAGAGCGTCTATAAGTACACAGCCAGAGTGCCTCGTAGACAGTGGGAGCAGCGGAAACGTGTGCAAGATGTTTTATGTGATAAAGCAGGTATCGCGGAGTTGGAACATCTGTTTTGATGGATAAGTCAAAGAGTTTGACATCATCAAAATGGTAGATGAACCTTGTATAAACAAAAAGGTAGTAGGGAGTATGGTGGTGATCCTCGTAGAGTACGTGGATGTCATGCTCTTGATAAGAAAGGAGTTTTTTATGCTACGCTCGGTCAATCTCCGTTTATCACAATGATTCTCTATATAGGATAAAAATGATACCTCCTAAATCCTGGGTTTTGGATCTATGAGATAGATCTAATTGGATGTTAGGATTCTCACTAGTTGTAGTGAGACGGTATCAACCGATCCTAGGGAGAATCACTGGAAGGGTTCCAGGGTGGTAAGGACGAATGAAAGTCAGTCACAGGCATTGTCTTTACCCTCAGTAAAGGGACGGTATGTTGGAAGAGTTCCAAGATAGATACCGTGGCATACTAGAAGCTAAAGGCTCGATACATCGCTACTTAAGATGCTACCAAAGAGACAGTCTGGGTGTATATTAGTTCATGAGATGAACTTCCTTCCTCCCATTGTGTGATAATAGAGTTGTGGCTTATGCCAAGGAACACCCGTCCCATCAGTGATCCAGACATATTCTAAGGCAGTGTCACCTGATCATGGAGATGGTTGATCTCCAGGGTGATCGAGGTTAGGAGAGTAGACTCAGAGGACAACACGGCGGATCCACTCATAAAGGCCTTTTCCCAGAGAGAGACTTTTATGGGATGGTTGAGTATAAGATACTACAACCACTGCTATCAGATGGCCCTAGTGCAAGTGGGAGATTGTTAGTTATATTATGCCCTAGAGGCCATTACTATACATAGGATGTATATTGTAGTGGATGCTTGGACATATATAAGGAGGACTTTCTTGCTCGACATGATAGTATGCTATCTGGTTACTCTTTACCTTAACGTGTATACTGATTGTCTCTCTGTTACATGTTGGTAAAGCCCTTAGGATGTGTACTTGACTACCTGGACTATGATGCGGATCATACTAGTGGGGACAGGGTAGTCCATAAGTACATCCTTCAAGGTCCCTAGTCGTGGGTGTATCGAGACGGGGCATCGATATACCAGAGTAGACTAGCGTATACCTTCTCGACCCATATAGATGGGCGATGGATGATCCCATATCCATTGGTGTTTGACATTAGAGATGATATACGGGTGCTCAGTGGAGACTGGGTACACTGGACGGACTCGCCGAGAACTCCCAGATGGTATTATACCTTATGTCAGATGGCCGTTCTCTGGTGACACTGGTACAGAGTAGTCTGTTGACCCGAGATCGTCATAGAGTCTTGTGTGGTTCCCACTGTGCTTTGATTTCCATCTTACCACGTCTAAGAGGGCGTGCAAAACGGTGGTTTTTGGGTACTGTCCCGAATCACATGGAGGCAATGAGCGATAGGAGGGGATTCGTCTCTCCCGGTATAGGGAGTTGATGTTGCGCTGTGTTCGATTGGCTGTAACCGAAAATCCCTGGCCAGGGTTGCTGAGATTTACTGGTAAGTGTTACCAGTAGTTTCTTGAACTGTTATAGACCTCATATCGACACGACTTATCGAGTTATTGGGGTCTGACGTTTACCACCCCTAGGCGAGATATGCGACATATCAGACGACGAGACCGGACTGTACGGTAAGTGTTACTGGTTGGATTCACAGGAGTGTGAGCGGGCTTGCTCGTCGATCTTCTGATCGTTCAATACCCGGGTGGCCGTTACGTTTAGCAGACCGCTTGCGGCTTGTGGGTGTTTGATATGATCATCATCTGCTGCCGGCGTATTGACGAGTCTTTAGAGTCCTACACAGAGGTTTCCTGGCTCAAGCGAAACGAAATAGGAGCGCATATGAGATATGTGCGGGATCGAGAATAATGCGTGTATGCGATACCGTATTCTATTCTCGCGATGAATGTATCGATTGGTTGTATGCGATATAACCTAGTTATCGAATCAAGGATTGATTCGATAAGTCGATACATTGGATATTAGTCGGTTATATGCGATATGACCGGATCGTTAAATCAAGTGTTGATTTAATGATTTAATGCATAAATATATATTTGATATATTACTTTGCATTAACTAGTATCGGTTCACTTAAGATGGATTTTCTCACTCGCATGTGCACATCGTATATGTGATATATTTTTTCTGTGCACTTGAACGTATCATGTTTGATGATGCAAGATTGCTAGGGTATGTGTGAAGAGTTAAACCTTGGTTAAGTAAATGGTTAGGGTTTTCTTTTATTCATTCATTTATCTTTTTATTTGGATTAAAAGAAAAGAGAAAAGAAAAACAAAAGGTTTCTTTCTTTCATGAAGCTTGTTGAAGCTTCATGAAGCTTTGACCAAAGAAACCCTTTTGTCTTCATCTCATTAACCCTAACCACTCATTTAACCTTAGTCAATTCTCTACACATAACCATGGTTAATATTATGATAAGAATGATTTTATTATTCTTTTTAGAATAACTTATCATAATATTCCTTCTTCTTCTTCTTCATCATCAACATGAAGAAAGCTTGCTCCATCAATGGCAACTTGAGCTAATGAGTGAGAAATCCAATTCTAAAGTGAACCCACCTCCTATTTCTTCATCCTCTACCTCTTGCCAAGTAGTATAGGGTGTTTCCTTCACAAGTTTTCAAGGCTTGGTGAAGTTGGAGCTTGATCTTGTGATGCCTCGACGTAGATCATCTTCGGCATCGAACCGACGACTAAGCCCGCCTATTTCTCCGATGAAGCCGATGCTAGAGTCATGGATTTGATTTGGACAGTGGAGGGACCTCATCACGGAGCTATGGAGGTGGAGAACCGGATCTACAAAGGTTGTATTTCCGTTCACTTAGAGTTATATTGTTAACTAGCTTTTTGTTTCGCCTAAAATTTTAGTTAACAATCCGTATTAGGGTTTCTCGGCACTTGTAAATTTTGAAATTGGCATGGTTGATGCCTTGTGAGACCTCATTAGTGTGCCTAGGAACCCTACAGCTGTTGCTTTTTGTGGCTTAACGGAGCTATCCTTCTCCTGTTGAACCTTCATCTTTTTCTGTCGGCGGAGATAGTCTTGATCAACCACTGACTTTTGGACACGTCGCCAAACTTTGTAAATTTCAGAGGATAGCCGTTGTGGAGGTCGTTCCAGCTTCTTTTCTGTATCATTCTCTATAGGTGAAGGAGTTCTCTTCAGCAATGCAGTAGGAGAGTTTCTGCGCACTTTGTTGAGCAGTTCAAAGCTGTTCTCGGTTGGAATAGCAGCCTCGATCTCTACCATTGGAGCTGGTGAAGTAAATCCAGAGGGGGAGTTGCCCCCAGCCTTCCTTACTCGGCGCCAATGGCGACGTCGAGCGTGTCGTGCGGATAGAGTTGGTTCAGCCGTAGGTGTGACCTCCTCATGCCCCCTGTGTTGGTCAAAATTTGCTGGTACCATCCTTTTAAAGGCCGACGTCCGTTGAATGGGGATGGCCAACCTGTCAACAGCAGACTTCCGAGTAGGGGAAGCAACCTTGGTGATTTTGCCTGGAGCGGGAGCAGGAATGGCTATCCGCTTCGGGATAACGCATTCTGGTATCGCAGGCTTGTAGACGTTCTGGCCCAGTCAATTGAGAACTGAGGTAGTGGAATTGGGCGACCCGTTGAGAGGGGCCGCGACAGTGGTAAGTCGATCAAAGACCGACTTCTTTGGGGCTTCTTGCAATGTCATTAGGGCATTGAAGCTCATCGGTGGGTGCATGGTCCCGAAGAATAGTCCAGTGGTGGCTTGAGTTACCTGCTCCAATGGTATCTTGAAAAGGGAGGCCGCTCGGGGCCCATAAGTCACTCCTCTAGCAGGGACGGAGCGAGAGTTACAGTTGCAGGTAGTGCAGTTTGAAGCCATTGATCTTCTGTTTTCTGCACGGAGCAAGACACCAAATCTAAGTATCTCGAATCTACAGGAAACCACAGCAAACCGCGATTTGTTCGCTAACACGACACACGAAGTGTGGAGTGGAAAGAGGAAAAGGTCCCACCGGGCCTGGTAGAATCTGTTCCCCTCCGAAAGACGGCCAAGACTGAATGTCTTGCCTGAGATTCGGGGCAGATGCTATTTGGTTTTATCCGTCTACCTCTCCGAAGATGCCAAGTTGATTTATGGCACCGTGTATCGGAGGTTTAGACGGATGCGGCCGATGTAGCAGACTTCGTCAGATTCCCCCTCGTTTGAGAGGTTTTTGATTGTGGGGACGCTCTTCCCTGCAGGCGCAAGCCCCTGCAGTTAATTACGCTACCGCATCGCGGCAACAACTTTCTCCTTCTCCAGAATTTCACTTCGTGTCGTGTGTGTTTGTTTTGTTTGTGGTTGCTCGTGGATTGTATACAGAGACTAAGTTATGTCGTCGCCCGTAGGACGTGGATTAGTCCAAATCCGTATTTTCTTAGATTTGGGTTTGGGGTTTTGTTTTGAGGATACGTTAGCCATGTTTGAGGCTAAGATCAACTCAAACGTTCGTTAAGGATAAGTTAGTCTAATTTGAGACTAAGATCAACTTAACGGGATCATTTAGATCCGACAAAAGAGTATTTGGAGGCTCTATTGTTCCAGTTTAGGGACATAGTGGTGCATTGCATGTATGGCCGTCGGGACCCATCACATCTCTGACGACGTTGAAGGATTACAATGACAGATGTCAGAGGAGTTCAGAGATGTACCCCTGAACCAGAGTTGATTGAGGGATCTATAGTCCAATTTAGGACTAAAATCTGTTTGAAGTTTTAAGGATACGTTAGCCATATTTGAGGCTAAGATCAACTTAAACGGGATCGTTTAGATCCGACAAAGAGCATTTGGGGGCTCTATTGTTCCAGTTTAGGGACATAGTGGTTCATTGCCAGTTTAGGGACATGGTGGTCCAGGGGTTTAAGGACGCTTGAGTCCGGGAGTTTAAGGATGCTTGAGTCCGGGGGTTTAAGGACGCTTAAGTCTGGGAGTTTAAGGACGCTTGAGTCCGGGGGTTTAAGGACGCTTAAGTCCATATTGATGTGTGGTTGTCGGGACCTGTCACCTCTCTGACGTCGTTGAAGGATTACAACGATAGATGTCAAAGGAGTTCAGAGATGTACCCTTGAACTGGATGTAAATTGATTTGAGAGAGCAGTCATGCTCAGTTCAATTTAATTTGTGGACTTACGGCCAGAATTGGGCTAAGTCCAGTTGAAAATGTTCAACATTTTATTTGTATTTGGCCTGTTAGGCCTATTTGATTTGGGCTCTGTCCCTTTATTTTTATGATGCAGAGCCTCTGTTTTGGTCTGACAGACCTTTGTTTGAGCTCTGCCCTTTAAAATAATGCATGGCATTTTATTAGGCCTGTTAGGCCTTTTTTTAATTGGGCTCGGCCCTTCTGTAAATAATGCAGTGCATTAATAATCTGACAGTGGCCATGTGGCCTGTCAGGTGCTTTGCGCCAATTGATGAGCGCAAGTGCATGTGGAGGTGACACGTGTCGCGCTCTAGTGAGCGCAAGCGCAGTGCACTGTGCCAGTGCGCTGCGCTGTTGCGCTGCTGACACGTGGCACGCTCTGGTGAGTTGCGCCAATTTCAGAGAGCAATACTCTATTTTAAAAGCGCATGGCGCAAGTGATTCTGGAGATGACACGTGGCGCTCTCTGGTGGTTTGCGCCAACCCAGAAGCGCAACAGTGCAGATTTACAAGTGCAAGGCACTGTTTTAATATTTTGATCCAGTTTTGGATTCAAGAAAAGAATCTTTTAAGATTCCAGAACCAGTGGTTCATAAAAAAGGCAATGCCTTTGTTATTATTATTTTTTTTATTGAAGATCTTTGATCTTATTCTTAGATCAATGATCTTTTCAGAAGAAATTCTTCTTTTTTATTCAAAGGGTTTACCTTTTTCTCTTTCTGAATTCTTCTCAAACTTTTTTTTAAGAGCTCTGTGAATTCTCTCTCTGTTTTTCTTTGTTTCTGTCCTTTTTTAGAATTGGGGTCTAGGGGCCTTTATATCGTGCCAATTAGTTTGTTAAATTAGTTAAAGAGATCTCTCTCTAAGTGATTTAGGGATTTTTCCCTACCGTTGGATCTTTGATCCAAGAGCTTCTGTTTTACAGAAGACAATCTTCTTGTTTTAATAAGAACAGAAAGATCTTACTGGAATTTTAATTCTGTTTGGCGCAAATGCACCTGCGCTTGACACGTGTCGCGCAGCGCAGAGTGCAGCGCAACTGCGCTGACACGCATCGCGCAGCGCTGAGCGCAAATCATTTGAAGCGTTGCTTCTTTTGTTTTTTACTTTAAGTAGAGTCTTGCTTTGATTGGGTGCGCTGCCTTGGGCGCTGCGCTGGCGTATCAGCTTCTGACACGTGGCGCGTTGCGCGCAGCGCAATGAATTTGAAGCGTCGCTTCAATTTTTGAATTTTTGAAATTCAAACAGAGCTTTGCTCTGATTGGGGGAAACAGTCCCCAAGGGCACGACTCGCCCTGGCATATGCGCTGCCCTAAGGTATCCAAGGCTGCCGGCAGCTGCATAGGTATGGCGGCAATCGAAGGTTGAAGAAGACCCTCCGAAGTCCAATTGACAACCTCCACGGCATAGTTCACCGGGGGTGCATCTGCATACAAAATCGACGAGATCGGATCTGACGGCGTCGCACAAGAGATGCTTTGACAACCTTTGATAATCTGGTCATACCACCTCCCCTGCAAGTGAAGGTTTTTGTGTTACGGGTCATAGTCTCTGATGAGCGTGAGAACCTCCCGGTCCACAGGTGCCTCAGGGAATCCTCCCTCTGAACGGAAAAACGGGAAAGAAAGATCGGAAGACATGTCACCTACGAGAAAGGGGCGGAAGTCAATTGTTAGTGCTATAATTTAATTTAATCTGACACTCGGTGCTTTAAAAGTTGTACTACACTGCAATGCAGTAGAAAGGGGACCAAAGGGGGACCCACAAATTCCAGATGACAATGCATCAATTAATAAAACAGCCTCATCATTGGATGAGACTGTCAATTAATGATGAAATCCTCAAAGAATTTTCTCATTGAATGAGAAATCCCTCGAGAAAAGGAGAAAATCTCCCTTTGAGAGCAAAGCTCTATGACAGAGTGGCGCTTGTCACACCCTGATCATGAAGGAATAAAATTCCTTAAAGATCCTGGCTCTATAATGATGATGAAAACTCCATCAAAGATTAATTAAAATTAATTTATTTTTGTGAATTAAAAATTCTGGGATCTTCAAGATCCATAAAAAAACTCTTAAGAGTTCTTCATCAAAGATCAAAAGATCCACATATTATCAAAGAGCAGAGCTCTGATTCATGGGATAAAACCCCCCAAGAAAAGATCTCTTTAGATCTATGGGTTCATGAGAGCAAGGCTCTATTAATGAAACTCTAAAAGGGTTTTCTTTAGATCAAAGATCTATGAAGAGCAAGGCTCTGTTAATGGGTAAAAACCCTAATTTATTAAAAAAAATTAATTTTACCTAAGTTTGGAAAGAGTTCTGACTCTTGAAAGTTCTTAAACAGAAGAGCAAGGCTCTGAATGAAAATTCTCAAGAAGAAGATGGAAATCATCTAAGGGACCAAAGGTCCTATTTATAGGCACTGAACCGCCTCTTCAACTTCTGAGTTGATCCAAGGCCTCAGATGTTGCCACCGCTGCACCCACATGTGCGCCACGTGAGCGCAGCGATGGGGGGCATCTGTTTCCCCCAATCAGAGCAAAGATCTATTTCAAAATTCAAAATTTAAATTGAAGCAACGCTTCAGATTCAGCGCTCTGCGCGCTAAGCGCCATGTGTCAAAGAAGGGTGCGCTAGCGCAGTTGCGCTGCGCTCTGCGCTGCACGCCACGTGTCAAGCACGGATGCGCTAGCTGCGCGCCACGTGTCAAGCACGGGTGCGCTGCGCTCTGCGCCATGTGTTAAGCACGGGTGCACTAGTGTAAGGTGCACCAGCGCGGGGATTAAAAAATCCCCCACCGTTAGATCAAAAGATCTACTAATAATAAATTATTAATTAATCAGAACTAAAATTCTGTTATGAAAATATCTTTCCAATTTTATTAAAATAAGAAGATTATTTTCTGTAAAACAGAAGCTTTAGGATCAAAGATCCAATGGTGGGAAATATTCCCAAATCAATCAGAGAAAGATCTCTTAAAACTGATTCAACAAATCAATTGGCCCTATATAAAGGCCCCAAGACTTCAAGAGATATAAGATAGAAAAAACCCTCTAAAAACTTTGAGAAAACTCAAAGAGAAAGAAAGGCGAGCCTTTAGAAAAAGATCATTTCTTCATCTTCAAGATAAAGAACTAGTTCTTGAACCACAGAGATGAAATCATCTCGTAAAAAGAAGAATCGTCTTCTAAAAAGATCATAGATCTACAAAAGACCAAGGTCTTTGATAAAAAGAAGAAAGAAAAAAGATCTAATTATAAAAAATTAAAAGAAGCATTTTTCTTCATTCACAGATCCTTGATCTATAAAGGCAGAGCCCTTTTATAAATAAGAACTTTTGTTCTTGAATTTTGAGGCAAAGCCTCCTTTAAGAAGAACATAAAATTTGTTCTTTGATCTTAAAATTGATCAGATACGCTTTGCGCTATTGAAAAGTGCCTTGCACTCATGAACTGCGCTTTTGCGCTCATTGGAGCGGCGCTCAGCGCCAAAACCTGCCACGTGTCAACCAAAGACACAATCTGCGCTTTGCGCTTCTGAAACAGCGCACTGCGCTCATAAGCTGGCACTCAGCGCCAAGCGCGCCACGTGTCACTCGCTGGCGCGCCAACAGACTAGCGCAAAGCGCTCATAAATTAAAAGCGCAATGCGCTAATGAACTAGCACTTAGCGCTAAGTGCGACACGTGTCCTCTTCGTGTGCGCTACCTGATAGAAGCGCAATACGCTCTTTAACTGGCGCAAAGCGCCTGGCGCGCCACGTGGCGCATTGTCAGAACACAGTTTGTTCTGATGGAGACAAAAGATGTTAGAACCCAATGCTTAGCATTATTAAAAGGGCCGAGCCTAAATAAAGGCTTAATAGCCAGAACAAAAAAATGTGTTAAACATTTTAATTGGACTTAGCCCAATTCTGGCCATAAGTCCTCAACTTATCTTGAACTGAGCACATCTGCTCTTTCAACCAACTTACCTTGGTTCAAGGGTACATCTCTTCACTCCTTTGATATTTGTCGTTGTAATTCCTCAACGTCTTCAAAGAAGTGACGGATCCCGACAGCCACACATTTCATAGACTATGACGTTTCTAAACACCGGATTGTGGGGTCCTTAAACCCATGGACTATGATGTCCTTAATCTCGACCGTGATGTCTTTAAACTAATATCGGACTGTGGAGTCCTTAAATTCACGGACTATGATGTCCTTAAACTCGACCGTGATGTCTTTAAACTAACATCGAACCGTGGATTCCTTAAATTCACGGGCTATGATGTCCTTAACCTCGATCATGATGTCTTTAAACTAACATCAGACCGTGGAGTCCTTAAATCCACAGACTATGATGTCCTTAACCTCGACCGTGATATCTTTAAACTAACATTGGACCAAGATGTCCTTAAACTAACATTGGACCACCATGTCCTTAAACTGGTCATCGACCGCAATGTCCCTAAACTAAACATTAGAGTACAAATGCTCTTTTGTTAGATCTAAACGATCCCGTTAAGTTGATCTTAGTCTCAAATGAGACTAACGTATCCTTAACAAATGTTTAAGTTGATCTTAGTCTCAAATGAGACTAACGTATCCTTAAACCCAAACCCCAAACCCAAATCTAAGAAAATACGGATTTGGACTAGTCCACGCCCTACGGGCGACAACATAAATTAGTCTCCGTACACAATCCGCGGGCAACCACAAACAAAACAAACACACACGATACGAAGTGACCATCTGGAGAAGGAGAAAGTGGTTACCGCGATGCGGTAGGGTAATTAACTGCAGGGGCTTGCGCCTACAGGGAAGAGCGTCCCCACAATCAAAACCCCCTCAAATGAGGGGGAATCTGACGAAGTCTGCTACATCGACTGCATCCGTTTAAATCTTCGATATATGGCGCCATAAATCAACTTGGCATCTTCGGAAAGGTGGACGGATAGCACCAATTAGCATCTGCCCTCGGAGTTCAGGCCCCGACGTCCCAACGTCCCGGTCGCGTCTTTCCGGCGGGGAACAGCAGGATACAAAAGTTTTCCCCGAAGTGGGACGGTCCTTTCCTCGTCTCCGAGGTACTCCCCGACGGAGCCTATCATTTATAAGACGCGGACGGACGCAAGTTCCCGCGGCCTTACAACCCCGAGAAGCTCAAGCTGTACCAATAAGACCAAGGCCTACGAGTGTGTACCTCTCCTTTCGCAAGACGATGTAAATGTTCTCTAAAAATCCTTTCTATTTCAAATAAAGGGAATGTTAGAGCATTGCAAAAAGGAGGAGTTATGTCTTTGTGATCAAAGCCCTCGCCAAGAGGCAACCGTGCAGCTTCATTGCCCGGTTATCCTTTGCAGGCCTCCTACAGCCCCTCCAGCGCTAAGGATCAAAGCCCTCGTCTAGAGGCAGCCGCGCAACTACCCTGCCCGGCTATCCCTGCCCGGTAGCTTCCCTACACACAACGCCAGGGATCAAAGCCCTCGCCAAGAGGCAACCGCGTAGCTTCACTGCACGGTTATCGTTAGCAGGCCTCCTACGACCCCTTCAATGCTAAGGATCAAAACTCTCGCCAAGAGGCAGCCGAGCGGCTACCCTGCTCGGCTATCCCCGGCTGGTAGCTCCCTACCCATGACGCCAGGGATCAAAGCCCTCGCCAAGAGGCACCGGGAAGTAACCCTGCTCGACCCCCATCCTTCAAGGCAAAATGTCACGACCCGGAATTCGACTCATGACCGGCACTTAACCACGCAACATCTACTGGCGTAACGCGACTGAGTAAGCCGAAACCCAGAAATCAAAATCATAAAAAGTAGTGAGTGTTTGAAACGTTTATTAGAATACTTGTTAAAACCTTTAGAAAACTTTAAGTTGTTTAGTAGAAATTCATTAAGGTTCAAGTTATTATTTTAAAGATTTTGGCAACATTTCCTTTATCAAAATTTGTCCCGAAAATCTGGGAAAAGGGCAAGATATAGCAAAAGTAACATATGAATTAATTAGAGCAATAAGTGAAAACATCACAGAATAATAAAACTACAAATATAAAGTCGGCTCCCATGAGCTCGACACCAGAATGCAAATAACATACATCATCGTCCTCACACTGTCTCTAAGTCAAGTACATATAAGTTAGATGGAGGATACTAGATACAAAGAGTGTACAAAGAAGTAACCAGATACCACAACCCACCTAACCGCAAAAACAGCTCTCGCTCCAACTGTAGTGGTATCTGTAGCCAAAAGATGCAAAAGGGCAGCCTGCAGTGACTACTCTGATGGGCAACCTGCAAATACTGTGGCACAATGGGGGTGAGTTGCCAACTCGTGAATAGAGATAACATATAAAGGTAATCGCGAGCATGCACGTACTGCGCTACTCTAACATATGCCAGCAGGTAAAATCTATATGCGACAAGCAGTAGGTGCAATAATCATGCAAGTGCTCTGTCAGGTAAAATAACTACAGGATGAGATGCATGATAATCAATACTGAGCATGGGATAAACAACATCTACACGGAAATATCAACGTGGAAAAATAATCGGTGCCCAACACTGCACCCAAATCCCACACAACTCAGGCGCCGGCACTCCCATCGGCCCTCAAATCCTGTAAATCTTTGGAAATCATGAGTGCCGATCACCGGCACTCAAATATCATAAATACTCGTGTCCAGCATCGACACGCAAATCCTCATATATCGGGCTCCGTCAGTCCGGATCAGCACACGGGCTCCGTCTGCGGTATCGGCCCTCGGCCCCGGCAGTACGGATCATCCCGCATCCATCTCTCGACTCTGGTCAGTATCCTCCAGATAACCGCCAGGTCCAACCAATTACCGGTAGATACTCGCCACCCTGCCAGGCTCATCGTCTACTCCACGAAAAACATTTCTCGCCCCGGGGAACCATATCGGGTCCACCACGAACCCGCAAACGGATCATCCAACTCCTCAAATCAGGTTTCAAACACACGTATCAGCACCGAGAAAATGCGTGGTGGACGCACCAAAATATCATATCACGAGGAACTGGATTTTCAAATAGTGCATCTTTTCTTAAATAACCCCACGGTCCTCAAAACTAGAAATCACATGAAAAATCCAACACCAATGAGAATATCAAATGCGATGTGCTATGTCCATCAAGTCACAATATAGGTACAAGGGAGAAACCGCTTTTTTATTAAATAGTTTTAGTTTTTCAAAGACATCATGCGGCTCCCAATTTCTATGAAAAATCATATCGAATCATATGTGGAATGAACTACAATATAATGATCATGGCAATTCTGCAGTGAGTGTGTCATGGCAATTACTAACGGTGTGTGTGTAACATGCAGATTAGTGCTCGTGTAACATGAACCGTTAGTAATAGTGCGGTGTTTTATCAATTCTAAGTTACATACATATAGCAGGGGATGCAGTATGCAACAACAGTATTCATGAACAGTCAATGTAGGTAAATGCAACATGTAGCTATAAGGTCCTATCAGCCCTGACGCATAACGCCATGCGGGCGATATCCCCGTAGATGTTAAATCTACTCACCGAAGTCTCGTGCTAAGTGTAGCCGTCGACTTGCTTCCCTTTCATTGCAGCGTCCGCCGCACTCGCCTGCGAATCTATAATTTACACAATATATCATACATAAGCTCAAATCTACAAAAACGCGATATTAAGATCAAACTAGAAACCCGCGTCGCAAACCAAGCACGCGTGTGCGCGATACGCTAAAACGTGTGATTACGCGCCTGAAGCTACCCCGACGCGTCGCGATACGCAGAAACCCCAAACCCACACACGTATCACGCGTGTCGCGAAGGTTTGAAATACGAGAAATAGGGTATTTAACTCCAGATTTTCCTACAGTAAGAATCAAATAAAATTGCACATACCATGAGTCTCAGGATAGAAGCAGACACCTATAGAGCATAACCCAAACCCATGCCCCCCCATCTGGCCACAAATTGCGGCCAGAACTAATATTTCGGCGGCCCAAACATGGAAAATGGGGGTCGTGTTCTACACATGGGATCAGCACCCTACAACTATACTGCAGCCAACTCAGATTTATTCTAAACTCACTGGGTCGATAGCAGATTACAGGAAATTAGAAATTGCATAACAACGATGAATTTTGCATCAAACAGAAATCTAGTGGTATTTTAGTGAAATTGGGGGCTAAGCTAGGTTAATATGGCCCTAACAACATTCAATCAACTTAGTTTAACCAATACACACTTCACTTGATCAAAGTTCTCATTAATTACCACATATCGCACTAAAACGCACCATAAATCACTAATCGAAGCTAACTACATTAACTAAGCAAACTAGGGGGTAAGTTCAAGAAGTATACCCCACACTCGACCCTAGGGAGCAGGAGGAAGGAGAAGGAGCTGCTGCTGAAGTTGTTGCTGCTGCTCACTGCTGCTGCTGCTGTGCTGTGCTTGCTGCTGCTGCTGTGTTTGCTGATGCTGTGCTTGCTGCTGCTGCTGTGCTTGCTGCTGCTGCTGGGAGTGTGGGTGTGTGAGTATGAGAGTGAGAGGTTGAGAGAAAAAAGAATGAGAAGGCAAGGGAAATAAGAACTAGGCTTAGTCAACCCCTCCCTCACTCTCTCTCCTCATTTAATGAGGCATGGCAAAGGCCATCATACCCCATAATGCACACACACACTCTCTCTCTCTCTTACCAAGTCAACACCCCAAAACAAAAATTCAAATTAAAACAACCAAACAAATAACTAAACAACTTAATTAAAACCCAAAAGACTTAATCCCCATTATTAAACCCACCATGGTTGCTAATCATGGTATAACCTCATTTTAAACCCTAGTTTACATGCACATGTGTGTGCAAGCCTAGGAAAATTCTAGGAAAATATTTATTAAATTTGGAAAAATATTTGAAACCCAATTTGGTAAACATTTTATTAAAAACCCTTTATATAAATATAATTAGCCACTAAACACATCCTAAGGTGTTACAATCTCTCCCCTTAAAGAAATTCGTCCCCGAATTTCAAAATATAAGGCAACACATACCTTTAAAAAGATGAGGGAACTTCTTCCGCATCCCTCCCTCGGCCTCCCAAGTGATCTCTTCGCCATTCGGGCTGCGCCAAAGCACCTTTACTGATGGCAAGACCTTCGATCTAAGTTTCTTCACCTTCCGATTCAATATCACGACTGGCTGCTCGGTGAACGAAAGGTCGCGCTCAAGCTGAACGGTCTGATGTTGAATAATGTGCGAAGGGTCATGCAGGTATCTGCGAAGCATCGACACGTGGAACACGGGGTGAACATCTGGGAAGTCGGGTGGAAGAGCCAAACGCTAAGCTACTGCGCCCACACGCTCGAGGATCTCGAAGGGACCTATGAATCTGGGGCTAAGCTTCCCCTTCCGTCCAAACCTCATCACTCCCTTCATCGGAGAGACCCTCAGAAAAACGTGATCTCCAACTGCGAACTCTAATCTGCGGCGGCGCCTATCAGCATACGATCTCTGCCTGCTCTGAGCTGTCTTCATCCTGTCTCGAATCAGCTGTATCTTCTCGGTCATCTCCTGTACGATCTGGGGCCCCAAAATACTGCTCTCACTGAGCTCTGTCCAGCAGACGGGCGATCTACATCTCCTCCCATACAGAGCCTCGAAAGGTGCCATCTGAATAGTATCCTGGAAACTATTGTTGTAGGAGAACTCCACCAAGGGTAAATGATGATCCCAGCTACCACTAAAGTCTGAAACGCACGCTCGGAGCATGTCCTCGAGAGTCTGAATCGTCCGCTCTGACTGGCCGTCGGTCTGCGGATGGAATGCTGTGCTGAAACTCAAGCGTATGCCCAAAGCCCCCTGAAGTCTCTGCCAAAGTCGGCTGGTAAACTGGGTGTCTCTGTCGGACACGATACACGTCGGGACTCCATGCAGTCGTACTATCTCGTCGATGTAAATCTGGGTGTACTGAGCAAAACCGAAAGTCGTCTTCACTGGCAGGAAGTGAGCCGCTTTCGTCAAACGATCCACGATCACCCAAATGGAGTCATACCCTCGCCTAGTCCTGGGTAGACCTACAACGAAATCCATCGAAATCTGCTCCCATTTCCACCCCGGAATGGGTAACGGCTGTAGCTCTCCCGCCGGCCTCTGGTGCTCGGCCTTGACTTGCTGACAAGTCAGGCATCTCGAAACAAAATCTGCGATGTCCCTTTTCATTCCGTCCCACCAGTAAACATCTCTCATATCATGATACATCTTGGTGGAACCGGGATGAACGCTGTACACCGATCGATGTGCCTCCTCAAGAATCTCACACCGCAGCCCCTCAGCATCGGGTATGAACAGTCTAGTCCCAAATCTCAGTATCTCCTGATCATCGATCACGAACTCGGAAAATCTGCCCTGTCTAATTTGCGCCATGATCTCTGAACATCGGTCATCACTGTGATGTGTCTCATGTGTACGGTCAAACAACTGTGGGCGTGCACGAACATGCGCAAGCTGTCCCCCGATCGGCGTGAACTCGAACTGTACTCGGCTGTCGCATAATATCTGTCAATCTGCCGAAGATTGCCTCCGCACTGCGCTCAGACAAGATAGACTGCCCCCGGGCCTGCTGCTCAAAGCATCTGCCACTACATTCGCCTTGCCCGGGTGGTACAAGATCTCGCAGTCGTAGTCTTTCACTAACTCCATCCATCGGCGCTGTCTAAGGTTTAGGTCTCGCTGCTGAAATATATATTTTAAGCTCTTGTGATCAGTGAATATCTGGCACGACTTGCCGTATAGGTAATGTCGCCAGATCTTAAGTGCAAAGATCACTGCAGCCATCTCCAAATCATGAGTGGGGTAGTTCTGTTCATGTTTCTTCAATTGCCGCGAAGCATACGCGATCACCCTGTCATGCTGCATCAATACGCACCCTAGCCCCACTCAAGAAGCATCACAATAGACCACAAATCCGCCTGATCCTGAAGGCAATGCTAACACCGGTGCCGTAGTCAGCCGAGTCCGTAGCTGCTGAAAACTGTGCTCACACTCCTCCGTCCAATCGAAAGGAACTCCCTTCCGGGTCAACCCGGTCAAAGGTGTAGCAATACTGGAGAAGTCCTGCACAAATCGCCTGTAGTAACCTGCCAACCCTAAAAAGCTGCGAATCTTCGTAACTGATGTGGGTCTGGGCCAATACTGAACGGCCTCGATCTTCCTCGGGTCTATACATATACCGTCTCGTGAAATCACATGCCCCAAGAAGTCTACGCTGTCTAGCCAGAAAGCACACTTGGAGAATTTGGCGAAAAGCTGATGCTCCCTCAAGGTTTGTAGTGTAATCCGCAGGTGCTGCTCGTGCTCCTCACTACTCCGGGAATACACCAAGATATCGTCAATGAATACTATGATAAACAGATCAAGATACGGTCGGAAAATACGGTTCATCAAGTCTATGAATGCTGCTGGCGCGTTGGTGAGTCCGAACGACATCACCAAAAACTCATAATGGCCGTAGCGCGTGCGGAAAGCTGTCCTAGGAATGTCCTCCTGTCGAACCCGCAGCTGATGATAGCCCGATCGTAAATCGATCCTCGAAAAATATCCTGCCCCCTGAAGCTGGTCGAACAAGTCGTCGATGCATGGCAAAGGATACCTGTTCCGCACTGTAACCCTGTTCAGCTGGCGGTAGTCGATACACAAACGCATACTGCCGTCCTTCTTCTTGAAAAACAGGACTGGAGCACCCCAAGGAGAAACACTGGGTCAAATAAGTCCCTTGTCCAGCAAATCTTGCAACTGACCCTTCAATTCTCGAAGTTCCGCCGGGGCCATCCGATAGGGCAGTATAGAAATAGGCCCCGTGCTAGGAACCAAATCAATACAGAAAGAAATATCACACTCGGGCGGTAGCCCAGGAAGCTCGTTAGGGAACACATCAGAAAACTTGCAAACAACCGGAACCTGATCCAACGGAACCTCTGTAGCGCTAGCATCGCAAACATAGGCGAGAAATCCCTGACATCCCTTCCTCAAAAGCTGTCCAGCGCGAAAAGAAGAAATCACACTGTGAGGGGCGGCACTACGGCCCCCCAACACAACAACAACCGACTCGCCGGGAAAACAGAATCTAACTGTCTTCTCACGGCAGTCCACAGAAGCATAGCACGTGGCTAACCAATCCATGCCCAAAAGAACGTCGAAGTCCAACATCTCAAGAAGGATCAAGTCGACAGGCAACTCTCTCTCGCCAATGCAGACGGTACAGGATCGGAATACGTGCCTAGCAACAAACGACTCTCCCACAGGAGTGGTCACAACAAGCGGCTGATCAAGCAAACCGGACTTTCTACCCAAACTCGGCACAAAGTGTGTGGATACGTACGAGTGCATGGATCCGGGATCGAACAATACGTGTGCATCAACAGAACATACTGGAAGGATACCTGAGACCACCGCATTGGACGCCTGCGCGTCCTGATGTGTCAAAGCAAAAACTCACGCCTGTCCTCCACCGGCGACTGACTGTCCTCTGCCTCTATCATCTCGCCCTCTCTGAGAAACTCCTCCATGCCCACGACCTCTCGGTGTATGAGTCTGACGCGGAGCAACGGTAGGTACAACAGGCAACGCCCTCTGAGGTGGTGAAGGTGGTAAGGTAACATGCGGTGCTGCCGCCTCCCTCCGGTGTATCTCAGGACAATCTCTAATGAGGTGAAGTAGACTGCCGCATCTAAAGTAACCCCGCGATGACTGCTGACTCTCCCGTGGATACGAACTAAACATCTGGCCTCGTCCCGAATCTCTGCCACTCCCCGTACCCGAACAATACCTGTCGCGGCGTCTGAATGTCTGTCTCCGTGCGGATATACTAGTACGAACTCTCTTCGGCTCTGGAACTACCGAAGTCTCAGCAAGGCGCTCCTCGACTAATAGGGCTGCGTCTACCGCTGCTGCATATGTCTCATAATGCTGCGCGCTGATCGCAAGGAACAGTGGTGTAAGCAAGCCTCGGACAAATCTCTTGACTCGCAACTCCTCAGTAGCCACTAGATACGGGGCATAAACTGATAGCTCTGTAAACAGCACGTCATACTCTGCCACTGACTTCTCCGGAGTCTGGCGTAAGGACTCGAACCTGCGTGCTTTAGCATCTCTGACACTCAGTGGGAGAAAGCGGGTAAAGAATAGTGCCACGAACTCTGTCCAGGTCATAGGAGGAAGACCTGCTGCTTTACCCTTCTCGACTGATTCACACCACTTCTGCGCAAGACCTTCCAGGCGAAAGCTCGCGAACTCAACCCATCTCGCGTCTGCGCATCTGAGGGAATGGCATATCCGAGCCATCCTATCAATGAAAGACTGTGGGTCCTCGGCTGCATCGGTGCCTGTGAAGATCGGAGGCTTCAGCCTCATAAACTCTGATAGCGATACTGTAATCACCTCCGTGGCTGCAGGGGCAACTGGCTGTACGGTCGATACCATCGCGGTCCCTGAGACGGGTGGAGCTACCTCTGGTCGCTGTGCTCGAAGTGTCTCAACTAGCGATCCTATCATCTGGCGCATCTCCTGCATACTGGATCCCACCGTCTGGCGCATCTCCTGCATACCAGCCCCTAGCGTGGCGATCTGATCTGTCATAGGAGGAACAGTCTGCTCGGGTACAACGAGTGCACTGCCCGGATCGGTTCTCATCTCGGACGAGTCAACTCGAATCTCGGCTCTCGCGGCCGCTCTCTGCGCCCTAGTAGTCTTTGGCGGCATAGTGGCTGAAAAGGAAAGTAGGATTCGATAAGAATACGGAAATCGAATCGCAAGAATGTATACAATCCTGAAGGAATTCCAATCAATAAGTCCTAAGCTCGCTTAGGCAGAGTATCGTGTCGTGAGTATGCCGCGGAACATACGCACGCTACGCGACTCTGCTTCAGCTACCTACTCCATCATACCAGGGTCATCCTACACTCCGAAGGTAAAACCTACGCTCTGATACCAACTTTGTCACGACCCGGAATTTGACTCGTGACCGGCACTTAACCACGCAACGTCTACAGGCGTAACGCGACTGAGTAAGCCGAAACCTAGAAATCAAAACCATAAAAAGTAGTGAGTGTTTGAAACGTTTATTAGAATACTAGTTAAAACCTTTAGAAAACTTTAAGTTGTTTAGTAGAAATTCATTAATGTTCAAGTTATTATTTTAAAGATTTTAGCAACATTTCCTTTATCAAAATTCGTCCCGAAAATATGGGAAAAGGGTAAGATATAGCAAAAGTAACATGTGAATTAATTAGAGCAATAAGTGAAAACATCACAGAATAATAAAACTACAAATATAAAGTCGGCTCCCATGAGCTCGACACCAGAATGCAAATAACATACATCATCGTCCTCACACTGTCTCTAAGCCAAGTACATATAAGGTAGATAGAGGATACTAGATACAAAGAGTGTACAAAGAAGTAACCAGATACCACAACCCACCTAACCGCAAAAACAACTCTCGCTCCAACTGTAGTGGTATCTGTAGCCAAAAGATGCAAAAGGGCAGCCTGCCATGACTACACTGATGGGCAACCTACAAATACTGTGGCACAACGGGGGTGAGTTGCCAACTCGTGAATAGAGATAACATATAAAGGTAATCGCGAGCATGCACGTACTGCGCTACTCTAACATATGCCAGCAGGTAAAATTTATATGCGATAAGCAGTAGGTGCAATAATCATGCAAGTGCTCTGTCAGGTAAAATAACTACAGGATGAGATGCATGATAATCAATGCTGAGCATGGGATAAACAACATCTACACGGAAATATCAACGTGGAAAAATAATCGGTGCCCAACACTGCACCCAAATCCTACACAACTCTGGCGCCGGCACTCCCATCGGCCCTCAAATCCTGTAAATCTCTGAAAATCACGAGTGCCCATTATCGACACTCAAATATCATAAATACTTGTGTCCAGTATCGACACGCAAATCCTCATATATCGGGCTTCGTCAGTCCGGATCAGCCCACGGGCTCCGTCTGCGGTATCGGCCCTTGGCCCTGGCAGTACGGATCATCCCGCATCCATCTCTCGACTCTGGTCAGTATCCTCCGGATAACCGCCAGGTCCAACCAATCACCGGTAGGTACTCGCCACCCTGCCTGGCTCATCGTCTACTCCACGAAAAACATTTCTCGCCCCGGGGAACCATACCGGGTCCACCACGAATCCGCAAACGGATCATCCAACTCCTCGAATCAGGTTTCAAACACACGTCTCAGCACCGAGAAAACACGTGGTGGACGCACCAAAATATCATATCACGAGGAACTGTGTTTTCAAATAGTGCATCTTTTCTTAAATAACCCCACGGTCCTCAAAACTAGAAATCACATGAAAAATCCAACACCAATGAAAATATCAAATGCGATGTGCTATGTCCATCAAGCCGCAATATAGGTACAAGGGAGAAACCACTTTTTTCTTAAATAGTTTTAGTTTTTCAAAGACATCATGCGGCTCCCAATTTTTATGAAAAATCATATCGAATCATATGTGGAATGAACTACAATATAATGATCATGGCAATTCTACAGGGAATGTGTCATGGCAATTACTAACGGTGTGTGTGTAATATGCAGATTAGTGCTCGTGCAACATGAACCGTTAGTAATAGTGCGGTGTTTTATCAATTCTAAGTTACATACATATAGCAGGGGATGCAGTATGCAACAACAGTATCCATAAACAGTCAATGTAGGTAAATGCAACATGTAGCTATAAGGTCCTATCAGCCCTGACGCATAACGCCATGCGGGCGATATCCCTGTAGATGTTAAATCTACTCACCGAAGTCTCGTGCTAAGTATAGCCGACGACTTGCTTCCCTTTTTTCGCAGCGTCCGCCGCACTCGCCTGCGAACCTATAATTTACACAATATATCACACATAAGCTCAAATCTAAAAAACGCGATATTAAAGTCAAACTAGAAACCCACGTCGCAAACCAAGCACGCGTGTGCGCGATACGCTAAAACGTGTGATTACACGCCTGAAGCTACCCTGACGCGTCGCGATACGCAGAAACCCCAAACCCACACACGTATCACGCATGTCGCGAAGGTTTAAAATACGAGAAATAGGGTATTTAACTCCAGATTTTCCTACAGCAAGAATCAAATAAAATTGCACATACTATGAGTCTCAGGATAGAAGCAGACACCTATAGAGCACAACCCAAACCCATTCCCCCCCATCTGGCCGTAAATTGCGGACAGAACTAATATTTCGGCGGCCCAAACATGGAAAATGGGGGTCGTGTTCTACACATGGGATCAGCACCCTGCAACTATACTGCAGTCAACTCAGATTTATTCTGAACTCACTGGGTCGATAACAGATTACAGGAAGCTAGAAATTGCATAAAAACGATGAATTTTGCATCAAACAGAAATCTAGTGGTATTTTAGTGAAATTGGGGGCTAAGCTAGGTTAATATGGCCCTAACAACACTCAATCAACTTAGTTTAACCAATACACACTTCACTTGATCAAAGTTCCCACTAATTACCACATATCGCACTAAAACGCACCATAAATCACTAATCGAAGCTAACTACATTAACTAAGCAAACTAGGGGGTAAGTTCAAGAAGTATACCCCACACTCGACCCTAGGGAGCAGGAGGAAGGAGAAGGAGCTGCTGCTGAAGTTGCTGCTGCTGCTGTGCTGTGCTGCTGCTGCTGTGCTTGCTGCTGCTGCTGGGAGTGTGGGTGTGTGAGTATGAGAGTGAGAGGTTGAGAGAAAAAAGAATGAGAAGGCAAGGGAAATGAGAACTAGGCTTAGTCAACCCCTCCCTCACTCTTTCTCCTCATTTAATGAGACATGACAAAGGCCATCATGCCCCATAATGCACACACTCTCTCTCTCTCTCTTACCAAGTCAGCACCCCAAAACAAAAATTAAAATTAAAACAACCAAACAAATAACTAAACAACTCAATTAAAACCCAAAAGACTTAATCCCCATTATTAAACCCACCATGGTTGCTAATCATGGTATAACCTCATTTTAAACCCTAGTTTACATGCACATGTGTGTGCAAGTCTAGGAAAATTCTAGGAAAATATTTATTAAATTTGGAAAAATATTTGAAACCCAATTTGGCAAACTTTTTATTAAAAACCCTTTATATAAATATAATTAGCCACTAAATACATCCTAAGGTGTTACACAAAAGCCCTCGCCAAGAGGCACCGAGCAGTAACCCTGCCCGGCCCCCATCTTTAGTAGGCTTCTTACAGCCCCTACCGCGCTAAGGATCAAAGTCCTCCTTAGAGGCGGTCGAGCCCGACCCTTGCTCGGCTATCCCCGGCTGGTTGCTTCCTACCACAACCGACAGGGATCAAAGCCCTCGCCAAGAGGCACCGGGCAGTAACCTTGCTCAGCCCCCGTCCTGAAGGATCAAAGCCCTCCCTAGAGGCAGCCGAGCCCGACCCTTGCTCGGCTATCCCCGGCTAGTAGCTCCCTACCCACGACGCCAGGGATCAAAGCCCTCGCCAAGAGGCAGCCGAGACTGACCCTTGCTCGGCTATCCCCGACTGGTAGCTCCCTACCCACGACGCCAGAGATCAAAGCCCTCGCTAAGAGGCACCAAGCAGCTTCCCTGCTCGGTCATCCCCGGCTGGTAGCTCCCTACCCACGACGCCAGAGATCAAAGCCCTCGCCAAGAAGCACCGAGCGGCTTCCCTGGTTGGTCATCTCCGGCTGGTAGCTCCCTACCCACGACGCCAGGGATCAAAGCCCTCGCCAAGAGGCACCGAGCAGCTACCTTGCTAGGTCATCCCCGGCTGGTAGCTCCCTACCCACGACGCCAGGGATCAAAGCCCTCGCCAAGAGTCACCGAGCATCTACCCTGCTCGGTCATCCCCGGCTGGTAGCTCCCTACCCACGACGCCAGGGATCAAAGCCTTCGCCAAGAGGCACCGAGCGGCTACCCTGCTCGGTCATCCCTGGCTGGTAGCTCCCTACCCACGACGCCAGGGATCCAATCCCTCGCCAAGAGGCACCGAGCGGTTACCCTGCTCGGTCATCCCCGGCTAGTAGCTCCCTACCCACGACGCCAGGGATCCAAGCCCTCGCCAAGAGGCGCCGAGCGGCAGCCCTGCTCGGTCATCCCCGGCTGGTAGCTCCCTACCCACGACAACATGGATCAAAGCCGTCTCCAAGAGGCATCTGAAGCCCTCATAGTGAGGACACCGAGCTCTCTTCGGCTCGGCACATCTGCAGCGGGCAGCCTACTGCCCATCAAACGCTACGGATCTGAAACACTCTCCAAGAGACACCAGGTCTATATAAGCCTGAGCAATCCCCTCTTGACTTCGGGGCCATGGAGATACCTTCTTTCCAATAGCCTTTTTGCACGCTTGGCAAGTGATCGAAATCAACTCGATGCGTGATCGCCAGATGAAGAACTGACCTGACATGGAAGCTCAACAGTGCAAGTCCGAATATTCTACGAGTATTCTTCACAAACAAAGGATAATATGCAAGCAATGAAACAACAAAAGTTTTATTCGCACAAACAAAATTCTTTACAAGGGTATTGGGGGTTCCCCAGCCTTACAGAATTCCAGATGAGGCAAAATAAAAAATGAAGGAAGACGAGGGGCTTCAGGCCTCGGGGACAGACGCAACCCCGGGAACTTCCATATCTACCATGGCTCGGGCAGGGTCCTCGGCCACTTTCTCATCAGGGACCTCTTCTTCTCCAAGGTCGTCCCCTTGCTCGTCGGCACCCGCAAGGGGATATTCAGCCCGGAGCTCTTCATCAGCGAACTCAGGCATCCGGACCTTGACGGCATCGAGAGCCACGTGCCAGATGCTCGTAGTGGCCATGGCTAGGTCGGAGTAGTAGTCCTTCGACTTCTTATAGTCCTCCACCACTTTAGCCGCCCCGAGATTGGCCCGCTTCACCTCCTCGGTCGCCACCTCCAACTCCTTCCGGAGCTTGGCCTTCGCGGCCAGGGTGGCCTCATGGTGCCGGGTAGCCTCCTGCTTCGAGGCCGACGCCGCCCGTGCCGTAGCGGCCACCTCCTGCTTCCCGGCCGCCACCTCGCTCTCTAGAACGGCGACCCTCGCCATCGCCGCCTCCAGCTCCCGCTTGGAGCTCTCCTCCAGCATGGTAAGCTGGCCCGCGGCCTTCATCGCTGGGGTTATCATCTCTTCCTCCATGCGGACGGCGAGGGTGACATGTTGGAGGACCTGAGATAATCAAAGAGAGGTCAGAAAGACAAAGGAGGCACCAAATCTCACGAATAGCCGAGCGCTTACCTGCACGGCCTCCTGGGCAATGGACGCCATCTGGCTTCTGAGGGTCCCCCCAGGGACCCCGCCCTCTGCCGACTTCTCAATGTCGAACAGCAGGCTGTCGGCGACGGTGAGCCCCGAGGGCACCACAAAGCAGAGGCCCTCCTCCTCCACCATGATCGGGGAGGCCGGGGTCCGAGGAACCCTTCGGTGGACCCTCTTGAGGGGGGCTGATGGAGACCCGATCTCCTCCTTCGAGGCAGGGTCCTCCTGTTCACACACCCGCTTTCGGCTCGGCGCTTTATTGGACTCCGGGTCGGGACCCGCCCCCAAAAGCTGAGGAGGTACAGCCACCGGAGGCACTAGGACGACAGCCGAAGGAACTGGGACAGGATTCGAGTGGGAAGAGCTGGCGCCTCCAGCCTTTGAGCCCTTCTTCGGCTTCCGCATGGAGGCTCGGAGTTCGTTCATGTCCATGGGTTTTGCACAAAACAAGATACATCGGAGTCAGCGCCGCATACAAAAATAAAGCAAAACGCAAGCCTAACTCACCGACGAACTCGACGGGGCTGAGCCCGGCCCAACTCAAGGCCCGCTCAGATAGCAGCAGGTCAGGTCGGGGAATGGGCTGCCACGACGCCACTCTCACCGCGGCGGAGTCATTGGACTGATTTCCCGGGAAGCACTTATCCCTTGACCATTGGGTCGGCACGGGCCAGTCCTCACCCTCGGGCGGCGCAACAAAGAAGAACTTCTTCTTCCAGTCATGGATAGAAGAAGGCAGGACTACAACTCCTGACCCGGCAGCACCCCCTGCCGCTTCCTAAAGGATAGGTAGACCCACCTCGGGTCGTCCGCTCGACCCCCAGGATGATTTTTGAAGAGGAGAGAGGAATCAAAGATGGAGAGACTGAAGGGGACCTCCTGTAGCTTCAGGCGGACCAGGAACCCGAGGAGGATCCTCCATAAGTTCGGCACTAACTGGCCCGGAGCTAACCCGAAGAAGTTTAGCGCTTCGACGACCTTCGGAGGGAAGGGCAGGCGCATTTCGTCCCAAAAAGCTTCCAGGTACAGGGTGATCTCCCTACACCGTACTTGGTCTGCCCTCTCTCCTTCCTTGGCCAAGCGAAGCGTATAGCCAGAAGGGATATGGAAGCGAGCCCGAGCGTTGGCGAGCTCAACCTCGTGCCTCATCAAAGACGGCACGCCAAAAGCGGCGTCCGCCGCCTCCTCCCTGGGGGCTGCCCCAGTCGCACGATCCCGGAAAGAGGATCTGACCCCTGCTGCCCGGGAATACTCGGGCTCGATAGGAGGGTCCCTAGAGCCTACTCCCACCACGTCTACAGACTCTACAAAGGAAGACATCTAACCTGGAGAAGAGGGATCCTCGGGAGGCCAAAGCAGAAGAAAGAAGAAGAGCGCCGAGCTATCAGGACTTAAAGCGAGGAAAGTATGAAAAGATAGGGGCCCTGGAGTAGACCCCATCCCTATCTATTGCTACCATCGCCTTCATCCAACGGCGCCCTTCATCTCCCGCAAAAATGACTCCTTGCGTCCGACGACCCCGATTGCTCCACCTGTCGCTCCAGCACTGGGCTGCATCCCATCGGACGTCGCAGGTCTACAACACGTCGCGTCGCCCAACCGACGCTCGACACGTGGGCCGTCGCTTCAGTGACGGAACACATGAACCTGCTCACCTTCCTTAAATGCAGAGATCTCGCTCATGATTCGCTGGCAGAAAAGACAACAGATTGCCCGGGGACACGTCCCGACGATACCTTCGAAGGGAGCTCACCCCGGGTGGTCCACTCTTGACCCGACCCGTCAGCTGGTCGGGACGAGAGTGGGGGGCTAATGATGATGCTCGATATCGACGATCTCCCAGATCGTGACACGTGACAGATGACGTGTCCCAGAGCTTAGAAGAAAGGGCCTACAGGGGCCGACCAGGCCACCCCTGTGCCCGACCCGCAAGCACAAGCTGGCTCTCCTCAGAGCCCCCATGCACAAATTGGCTTCCTCGGCCTCCCGGCTCGCCTCCGAGCTATCACAGGACCAAGATGTCTCGGCTCTCCCACTCGCCCCCGAGCTCTCCCGCTGAGGCCATTTTTCTCGGTCTCATCGACAGACCAACGGTACCACTCGCAGGCGTAACCGACGCTCCGCGAATCTCGCCATGCGCGAGATCTCCGCCGGCCACATCCTACGTTCCATGCCATTACGATCCCCATTAACGAGCCTGTCTCGCCATTAATGAGAAGATCCGCTTATCACGCGGGCGTGATGTCGGGAGCGTAACGTCCGGCGTGATTCTCGCGCCTGCCCCTGCATGCTGCCGCCGTTATATAAACCCCTCTCCCAGAGGGATCAAGTAAGCCATTTTTTACTCCACTAAGCCGTTACTCTGCTCGGATCTCGTTACTGACTTGATCGTCGGAGGGTCCTCGGTGGTACTAAACCACCCCGGGACTTCCCTGCAGGTACTCGGCGCAAATCTTCTCCAACCCATTGAGATCCACATATTGCAGGAGATCACGCTCCATATCAAATCCCAGCCATCAATCGTAGCCATCGGCAGATCAACGGGAGACAACATCTGAAGGAGACCGGAAAGGCCCCTCCATCAATAACCGTCGTCTGTAGGAGGAGGAAGGGCGACAACAATCAGTGATGATGGCAAAAATACTCCGGAGAAAATCTTTCTAATTTCAAGCAATCAGTGACGGACAAATACTTTCATGCAATTATTTGGAGAGAGAATGAAGAAATTTTCTGAATTGTTTCTAGAGAATTTAGGTTAAGCATGAAAGATTTTCCTGCAATAAAATTTAGTTACGATTCTGGTCATTTATGCAATATACAATAACATATATTTTGGATAACTCACCGGGCCCGTGCATGGCACATGGGCATTTGCTAATGTATTTCTTAAAAGATGTTTGAAGTAAAGTGATATATCTATATCGGTAATGATCAGATATCAGTATAACGGCTAATACGGTCCGATATATCAGTATAAACAAATGGAAACCTTTGAACTGTACCATTTTTAGAAAGTACAAAAAGATAAATTTGTAAGTTTTAGGAATTAACCATATGATCTTCTTGTAAGGAATTGACTAAATTACCATCTAGTCTACACACCAAATTGATATTTTGCAGGACATAAATTTATAAAATATATTATTGAATATGATGTTTGCTTACAACCGATTTTACTCTTCTGGTTTTTTAGCAAAAGTTAAGCGGGGGAAAATGCTCCAGCTGGACCCTATGTAGATCCGTCCTTGCCGACATACCATCTAATGCCGATCAATGTATTAGTATCTGATATTATATTAAATTATCAAATATTATTATATTATAACTGTATATTCTATAGATCAAAACACATTTTTAATAAATTATATTTATTTCAAATATTTTATTATACGGGTATACTTATCAGTATATCAATAAATATCAGTAATTTTTGGTGTTATAATCACCGTTTAATTCCCTCCATTTCACTTTTGGGCCACAACCTTTTAGGGCCCCCTCTTACTAAAACTATATATAGCCTTATAAGAACTCCTGCTCCTATAAAAAGTAGGAACTAATTATGCATATATATTGCTTTCATTATTCATAATTTTGAAAGAATTAATGCTTTCTACTCCCATGAGACATTTTCGCCCACCAAGTAAGCCTTTTATCCTCAACTTTTTCTATTTGCACTTGTAGATGATTGCATTGGGTTTTTCTTATTTTGTTTTGTTTTTTAATTTTCAATATTCGATATGTAATAATATCACATTTACCCTTATTTCTCTCTTTAGGATCTACCCACTATTGGGTGCCTTCATGGGAGAAGGCATTTTGCGAGCAAACTGTTAGACGGTATAAAATATGTGAAGCCCGGAAGTAGATTATGGAACCAAAGGCAGTAGAGTGGGACGATTCAGGAGCTTTTGAAGCGTTTCGGAACGCAAAGACACAATTCTAGGCCGAAATCAACAGCATACCTAGCGGCATCCCTTTGCCCGATCCAGACATGTATATCAATGAGGTTGATTATGATGCCATCATCGATCTGGAACTGGTCGCCGATATTGGCAAAAAGCCGCTGCCTCCACCACATAAAAGACATGCTTAAAGATGCGCCGATAATACCAACGGGATGGGAAGACGAGGAAGAAGATATGCTTAAAATTGCGCCGATAATACCGACGGGATGGGGAGATGAAGAGGAGGAGAGAATTGAGGGTCCAGTTCCGATAAATGAGAACAATTTGTTGAGAAATATGTGGAGTAAAAATAACTTATGAAACAAGCCAAAAGAGAATGGTTCATTAAATCGGGAGAGAGGAAATCGGAAGAAAAAAGATAATGATCATGTGATGGCAAAGCATGCTCACAAACCTACACATACTAGAGAATGGAGGATTAAGGCTCAGTAATCATATACAAATTAAGGACGTTACTTCCAAATATTCTTATTTTGTTTCTTTAATCACTACTCTTGAGTTATTTCATGACATGTATTTGATTTCTTTTTCAAGCTAAGTGGTTATGAATAAAGTAATTTTCTTTTTCAATATATCGAAATATATATTTTATGATGATCATCTTGAAAAAGACCCGCAACACACACACACACTTTTCATATAAACAAATTGACAAAAATTTTCGTCTATCACACGGCAACTTCTCTCTCTCCCTGCAATCACTATTCCTATAAACAAATTGAGAAAAAAATTTCTATGTTTTTTTTGGTTAAACATCCATGTCACTGCGTGATCCTCGCTATCGCAACTTCTCTATCTTCCCGCCCATCCGCTATCTTAAACCTCCGCTCTCAAATTCTCTATTTCTCTCAAATATCGCCCGCTATCAAATTCGCTATTTCTCCCAAATCTCGCCTCGCTTTCACTCCAATCTCACCTTGCCATCGCCATGTATTGCCGTTTTCACACTATTGTTGTCGGATATAATGCCCTCAAGGTAATTATTGTAATTACAAATAGGCAATTATGGTAATTGAGGGAAGACTTATACAAGTAGATTAATCTTGTTCGAGATGATAGTATACTATCTGCTTTGTCTTTGTCATTTATGTGTATACGATTTATTTGCTATTACGTGTTGCTAATACATAATGATACCCGTAGGATCCTTACCTGACTACTAGTATTATGACGGCGATCATACTTGTAAGAACTGAGTAGTCCATAAGCACATCCTTAAATGTTCTAAGTCATGAGAGTATCGAGACTGGGCATTGATATTCCGAAGTATATTAGTATATACGTTTCTAGACCTTGACTGTTCCCTCATAAAAAAAATAAGGCAGCGCCTCACGTTTTGGACACGTGAGAGTCGGCGTGCAAAGTACGTGGATGTCTATCTTTGATAGGATTAAATCTTAAGGCAGCGCCTCACGTGCCATACACGTGAGCGCCGGCGTGCAAAGCACGTAGCTTGCCTCTGATAGGATTAAATCCTAAGGCAGCGCCTCACGTGTTAGGCACGTGAGCGCTGGCATGCAAATTACGTGAGTACCTGTTTCTGTAAGAATTAAATTCTTTGGTTACGCCCACATGCTTTGCATGTGAGCGTCAGCACCCAAGTTGAAGCAGATTTGCTCGGGTAGAATTAAATTATACACGGGAAAATATTTCCCTAAAATAAGAACAATATTCTCTGTTAAATAGAGAACCGTTGGATCAAAAATCTAATAATAGAATTAAATTCTATTAGGAAAAAATATCTTCCTGATCAAATAAAGTAAGAACAATATTCTCTGTTAAATAAAGAGCCGTTGGATCAAAAATCTTTTGATGATTTAACAAATCATCAAAAGATGGAATTAAATTTTATATGGGAAAATATTCTCTAATTTTTCTAAACAAGAAAGATATAATTTGTTAAGCAGAGAACTCATGGATTAAAAATCCAATGGTGATTAAAAAATCACCGTTTGAATTAAAAAATAGAATTAAATTTAATGTATGGAAAATATTTCCTCTAATCTTGTTAAAAACAAGAAAAATATATTGTGTTAAACAAAAAGCCTTGGATTTAAGATCCAGCGGTGATTAAAAATCACCACATGATAATGAAATCAGTGAAATCTCTCAAACAAGAGATCTGTAACGACCCTAAAATTCATATACATTCGTATTATCTTCCTTTAATAAAAATACTGTAACTAATTGTTTTTGGTATATCCCGTATATTTTGTTTTCTAATAAATATATTATTTATTTATTTAATCCCTCTCTCTATTTTTCCATTATTTTACTTGAGCCCAAAACCCGTTTCTATTATTTTATCACTTAGCTATTCATTCTCCTCTTTATATTTTACTTACATTACCAAATAAACATTCTTATTAAACCCATTTTATTCATTTTTTTCTTCATTGCTAAATCAAAATCCCCACTATTCACTCTTTCCTTTAAACCAACAGCCGTCCCTTCCTCTCCTTCTATCACTATCCCATTGATTCTCTCTCTCTCTCTCATTGATTCCCATTATTCTCCCTCTCTCTTTCTTCTCTTATATCTATATATCTCACTCTCATAATCACACACACATGCACAATCACACTCTCTTCCCTCCATCCACCATTGGCCGACCACCCTCTCAAGGCTGAGCACTTTCCCTTGCCGCCCTTGGCCAATCAACCACCCACCGACGTCGTTAAAAATAGCAACAACAGCCGCAACACCAACAACATCTTGTTTATCGCCGGAAACAGAGACGAACTGGGATGGATTGTCTTGCCTGAATCTGGGGACAGATGCTGTTTGGATTTATCCGTCCACCTCTTCGAAAATACCAAGTTGATTTATGGCACCATATATCAGAGCTTTGGACAGATACGGCCGTTGTATCGGACTTCGTCAGATTCCTCCTCATTTTATGAGGGGGTTTTAATTGTGGGGACGCTCTTCCCTACAGACGCAAGCCCCTGCAGTTAATTACGTTACTGCATTGCGATAACCACTTTTTCCTGCTCCGGTAGTTCACCTCGTATCGTGTGTATGTTTTGTTTTGGTTTTGGTTTCCCGTGGATTGTATACGGAGACTAATTTATGTCGTAGTCCATAGGACACGGATTAGTCCAAATCCGTATATTTTAGATTTGGGTTTGGTTTATTTAAGGACCGTTAATCTGGTTTGAGATTAAGATCGACTTAAACATATGAGCATTTGGGGCTCAGTTATTTTATTTTAAGGACATCGCGGTCCATTACCGCCATGTTGGGGGCAGATATTAGTTTAAGGACATTTCGGTCCAACATTCCCATTTTGGGGACGAATATTAGTTCACGGACATCTCGGTCCATCATACATCTTGCGTGCACGTGTATTTGTTACGTGACGAAATGAACAATGGTGATATGGAATATGCCCAATTTGGGGCACGATACGATTTAAGGCCTGCACGTCAATTTAGAAGTGCATCAGCTTGGGACGAAAGAAGTTGTTGGTCATTGGGACCTGTCACCTCTCTGAAGACGTTGATAAATTACAACGATATGTATCAGAGGTGTGAAGAGATGAATCCTTAAACCAAATCCCGTATTTGAGCGAAAAGTGGTGATGGTCCTAAGAATCGTTAGTCGTATTTGAGGCTAAGATTACATTAGGAGATATGAGATGAATATCGTTTTGGATATCATCAATGTTTTTAAGGATCATTTTTACCTAAGATCCATCAAAAGAGTATTTGGGTTCAGCTGCAAGAAACTTCAGAGACCTAGCCAATTTGGGCTTGGTCTGCCTACTCTTATTCAAAAAGTGCTAAGCATTCATTTGAGCTCTGTCTGTTCAGCCCTTTTTCTTTTTATGAAAAAATGCTAAGCATTTATTTGACGCTCTGATACTCACATGGGTGTCATGTGAAGCATTTGATTATGGGCGCTGAGTACTCTGTCACTTTGGCTGTTTATGGAGTGCTGGGCACTTTTATCTCTTCTTTTCTTTTTTGATAGCGCCCACGTAAGGAGCACGTGAGGCGTTGCCCAATCAGTGCTAAGCACTCAGCCGTTTTGGCTGTATATGAAGTGCTAAGCACTTTTATGTGGCTCCCGCGTGAGGAGCACGTGAGGCGCTGGGCGCTGCCTAATTAGTGCTAAGCACTTAGCCGTTTTGGCTGTATGTGAAGTGCTAAGCACTTTTTATGTAGTGCCCGTGTGAGGAGCACGTGAGCGCTGTTAAAGAAGGGCGCCCATGTGGGAAGCACGTGAGGCGCTAGTTTCTTTTATATGGAGATTTAATCTCTGTTGATATTTTTTAGAGAACTTAAATATCTGTTAATGGTATTTTGACCATTAACGATCACCAAGATCACTATTTTCAGGATCTGAGATCATGTTCTTTTAAGAACTAAGTTCTTGATTCGAAGGAACTGAGTTCCTGGAGTATTATGGACTCCATATTCTTTCTTTTTTAAATTTATTCTTCCCTGAATCTTTGATTCTCAAGAACAAGATCTTCCCGATGAGAATTAAATTCTCAACTTATGGGAGACTTGTCTTGTGGATCTCAGATCCAGAGAAAAAACTAAGTTCTTTAAGAAGGGCTTAACCCTTACATATGTTTGGTAAAGGAGATATTTTGATCTCGATATTTTCTTTACATAGGGTTTCGAGAGTGGAGCTCTTCTTTTTTGAGAATTGAATTCTCTTTTATTTCTATCTGTGGTCTCTCTATGTTTTTCTCTCTTTGCTCTCTATGGATATCTCTATGTGTGTGAGACTTGAAGTCTCAGGTCCTTTTATATAAGTAAGGAAAATTGTTGATTAGTTTTGAGAAAATCTCTCATTGAAAGATTCTAATTGATTTAATTGGTCCCAAAATTGATTTGGGGAATTTTACCCACCATTGGATCTTTGATCCAAGGACTTCTATTTTTACAGAATATGATTTTTGGTTTTTAACGAGATTGGGAAAATATTTTCCCTATACAAAATTTATTCTGTTAAACAGTGATTTTTAATCACTATTGGATTTTTTAATCCAGCGGTTCTTTGTTTTACAGAGAGCAATCTTTCTTATTTAGAAAGATTGAGAGAATATATTCCAAAATAGAATTTTATTCTACAATTGGATCTTTAATCCAACCGAGAGTGCTTTTCTTATTTAGAAAGATATGGGAGATATTTTCTCCTAATAGAATTTGATTCTATATCTTGATAATTTATCATCTCCGTTGGATTTTTGATCCAACGGCTCTGTTTAACAGAGAGTATCATAGAATTTAATTCTATCTGGGCGCTAGCGATTACGTGTTGTGCACGTGGGCGCCACTTAAGAATTTAATTCTTAAGATGGGTATTCCTGTGCTTTACACATTGGCGTCCGCGTGATGAGCATATGCGGCGCCATATAAGAGTCTAACTCTTACCGCGTGATGAGCAAGTGAGGCACTGGACGCTGTTAAAGAGGGGCGTTCACGTGGGAAGCACGTGAGGCGCTATATAAGAGTCTAACTCTTATTTAATATATTCTTTTATACTTTGCACATTGGTGCCCGCGTGAGGAGCACGTGAGGTGCCAATATATGATTTAATCCTATAAGATTGGCTCTGGCGCTGGCGTCTTCATGGAGAGCACGTGAGGCGCCGCCTCATTTAATTCAAACAGAGATTTGCTATTTTATTTGGTTAAATATTGGGGAAACAAATACCCCCACCGTTGCTCTTACGTGGCTTACACGTGGGTGCAACGGTGTCACCTTTTCTACCGTTCGATCTCCTGGGGAGTTAAACCGTCCTTTCATGTTTTATAAATAGGGCCTTTGGCCCTTAAGATGACTGTCATTTCATCATCCTCTTGCTTCTTCTTTCTTGAGAATTTAATTCTCTTTTAAGAGCTTAGATCTTTGTTTAAAGAAACTCTCTCAGAGTACTCTATCAAAAATTTGGTAAGAATCATGACCATGATTTAACTTTTAAAGAAACTCTTAAAAGAATCTATTATTGTTTTGGGGTTTTAACCCATTAACAGAGCTTTTCTCTTCTCTTGGAACGATCTCTTAGTGATGGAGGTGGTGATCTCTCTCAGATGTTGTCCTCCGTCGATCTGTTAGAGAGCAGTTTTGAACAGTTGAGATTAAGTATGAGAGTTGTTGAGCGTGTGGATTTCAATGAGTTGTTAGATGTTGTTGAGGTCGAGCTACCTGCAAGGGAAGTCCCAGGGTGGGAAGCCACCGTGGTACCCTCCGACGATCAAGTTAATACCGGGAATTAGAACAGCGTAGCGGCCTATTGGAATGAGTTCGAGTTACCTGAGTCATCTGAAAGAGAGGTTATATATAGTGGTCGTGTAGAGCGAGTCGGCGCAAGATCCTCACCGTCAATTACGCCCCTGCGTTATCCCTGCATTAATGACGAGATACGCCCATTAATGGGTGACGCGCCAGCGTGGGACACGGAACGTGGGGCGGCGTATATCTCGCTTTGGCGAGATACGCAGAGCTGTTGTGGGGACGCTAGGGCTCTGCGCTCTCGGTTGATCGGGGGAGGTGAGGAAGCTCGGCCTGTTAGTAGCTCGGAGACGAGCCTGGAGGCCGAGGAAGCTCGACCTGTCTGTTGGATCGGAGACGAGCCGGGAGGCCGAGGAAGCTCAGCCTGTCAGAAAGCTCGAAGATGAGCAAGGAGGCTAAGGAAGCTCGCTGGACTGCTCGGAGGTGAGCTGTTGGCTGTTTGCTAGGTAAATATGGAAAGTACTCAGGGAGGTCTCCGAAAGGTCGGATGCGTCCTCGGAGACGAGGTTCTGAGGAACGCCCCCAATGCATCTTATTTATTCCACCTCTGTAGCCCTCGGTACACGTCATCCGCCATGTGTCGTAATCTGAGGAATTTCCACTTGTGAGCATCATCATTAGCCCCCCACTCACGTTCCGACCTATTTATGGGTCGGGTCAAGAGTGGCCTGCCAGGTTTTCTCTGCTCAGCTTGGTGCCGAGAATTCTTCATGGTGGATTGTTCGGGAACGACATGGCGTTTTGCGGTTGCGTCATTTCGACCTTTGAGTCCATGTGGCGTCTCACCGTGCGCCCAAATTTTCGTGTGTATCCCCGATGGCGTTAGCAAATCAGTGAAATGATTGCGCTTTAAAGAGGGTGCACCATTTCACTCGATCGTTGGTTGGGCTATGGGCCACGTGTTTGACGTTGGTTGGCGGGTGCGATAGGCTGTCTCTGACTCCTTTAGCAAAGAGACGCCCCAATGGTCGGCCGCCACGTAGAGCCTTGATGGCCGCTAGGCGCAACGCTTCATTTTGGCGAGAATCAATCTGGGCCGTAGGATGTTCTCTTTGGGGGTGTATAAATATGAGGGCACTATCCTAGGGCCAACACTTTGCCTTAATTCTCTTTCGTTGTTTGAAGATTGCTCGGAGCTCCTCCGCTTAGATCGGATCTTCCATTGATTTTTTCCCAGCGAATCATGTTAGATGTCTTTCTCCGAACTGTCTGTAGATGTAGTTGGGGTAGAGTCGGGCGATGAAGCTCCAGTTGCTGGGGCTGAGTCCAGTGGGTTTTCTTCTTCTTCGACTTTAGATAGCCAAGAGGGTTCTTCTTCTACCGCGTCTTCTGTGTCGAGCTCGACCCCTAGAGTCAACGCTGCCCTAGTTACTCACCGTCGGGCGGAGACAAGGGCACCCAAGGTACGCATCGGGAATACCCGTGATGCGCCCTCCATCTTGAATCGCATGGTCGATCTTTCTGACATCAGGGCTCGATTCCATATTCCCTCTAACTATTCACTCCGTCTGGCTAGAGAGGGTGAGCGGGCAGACTAGGTGCGGGGCAAGGAGATTGCCCTGTATCTGGAAGCAATTCCGGGCAGGAATGCGTTTTCCTTTCTCACCAGAGGTTTGTGCGGTGCTTCATTGCTTCCATCTTGTCCCGGGCCAGCTAGCGCCGAACTCGTAGAGGATCTTTCTCGGGTTTCTGGTCCGGTTAAAATTTGATCAGATCCCCTTCATTTTGACCCTCCTCTTGTCTTTTTTTTATTATAAAAATCACCCTGGTACCAGTAAGGAAGAGCCGAGCTGAGTGTAATTTTCGTTTAAAAAACGTAAAGGTAGGGCGGCCGGGTCGGGGGTAGTAGTCGTCCCTTCTTTTATCCATGAATGGAAGGAGAAGTACGTTTTCGTCGGCCCCCCGGAGGGTGAGGATTGGCCTGTGCCGACACAGTGGCACAGGGCTGACTGCCCGACGACGAAGCAGTCGACCTCCCCCGAGGCGAAGGTAGTGTCCTAATGGGAACCGATCCAGCGGCCCGATGTCCTGCTTTCCGAGCAGGTACTAAACTGGGCTAGACTCAGTCCTGCGCATTTTTTTGGGTAAGTTAGGGTTTTTACGATCTGCTTAGACTTTTCTAAATTTTCTTTGCCGTTTTAACTTCGCTGATCTTTTCTCCTGTGTATTCTTATTTGCAGAGCCCATGGACCGATAAAAAATCATGGCCGCCATGGCCGCCAAGGCCCAAGGAAGAAAGACCGGTGGCGCAAGCTCATCCCGATCCGGTCCAAGCCCAGCCCCGAGGCAAACTTCTCAGGCCAAACTTTCTACAGCACCCCAGTCCCGGAAGAGCGCCGCCGGAGGGAAAGGGGAAGGGAGTCAGAAGCACATGCGGGACCCGGCGCCCCGGACGAGGGAGGAGGAGTCTCCTCCCGCTGAGGAAGTCCCCGTCAAGAGACAGAAGCGAGTGGTCTCTCGACCAGCCACTACCGGGATCCAAGTGCAGGAGGGCGATTTCTGCATTGAGGTACCCTCGGGGTTATCCATGGCCGACAGCTTGCCGGCGGACATGGAGAAGGCGGCGGGGACCAAGATTCTCCGAGGTAACATGAAGTCACAAGTGGCTGCAATTGCCCAGGAAGCGGTTCAGGTCGGTAGCTTCTTTCTTAAGGAATTTCTTAAGTTTTATTTCCTCGGTTTCAGTCTTCTAACATGTTTACTATTTTCCTCAGGTCCTCCAGCACTGTGCTTTCTTCGTCTCCATGGAGTCTGAGGAGATAGCCCCGACAATGAAGAAGGCAGGAGAATCCTCCTCGCAGGAGGAAGAGCTTCGCCTTCAATTTCAGCAAGCGGAGGAGAAGGCGGCCCTCCTTGACTCGAGATTAGTCGCCGAGGGGCTGACGATCTCCAAGCTGAAAGAGTCCCATCGTCTTCTAAACGAATCCAACCGGGCTATCTAAGCCAAGATGGAGGAGACAAACGACCTTTACAACACCATGAAAAGGTCGAGGGATGCCGCCAAAAAGGACGCTCGGGCTGCCTTAGATGCAGCAAAGCTTGCTGAGAGCCGGGCGGCGAAGGCCGTGGAAGAATACAAGGCATCCGATCAGTTTTACCTTGATCTCGCCGAATCCGCGGCCGTCGGGTGGCACATTGCCCTCGACGCCGTCAAGGAATCTATGCCGGAGTTCATCGACGGCGAGCTCTGCGCTAAGTTCCCCCTCACCGAGGAAGCGCCGCAGGGGAGAGTCGCCGAGCTGGCTGTAGGAGGCGAGGCCGTCGGTAGAAGCGCCGACCCTGAGGTCACAGTTTTGGCTCCCGATGGTGGCGTCGAGCAGGGTGAGATCCCGGACGAGCTTGCGGTCTTAGCTATCCCCCCTCCATGATTTTTTCTCCTTCTTTTTTTTTAGAATTTTGTAAGCCTCCGGGCATTTTTGTAAGGCTGAGAAGCCCACAATACCTTGTATATAAGGATGATCATATATAAAGTATACATTTTCCTTTTCTCAAATGTCTGATCATCCTGCAAGTAATTTAGCTCGTATACGTTTCATTATTCAAATCTTCATTCTGTAAGTATTTTTAGCTCGCAATCTCTTTATCTTGCTAGTGTAAGGCCGGTGTCCACCCTTTCTAGGTGACGATCGTTCATTAAGTATAAGTCGAACGATAGCCGAGTGTAGGAAGGTCGGTATCCTCCCTTCCCCGGAGTCGAGGTGGCAATCACACATCGAGTATGAGTCGAATGATAGAAAAGTGTAGGAAGGTCGGTATCATCCCTTTCTCTGGAGTCGAGATGGCGATCGCGCATTAAGTATGAGTCGAACGATAGCCAAGTGTAGGAAGGTCGGTATCCTTCCTTTCCCCGGAGTCGAGGTGGCGATCGCGCATCGAGTATGAGTCGAACGATAGCAAAGTTTGAATAGGTCGGCGTCACTCAATTCTACTCGGTCACCCCGTGATGATGGCTTTGGATCCATAGCGTTTGTTGGGTAGGAAGCTACCCGCTGTGGATGGGCAGAGCATGAATCTGCTCGGCGGCCTCATGAGGAGGGCTTTATATCCACTTCTTTGTAGGGAAGGTGTTCCCGTCAAAATTTTTTGGCTCAGAGCTTGCCGTTAAAAATAAAGGGAAAACTCCACGTGTTAAATACATGCACCCACATGCAAAGCATGTAACTATCACCTCAGGTAGTGCCGCACGTGAAGTTCATGTGGGCGCCAATGTGCAAAGCACATGAGCGCCCGTTCCTTTAATATTTAAACATAATAAAATAGCTAAGCTCTGTTAAAATTTTGTTGAGGCAGCGCTTCACGTGCCTCTCACGAGGGTGCCAGTGCCAGCGCTAATCTTGCAGGATTAATCCTATGGCGGCGCCGCACGTGCTCCTCACATGGGCACCAATGTGCAAAGCACATGAGCGCCTATCATAAATAAGAATTAAATTCTTAAGTGGCTCCCACGTTCACAACACATGAGCGCCGACGCCCAAATTAAAAGCAAGTAGAATTAAATTCTACATGGGGATACTTAAAAACTAGGATATTCTCTGTTAAACAGAGCCGTTGGATCAAAAATCCAATGGTGATAATAAATCATCAGATGATAAATTCTATTTGGGAAATATTTTCCTTCTAATATGGAAAGATATTTCTCTAACAGAGAATCTTTGATTTAAAATCCAATGGTGATAAAATATCACCAATTAAACCATCTGATAGAATTAAATTTTATGTGAGAAATATTTCCTAATCTTGTTAAACAAACAAGAAATATTCTCAGTTAAACAGAGAGCCTTTGGATTAAAAATCCAACGATGAATAAAATTCACCGATTGATCTAAAAGATCATTTTGATTGATCATGAAATCAATCATGATCTCTCAATGAGAGATTTTCTCAACAAATTGATTTTTATCTTCTCCTATAAATGGAGCAAAGAGATTAACCAAAAGGGATAAAAAATAGAAAAAATCCCTATAAGCTTCTGCAAAAATACAGTGAGCTCTTGAAAGAACAGAGAATTCAATTCTCAACGAAGAAGACTTTTCTTCTAAAAAACCCTAGATAAAGAAATACAGAGATCAAAATATCTCTTTTCACCTATATAAGGGTTTATCCATTCTCAAAGAACTTAGTTCTTTCTCAGAATTTGAGATCCACAAGACAAGTATCCCACAAGTTGAGAATTTAATTCTCATCGGGAAGACCTTGTTCTTGAATCAAAGATTCAGAAAAGAATTAGGTCTAAAAGGAAAAAGAACCCATAAAAAACTTAGTTCTTAAAGGAAAAAAACTGATCCCAGACCTTAAAAAAAACGAAGATCCTGGTGATCATTAATGGCCAAAATACCATTAACAGAGATTTAATCTTTAAAAAAGGAAAAAGACTAGCGCTTCACGTACTTCCCACATGGGCATCCCTTTTAACAGCGCCTGGCGCCTTACATGAAAGACACGAGGGCGCCCAAAACAGAAGGCTAGCGTCGCATGTGCTCATCACGTGGACGCTGAACAAAACTGCATAACACTCCACAAACAGCCAAAATGGCTGAGTGCTCAACGCTCATTGGGTGGCGCCCATGACTGAATGTTTCACATGTCATATATGTGAGCGTCAGAGGTCAAATAAGTGCTCAGCACTTTGCATAAAAGAAAGGGGCTGAAGAAACAGAGCCCAAATAAGTGCCTAGCACTTCTGAATAAAAGAAAAGACTAAGCAGACCAAGCCCCCAAATTCGCTAGGTCTCTGAAGTTTTTCCTATAGCTGAGCCAAAATGCTCTGTTGTTGGATTCGAGATAAAAATGATCCTTAAAATTCCGCTAAGTTGACCTTAGTCTCAAATTGTACTAACGTATTCTTAGTCAAAAACAAATTGAGCCCCAAATGCTCATATATATTTAAGTTGATCTTAATCTCAAACTAGATTAATGGTCCTTAAATGAAACCAAGCCCAAATATAAAATATACGGATTTGGACTAACCCGCGCCCTACGGGCGATGACATAAATTAGCCTCCATATACAATCCACAGGCAACCTAAACAAACAAAAATACACACGACACGAAGTGAACTTCCAGAGCAGGAGAAAGTGGTTATCGCAATGCGGTAACGTAATTAACTGCAGGGGCTTGCGCCTACAGGGAAGAGCGTCCTCACAATCAAAACCCCTCTTATAAAAGGAGGGGGAATCTGATAAAATCTACTAGAACGGTCGCGTTTGTCCAAACCTTCGATATATGGTGCCATAAATTAACTTGGTATTTTCAGAGAGGTGGATGGATAAATCCAAATAGTATCTGCCCCCAAAATTCAGGACAGATGTCCCAACGTCTCGGTCCGGTCTTTCGGCGGTGTACAGCAGGAATCTACCCCTTGTGGATGAGCCTAGCAGGAAGCTACCCGGTCGCCTCGCGGTGAGGGCTTTGGATCCACAGCGTTTGTTAGGCAGGAAGCTACCCGCTGCGGATGGGCCGAGCAGGAATCTGCTCGGCGGTCTCATGAAGAGGGCTTTAGATCCACTTCTTTGTAGGGCAGGAATCTACCTCTTGTGGATGAGTCGAGCAGGAAGCTACCCGGCCGTCTCGTGGTGAGGGCTTTGGATCCACAGCGTTTGTTGGGTAGGAAGCTACCCGTTACGGATGGGCCGAGCATGAATCTGCTCGGCGGCCTCATGAGGAGGGCTTTAGATCCACTTCTTTGTACGATAGGAATCAACCCCTCATGGATGAGCCGAGCAGGAAGCTACCCAGCCATCTCACTGTGAAGGCTTTGGATCCACAGCGTTTGTTGTGCAGGAAGCTACCCACTGCAGATGGGCCGAGCAGGAATCTTCTCGGCGGCCTCATAAGGAGGGCTTTAGATCCACTTTTTTGTAGGGCAGGAATCTATCCTTTGTGGATGAGCCGAGCAGGAAGCTACCCGGTTGCCTCATGATGAGGGCTCTGGATCCACAGCGTTTGTTAGGCAGGAATCTACCCCTTGTGGATGAGCTGGGCAGGAAGCCACCCGGTCGCCTCATGATGAGGGCTTTGGATCTACAACGTTTGTTGGGTAGGAAGCTACTCGCTGCGGATAGGCCGAGCAGGAAGCTGCTCGGCGGCCTCGTGAGGAGGACATTCTTGACTCTCTAGTATCTTCTTGGGGCGTCGTTGAACCTCCTTTGACCCGTAAAGCAGAGGAAGGGTGACCGTCACGGATGACACATGGCCGTTCCTTATCGGTAAAGTGCGATATTCCGTGATTCGAGTTCTTGTGCGAGAAAATCTCAGCCGTTGGAAGATTTTTTGTTGAGGCTATAAATACAGAAGGTATATCAGTTTCTTCCTAGCCTTATGTTTCTGAAGATGACCGGTCGCGTGTACACCATTAGGGAGATCGTTTCTCGTAATGACGTAAATTTTTATGACCTTGATCGTTCCAAGGAGACGTATGAGGCGGTGATAAGCCGCTTGGAGGGCCACTACGGACGCTTACTTCCCCGGCGATCTCCTCTGCTTCAGGTGCTAATTTACGCGATATATAGGACTTCCCCGAGTCTGTACAACACGTTGTCTCCGCAGTTAATGGACGAGGTGTTTGAAAAATGCATACAGTCCACAAGCTTGGTCCGATCTTGAAGAGCAGGCGGGACCGCTCGGTGGACCTTCTTCTTGAGAGTTTTCATCAAAGGTTGGTCTTCGCATCTTGCTCGGCGGACGGGGATCCTGAGGAGTCCGTGGCTTTTAAGGTCCATGAGTACCGTCGGAGGGAGTGGGTCGAGGCTGCTTGGGCTCGGCTGGAAGAGCTTTCTTCGGTGTATCACCGATAATGTTTCCTTAATCCTTGCCCTCCTTTGTTGTAATTGTTGTAAGGCTGGAGAGCCCATAATACCTCTTAAATAAATAAACTTGTCTTTGGTTGTAGTGTACTGTCTCTTTTCCTTTCCTTGATATATATATTTTATGTTTTTCTTAAAAAAACTTCGGAGTCTTGGAACCGAGAAAAGAAACAAAGGGCTGGAGCCCTACGGTGGTACACACAGTCTCTTCCGTGAAATGACCTAGCCCGAAAGATTTAGCTCAATGCAAAAAGGAATTACATTATTTGAAAGACGATACATGTTTATTTATACAATTTAAGCTTTTCGGCATTATAAGGCCGAAGAAAATTACTCCCTCCGGCGTCCTGCAGACGGTATGCTCCACCGGGCAACGTTTCTGTTACGAGAAATGGTCCGTCCTACTTCGGGGAGAACTTATGTAGTCCCCCTTGGTCTATAAACTCGTTTCTTTGTAATACCAGATCTCTCGTATTGAAGGCCTAACGTTTAACTCGGGCATTGTAGTAGCATACGGTTTGCTGCTGGTAGGCGGCTGCTCTGATTTGCACTCGATCCTGCTTTTCCAACAAGATGTCCAGGTTGCTTCGGAGTGCCGAGGTGTTGGCTTCATCATCAAAATGTTCGACCCTATAACCGGGCAATCAAATTTCCCCAGGGACCATTGCTTCGGTATCACAGCAGAGGCTAAATGGGGTTTCTTCCGTGGGTGTTTTCTTCGATGTTTGCAACGCCCATAGCACCCGCGGTAGTTCCTCGACCCAGCCACCTAGCCTTCCTTCTAAACGGGCTCTGAGACCGCGGATGATGCCTTGGTTCGCTGTCTCGGCCTGCCCGTTGCATTAAGGATATGCGACCGCGGCAAACTTCATCAGCATGTGGTAGTCGCTGCAAAACTCTTTGACTTTATCGTTTTCGAAGTTGGTCCGATGGTCAGTAACTATACACCTTGGGATCTCAAATCGAGAAATTATGTTGTTCTATAGGAACTTTATCATAGAGGTGGCGTCCGGTTTTCTGAAGGGTACGGCCTCTATCCATTTCGTGAAGTAGTCCATAGCGACAAGGATGTATCTGTGCCCGCCCGTGCCGGTGGTGACTCCGAACACACACTTAGCTGGATTCAGCTTCATTTTGTACTTGCGCAGGACATCGAATATCTCGCCGATGTCTTTAGTGTGCCCAGTTGACAAGGTGGACTTTATGAGCATGTCGTCGACGTAGACTTCCATGTTTCTCCCAATCTGCGATTTGAACAGCTTATTGACCAGGTGCTGATACATGGCCCCAACGTTCTTGAGTCTGAAGGGCATCACTTTGTAGCAGTAAACCCCCCGATCAGTGGTGAAGGCGATAAGTTCTTCATTTGCCGGGTTCATCCTGATATGATTGTAACCGGAGAAAGCGTCCATGAAGCTCAGTAATTCGTGGCCGGCCGAACTGTCAACTAGCTGGTCTATCCGAGAAAGTGGATAGTTGTCTTTGGGGCATACTTTGTTCAAGTTCGTGAAATCGACGCACATGTGCCATTTCCAGTTTGCCTTCTTGACCATGACCACGTTTGCCAGCCAATCTGAGTAGTTTAGATTTCTAATGAAGTTGGCAGCGAGCAATCGATCCACCTCGTCTTCTATCGCTTTTGTTTAACCGGCACAAAACTTCTCTTCTTCTGTCGGATGGGCCGGGCCTTCAGGTCGACCCCGAGCTTGTGGGAGATTACTTTAGGGTTGATCCCGGTTATGTCTGCCGGCACCCAAGCGAATACATCCGAGTTATCTCAGAGGAACCGGATCAGGTCTTCGCGGTGGTCCCCTGTCAAGAGAGAGCCGATCTGGACTGTCAGGCCATCGACTCCTTCTATGAGGGGGACTTCCGTCAATACTTCCACCGGGGCACCCCAAACTTCCTTTTGGTCGTCGTGTGTATCTAAAGACCCGTGGAAGTCATGCGTGTCTTCAAAATCGTTGTCCTGCTCTCTGGCGGGGAACATCGAGGTGAGGCAAATCTTAGCGGTTTGCTTGTCCCTATAGGCCCAGCCTATCCCCCTTGATCCAAAAGGAATTTGATCACAAGGTGATAAGTCGGGATCTGAGCCCGGAGGGCGTTTAAGGTAAGACGTCCCAGGAGAATGTTATAGGATGAAGGAACCTTAGCGATGAGGAAATTCATCGATATGGTTCGCTTATTTCCCGCTTCCCCAATGTTGAGGAGGAGGGTGACCAATCCCTCGGCCGGGACGGAATGGTTGGTAAACCCAGAGAGGACATGGGAGGCCGGCCGATGGTCGGATGGTCCTAGCTCCATATGCTGGAAACAGTCGTGGAACAGGATATCCTCCGAGCTCCCTGAATTGACCAATATTCTCTGGACTTCATAACGGTAGACTCAGTCCGTTATCATGAGAGGTTTATTGTGAGGAAGCGATATGCCGTGGAGGTCTTCATCGGTGAAGATGATCGGTTCGTCCCTCCTACACCTCTTGTGGGGTGTATTGTTTGCACCCTCGACTGGGAGGAGGCGGTGGTTCCCTCCATTTTCCCGAGCTGGATCCGAGGTAACGATCATGATTTGTCCGATCGTTAATTCCCCAGGAGGGGTTTGGTCCTTTTACTCCCGCTCCGCCTGCCGCTTGTCTCGTAGGTATTTCGCCAGGTGGCCGGAGCAGATCAACTCCTCGATGTAGTCACAGAGTTGTTTGCAGTTCTCAGTCGGGTGACCCTGCGACCTGTGGAAGGCGCAGTACGGGCCGCGGAGACGCTTTCCCGCTCTTTGGGTAACTGGCGGGAGCTTAAAGAATCTCTCGCCCTTAGCTTCCTCCAGCAGCTCGGTTTGGGAAATGTTTAGATGAGTGTAATTATGGAACCTCGGGGAGTAAGGCTTCGGACGATTGAATTTCTTTCTCTCCTCCCTGTCCCTTTTCTTTCTGTCCGCCTGGTCGGCTCGGGGCAGGTTTAAGTTCACCTCCGACTCGAGTTGGATTTCTTGCTTGGTCCATGTTTTCACTTCGACCATGGTCTTAGGTTGCGCTAATGCAAAAGAGTGGAGCCACTCTTTGTGCCTAAGACCCGACCTTAGCGCGGTGATAACTGTTTCATCGCGGTGCTCGTGAACCTCCACGAGGGCATTGTAGAAGCGAGTGACATACCCTTTGAAGGATTCCTTGTCTCCGCTCTTGACAGTGAACAGGTAGCCGACCGTCCTTTTCTGTCATCGGTTCCCGGCAAAATGACTGAGGATTGGGTAGCCAGCTCGTCGAAGGTCGAGATGGAGCGTGGCGCAAGCCCTCGAAACTAGTCCCGGCCAGCCCGGATTAGGGTAGTTGGGAAAGCTCAGCATTGAGCCGCATGAAGCTCATGCCTGCCGTAAATGCGTCTAAGTGGTCCTTCGGGTCGGAATTCCCGTCGAAGAGGGCCACTTTGGGTGGCTTGTTCCTGGACGAGATGTGCTCGGCCAGCAGCTCTTCTGTAAAAGGTTTTAAGAGTGAATCGGTGGAATACCGGGCCTCTTCGCTGGACATATGGCTATCTCGTCGTATACCTTCGATATTCTTTTCGAGGGCTTCAAGACGGTGGTGGTACCTCGAGGATTCTGCACAGTCGGAGTGGTGGCTACCCCGCTCTGGGTCTTTCCGATGGTGTGGCTTCGATTCCGCTCTATCAAATTTCTTAAATCCTCGGGCGAGGCCCTTCTTGAGTAGTCCCGCTATTCACCGTTTGCGCGGTCTCAGCAGGAGTAGGGGCGTTGGTCATGCCTAGAAGTAGGCGAGATGACCGACACCTCCTCAGGGGATGTGAGCACGCGGCGGGCATCGGAGCGTCGGCCTAGTCTCCCCTGAGACCGGGGTGTGGAGCTGTCGGGCACCCAGCGGGTCATGGAATCATTCACCGTATGCGGGTCATGGTTGTCGGAGTCGGCACACCGGCGCTCAGTGACACTGAGATGAGCGTAAGCGAGATCGAAGGCCTGAGTGTGCCCATATGTACTTCTACGGACGTCGTTATCCCGGGGACGGGGAACCGTGGCTTGATGGGTAGTGCCCGCCGCTTGAACGTGGACGAACGCATCCACCATAGCTGTGAGTTAATCGATCCGGGAGGATAAGACGCCGATGACGTTAGGTGGGGGAGGATAACCGCTCCCGCCTCAGTTATGGAAGGTGGGGTGGCTCATATTGGGATCGTCGCGGTGGTTGCTTGCTGTCGGGTCGAGGGCAGAAGATCAACTTTATGGGTGGAGAAACTTCTGAAATGTTCCCACAGACAACGCCAACTGATGGAGGTTATGATCTTCCTCAGATGTTGTCCTCCGTCGATCTGGTAGAGAGCGGTTTTGAATGGTTGAGATTGAGTATGAGAGTTGTTGAGCGTGTGGATCTCAATGGCTTGTTGGATGTTGTTAAGGCCGAGCTATAAGGGAAGTCCCGGGATAGGAAGCCACCGTGGGACCCTCTGACGATCAAGTTAGTACCGGGGAATTAGAGCAGCGTAGCGGCCTATTAGAATGAGTTCGAGTTAGCCGAGTCATCTGAAAGAGGGGTTTATATAGTGGTCGCGTGGAGAAAGCCGGCACAATCTCCTTGCCGTCAGTTACGCCCCTGCGTTATCCCCGCATTAATAGTAGGATACGCCCATTAATGGGGGGACGCGCCAGTGTGGGACGCGAAACATGGGGCGGTGGATATCTCGCTTTGGCAAGATATGCAGAGCTGTTGCGGGGGCGCTTGGGCTCTGCGCTCTCGGTTGATCGGGGGAGTCGAGGAAGCCCGGCCTGTCAGATGGCTCGGAGACAAGCCGGGGGGCCAAGGAAGCTCGGCCTGTCAGACAGCTCGGAGATGAGCAAGGAGGATAAAGAAGCTCGTCGGATTGCTTGGAGGCGAGCTGTTGGCTGTTTGCTAGGTGAATATGGAAAGTACCCAGGGAGGTCTCCGAAAGGTCGGATGCGTCCTCGAAGACGAGGTCCTGAGGAACGCCCCCAATGCATCTTATTTATTCCACCTCTGTGGCCCCCAGGACACGTCATCCACCACGTTTCGTAATCTGAGGAATTCCCACTTGTGAGCATCATCACTTAGAGATATAAAAACTTTTATTTAGGGTAGACCACGAGTCTTAGAGATCTTAGGGTTTTACCCTATTACTGACCTTGATCTTTGAAGGTTGTTTGGAATTTAATTCCATTTCCCGAGTGAATTTCTGGGATTTCATCCCATTATTAGAGGAATTTAATTTCGGGTTGTTCTACAGAGCTTAGCTCTGAGAAAATTTATTTTTTAACAAATTCTTTTTTGAATTTTATTCCCTTTCTTATTTTCTTTTTTGGGGTTCTTTTTGCAGATTTGAATCTGCTTTAGAATATATTTTTCGAGGGAGTTTAACTCCATAGTTCAATGAGATTTCTCATTAAATGGGAATCCTTTTGGATGTTAGTTATATGTATGCCCTAGAGGCCATTACTGTACATACGATGTATATTGTAGTGGATGCTTAGACATATATAGGGAGGACTTTCTTGCTCGACATGATAGTATGCTATCTGGTTGTACTTTATCTTAACATGTACTCTGATTGTCTCTATGTTACATGTTGATAAAGCCCTTAGGATATGTACTCGACTACTGGAACTATGATGAGATCATACTAGTGGGGCCACGGTAGTCGACGAGTACATCCTATAACTGTTCCTAGTCGAGGGTGTATCGAGACAGGGCATCGATACACCAGAGTAGACTAGCGTATACGCATCTTGACCCATATGATGGGCGATGGATGATCCCATATCCATCGGTGTTTGACATCAAGGATGGTGTACGGGTGCTCAGTAGAGACTGGGTACACTGGACGGACTCGCCGAGAACTCCCAGATGGTATTATACCTCACGTCAGATGGCAGTTCTTCGGTGACACTAGTACAGAGTAGTCTGTTGACCCGAGATCGTCATAGAGTCTTGTGTGATTCCCACTGTGCTTTGATTTCCATCATACCACGTCCAAGAGGGCGTGCAAAAAGATGGCTTTTGGGTACAGTCCCGAATCATATGGAGGCAATGAGCGATAGGAGGGGATTCGTCTCTCCCGGTATAGGGAGTTGATGTTGCACCGTGTTCGATTGGCTATAACTGGAAATCCCTGGCCAGGGTTGCTGAGATTTACTAGTAAGTGTTATCAGTAGTTTCTCGAACTGTTATAGACCTCATATCGACACGACTTATCAAGCTACTGGGGTCTGACGTTTACCACCCCTAGGCGAGATATGCGACATATCAGACGACGAGACCGGACTGTACGGGAGTGTTACTGATTGGATTCACAAGAGAATGTACAAGCTTGCTTGTTGATCTTCTGAGCGCTCAATACCTGGGTGGCTGTTATGTTTAGCTGACCGCTTGCAGCTTGTGGGTGTTTGATATGATCATCACCTACTGCCGGCGTATTGACGATTCTTTAGAGTCCTACATAGAGGTTTCTTGACTCAGGCAAAACGGAGTAGGGGCACATATGTGATATATGCGGGACCGAGGATAATGCGATATGAGATACCGTATTCTATTCTCGCGATATTTGATATCAGCCGGGTCATCGGATCAAGTGTTGATTCGATGAATCGGTAAATGATATATTAGTCGGTTATATGCGATATAGCCGGATTGTCGGATCAAGTGTTGATTCGATAATTTAATGTATAATAATATATATGATATATTAAATTACATTAACTAATATTAGCTCACTAAAAGATTCTTTTTCTCACTCGGGTAATACATTGATATATATACGATATATGTTAATTGTATTATTTTATTTTGTTACAATAAATATTATATATGTGATATATAATATTGTAACATGATATGATTACTAATGCAACATGATTAGTGGAGATTAAAATGGTTAGGGTTTGTTTTGGGTTAGTTCCTTCTTGATACTTCTAGAAGGTTTCTTTTTGTTTTTGCAAAGATATTTTCAAGTGACTCATTCTTAACCCAACCCAAACCCTTACCCTTGGTTAAGTGTCTACAAAGGTTTGTTTAACCATGGTTGCATTATTCATCATTATTATTATCCTTTCATTATTCATCACAAATGGATCACTATTCTTCTTCTTCCTTTTGCTTAGAAAAGCTTTCTAGTTTTGATCCAAGTGATGATTTTGAGTGAGAATAAGAAAACAAATGAGAGAAAAAATCCCACTTCATCATCCTCATCTACCCTTGCCCTTTAGATGAGAGTGTTCACTTCATTTAGTGAGTGAGAGCTTGTGTTAATGAAAATTCAAGGTAGATCATCTTTGTTATCGAAGATCGGAAGCAAGCTTGCACTTTTCTCTTCGTGGAGCCTCTCGAGAGTCCGGGACACGATGATCGCAACGAAGGGACCTCAACACAGAGCTTTAGAAGTGAAGGACCGGATCTACAAAGGTTGTAATCCCTCTCACATAGTGTTAAAGTGTTTAACATGCTTGTTTTCGCCTAATCTCTAGTTTAAAGATCCGGCTTTGGGTTGTTCGGCACGGCTAAATTTTAAATCGGGCATGGTTGATGCCTCGTAGACCCTTGTGCGTGTGTCTAGCAACCCTACAGTGGTATCAGAGCCAAGCTAGAGCTTTAGGCGGAATCTAGGCGAAGTTTAAAATCCGATCGAACTCCGAAAACACGATATACCCTAGTTTCTGGAAAAATTTTCAAAATGTGATTTTTTGTGAATTAAAAATACTCAAAAAAATCAGCAGGGTAGTTTAGGAATTACTGTGAAATACGACATCTTAATTCCACTAAAGGGCCGCGGAACGGCGGCAATACCTTGCTTGTGCGGCGGTTCCACGGCGGAATAGTAGAATTAGGGTTAGGGTTTTGTACAGTAACTTAAGTACCAACTTCCTGATTCTTATGGGAATTTTTAATTCTACTCAAGTGTTGAGTTTTCTGGGTTGTATTGGGGACTCATTGATTCGATCGGAAAGTTTAACTTCGTTTAATATTTTTCCGGATAATTTTAGAAACTGTTAAAAAGTTCGAACGGATATCAATAACTCACTTTTTCCCCTGTCGGAAATTTTTTCAAAAGTTGGATTTTTTCTCGAGTTTGAAACTTCCGAAAAATCATGCAAGTAACGCGGTGGACCCTCTAGAAGAACACAAACCTTAACTCGATTATGTGACCGTCTTGAACTGCCTCTAAACCTTAGGGTTTGTGGCAGTACGGCGTGCCACATGCGAGGCGTTGGCTTGGCCCTTCTATGGCTGGACCATTGGTACTGTGGTATGTGATGGATACTTTTTGAACTCTGCTCAAGTGTTGAGCTATCTGGGAAAACTTGGGTGTTTGATCATTCGATCGGAAAGTTTAACACTGTCTATTTATCTGGAATGTGATAAAATATTTGGAATCCACAGGTAGCTATGAGATAACTAATTTGAATGTTATAAATCTAGCAGTTCAGTCTCAGATGATCGGTTGCCACGGGATTTTGATGCGATCAAAAGCCCATCGCAATCATGTAGCGTACGCGGATACTCGCCGGGTAAACTTAATAGACAGCCATGCCCTATAGCCCCGACCAAGTGACTGTAGGAGAACCCCGTCGCCAAAAGCATCCGTTCGGGTGCTCGCGGCAGCGGTGTTTCGCCTTAGTGCACTTCGTCGACGGCATCCGGGGGTGCGGCCGTCTACTAAAGTTTGCGACGAGCATTCGATCAGGTTGTCGGGAATCTTGTTGAATTGCCCGACTTGATATTGAAAAGAGTTTTCGATAAAGAGACTAAAATGCGGGGTTTATAATTGTTAGGCATGCGTTGTCTAAGGAATTCATTTGGTTAGGCATGTGATGTCTAAAGAGGTTGCGGATTCCAACTGTTGTAGTTTTACACTTTCTTTTCTGTGACCGTAAGCGTAGTATGTGGTGTATCGCCGGCTTCGTTGCTATACATCAACGACAATCGGGATACACATACTTGCTTACGTGGATGATATGAGATATTATGTGTTGCTATGATATGTTATATTGGATCGTCGCGTTTTGAATAGCCGGGGGTTTTATGTGAGATGAGAGTTTTTTCTTTTTCATTCATGTAAAATTCATTGTATGTAATATTCTTTTATTGGGGCACTTCCGGGCTAAGGATGATGTCACCATTGTATATTATTTACTTTTCCGCATTAGGTAGACCCAAGGTGGGGAGCACAAGTAACGGGGTTCTGGGGTCCAGTGGGAGACCATCTCGAGGAGTCGAGACCGGGTCTCCTAACCCTAGAATTGGCAGTGTTGCTTGCCGCTCTCGTAGGGGTCTAGGGATGTGAGTTTGGCTATTCATCGCGAACGTGGAATCCGTGTTTTATACAGGCTCGTATTGAAAACACGGACGTCCTAGTATATCCAATATTTCATATATGTTCTTCTGCTGCAATGTTCTGTGATGAGATCATATTACCGCCTGAGACGAATGTTTATATTATATATATGAGATATATGTTATATTGAAGATTTCGTTTCAAATGTGATGCTTGTGAAGCATATTAAAATGGGACTTCATTAATGAGATTAATGAAATAAAAGAAACCTAAGATGTTGTAGAAACTTGTTTAAAAACTGGTAGCTCTAGTTCTTGCTTTGCATAGCGGTGTTCCTTATAGAACATCCAGCACCTTATTCGATAAGGAAAGAGCCGAGATCCCTTTACCGGAAGTGACCTCTTTAGTGAAACTAGCAGATGCTACAAACTCGGTCTTTCTTTTGATTGCTTCTATAGTTCTTGCTTTGCACAGCGGTATTTGTAAAATATCCCGCACCTTATTCGATGAGGAAAGAGCCGACGATCCCTTCACCGGGAGTGACCTCTTTAGCAAAACTAGAAAAGCCTAAAAAAAACTCCATTTAAAATCACTCGATTCTACAACGATATCAAGTTCATTACGCAAAGGGTTTTCTTAAAAACCTGTCGTAGCCCTCCGTCATTTCAGATAAGACCTACTTAGTATTCGTGCTACGTTTGTTGACCTCCGTCAAGGCGTAGTGTGCGGTAGCTAACTAGTATTTATCTGTTTATGCATATGATGCAGATTGTTTTAGGGTAGTCGTGCGGCCTTGTTGACCTCCGTCAAGGGTCGTGCGGGTGGGTTTAATTCAATCAGGAAATGACGGGTAGAACTTGACTAGCAGCCTGTGATTTGTTGACCTCCGTCAAGGTCATAGGACGCTAGGGGTAAAATATTATTGGAGATTTCAAGTGTTGAAATTTGCAATGAGATTGCATACCTTCTATGAAATAGTTAGATCCCAATACCCGCTGTGAGTAAGAGTTACTCCTGGGAGAGTTTTACACATTATAATTAGCCGATCAAGTAGGTGTCTAGAAAGGTGTCAACGGGGTTACGCCCCTGGGAAAACGAGATTTACTTTAATTAGGTTCGTGCGAAAGCACGAGGAACCTCCCTCAAAGTACCGGCACTGGCCTGGCTGAAAGATTGGCGAACTTGTAGCGTGTAATTAATCCCGGCTAGTCTTTCCTTTTAGGGTTTGAAGGAAGATTAGACTAAAACAGTGGGAGACATCCTGATTAGATATATTAGATAACCAATCTAATCTTGTAAAAGCGCACGTTGAGTGTTTTCTTCTCTCTCTCTCTCTCCTGGTTACGACTATGTCACGCCTTAATCAAGATAATAATACGGATGTAATTAACCGAACCCGCTTATTATACTGAGCTGGGGAACGTTGGTCCCGCTCCAACTTATAATTGTTATAAGACAGAGCAGGAAATTGGGGAATACCAGATTTCCCGTGCCGCCCAAACGAAGAAAGTGCATGCTGATGCATCATCTTCGGGTGTGTTCATTACATAGAACTGTTTCTCAGTATCCTTTACGTCCTGGGTATGAGATACCGGATCAGGATCCCGCATATGTAATCTGTTACATGGGCTACAGATAGGTAGAGAACTAAGAACGGGTGATAAGTTTCATGAGATAGAAACGGTGCAAGTGTTGCAGCCAAGTCTGTTGGTCACTATCACCCTGTATTACCAGAATACATTGATTCTGAACGAATGTTATTAGATATCGAACCTGAAGTACAACATCATATCAGTCTCTTTATTAGTAAAGAAAGGATATAATTTTGTATTGTTGGATAATGTTTTGAACATTTCCTATATCAAGAGTTGATCGGTTCAGGTACGTTATCTAAAAGCATTGACGTTCTAAATCAAACAACAGTTCTTAGTATACAGAACACACACAAGAGGAAGAGTTCAGAAATGAACGGATCCTTCTTGAGGTATTGTAGACTAGGTTATATCAATGCGACCCGACTAGCTGAAGTTACATTAAGATGCATATTTAAATTTGTTTGAATTTACATCTTGTGAAATTTGCCGGTCATGTCACAAAGATAAGATGACCACAGCTCTGTTTATTGGAAACAGAGAAAGAGTTAGTGAACTCTTGGGATTGATACATGCTGATGTATGATGGTCCCCTGTCTACACATGCCAAGACCGGTTCTTTGTACTTCATTACATTCTCTGATGATCTCTCAAGATTCAGACATATGTTCCTGTTGAAACACATGTCCGAACCTTTTGAGATATTCATAGAATATAAGTTAGAAGTAGAGAACCAAAAACGGGTATAAGTATTATGTCCTTTGATGATATCAAGGAGGAGAATACTTGAGCACGGGATTCCCGGACTATTCTAAAGGAGAATGAGATTCTTTCTCAGCATTACTCCTCCGTATACACCACAACACCTCGGTGTATCGGGGTGGAGCAATCGCACCCTATGTGATATGGTGCGCTCTATGATGAGTACTACTGAGTTACTATTTCCTTTTGGGAGTTATGCACTTGGGAAGCTGCATACCTATTGAATGTGGATTCAATAGTTTCCAACGAACCTCAGCCTCTCCGCCGATCTACTAGGGTTCCTCACCCACCTGAGAGATACTTCGGTTTCTCTATGATAGTGGGAGCGAGGATTGCATCATGAGATGATGACCCAACTAGTTTCGAGCTGGCCATCAGGAGTTAGGCTCTGTAAGAATGGCTGGATGCTTAGCGATCTGAGATGGAATCCTTATACACCAACAAAATATGGACTTTGGTTGCTTTATCTGAAGGGTTAAATCTCCATCAGGAGCAAGTATATCTTGAGAAGATTACTTAGTGTACATGGAAAAGTTGAGACTTTCAAAGCTATGCTTAAGTCCATCCAGATCCTACTTGCCACGGCTGCATACCATGACTACGATATCTGGCGGTTGGGTGTCATGACTGCTTTTCTAAATGATGATTTAGAAGAGAGTGTCTATAAGTACACAGTTAGAGGGCTTCGTAGACAGTGGGAGCAGCGGAAACGTGAGCAAGATGTTTTATGTGATAAATCAGGCATCGCGGAGTTGGAATGTCTGTTTTGATGTGGTAGTCAAAGAGTTTGACTTCATCAAAATGGTAGATGAACCTTGTATATACAAAAAGGTAGTAGAGAGTATGGTGGTGATCCTCGTAGAGTACGTGGATGGCATACTCTTGATAGGGAAGGAGTTTCTTATGCTACGCTCAGTCAATCTCCGCTTATCACAAGGATTCTCCGTATAGGATCAAGATGGTACCTCCTAAATCCTGGATTTTGGATCTATGAGATAGATCTAATTGGATGTTAGGATATTCACTAGTTGTAGTGAGATGATATCAATCGATCCTGGGGAGAATCACTGGAAAAGTTCCAGGGTGATAAGGACGACTGAATGTCAGTCGCAGGCATTGTCTTTACCCTCAGTGGAGGGACGGTATGTTGGAAGAGTTCCAAGCTAGATACCGTGACTTACTAGACGATTAAAGGCAAGATACATCGTTACTAAGGATGCTACCAAAGAGGCAGTCTGGATATATATATATAAGTTCATGAGATGAACTTCGTTCCAACCATTGTGTGACAATGGAATTATGGCTTTGGCCAAGGAACCCCCGCCCCATCAGAAATTCAGATATAATTCTTAGGCAGTATCACAAGATCATGGAGATGGTTGATCTCCAGGGAGACCAAGGTTAGGAGAGTAGACACAGAGGACAACAGTGCGGATCCACTCACAAAGGCCTTTTTCCCAGCAGAGACTTTTATGGGATGGTTGAGTATGAGATACTTCAACCACAGCTAATTGTTGGGTATGCGATACCATAACAGATGGCCCTAGTGCAAGTGGGAGATTGTTAGTTATATGTATGCCCTAGAGGCCATTACTGTACATACGATATATATTGTAGTGGATGCTTGGACATATATAGGGAGGACTTTCTTGCTCGACATGATAGTATGCTATCTGGTTGTACTTTATCTTAACATGTACTCTGATTGTCTCTATGTTACATGTTGATAAAGCCCTTAGGATATGTACTCGACTGCTGGGACTATGATGAGATCATACTAGTGGGGCCACGGTAGTCGACGAGTACATCCTATAACTGTTCCTAGTCGAGGGTGTATCGAGACAGGGCATCGATACACCAGAGTAGACTAGCGTATACGCATCTTGACCCATATGATGGGCGATGGATGATCCCATATCCATCGGTGTTTGACATCAAGGATGGTGTATGGGTGCTCAGTAGAGACTGGGTACACTGGACGGACTCGCCGAGAACTCCCAGATGGTATTATACCTCACGTCAGATGGCAGTTCTCCGGTGACACTAGTACAGAGTAGTCTGTTGACCCGAGATCGTCATAGAGTCTTGTGTGATTTCCACTGTGCTTTGATTTCCATCATACCACGTCCAAGAGGGCGTGCAAAAAGATGGCTTTTGGGTACAGTCCCGAATCACATGGAGGCAATGAGCGATAGGAGGGGATTCGTCTCTCCCGGTATAGGGAGTTGATGTTGCACAGTGTTCGATTGGCTATAACTGGAAATCCCTGGCCAGGGTTGCTGAGATTTACTGGTAAGTGTTATCAGTAGTTTCTCGAACTGTTATAGACCTCATATCGACACGACTTATCAAGCTACTGGGGTCTGACGTTTACCACCCCTAGGCGAGATATGCGATATATCAGACGACGAGACCGGACTGTACGGGAGTGTTACTGATTGGATTCACAAGAGAATGTACAGGCTTGCTTGTTGATCTTCTGAGTGCTCAATACCTGGGTGGCTGTTACGTTTAGCTGACCGCTTGCAGCTTGTGGGTGTTTGATATGATCATCACCTACTGCCGGCGTATTGACGATTCTTTATAGTCCTACACAGATGTTTCTTGACTCAGGCAAAATGGAGTAGAGGCACATATGTGATATGTGCAGGACCGAGGATAATGCGATATGAGATACCGTATTCCATTCTCATGATATTTGATATCAGCCGGGTCATCGGATCAAGTGTTGATTCGATGAATCGGTAAATGATATATTAGTCGGTTATATGCGATATAACCGGATTGTCGGATTAAGTGTTGATTCGATAATTTAATGTATAATAATATATATGATATATTAAATTACATTAACTAATATTAGCTCACTAAAAGATTCTTTTTCTCACTCGGGTAATACATTGATATATATGCGATATATGTTAATTGTATTATTTTATTTTGTTACAATAAATATTATATATGTGATATATAATATTGTAACATGATATGATTACTAATGCAACATAATTAGTGGAGATTAAACAAGGTTAGGTTTTTTTTGGGTTAGTTCCTTCTTGATGCTTCTAGAAGGTTTCTTTTTGTTTTTGCAAAGATATTTTCAAGTGACTCATTCTTAACCCAACCCAAACCCTTATCCTTGGTTAAGTCTCTACAAAGATTTGTTTAAACATGGTTGCATTATTCATCATTATTATTATCCTTTCATTATTTATCACAAATGGATCACTATTCTTCTTCTTCTTCCTTTTGCTTAGAAAAGCTTTCTAGCTTTGATCCAAGTGATGATTTTGAGTGAGAATAAGAAAAAAAATGAGAGAAAAAAATCCTACTTCATCATCCTCATCTACCCTTGCCCTTTAGATGAGAGTGTTCACTTCATTTAGTGAGTGAGATCTTGTGTTAATGAAACTTCAAGGTAGATCATCTTTGTTATCGAAGATCGGAAGCAAGCTTGCACCTTTCTCTTCGTGGAGCCTCTCGAGAGTCCGGGACACGATGATCGCAGCGAAGGGACCTCAACACGGAGCTTTAGAAGTGAAGGACTTGATCTACAAAGGTTGTAATCTCTCTCACTTAGTGTTAAAGTGTTTAACATGCTTGTTTTTGCCTAATCTCTAGTTTAAAGATCCAGCTTTGGGTTGTTCGGCACGGCTAAATTTTAAATTGGGCATGGTTGATGCCTCGTAGACCCTTATGCGTGTGCCTAGCAACCCTACATTGGATTCTTACAATGAGTGTCTTCCTCATCATTGATGTGGGCGTTAGAACCATTATAATTTCTTTCTAGATCGTAATAATTTTGATATTTCGATTGCTAAAACACTTACTGATTTTTCTTTGCATATACTATGGCGTCTCGTCTTTATGATCTTTAAGAGATCATCTCTTATGAAGATATTCGCATCCAAGGCCGTTGTCAAGGTCAGGAATTCATTGATGCCCAATGCGCTGAGGTGATGCGTCGTTTTGATGACTACAACGGTCTGTTACTCCCCTGCCGTTCTGCTCTGTTGAAAATTATTGTTGGGTCGATTTAGGAAGCAATTCCCGGGCTTGACGAGGCTATGCCACTCGTGGCACTCGACGATGCCGAAGACAAGGTGCATTCAGTATACCTGATGAGCCTGATCTCAAAGAAGCGAAGAGATGATCTTATCGATATTTTGCATTACGTCTTCCAACAGAAAGCGATAATATCCGCATACCAGGAGACGGAAGACATTAGTGGGGATCCCGATACTTGCATTCGTGAGAAAATGCATTAGAAAATGGCCAAAGAATCCAAAAACACTTTACTCAGACTTGCTTCCAAGTTCCTAAATCTGTGTCCGGAATTCAATGTTTTGCCATCGTAAACATTTTGATAATGTTTTTTATTTTTTATTTTTATTGCCAATGTATATTCTTCGAAGTATGAACGACAAAATTCCCTTTTATATAGAAACTGTTTCTATACATATATAGAAATTGTTGCTGACGCTCATGTGTCATGCGCGTGAAGCGCAGCTGAGGATTTTAATCCTGAGCTAGCGCCGGTGCTCACATGTTATTCACGTGAGGCACCACTCTAGTCCTGGAAAGAATCAATGCGGGTGCAAACGTGTCATGCACGTGAGGCACTGCTGATGGAATCGTTTGACCTCCTTGCTCTGATTTCCTTGAGTCAACTCTTTCTTTTCCCATACCCTTTTTGCCAGGCCTTGGAAATAGCTCCACCATGCATAACATTTTCTGTGCTTAGACTTGAATGCTTCTCTTTATAATCTGAAGCTTTGCTTCCCTCTTCTTTCATAAGGAGAGAATTACCTTCTAACAAACCAAGAGTTATGGCTTGCAATCGTTCGCATGCTCGTCGGAAACCGTGGGAGGTACCTATCGAGGGAATTGTCCCCCGTTTTGCTGCGCGTTTAGCGGATCCCGTTCTCACTGATGACCAGTGTGACATGGTGATGTATGAGCTTCAGGCTTGTAGGGGCTCTCCTCTTCCTGTCGGCTCCATTTGGCTTCGGACGATCTTCTCATCTGTAGTTGCTGACATCCGTCCTCATCCAGCGGAGATGACTCTGGTAATGCTCGATGTGGCGGAAGACAAGATCGAGTGCTTTCATGAGGCTTGTTTGATTACCCAGCATCTGAGGGATTGTTCGGTTCGTCTGCTAAGCCAGATACAGGCTCAGCGGGCCATCATGTCTGCCTTCGCTGATGAGCACGGCGCTGACCGATGGGGAGCGACTCCTCGCGAAGATCGCCACTTCAACATGGTGGAGAAGGCAGAGAGGGAATTAGAGAATCTTATATATCGTTTTGTTAATCCTTGTATCTCTGATCTCATATTTAGCGATCTTTTCTCTGTGTAATAAATAATAATAATAATGTCGACCACTGAACGTTTCATCCCCAGCGCATATTCATATGGGCATCTGGCCTCTGTACATGTATTTTGTATTTTAATCTTTAGAAGTTTCTGATGCATGCATCTAGACATAGGTGAACATTGGACTGAAGTGATGCATAGCATCTGGCCGATTTCGAGCTGGCGTATACGACTTTTATTAGAATTTTGATCTGAGAAGATAGCGAGCGGATACAAGCATCTTCTCAAATCTCAATCCTTAAGAAATGTAATTCTGAACCCCGAGGCCCATGAGCTGTGCCTTTTTGTTTCTTGATGTCTTAATTTAGCGCCCATTAGTTTATTCACCCATTTCGGAGTCCCTAGTTTATTCATCCATTTCGGAGTCTCTAGTTTATTTACTCGTTTCGGAGTCTCCAGTTTATTCACTCGTCTCAGAGTCTCTAGTTTATTCACCCGTTTCGGAGTTTTTTTTAGTTTACCTCCCTAGAATTTAAAGGTAAACTTGTCCTAACATTGTATATAGATAACCCCATTCTTTACGAGGGAGGTCGGTTAGGTTTGTGGTAGTAGGTTTTTAGTCCGTGTTACCATTGCGTTGGCTGATATATTCCTCGATATGCAGTCCTTCAGCTGTTGTTTGAGTAGCTCCACAACTGTCGTGTCTTTGATCCCTACGGGGGCTGGACAAGACGTCTTCAAGTAGTCTCTTTAAATCATATTACCGTCGGAAGAGCAAACGTTACGAATTTACCATGATGCTTTTTTACTTGAGCTTAGGCTCAGTTTGGAGGCCCGATGAGTCATAACCACTCCGCACTAGTGTGGGATAATCTCCGATAGTCTTTTAGGCTTTATATGGGTTTCCTTCTACACCCGAAGCTGGGAATATACCGTTGCTTCATTTTTTGTTTTGACGATGTCGTGCCAATTCTTTGCTGAAGTAGGATAGACATCTGTAAAACTTCTATGTTGTATGTATCACAATTGACGTCCGAAGCTAAGAATATACCATTCTCCAAATTCATTTGATAGCCGCATTAGCATCCTGCTGAAATGAGGGAGAACGTCGGGATGGTCTCTAGGTTGTATATGCGCCGTTGAGATTTGGAGTTAGGATTTTGTCGTTACTCCATTTTTTGGTTTCGACCCTTGGGTCTTTTGTTGACGTTGCATCTGCATTGAGAAGGAACGCCGGGATAATCTCTGAGTTGTACATGAACTGTCAAGACTTGGAGTTAGGATTTTGCCATGGCTCTATTTTTGTTTCGACCCTTGGGTCTTTTGTTGACGTTGCATCTGTATCATGTTGGCATGAGAATCACGTCGGGCTGGAGTTAGGATTTTTCCGTCACTCCTTTTTGATTCGGCTCCTTGGAGCTTTTGTTGACATCGCATCCACACCCTGTTGGAATGAGAAGAACGTCAAGCTGATCTCTAGGCTGTAAATACTGCCGTCAAGATCCGGATCTCCTTTTGACGGAGCCTGATGGGAAAATATGGTTCCATTTCTTTCATTTGTGCCCATGGATCGTATACAAGAGTCAATATGGACATACTTGCAGGGCAGAGGAAATTTTATTTTATTTTTTATTGCCACGATGCTCTGTCTTTTCAGCTTCTCATATCACGAAAGTCGCGATTGCCCAATCATTTCGGCTATTTTTTTATATTCTTACTCGCTGTTTTTTATTGCGAATCGCCCAAACATTTCGGCTGTTTTTATATGCATATATATATTTTTTCTTTTACTTGCTGACTTTTATTACGAGTTGCCCATTGTTTCGGCTGTTTTTATATCCATTTTTCTTACTACTCGCTGTTGTTTCTAATGCGAGTTTGGAATCTGGTACCAACCTTGGCATCAGCATCGCTGCAACTGGGACATTGCCAGGAGCGAATCATCATTTGCCGTGAAAGGACTTGAAGTTCGACACCTTTTTAGGCATCAGTATCTCTACGAAAGCAGCGGGGCAAAACCAGAAAAGAAGCATCAACACTATTCAAGAACCCGGTCAGGTCAGCCGCTTTCAGTCGATTTCCCGTTACCGAAACAGGAGGGCCACGACAGCGATCTGTGAAATCAGCCGCCGATAATAAAAAGATGGCCGGATATGTTATCCATACGGTCTATATGGCGGGCGGGCGCCCCAGCGACAACCTTCGCAGCAAAAACAAGAATGGGGCCACCACATCCCAAGCCCAATCTGACTTGAATGTGGTGGCCGCTTCACAAGAACAGCCTCCTCCGCTGGATGATGAAAACCCTCTCGAGGATGATAGAAAGAAAGACCCCTCAATCCATGTAGAGTCAAGCTTGGACAGCGAGGAAGAGTTGACTTTTCATCCCATGACCGCGGAGCAAGAGCTGCTTCAAAAGCTTAGAAAACAGCTCAGGAGCAAAGATAAAGAGATGTCCAAGCTTTATTCGAAAATTTACAACCTAACGAACGTTGTGATGCATCTTATGGCTCAAATTGCTCGAGCGCCTCCCAATCAAGCACAAGTCTCTACTCATGAGCCGGGTGATGAAAACCCGAAGCAGCCGATGCCTGTCCCTTTGGGTCCAAGATTGGTCGAGCCGCACGAAAGCCGACCACATTCCGCTTCTGGGGACTCCTTGGCCCCAGATAGCACTATCCCGCTAACATAAGATCGGATAATGGATTTGGCCACCAGCAAGGTTAAAACATTGGTGGCCGAAGCCGAAGCTCAGAAAGAAATTGGCAGTAGTGGGCGGCCATATCCCGCACAGTACGATCTGATCGAGTTCCCGAGCGGCTACGTCATTCCTAAATTCGGAAGGTTTGATGGGACGGGAAACGCAAATCAGCACGTTGCCCAATTTAAAGCGTCGTGCAGAAATACAGGGGGCAATGATACGCTTCTTTTTCGCCAGTTTGTCAATAGCCTGATCGGGGTTGGATTCGACTGGTACGCAAGCATACCAGATGGATCCGTCATTACTTTTTCCCAAATGGGGTCTCTATTTCGGCAAAGAATCATGAGCGCCAGTGATAAAATCTCCATCGCTAACCTCATGAGAACCAAGCCGGGGAAAAATGAAAGCAACACGGACTTTATTGCTCGATGGCATAATCTCACGGTCAAGTGCGAACCGCCGCTGGAGCAGGACCAGTCCGTCAGCCTTCTCATTGGGAAGCTCAGCAATTGGATAGTCCCATTCTTGTGTACAAAAGGCCTCAAGACGTTTCAGGAGCTAACCAAGAAAGTCCAAATGCTGGAACGCTCGAAGCAAGAGTCTACCCTGGACTCTCAGAGAGACAAGACTTGGAAAAGCAAGCGGGACGACAACCGTAGAAGCAGGAATTCCAGTAGTACCAATGTATTCAATGTATCCAACAATGAAGACAAGCGAAAGGCAGGCGATTCCAAAACCAACCGGTCTCGAAAGCCATTGCTGGGAGGAGAAGGGCCTTCCCTAGAGGAGAAAAAGAACAAGGTTTACTCTTTCAGAAGAGACAAGGTCCGCAAGATATTTAAAGATGCCTTGAACAACGGTCTACAATTGCCGGAGTCGAAAAGACCTCAAGAAGCAAAAATGACCGACAATCCCCTGTATTGCCCATACCACTGAGTAGTGAGCCATGCGATCGAGGATTGCTATATCTTCAAATACTGGGTCGAGAAGCAGTACAAGGCTGGAGTGATCGAGCTGTCCAAGAGTGTGTTGGTAAACAATCAAGTTGCAACCACCAACTTTATACAGACAGAAGTTGAAGCCTTCTGGAAGCAGACTGCTGAACCCGCTGCCCTGAGAAACGAAACTGACTCACCGCAGCCTCCGTGGAGTACGCACATATCTAATAAGACGAAGAAGATGCAAAAGTCACTTCGGAAAGAGCCCAGAAGAGAATGGGAAGGGCAGAAGAGGCCTACCATTCTAGTTGCCGATTCGGCTCAATCAGGCTCAAAATCCAAAAAACTCAAGAAGAAGAAAAGTGCGGCTCGACGCGAAAAGGAGTCTGCAGGGAGATCGACCATTCAAAAATATATCGATTCCCTCGAAGACTATGAACAAAAAGAAAGAACTCTAATTCAATTGAAAGAGTTCTTCCCTGTAGAAGCAGCTAAGATTCCAAAGGAGCTAGAAGAAGACTCCAATGAAGAGATCCCTATAGTGACCTGTGTTTCCCCCAATCAGAGCAAAACTCTGTTCAAATTTTGAAATGAAGCAACGCTTCATAGCAGAGCCAATTGCACTGTGCCCTAAGTAGTGCACCAAGTGCAAAAGCACATGTACGCTAGCGCTGAGAGCGCTGCGAGCGCTGCGCTATAAGCAGCGCATCACGTGCAAAGCACGTGTGTGCTAGCGCTGAGTGCGCCGCAAAGTAGCGCACCACGTGCAAAGCACGGGTGCGCTAGCGCTGGAACTAAAAGCTCCCCACTGACAGATCAAAGATCCAATAATAATGTTAAATCATTAATTGACTAGAATAAAATTCTGTTAAGGAGAGATTCCTCAAAATCTTTCCAAACAAAAGGATTGTGCTCTGTAAATCAAAGCACCGTTGGATCAATGATTCAAAGGTGATTAAAAATCACCAAAATTACAGAATAAATTCTATATGGAAAGATTTCCCAATCTTGTTAAAAACAAGAAAATTGCCTTCTGTAAATCAGAAGCTCTTGGATCAAAGATCCAACGGTGGGGAAATCACCAAATCAATTGGAGAAAAGATCTCCTTAACTGATTGAACAAATCAGCTTGCCCTATATAAAGGCCCTATGATTTCAAGTCTCAAAAAGATACAGAAGTAAATAGAGGAACCCCCTATAGGCTTTGAGAAAATTGAGAGAGAAGAGCCAAGCTCTTGATAGAAGAACAACTTTTCTTCAAGATAAAAGAATAGAGAGATGAAATCATCTCATAATTAAAAAGAAGAATTCACTTCTTTAAAGATCATAGATCTACAAGACCAGGGTCTTTTAAAAAGAGATCAAAAGATCTCATCATAAAATAAAAAGAAGAACATAATTCTTCTACATATCATAGATCTATAAGACTAAGATCTTTTATAGAAAGAGATCATGAACATCTCATTATAAAGAAAGGGGGGAGAATAATTCAATTCTCTTAAGGATCATAGATCCATAAAGGCAAAACCTTTCATCAATATAAGAGATTGAAGCATCTCCTATAAGCTAAGAACTTTATTCTTAGATCTATGAGACAAAGTCTCTTAAAAGAGAATTTAATTCTCAGTGCATAGCACTGCATAAAAGAGCCTTAGCGCTCCATATTAAAAAGAAGCGCTTCAGCGCACCAGAACTAGCGCACAGCGCTGTATAAAAGAGCCTTAGTGCTCCATATTAAAAAGAAGCATCTCAGCGCTCCTGATTTGGCGCAAAGTGCCAAGCGCACCACGCGCTCCTCACGTGTGCGCCACAGAACAGATAGCGCTTTGCGCTCATAAACTAGCGCTTTGCGCTCATGGAATGGCGCTGTTCATATCAGAATTTTGCATTATTATATTCCCCATTCTAAATCATATTACAAATAAATAGGTGCTTTTGATCCATATCTGCTAAATAGTTGCAGGTTACAAGTTCTCAGAATAATTCAGTGAAATTCATGAAAAGATGTTACAAAAGTGAGACTACAACCAACAATAGATGAATCCATATGATGCCGTCTAACAGTTCAAGGAACAAATGAAGATCAGCAAACAGTTCAATTGCACGAAGCACAAGGGCAGCACAAGATTCAAGACTTCAACGCGAAGCTTACGGTAAAAGTTCACAAATTCTGCACTGTTGGAAATCTGGAAGAGAATTGAAAAGATTTTGAGAGACCAAGTGAAGAAAACAGAAGATAAAAGCAACTTGAAAAAACCCTAAAGAATTGGGCCCATGAGCCCACCAAATGGTCGCGGATCCGCAGCCGAACAGGCTATTCTGCCGCGGTTCCGCGGCCGTGCATTGCACGTGCCGGTGGGGTGTCAGTGCTTTGACTCGGTCTTTGGGGTTGTTTTGTAATTTCATGTATGGATCAGAATGTAAACCTAGGGTTTTTCCTATTTATAAATAGGAGGGCTCAAAGCCAAATAAGGCGTGCCTCTTTCACGGTGCCTCTTTTGAGATGCCTCTTTTTAATTTCTTAGATTAAATTTTATTTCCATTGTAATCGTCAAGAGGTCATTAATAAAAGTATTTTTATCGTGCATTCTTTTATCTGAATTTAATTCCTGAATTTTTATCTGTCTTTTATTATCCCCAACTTAGATAGTCTTTTAAAATCATAAAAATGAATTCCATTGTTAATACCCTAATGAGTGAGTAATTCCTCACTTGTTAGGGTTAGGATAGGGAAGGTTTGAGAGAAGTAAATCTCTCTCTCTCCTTTCTTTGCCCATATAATTTTTATAATAAGACTCTATTTAAATTAACCACACACCGCTCACTACGGCACCCTATCCTACAAGATAGCGGTGATTCCCTAGTTAGACCGATTGTGGTTGATTTAAATAGAGGTTAGGGCTAAGAGTTAAGAAAGGACGGACAAGGACCAAAAGGAAGAAAATAAGTTTCTTCCTAGTCGTGCTAATCCCCTTTGTTGACTATTACCCTAACACCTATATTCTTCACTAGGGCGTTGAAAGCGGTGGGTAGAACCCCATTTCCAAAATAACCTAATCCTAACCCTAGCAAGACTTTTAATCAATTTAATCTCATTCTTAGATCGTAAAACAAAACTCGACTTGATCGGATTAACTCATTAGAACATAAAGAAAAGGAATCCATCTCCCTGTGGACCGACCCGTACTCAACCGGCAAGCCACCAAGAGACACCGTTATTGATTGCGGTATTCTTAACTTTGATTTTTAAAACGCATATGCAAAGCAACGATCAATCAAATGGCGCCGTTGCCGGGGAGACGGTAGTCTCTTTCTTTGTGTAATTTCGGGTTGAAAAAAATTTTTAAATTTTTTTTTATAAAAATTGAAAAATTTTAAAACAAAAAAAATATATAAAATAAAATAAAAATAAAAATCATCTTGTTCTTTTTGAAAGGTTTTTGTGCAAGTGTGCAAGAAAATAGGACGGATAGATTCAGATCTGAAAAAAAAACCCAGTGAACAAATCAATAAACAGAAGATATGAACAGACAAAGGAGAATCATAACAACAAACAGAAAATTTTTGGAGATCCAAACTAACAGAACCACTGCGGAACCGCGGCGGATATATGAAGTTGACCGCGGAACCGCGGTCAACCAATAACGTCAGCATCCCAAAATTGTCTGTAAGTATTTTTGTCCCCTCTTCTACCCTCTGAACTCCACTGAAAAAAATTTTTGCAGGGTTCTTTGCGCAAAATTTTTCTCCCTCTCCAATAAATTGTTTTTGTGTAGGATTCTTTGCGCTGCAAAATAAAATTTTTTTTGAAATTGTTTTAGGTTTTTGGCGTGTTAACTGCTTTGCATAATTAATACGGACTTTTAAGGGGTTATAACACCAATTCAGATTGGGTGGGGATTTCATTACCCTTCCCAAGACCCCAAAAATCACAAAAAGCATATACATCACTTTTGAGTTAATTAAAAAATATCTAGACTCAGCCAACTAAGGATTGTCGCGCTCATTAGGACAGAGGAAGGTTGTGGGCAATCGGTCGTTTATCTAAACCTGACTTTGTGGTGCCTATGCTAGACAACTGAGAAAGGTAATTTTAAAAGGCTCGTCTTACGGTGATTCGTGAGCGGATCCTTCTTTTCTTCATTTGTGCTTACCTGGCCACAGTTGTCGGTGAAGAGGCGATTTGAGAGATATCTCACAACTTGCCCTTTGGAACAGTTAGGAGCAGTCTAATTGACTTAGGAGACCCTAGCTCTAGGCTTGATTGTGCATGCTTAAATTGTGAGTGTTTGAAATTGTGCCGTAAGTCCGTACAAATTTTTGCAAAACTCTTTCTTTAAAAAATCACTTTCAAAAATTTCAAAACTCTAAAAACAAACAATTTTTTTAAATAAAAAAAACAAAAAAAAATTATAAAAAATAAAAAAAAATCATCACATTCTTTTTCTTCTCCTTTCTCACATCATGGGTACCCCACCTCGCAAAACTCTTGCCGAACTTTGGTACCCTCAACCAGACATTACTTCCTACGCGCATTGTTTTGGTCGAATTTCGGATGACCCCTCCATGCCAAAAATTTCTTTGAAAGATCGAATAGACGCGTATAGGAGAAACAGTTAGGCTCCGCAATCCACTTTGTATCAACCGTTTCAACCTTCACCACTTTCTTACGTTGATACCCCTTTTGAGAGTCCGATGATAACTCCGAAACCCATGTCTATTGCTGAACATATTGAACAATCTCGTAACCGATCTTTCACTCCTTTCAACACTTCCAGTTCTTGGGATCAACAATTTCATTCACCTTTTTATCCAAATGTTGATCCTCATACTGTCCAACCATTCAATTCCTATCCATCCTACCCAACTGTTGCACCTTCCATAGACATTGCTTCTACACAGCCATTTGGGAATTTCCAGTATCCAAACAACTTTGAATCTTTTACTGAAACCCCTTCACAACCCATGTCTAGTCTGGAACAGTCGTTGGAAGATTTTTTGGTAGCGTCAAGACAACAGATGATGGATTTGAATGCGTCCATGGCCGCCCTTATACAACCTAGTGACCCGGTAGCTAGTTTCCAACCAGCTCCAAATTTTCCAATGTATGATGAGGCGGTTGGACAGATTGAGAATTTGAGTGGTGAGAGTGAGCTGTACATCCTTCCAAATCAAACCTACCCATCCCCAATTGAATCCCACAATTCTGGTTTTGAATGTCTATCAAATGTTCCAAATGATTCACCAGTTGAAGATAAAACATTTAATGAGTTGTGCGACTTTGTAGTGTTTGATTTACCTGATTGTGAAGGGTCCCTTTCGAGTGAAACCATCACCAATCCTTTTGACCTCTACACCTCCACTCTAGAACCTGAATTGATTGATATCCATGCTTTTGATGAGGTGTTTGAGAAATTTAATTTTCACTTGATCGAGGATATTGACGCTGGGAATATTTTGGATGATGAACCCATATATTTGGATAAGTTTCTCTCTCCAAATCATCATCCCGAGTCCTTAATTGTTTTTCCCGAACCCCATATGCGTCTAGATTTTGATGATAAATGCATGGATGAGATAACTTTTGAGGGGAATTTTGAGGATAGTATTGAGGATGAACCAGTTTTGCTTGATGAGTCGGATTTTCCAATTCATCATGTCCCTTCCACTGACTGTGTACACCCTCCTGAATTTTTAACTGATACCCTTCCTCAATCACTTCCCTCCATCCTCGTTCCAACCTTGCAAGAAACCGTTACACTTTCATTTTCAATATCTGGTTTACCAAGTTCGACGTACCCATGTTTTCTCACGAATCTTGAGGGATTTGACCTCATTTCTTAGTGGGTTGATAGATTAGCACAATCGCTTTTTACACATCGGTCACTACAAATTGTGCTAATTTATATATTCCATTTCCATCCTCAAATTCGTATTCCACTGCTTTCTCCCACTTTTTCTGGTTCTTCTTCTAATCTTCCTTTAATGATAGCGAGTATTAATGAATCACAATCCGATAATTCAAGTTTGATCATTCCAGAAAGCCAACTTGATTTGGATACTTTTGAAAATGAGGTAGATAAGTTTTTCGAGTCCCATACCTCCATAATTTATGACAAATCAAGTATGATAAATTCTGGCACAAAACTTACTGACAGCAAAATGTTCAATTATATCGATAAGAGTTTTGAAGAACTTTTTGCCGACGAACTCGCATTCCTAAATTACACGGATTTTGTAATTAATCAACCTCCACCTGAAGAAGTCGAACCACCACCATTTATTTTTCCTATCCGCCATTCTTTTCCTCCACTGAGACCGTATACTGCTTCTATCTCCATACAGTCTCGTGTGTTTCTCATTTCTTTTCTCTACACTCCATTCTTTCACCAACTACACCATTATAACGATAAATTTTTTGAATGGTTGGTGCTAACCTTTGGCCTGTATAAGGACTTGTATAGCTTGATACTGTGTTTTTCTCCTCCCTAACTCTGAACTTTAATGCCTCAACAGTGGAAACACCGTTTCACTTAAGTTTGGGGGGGACCTTTTTGTATATATATTTTGTTTTCTTTTTCTGTTAATAATAATAAAAAAAGAGATAAAAAAACAAACAGGGGAGTACCGACAATTTTGACCCTCTTGGTGTAGCCTGACAGTGAGGGCACTGTCAAGTTTAAGTTTGGGGGTGTGCTCGGTAAGCTTTCTTCTTTCGCATTCATGTGTATATTTTTTGCATTTGCATACTTATTTTAAAATCCATAAAATCAAAAATTTTAAAAATTTTAAAAATTGAAAAGTTTAATTTTGGCCATATTTGACTTAAGTTCAACATGACGGTTTACTAGTTAGGAAAAACTAGATCCTAAACTTAGTAAATTAAAAACCCTAAAAAATAACCTTTCTTAAAGTTTAACTGTAGAAAATATATGCCCTTGTATATTATTTAGAAATAGGCAAAATTTGAGTTCAGTTCTAGGGATAAGTCAAAATAAGGGAAGAGTATTGAAATTTTTATTTGAAGTGTAAGTTTGAAAAATAAATTCTGAACCTTTAGTCTAAATTCTGATAATATATACCCTACAATTTGCACATACATGCACCTTGAAACTTGGGATAGTAGATAGTAGAGGATACCTTGAAATGCTCTTGTCTAAAATCCCTAGTATGAGAAAAAAAATTAAATAAAAGTATAAGTGTGAATAAAGAGATATAAAAAAAATGAACACTGGTTTTGTAATTACTTAAGGCTGCATAAAATAAAAAATATATAGCGAGGGTACTTTATCACCTAGTGCTTTAGACCAACTGGTTTGGGAGTCACTGCTAAAGCCTTAGGTATTACAAGACGAGGAATTACGCCTAAATGCGCGAACACATTTTGTAATCGGTTGTTAGTACCTCAAGAAGTATTAACGGTCGCATGAAGGATGTGTGAGCAATTTCATCTAAAATTCACCAACTAAAAGTACTTTGGACGATGGACAAGAGTATGATAGCTTGAATTGAATTTCCAAGTGTAAGGGTGATACACACACACACATAGGGGTATATGATTGGGGTTTGGATGAGAGATAGGAATGAAAAATATGACTTATATCTTCAGTAGAGATGATAAAAATTCCTAAGTTGAGATGGAACCGTAGAAGGAAAATTCAAAAGATGCTGAAAGCTAATTAAATTAACAGAACTTATACGATCTTAAGTTAAATGATAAGTGAGTGTGAAAAATACGGTTTGATGATTTCTAAGTTGAAGATAATAGAATTTCTTACTAAGAACACCGAATTGAAGAATGAAAATCAATAGGACAAATTGATCGGATTTTGTGGGTAGTATCCGCTGAAAACCCTCAGGAGACAACACTCCTCCTACTAGGGACACCTAGAGGTTTAACGGCTTGTTGCACGAGCTCAGTGCAATCGCGATTCCCTGCGAAAGTGAGGTTAGGTTTCTTCGAGAATAAATTGGTTTTGCTCGGGACGAGAAAAAGATAAGTTTGGTGGTATTTGTTCATATCAGAATTTTGCATTATTATATTCTCTATTCTTAATCATATTGCAAATAAATAGGTGCTTTTGATCCATACTAAATAGTTGCAGGTTATAGGTTCTCAGAACAATTCAGTGAAATTCATGAAAAGATGTTACAAAAGTGAGACTACAACCAACAATAGATGAATCCATATGATACCGCCTAACAGTTCAAGGAATAAATAAAGATCAGCAAACAGTTCAATTGCACAAAGCACAAGGGCAGCACAAGGGCAGCACAAGATTCAAGACTTCAACGCGAAACTTACGGTAAAAGTCCACAAATTCTGCACTGTTGGAAATCTGGAAGAGAATTGAAGAGATTCTGAGAGACCAAGTGAAGAAAACAGAAGATAAAAGCAACTTGAAAAACCCTAAAGAATTGGGCCCATGAGCCCACCAAATGGCCGTGGATCCGCGGCCGAACAGGCTATTCAGCCACGGTTCTGCGGCCGTGCAATGCACGTGTCGGTGGGGTGTCGGTGTTTTGACTCGGTCTTTGGGGTTGTTTTGTAATTTCATATATGGATCAGAATGTAAACCTAGGGTTTTTCTTATCTATAAATAGGAGGGCTCAAAGCCAAATAAGGTGTGCCTCTTTCAGGGTGCCTCTTTTGAGATGCCTCTTTTTAATTTCTTAGATTAAATTTTATTTCCATTATAATCATCAAGAGGTCATCAATAAAGGTATTTTTATCGTGCATTCTTTTATCTGAATTTAATTTCTGAATTTTTATCTGTCTTTTATTATCCCCAACTTAGATAGTCTTTTAAAATCATAAAAATGAATTCCATTGTTAATACCCTAATGAGTGAGTAATTCCTCACTTGTTAGGGTTAAGATTGGGAAGGTTTAAGAGAAGTAAATCTCTCTCTCTTCTTTCTTTGCCCATATAATTTTTATAATAGGACTCTATTTAAATTAACCACACACCGCTCACTACGGCACCATATCCTACAAGATAGCGGTGATTCCCTAGTTAGACCGATTGTGGTTGATTTAAATAGAGATTAGGGCTAAGAGTTAAGAAAGGACGGATAAGGATCAAAAGGAAGAAAGTTTCTGCCTAGTCGTGCTAATCCCCTTTGTTGGCTATTACCCTAACAACTATATTCTTCACTAAGGCATTGAAAGCAGTGGGTAGAATCCCTTTTCCAAACTAACCTAATCCTAACCCTAGCAAGACTTTTAATCAATTTAATCTCATTCTTAGATCGTAAAACAAAATCCAACTTGATCGGATTAACTCGTTAGAACATAAAGAAAAGGAATCTATCTCCCTGTGAACCGACCCGTACTCAACCGGTTAGCTACCAAGCGACACCGTTATTGATTGCAGTATTCTTAACTTTGATTTTTAAAACGCATACACAAAGCAACGATCAATCAGGCGCTCAGCGCCAAGAGCACCACATGCTCCTCACGTGTGCGCCACTGAACAAATAGTGTTTTGCGCTCACAAATTAGCGCAATGCGCTCGTGGACTGGCGCAAAGCGCCAAACGTACCACGTGCTCCTCTCGTGTGCGCTACCCAGCAGAAGCGCAATGCGCTCATAAACTAGCGCTCTGCGCTCTTTGACTGGCTCAAAGCGCCAAGCGCACTACATGCCCCTCACGTGTGCGCTGATAGAACATAAATTGTTCTTTAATAAGCCCAGAGATATGATGAATGCTCAACATTCAATAAAAGACAAAAATATTGTCAGAACTCAAATCAATGCTCAGCATTGTCAAATGTTTAAACATTTTAACTGAGTGGGCCGAGCCCAAATTGGCTATAAACCCCTCATTCAGATTAATTGAGCCCATATGCTTATAAATCTTTTAACAGATCTTAGCCCCAAATTGGACTACAGATCTTTCAACCAAAATTGGTTCAAGGGTACATCTCTTTACTCCTCTGATATTTGTCGTTGTAATCCTTCAACGTCTTCAGAGAGGTGACGGGTCCCGACAACCAAACATTCCCTGTGGGGTCCTTAAACTCATGGACTATGACGTCCTTAAACTTTATAGACTATGACGTCATTAAACTGGACTGTGGGGTCTCTAAACCCATGGACTATGATGTCCTTAACCTTAAATTGTGGGGTCCTTAAGCTCATGGACTATGATGTCCTTAACCTTGGACCGCCATGTCCTTAAACTGGTAATCGATCGCAATGTCCCTAAACTAAACAATAGAGCCCAAATGCTCTTTTGTTGGATATAAACGATCCCGTTGAGTTGATCTTAGTCTAAAATTAGACTAACGTATTCTCAACGAACGTTTAAGTTGATCTTAGTCTCAAATGAGACTAACGTATCCTTAAACCCAACCCCAAACCCAAATCTAAGAAAGTACGGATTTGGACTAATCAACGCCCTACGGGCGACAACATAAATTAGTCTCCGTATACAATCCACGGGCAACCAAAAACGAAACAAACACTCTTAACATGAAGTGACCATCTGGAGAAGGAGAAAGTGGTTACCGCGATGCGGTAGCGTAATTAACTGCAGGGGCTTGCGCCTACAGGGAAGAGCGACCCCACAATCAAAAACCCCTCAATGAGGGGGAAACTGACGAAGTCTGCTACATCGGCCGCATCCGTTTAAACCTCCAATGCATGGTACCATAAATCAACTTGGCATCTTCGGAGAGGTGGACGGATAGCACCAAATAGTATCTGCCCTCGAAATTCAGGCAAGACGGACCTACGCGGTCGCGTCTCTGTGTTCGGCGGAGAACAGATTCTGGCACGCCCGGTGGGACCTCTACTTCTTTCCACTCCACACTTCGTGTGTCGTTTTCGCGAATGAATCGCGGTTTAACATGGTTTCCCCTGGATTCGAGGTACTAAGATTTGGTGTCTTGCTCCGTGCAGAAAACAGAAGATCAAATGGTTTTCAACTGCACAAGCTGCAACAAATGGCAATAACTCTCACTCCGTCCCCGCCGGAGGAGTGACCTACGGGCCTCAGGCGGCCTCTATTTTTAGAATGACGGTGGACCAGGTGACTCAGGCCACTACTGGGCTATTTTTCGGGACCATGCTCCCACCCATGAACTTCAATGCCCCGCTGCCATTGCAAGAAACCCTAAAGAAGTCGGTCTTTGATCGACTTACCACTACTGCGACCCCTCTCAATGGGTCGTCCAGCTCCAACGCCCCAGTCTTCGACAGACTGGGCCAAAGATCATTTGGCCCAATGAAGAAGCCCGCGATATCGGAAAGAGTTATCCCTAAGCGGATAGCCATTCCTGCTCATGAAGTCGTCAAGGCGGCTTCTCCTGCCAAAGGGTCGATTTTCACAAGACTGACTGTGCCGGTTCCCACTCCAGGCGTAGTCCTCAAAGCTGCTTCCCCTGCCCAGAGGTCTGTCTTTGACAAATTGGACATTGTTTCTCAACGGACATCAGTCTTCAAGAGGCTGACGCCGGCGACAACCCTTCGCCAAAACAGGGGACATGAGGAAGTCACCCCTACAGCTGAGACAATCCCAACGGCTCGACACGCTCGACGTTGTCACTGGCGCCGAGTAAGGAAGGCTAGGGGCAGCTCCCCTTCTGGACTGACTCTGCCAGCTCCTATGGTGGAAATCGATGCTGCTGTTCCGACTGGGAACAGCTTCAAACCGCTTAGGAGGGTTCGCAAGAACTCTCCAAATGGCACGCTGAAAGGATCTCCTCCACCTGTGAAGAATGCTACAGAAAAGAAGCCGGAGCAGCCCCCTCAGCGGCTGTCCTCCAAAATTTACAAAGTCTGGCGACAGGTCCAGAAATCGGTGATTGACCAGGACTACTCTTGCCGACCAAAGAAGATTAAAGCTCGGCAGGAAAAGAGCCATCCTGTGGTACTACAGAAGATGTCATCCGTCTGGGTGCCCACTGCAACGGCCCCCTCAACTTCGACCGCCCATAAAAGGAGAAGGCCGGAGAAAATCCCTGAGTCTGCGATGAATCGCAAGACCACTGAGCCTAAACGCCCTAAGTCTGGGGGAATGGTGATGCATACTGTCTATATGGCTTCCGGAAAAGAGGAAAACCGTGCTTCTACGGGTCATCGACCGCTTACCCGATCGATAACAAAGTCTCAGGAGAAACAACAACAGAAACTTCAGGAGATGCTGACCACAATGGCCGCACTCACTGGGCCGAAAGAAAATCCAGAGAGCTCAGAGCAGCGTCGAGAATAAGAAACTGATGCTGAATTCCTCCGAAGAATGCTCGAGAGGAAAGAAAAAGAGGCCGCGGACCAAGCCGCCAATATAAAACGAATGACGCTCCTCTTCCAAGACATGGTTGGGATGATGATACAACCGGATCCTCCGGCTGAAGACCCCCGATTATCATTGAAGACGACAGAGGGGAGACATCGAACCCTCCTCCGGCTCTTTCAGCAGCCAAGGAGGAGACCATCTCCAAGGCCGCTCTGGATGATTATATCGCTTAGCAAATACGAGCTTATCATGCGAGCGAAACTGCCCGGCAGATCGATAAGACTGGATGGCCCTATCCAGGCTGGTATGATCAAATAAAGTACCGCTGGGATACACGATCCCCAAATTCTACGTATATAAGGGGACGGGAAATCCGCATCAGCATGTCGCTCAATTCAGAGCCTTGTGCGGCAACACTGGAGGCGACGACAAACTGTTGCTTCGCCAATTCGTTGGTAGCTTGTTAGAAACAACATTTGAGTGGTATTCGGAGCTTCCTAACGACTCCGTCAAAACCTTTGCAGAGATGGAGCTACTATTCACCCAGCGTTTCGCGAGTGCTAATGAACGCACCCCAATAACGACATTGATCAATGCCAGGGTGAAGCCTGGAGAGACATGGGTTCAATATGCAATACGATGGTGGAATTTGTGGTCGAAGTGCGAGCAGCGCATCGAAGAAGCGCCTGCGGTAGGCATGTTAGTAGGTACTCTCGATCCTCAAGCGACTATTTCCCAATTTATGATGTTTTTCAAGCCAACCACTTTTCAGGCCTTGATTGACAAGATGGCCCAAATGGATCAGATGGGTCATAGACCATCTCCTTTGAAGCTGGAATCTCGAAACAAAAAAGGGAAAGGGAGAGCGACCTTCGTCGCCAATACTCAACAACAGCCGAGCAACTTAAAGCCGGTTGTTACCCAAAACGACGTGCGTCCATTCCTATCCCTCGAAGAGAGATTGGGACGTCCTTACTCGTTTTCTCGGGATAAAACGTGGAGACTGTTCGAGTTGGCAGTGCGCAACAGACCCATCAATCTGCCGGATCCAAAACATCCGTTGCAGCCAGGTAATGTCAACAATCCTAATTACTGCCCTTACCACCAAGCAGTAAGCCATCCGATCGAAAATTGCTTTGTCTTCAAAGGCTGGGTTGAGGACCAATACCAACAGGGCAAATTCGCGCTGTCTGAAAAATAGAAGATGAACCCGCCACAACCACATGATCCGAAAAAGATGGACATGCCGGGGGCATCGTGCTCATTCATAAAGAAAGCCCCTTGAATCGAAAAGTCCGTAAACTAGAAATTCGTCTCAAATACGGCAACGACGGACCGAAATGTCTTTAAACCAACGATGGACCACTATGTCCTAAAACTGGCTGTTGACCGAGACGTCGATAAACTACTACTGACCGCAGCATCCCAAGGCGGACAAAAAAAACGGTTTTTCCATAAGCGAGATGGGCACAGATGAAAACCCGAGAGGGCTTCGTGAGTAAAAACAGCAGAACTACCGGCGAGTTTTTTGAAAACCCGAAAGGGCGCAATCTCGTTAAAAGACACTTGCAAGGTCCTCTTGACTTTGTGAGGAGAAAATACCTGCGTGAGATCCTTACGACTCACAAGGGAGCAACACACTTAGGAATCCCCACGATTCCTAAGGAGAAATTACACTTGCGAGATCCTCACGACTCGTAAGTAGAATTCCCCTTTGAGACCCTCACGGCTCATAGGATTCAAAAGCCTTAAGCTACAGGGATCTGAACATGTTCTTAATCCATCACAATCCCCAGAATGCCCTACAAGCTGTTCAATATTGACCCTTGTATACAATCCACGGGCGCGAATAAACATTTCCCTAACAAAGTCTCACCCGCGACTTGGGATATGTTTACAAAGTGGACAGCCCTTGTAAGTCCTCTCGACTTATAAGGAAAAAACATTCTTGTAAGATCCTTACGACTTATAAAAGACCATGCACTTGGGAATCCTCACAATTCTTAAGGAGAAAACGCATCTATGAGATCCTCACAACTTGAAGAGAGAAATACCTTTATGAGACCCTTATGGCTCATGAAGTCAAAAGCCTTAGTCGACAGTGTTCCCGCCAAAAATTTCTGTGCAAAAGAGCCCAAGGTATCAAATGACAGCGATACGCTTAAGAAAATGTGAACCAGTATTTTCCGGTGTATTTCGACAAACTTCCGAATGAGAAATAGCTAAATTCTAATGGTATTGAAAGCATCTCGAAAAACCTTCGAATTGATATATTATGGGCCTCATAATTCATCCGGGATCAAAAGTTATGAGCAAATGTGCTATGCACATGTGATCTAAGGAAGAAGATGTGAACCAGTATTTTCTGAGCTGTATTTTGATAAACTCCAGAATGAGAAACAGCTAAATTCTAATAGTATCGAAAGCATCTCTAAAAAACCTTCGATTTGATATATTATGGGCCTTATAATTCATCCGGGATCAAAAGTTATCAGCAAATGTGCGATCTAAGGAAGAAAATGCGAACCAGTATTTTCCGAGCTTTATTTTGATAAACTCCCGAAAGAGAAACAGCTAAATTCTGATGGTATCGAAAGTGTCTCAAAAAATCCTTCGATTTGATATATTATGGGCCTCATAATTCATCCAGGATCAAAAGTTATGAGCAAATGTGCTATGCACACCTAATCTAAAGTAATGCTCTACTACATGGGGAATGCATTTTAGTCCCACATCGGGAAAAGGAGAGATCCGTTCTCTATCACTCCCATATAAATAAGAGAGGATACCTCTTAGAAAAAGTGGAGTTCAATCCTCAAAAGATTCAATTCTCAAAGGGGCTTAGTTCTCCATAGGAGCTTAGTTCTCCAAATTAGGAGCCTGCTCCTCCCCATAATGCGCATATACGCAAGCGCCATGTGCGCTACGTGCAACACACGTGTGCCTGTCATACACGCACCACGTGCAACGCACGTGCGCACCACATGAGAATATTCAATAATATTAAAAGGAGCTTAATTCTCCAAGTTAGGAGCCTGCTCCTTCCCATAATGCGCAAACGCCATGTGCGCTACGTGCAACGCACGTGTGCCTCCTATGCGCGCACCACGTGCAACGCACATGCGCACTATATAAGAATATTCAATAATATTAAAAGGAGATTCATTCTCCATAAGAGCCCGCTCCTCCCCCATAATGCGCATATGCGCAAGTGCCATGTGCGCTACATGCAACGCATGTGTGCCCGCCATGCGCGCACCATGTGCAACGCATGCGCGCACCACATGAGAATATTCAATAAAGGAGATTCGTTCTCCATAGGAGCTTGCTCCCCCCATAATGCGCATATGCGCAAACTCCATGTACACTACAAGCAAATATGTGCGCCCAACACGTGCGCGAACGCAAAGAAACCTTTTTCAGCAGCGAGAAGCTTTAGCTCCAGCATGTTCTTCCCCCCTGATGAGTGGGACATGGTGCAAAGGGTACATCCCTCCACACCTTCGATATATGGCTCTGTAATCTCTCAGTGTCATCGGAGAGGTGGTGGGTCTCAACGACCAATGATCCTCCTTTCCAAAATAAAAAAAAGGAAGAAGAAAGACGGAAAAGGAGAGAGGAACCCCCCATAAACTTTGAGAAAATCTTAAGAAGAAGAAACTCTCGGCGAAGGAAGATAATTCTTTTTCAAGAAAAAAAGAATATACAGACGAAATCGTCTTAATATAATCAGAAGTACTTACTTCTTTCACAGATCATAGATCTATAAGACAAAGTTGTCTTTCACATAAGAGATTATGAACATCTCATTATAAAGAGGGGGAGAATTATTCAATTCTCTTAGGATCACAGATCCATAAAGGCAAAGCCTTTCATCGAAAAGAGATTGAAACATCTCCTATGAACTAAGAACTTTGTTCTTAAAATTTTGAGACAAAGCCTCTTATCAAAGAACAGATAATCTGCAGAGCGCAAAGTTAACCTAAGAAGAGCCTTAGCACTTCTAATCTAATAAGTGCCTCAGCGCTCCTAATTTAAAAGTGCCTTAGTGCTCTTCATCTAGCGCTCAGCGCTAAGTGCGCCACGTGCTCCTCACGCGTGCGCTGCATTACTAAAAGCACTCTGCAGTTAATTATATGGCACCAGCGCCAAACGCCTCAACGCTTCAACTATAGCGCATCTGCGCTCTTCATTTAGCGCAAAGCGCTAAGCGCATTAGCGCTTTACATCTGGCGCAAAACGCCAAGCGAACTAGCGCTTTAAACATAGTGCCCTGCGCTCATTGACTGGCGATAGTGCCAAGCGCACTACATGCTTTTATATGCGCTTAGGTAGAACTTAAATTGTTCTTTAAATAAGCCCCAGAGGTATGATGAATGCTCAGCATTCAATAAAAGACAAACATTGTCAGAAGCTAAATCAATGCTCAGCATTGTTAAAAGGGCCGAGCTCAAATAAATGCTTAACATCCTAAAATAAATGTTAAAACATTCTAACTTGATTGGACTTAGCCTAAGGTTGGCCATAAGTCCTCAAATTCAGCTTAATGAGCCCACATGCTCATAAATCACAGATTTTATCCCCAAATTGGACTACAGATCTTTCAACTAACTCACGTCGGTTCGAGGGTACATCTCTTTACTCCGCTGATATTTGTCGTTGTAATCCTTCAACGTCTTCAGAGAGGTGACGGGTCCCGACAACCACACATTTCATGGACTGTGGGGTCTTTAAACTCACGGACTACGATGTCCTTAACCTTGACTGTGAGGTCTTTAAACTCACGGACTACGATGTCCTTAATCTTGACTGTGAGGTCTTTAAACTCACGGACTATGATGTCCTTAGCCTTGACTGTGAGGTCTTTAAACTCATGGACTAAGATGTCCTTAACCTTGACTGTGAGGTCTTTAAACTCACAGACTGTGATGTCCTTAATCTTGACTGTGAGGTCTTTAAACTCACGGACTGTGATGTCCTTAACCTTGACTGTGAGGTCTTTAAACTCACGGACTACGATGTCCTTAACCTTGACTGTGAGGTCTTTAAACTCACGGACTACGATGTCCTTAACCTTGACTGTGAGGTCTTTAAACTCACGGACTACGATGTCTTTAATCTTGACTGTGAGGTCTTTAAACTCACGGACTACGATGTCCTTAATCTTGACTGTGATGTCTTTACACTCACGGACTACGATGTCCTTAACCTTGACTGTGAGGTCTTTAAACTCACGGACTACGATGTCCTTAACCTTGACTGTGAGGTCTTTAAGCTCACGGACTATGATGTCCTTAACCTCGACCGCGATGTCTTCAAACTAACATTGGACCGAGATGTCCTTAAACTAATTGACTGCAATGTCCCTAAACTAATTGACCGCAATGTCCCTAAACTAAACATTAGAGTCCAAATGCTCTTTTGTTGGATCTAAACGATCCTGTTAAGTTGATCTTAGTCTAAAAATTAGACTAACGTATCCTTAACATACGTTTAAGTTGATATTAGTCCCAAATGAGGCTGATGTATTCTTAAACCCAACCCCCAAACCCAAATCTAAGAAGATACGGATTTGGACTAATCCACGCCCTACGGGAGACAACATAAATTAGTCTCCGTATACAATCCACGGGCAACCAAAAATAAAACAAACACACACGACATGAAGTGACCATCTGGAGAAGGAGAAAGTTGTTACCATGATGCGGTAGCGTAATTAACTGCAGGGGCTTGTGCGTGCAAGGAAGAGCGTCCCCACAATCAAAAACCCCTCAAACGAGGGGGAATCTGACGAAGTCTGCTACATCGGCCACATCCGTTTAAACCTTCGATACATGGTGCTATAAATCAACTTGGCATCTTCGGAGAGGTGGACGGATAGCACCAATTAGCATCTGCCGAAATTCAGGCAAGACGTATATCGCGTCTCCGTGTTTTCGGCGGGGAACAGACAGGATCCTAACCCTGTTCGCTAAGCCACCTTTGTTCGACATCGACAAAGGCAAATGATGATTCGCTTCTGGCAATATCCCAGTTGTAGCGATGCTGATGCCTAAATCGGTATCAAATCCCAAACTTGCGGCGAAAAGCCAGCGAGCCACAAATGCATACGAAATAGCTGAAATGATGGACCGACTTGTAACAAAATCAGCAAGTAAAAATGTATGCATACAAAATATCCGAAATGGTTGGGCAACTCGCAATAAAAAGTAGTGAGTAAATAAAACAAATAGCCGAAATGATTGGGCCCCGCGAAAAATAGCCGAAATGATTGGGCAATCGCGACTTTCGCGATATAAAAGCTGAAATGATAGAGCATCGCGGAAAGAAAAATATATAAAATGAAACTTTTTGCCCTACAGGTGAGATCACATCGATCCCTGTATACAATCCAGGGGTACAAAAAAAAGGAAACCATATCTTCCCACCAGGCTCCATCAGAAAAAAAAGCCAAATCTCGACGATTCACAGACAGCCTAGAGACCACCTCAACATTCGTCTCGTTACAGCAGACGCGACGTCAGCAAAGCGGAGTGACGGCAAAATTCCAACTCCACATCAGCATTCGTCTCATTACACCAGACGCAATGTCAACAACGGCGTTCCGTCGCAGTCCAGCAGGATACAGATGCAATGTCAACGAAAGACCTCATGGTCGAAACAAAGCGGAGTGATGGCAAAATCCCAGCTCCACCTCAGCATTCGTCTCGTTACAACAGACACAATATCACCCCAGGGTCAAAACAACGGAGCCATGGCAAAGTCCCTAGTTCCAAGCCTCGACGGTTCACCAACAACCTAGAGACAACCGCGACATTCGTCTCGATACAGCAGACGCAATGCCAGCAAACGAAGCAAAGTCAATATTCCTAGCTTCAGGGTCTTGACGACGACTCATATAAAACCTGAAAGACTATCGGAGATCATCCCATACCAGCGCGGAGTGGTCACCATCTCGACGTTCGTCTCGATACAGCAGACGAGATGTCACCCCAGCGTTCTTCCTCCGGCAGGACTCAGACGCGATAATCAAACGACGGAGCCATGGCAAAGTCCGTAGTTCCAAGCCTCAACGGTTCACCAACTACCTAGAGACAACCGCGACATTCGTCTCGATACAACAGACGCAATGCCAGCAAACGAAGCAAAGGCAATATTTCTAGCTTCAGGGTCTTGACGGCAACTCATATAAAACCTGAAAGACTATCGGAGATCATCCCATACCAGCACGGAGTAGTCACCACCTCGACGTTCGTCTCGATATAGCAGACGAGATGTCACCACAGCATTCTTCCTCCAGCAGGATTCAGACACGATAATCAAACAACGGAGCCACGGCAAAATCCCTAGTTCCAAACCTTGACGGTTCACCAACAACCTAGAGGCAACCACGACATTCGTCTCGATACAGCAGACGCAATGCCGGCAAACGAAGCAAAGGCCAAATTCCTAGCTTCAGGATCTTGACGGCAACTCATATAAAACCTGAAAAACTATCGGAGATCATCCCACACCATCACGGAGTGGTTATGACTCATCGGGGCTCCCCAAACTGAGCCTAACCTCAAGTAAAAAGTGGCATGGAAAAATTCCTAACGCTTGCTCTTCCGACGGACAAACTGCCTAGGAAGATTGCTTGAAGATTTCTTGTCAAGCCCCCGAAGGGATCAGAGACACAACAGTCGCAAGGCTACTCGAACAGCAAGATTGCCTATCGAGAGATACATCAGTCAACGCGACGGTACGATAGGCATATCCCTAGTACCACAGACCCTAACGGATCTCTGTCGTAAAGAGCAGAGGATAACTGTGACGTTAAGACATTCTTGCGAGAACTTCTCAACTCGTTTCGACTCGTGAGGAAATTAGTGCGATAACTTCTCGATTCGTCTCGACTCGTAAGGAAAAGCCTTAGGAAATGGGGATAAGGACCTGTTTCCTAAGCACTGGGGCCCTTCAAGTCGGTCCAAAATGGACTCTTGCATACTATTCACGGACCACACTCTCCAAAGTCGAATCTCGACAAGGAGGGAAACAACCACTTACGAGTCCTCTCGACTTGAAAGAGGGAAAATTCTCTTGTGAGATCCTTACGACTCTCAAAAGAAAGCACACTTGGGAATCCTCACGATTCCTAAGGAGAAAATACACCTACGAGATCCTCTCGACTCGTAGGGAGAGAAGTCTCTCATAAAATTGAAAAGTCTTAGGCAGCAGACCTGAACCTGTTTCCTAATCCATCGTTACCCTGTAAAGAGTCTAAGATGGACCATCACTTACTATCTACAGGCCACATTTGCTAAAATTACATGGCAATGACACAGCGAAGAGAAGAAAGCCGTAATAGAACAAAAAATATATATCTTTTATTCATGAATTCAATGGAGTACAAGTTAAATCGTATAAAAGAATAAAAAAATGGATACATGTTATTCAAAGATTACAAACAAAACAGCTACTGAGAAGAAAGCGTTTTCACCAAGTTCGCAAGTTGCTCCCGCACTCCTTTCAGTGCCTTCTCATGATCTGCCGCCGCGGCCAGCTCCGCTTCAATTCGAGCCCTTTGCTGCAAGCATGATGAAATCTTTTCATCGACTTCCCGTTGAGCAGCTTCGTGACTCTGCGCAACCCGCTCAATAGAGTCAAGCTTCCGCCTCAATACAAGCCCGTCCGAGATACATTGCTGCAAGGTGTCAAAAGCAGCTTTCAGTAGCGCGGCATTTGTGTTAGCTTGGGCGCGTAGCCGGGCAGATTCATCCGAAGCCTCCTCGCGCTCCTTCCGCCTCAAGGTCGCTTCTTGTTCAAAATGGCGGAGGAAGGACACACTCTGCTCGACCCATGCAGCTCGTTGGGAGTTCACAGCCAGAATCTCAGGAGCAAGACGTCTAAGCTCAAGCTCGTGTAGGCAGGCCTCAATCTTTCTGTAGTGGTTAACCCAAGACTCAACGGCGCCTTCGTTATGGAAGTTCACAAGCGTCGCCAATATTGGATTAACCTCGGCAGCAAAATCTGCAGCGAATGTAGGGGCCTCTGCGTCAAACTCCTCGATGTAATCGCCCAACATACGCAGACTGGTCACAGCGCCTTTTGAAGATGGACGTCTGGAAAAGTGCCCTGCTGGCATTATGATTCGAGACTCGAACGGAGCTGGAGTCGGTGTCACCGCTACAAAACAAACCATAATCAGATGACGGCTCAAGAAATAAAAAATGCATGAATAATAGAGTCTACTATACCGGCTGCAACAGGTGGCAGAGCTGGAAGTACTGGTGGCGTGGCGATACCCTCGTCCCCTCCTTCAATTTGTAAGGATACAAGTGATACAAAGAGGAATTAGCAATGACATGGCTACCCGTCAAAGAAAAGAAAGGACGTCGGTTAGAAAAGATACTCACCGACACCAGCGAGCGGACTAATCTCCGACTGGAAGGAGAAGTGCGGGTTCAGCACCTGATACAAGTGATCAAAAAGAACTCCTGCGAGATCAGGATGATACATGGTTAGTACACAAAAGATACTGTGCCTGATTTAAATTTATCACAAACGCATACCTTTCAGCATTTGAGAAGATATAAGAGAGGACGGAGGGGTAACGACCGTCAAAGCGGCAACTGGTGGTGCTTCTTCAGGTATCGCAACCTCAGCGCTTGCCACACCTACAATCGAAAGGCAAAGAATGTCATCAGAAAGGATTGCGAAACGAAAAGAATGCAGCGACCCGAGACCTACCAGACAGGTCATCAACCAGAACCGCGACGGGAGCATCGCTGAGCATCACGACTTCTTCAATCTCATTTGTGGGGAGGGTTTCGCCACCCGTAGCTTCGTCCCCCGATTCCATGAGAGCTGTCGTGACACTCGCGACGCCAGGAGATGGCAGGGAACCGCAGGCGGAAAGAGCGGCAATTTGAGCAGTCCCGGACTCCTGGGAAAGAGTAGCCGCTTTGGGCTCAATAGTTGTAGTCATCTCACCCGCCACCTCCTCACCAGGACTTGGCCCTACAGGATAAGATATAAGAGAATCTAAAGATTAAAGCTTTGACAAAAAGGCTCAGTGTTACATTACCTTGGGTCGGCTTTTCAATTGCTTTCCGAGCCGCGCGTACCGCATGTCTATGAATGGTAGACAGAGCAGCCGAAGCACCCTCTAAAGGAGCAAGGACAGGGGTAGCAGCGCTTGAACCTGCACCCACGCCCAAGGTGGCGTTGTGTTCTTTTGCTGCATGCCTCCTGCGTTTCCTTTCCGCCTGGGCCGTCAGAGCCGATCTTCTCAAGACTTCCGTCAAGGGGACATCATCGTCCGCGGCAGGAGTTACCTCTGGAGCCGTTATGGCGTCCGTCATCGGTTTCTTAAGTGAAGCTTCTTTCGGCAGTACCGACAGGACTGGGACTTCGGTAGCCGGCCTTGGAAGCGTCCCCGCACCGCTCTGCGAAGTCGGTACGACACCTGGAATAACATGAGCAAAGGTAGTCCCTGTAATAAGATGAAAAGGAGGGGTCAGATTACCCATAAGAAACGGGAGTGGAGACGCGGTGAACCGAAATGTACCGATTCCTAAGGATGCTCGAAGCCTTTCCTCCTCCTCAAAAGTCTTGAGAGAAGCTGAGAGAGCTTCTTCAGTGGAGATGCCTATTGAAGGAAAAGTGTCAGTCAAAACATGATAATAAAAATGTAATGCAATGACAAAAGATACGGCTGAGGTTTACTTGACTGTGCAAGGATGACCAGGCTCGCTTTGTGGCTTGCTGATCGCTCGGAAGCTGCAATAGCAGCTTCGAGGTCGGTATCATCCGGCGCCATAAATAGACCCTTGTTGGTCCTATATTCGCTCAGGCCCTCGCTATAAGGAGCATGCGGCTCCTGGCCGAGCACAACGTCTGCAGAAAGAATCGACTTCGCCTTCTTCTTCTGCGAGCGAGTACCGGTCGCCGCTAGCACAAGCTTACGCTTGGCGGGAACCTTGGGACGATGAGTCCCTATATCTGAACCCATGCCAGACTCGGGAGTTGCCACAGTTACCACTTCAATGGGAGCATGGGGTAGCGGTAACTCAGGTGTATCACGCGGTACCACAGCCGCAGCAGTTTCCATCAATGGAGGATGGACGATGGTCCATCTCTTCAGAGGAACGTCTGGATTACCCGCCGGGGCGGTGCCTTTATGATCGAGCAATAATCCCTTTTCTTCTCTGATAACGGCGCCCATCGAATGCTGGTACCACGCCACATATACATTCAGGGCTTTCGGAACGCAACTCGGCTCACTAATAAAGAAATTGGAGCCGGTGTTCAATCGCATAAAATGGTGCATTGCGTTCCGAATACCTTCTTCAGTCGCAGGTGGTTCTGATAGGAAAGCCTCGAGCGGGACGCCTTGATTGTAGCTTAACTGCTGGGCAAAACTATGCGGGTTGTACCTCATGAACAACGTCGCATCATTTTGCCTAAACACGAGAAATCCCGGCCTGATGGAATATAAATGAAGAATTTCCCGAGCTTTCAAAATAGAGACTCCATCTTTAAAAATGTCCCACAATGGCTGCACCGTTGTTGCGGACTCTTTGCCGATAGTTAGAATCTTGTCGGTAAAGGTCATGCCATCTCCAACCGTGCAAGGACGAAGGAGCAAACCCCTAGCTTCCCACGGTGTCGGATTTACAATGGATGCGTCAACTAGCCGCATGATCCGAGGGAAGCCACACCTGTCGTAGAAGGAAGGCCTTTTAAGGATACCGAAAACACCAAGTACATGTAGCTCGAGCCATGACATAAAGTAATGCATCGAGAAGTTCACATGCTGCACTCCTGGTTCAGTAGTATCCGCCGCTTGGCTGAGACCGTAATACAAATGAGCTAACCCAGCGACCCCGACAGCCACTTTCACCCCCAATAACCATTCGGTGAGCTGGGTAGAAGACAGACGGCCTCATACGGCGAGGGTGTATCGGAAGCGCAAACCAGCTCAGCCATAACCTGAGAAACCCCAAAAAGAACGTTTCCTCGTCAATCCCAGGAACTGCAAGCTCTGCAAAAGAGACAACCGGGGTGTTGGGGAGGAAGAAACTCTTCTGATCTGCCTCCGCCGTTGGCAGGTTGCCCAAACCTAAGCCGAAAGGATCGTCAAGTTTGGCAAATTTAGCGGCCTACTTCGAAAGGACTTCCGGGTGGAGAAAACGAGCGATGAAATCCGTGAAATTAACCCCACGGCTCCCAGATTCGAGGAAAAGGCCCTCATAAATATTCAGCACTTTAATCAAACTAGGGAATTGGTGTTGAATGGCGTTCTCCGGGGTAAGGCCTGTCATCACTGACTTGGCACTAAAAACGTATTCATCCGTAGGAAGCAGTTCCTCATAATGCTCCCCTATAACCGGTAAGCCAGAAACTTCTGCAAACTCCTCTACAGAGATTGATACTTCTCGATCCAGCAGAAGGAAGGTGTGAGTCGGAATATTCCACTGCTCCAGAAAGGCCTTAACCCACCAGGCAGGAAGCGTAGAATACTGAAAAAGAGAAGCATAAATTGCAGGATACAACCCAAGCCTCAGCAGCTGCGACTTCTTCGCTGACAGAATATAGAGGGCCCATTGCAGATACCCAGCTGGATGACGAGGAGTTAGGCCAATCATATATTGTTGTCCCCACGGACGCGACTCGCCTTAACAAATACGTCGCCCTAAGGTATCCAAAGCCATTGGAGGTTGAATGGGTATCGAAGCCATAGAAGGCTGAAGAAGACCTCCCGAAGTCCAGTTGACTTCTTCCACAGTATAGTTCACCAGGCGTGAGTCGGCGTAGTGGATCGCCATGATGGGCTCTGAGGGTACCGCGCACGAAAAGCTCTGCCGACCCTTAACGATTTGATTGTACCATATTCCCCATAGATGAAGATTCTTATGTTCCGGGTCATGATCTCTGATCAATGCTAAGACTTCCCTGTCCACAGGCGCTCTAGGGAATCCTCCCTCTGAACGAACAAATAGGAAAGAACTATCGAAAGACATGTCACCTGCGCGAAAAAGAACAAAAGTGAACCGTCAGTGCTATAATTTAAATTCTGACACTTGGTACTTTAAAATTCGTACCGCACTGCAATACAGTAGAAAGGGACCAAAGGGGACCCACATAATCTAGATGGCATTGTATCATTAATAAAAACAGTCTCCTCATTTGATGAGATTATCATTAAATGAGGAAATCCTCAATTGATTCTCATTTAATGTGAACCCTCGGGCTAAGGAGTAAATCTCCCCTTGAGAGCAGTGCTCAATGGCAAAGTGACATCTGTCAGCTCTGGGAATAAAAAAATTCCGCAAAGGAAATTCTTAAGCGCCTTGCTCTGTAAAAATGATGGAATAACCATCAGAAAACTTAAAATAAAATTTTTAATGAATTAAAAATTCTGAGATCTTCAAGATCTATGAACAAACCCTAAAAGTTCTTCATGAGTAAAGCTCTGTTAATGGGCTAAGAAACCCCAAGAAAGATCTCTTTAGATCTATAATTCCAAGAGAGCAAAGCTTTGTTAATGAAACCCTAAAAGGGTTTTCTTTAATCAAAGATCTATGAAGAGCAAAGCTCTGTTAATGGGTGAAACCCTAGATTATTAAAAGATTAAATCTTTACCTAAATTTTTGATAGAGTTTTGTCCTTAAAAAAATTCATAAGATGAAGAGCTATGCTCTGAGGGAGAATAAAAATTCTCAGAGGGAAGAAGATGAACAGAAATCATCTCAAGGGCCATGGGTCCTATTTATAGGCATTGAGATGCCGTTTCAACTTCTGAGTTGATCCAAGGGCACAGATGTTGGCACCGCTGCACTCACATGTGGGCCACATGAGCGCAACGTTGGGGAGGCATTTATTTCCCCCAATCAGAGCAAAGCTCTGTTCAAATTTCAAATTTTGAAATGAAGCAACGCTTCATAGCAGCGCCAATTGCGCTGCGCCCTAAGTAGCGCACCAAGTGCAAAAGCACATGTGCGCTAGCGCTGAGAGCACTGCACTATAAGCAGTGCACCACGTGCAAAGCACGTCTGTGCTAGCGTTGAGTGGGCTGCAAAGCAGCGCACGGGTGCGCTAGAGCTGGAACTAAAAGCTCCCCACCGACATATCAAAGATCCAATAATAATGATAAATCATTAATTGACCAGAATAAAATTCTGTTATGGAGAGATTCCTTAAAATCTTTCCAAACAAAAAGATTGTGCTCTGTAAATCAGAGCATCGTTGGATCAATGATCCAAAGGTGATTAAAAATCACCAAAATTACAGAATAAATTATGTATGGAAAGATTTCCCAATCTTGTTAAAAACAAGAAAATTGCCTTCTGTAAATCAGAAGCCCTTGGATCAAAGATTCAACGGTAGGGAAATCCCCAAATCAATTAGAGAAAAGATCTCTTTAACTGATTGAACAAATCAGCTCGCCCTATATAAAGGCCCCAAGACTTCAAGTCTCAAAAAGATACAGAAGCAAATAGAGGAACCCCCCCATAAGTTTTGAGAAAATTGAGAGAGAAGAGCCAAGCTCTCGATAGAAGAACAACTTTTCTTCAAGGTAAAAGAACAGAGAGATGAAATCATCTCATAATTGAAAAGAAGAATTCACTTCTTTAAAGATCATAGATCTACAAGACCAGGGTCTTTTAAAAAGAGATCAAAAGATCTCATCATAAAATAAAAAGAAGAACATAATTCTTCTTACAGATTATAGATCTATAAGACTAAGGTCTTTTATATAAAGAGATCATGAACATCTCATTATAAAGAAAGGAGGAGAATAATTCAATTCTCTTAAGGATCATAGATCCATAAAGGCAAAGCCTTTCATCAATATAAGAGATTGAAGCATCTCCTATAAGCTAAGAACTTTATTCTTAGATCTATGAGACAAAGTCTCTTAAAAGAGAATTTAATTCTCAGTGCATAGCGCTGCATAAAAGAGCCTTAGTGCTCCATACTAAAAAAAAGCGCTTCAGCGCATCAGAACTAACGTACAACGCTGCATAAAAGAGCCTTAGTGCTCCATATTAAAAAGAAATATCTCAGTGCTCCTGATCTAGCGCCAAGCGCACCATGTGCTCTTCACGTGTGCTCCACTGAACAGATAGCGCTTTGCGCTCATAAACTAGCGCTTTGCGCTCATGGAATGACGCTTAGCGCCAAGCGCACCACGTGCTCCTCACATGTGCACCACTAAACAAATAGTGCTTTGTGCTCACAAATTAGCACAATGCGCTCATGGACTGGCGCAAAGCGCCAAGCGCACCACGTGCTCCTCACGTATGTGCTACCCAGCAAAAGCGCAATGCGCTCATAAACTAGCGCTCTGCACTCTTTGACTGGCGTAAAGCGCCAAGCGCACCACGTGCCCCTCACGTGTGCGCTGATAGAACATAAATTATTCTTTAATAAGCCTCAGAGCTATGATGAATGCTCGGCATTCAATAAAGGACAAAAATATTGTCAGAACTCAAATCAATGCTCAGCATTGTCAAATGTTTAAACATTTTAACTGAGTGGGCCGAGCCCAAATTGGCTATAAACCCCTCATTCAGATTAATTGAGCCCATATGCTCATAAATCTTTTAACAGATCATAGCCTCAAATTGGACTACAGATCTTTCAACCAAAATTGGTTCAAGGGTACATCTCTTTACTCCTCTGATATTTGTCGTTGTAATCCTTCAATGTCTTCAGAGAGGTGACGGGTCCCGACAACCAAAAATTCTATGGACTGTGGGGTCCTTAAACTCATGGACTATGATGTCCTTAAACTTTATAAACTATGACGTCTTTAAACTGGAATGTGAGGTCCCTAAACCCATGGACTATGATGTTCTTAGCCTTGGACTGTGGGGTCCTTAAGCCCATGGACTATGATGTCCTTAACCTTGGACCACCATGTCCTTAAACTGGTAATCGACCGCAATGTCTCTAAACTAAACAATATAACCCAAATGCTCTTTTGTTGGATCTAAATGATCCCGTTGAGTTGATCTTAGTCTAAAATTAGACTAACGTATTCTCAACGAACGTTTAAGTTGATCTTAGTCTCAAATGAGACTAACGTATCCTTAAACTTAACCCCAAACCCAAATCTAAGAAAGTACGGATTTGGACTAATCCACGCCCTACGGGCGACAACATAAATTAGTCTCCGTATACAATCCACGGGCAACCAAAAACAAAACAAACACCCACAACACGATGTGATTATCTGAAGAACGAGAAAGTGGTTACCGCGATGCGGCAGCGTAATTAACTGTAGGGGCTTGCGCCTGCAGGGAAGAGCGTCCCCACAATCAAAAACCCCTCAATAAGGGGGAATCTAACGAAATCTGCTACATCGTCCGCATCCGTTTAAACCTCCGATACATGGTGCCATAAATCAACTTGGCATCTTCGGAGAGGTGGACAGATAGCACCAAATAGCATCTGCCCTCGAAATTCAGGCAAGACGGACCTACGTGGTCGCGTCTCTGTGTTCGGCGGAGAACAACCTGCTACGCCATCCATCTGAGGACCGACTCTGAGGAAGAGCTCTGTTTTCCTGAAGAGGATGAGGAGCTCGCCACAAAGGCCAACTAAATCCAGCTCAGAAGCGGCAGTGCTCTACAGCCGAATCAGGGCAATGCCTCAAAAGGGAAGGAAAAACACGTCGCGAATGAGGTAGATGGCAGAGAACCGGCTAATGAAAACTCAAGTCCTTCCTTAGTGGACTACAACGTCTTGGCTCATCTCCGGAAGCTTCCGTCTCTCCTGAGCATCTACGATGCCTTGGTCCTATCTAAGGAGCTTAGAGATGTTCTCATCCATGCTCTACAAAACCTCGAACGGTATCAGGCTCGCTTCGCGGAAATTAACATGAATGAAGCCCAGTACGCTCTGCATGTCGCCGCCGTCACATTTAAGGATGAAGACTTACTACTGAGAACGGCTGAGCATAATCGGCCGCTTTACCTGACCGGGTACAGCGACGGAAATCGGATTAATCTCATATTGATTGATCCGGGATTCTCAGTGAACATCATGAACTTGCGGACTCTGAAGAGTTTGTCAATGGACGTCCGACTCCTGTCAAGGGAAAGGATTGCCATTCAAGGTTTCAATCAAAACTGCCAGCAAGTTCTGGGGTCTATAGCTCTGCCAATCAAATTTGGGGATCTGCAAACCGAAGCTAAGATATACGTGATCGATGCTGACACGTCTTATAAGGTTCTTCTAGGACGACCGTGGCTTCACGATTACGGCATCGTTCCGTCAACTCTCCATCAGTGCATGAAATACACCAAAAACGGAAAAGAAAGACGCATTGATGGAGACATCCAACCGTTCGGTGTGCATGAAGTCCGATATGAAGATTCTCGGTACTTTGTGAATCTCCAAAGTGCTGAGTCACAGCTGACCAAAGACAAAACAATCCCAAAACTCAAAAGCAAATCTGAGCTGGTTGTTACTTTCAAAAGAAAAAAAAACCCAAGTGCACCCGCGTTTCGGTAGTGACACTGATGAGTCCGACGCTGGAAGTCCGTCCTTCCGTAAAACTCGCCCTCGTTTCGGTAGCAATACGGACGAATCTGATACTGAAGGCCCATCTAGCAGCAAAGTCCGCCCTCATCTTGGCAGTGACACTGAAGAGTCGGAGGAAAAGGACCTGCCTTGCAGCAGCTACGCAGATTGGACCCCCATGCAACAAGAGAAACTATGAGAGACCTTCGAAATTACATAATGGTCCCTAGTTGTCACAGGGGTGCTGGAGCAGATGTGCAAAGAGCTCGATGCACTGTCAGTCTCTACCGTGGACCAGCTGAAAACTTTCTACGTTCTCGGAAAGAAAAGTGGATAGAAGGGCATCCAGTTTTATGGGTCAAATCCTGTTGTGCACCCGGACGATTTGTCTGTCGCGTACCTTCCCTATGAGAGAGGCATAAGAGCCATCCTCAATCCCAGATACTATGCGCCCAAGATGAGGGAATATTTCAAAAGGTGTGGATGCCGGTTATATCAAACGGAGTCCGAAGCAAAGTTTTATGAAGGGCTATGACATCCGCCTCATGTCCGAGCACTCATCGATGGAAGAATTCCAGATAGACGGGGAATAGGTTTCATCCAGTCTGATTCCAAGACATGCTACATGATCCATGTTGGTGAAGCCAGCGAAAGATCAAATGATGATGACGAGCTAGCCTAGCCAGAAGAAGCTCCTCAAGAGCTCGAAGATGGCGGACAAGCAACCTTTGACGAGCTAACCGAGATTGACTTAGGAATGCCCGATAATCAAAGGCCGACCTACATCAGCTCACTCTTATCAGAGGAAATGAAAGAACAGATAATTGCCCTGCTGCATGAGTTCGTCGACTGCTTCACGTGGACGTACAAAGAAATGCCTGGCCTTTCTCCTGAAGTGGCCGTACATAAGCTGGCTATATCTCCTGATGCTAAGCCAGTCAAACAAGCTCCTCAAAGAATGAGAAGGGAACTGGAAGAAAATGTCATCGAGGAAACCAAGAAACTCATCGATGCCGGCTTCATCAGGGAAGAGAAATATGCGGACTGGATCGCATGCATAGTCCTAGTGAAGAAGAAAAATGGGCAGATCCGAGTTTGTGTCGATTTCAGGGACCTCAACAAGGCATGTCCTAAAGACGACTTCCTGCTACCGGTCATGGAAATGATGGTCGATGACACCTCAAATTACGAGCTGTTCACCTTTATGGATGGCTCGTCTGGATATAATCAGATCAAGATGTCGCCTGAGGATGAGAAACACACAGCATTTCGAACCCCGATCGGAATATACTGCTACAAAGTGATGCCGTTTGGACTGAAGAACGCAGGTGCTACATCTCAAAGGGCAATGACCAATATCTTTGATGACCTAATCCATAAAGTCGTCGAATGCTATGTTGATGATCTGGTCATCAAGACTAAAGCCAAGGCCGACCACATCCAAGATCTTCGGACCGTTCTCACTAGACTGAGGGAATACGATCTGAAGATGAATCCTCTGAAGTGCGCTTTTGGCGTGTCATCGGAAAAATTCCTGGGCTTCATAGTCCGACATCGAGGGATCGAAGTTGACCCATCCAAGATAAAGGCCATCATGGAGATGCCCCCTCCGAAGGATCTGACGCAGCTAAGATCTTTTCAAGGAAAACTTGCTTATATACGAAGGTTTATCTCAAATTTATCGGGGAGATGTAGGCCTTTCTCAAAGCTCATGAAGAAAGGAGCTCTTTTGTCTGGGATGCCGAATGTCAAGGAGCGTTCGAAAGCATCAAATAGTTCTTGTTGCACCCTCCAGTGCTGGACGCTCCCATTCTAAATAAACCGCTGATTCTCTACACTGCCGCGCTAGATGAATCACTCGGTGCGCTCCTTGCCCAGAACAACGAGGTAGGAAAAGAGAATGCCCTCTACTACTTTAGTCGAACTCTAGTCTGGGCGGAACAAAACTATTCCCCGATCGAAAAGCAATTCCTATCTTTGATATTCACTGTGAAGAAGCTGAGGCACATCTGCTCGCTCATTGGGTTATGCTGATCTCCAAGGTCGACCCGCTTAAACACTTGATGACCAAAGCAAGCCTAGCCGGTAGAATGGCGAGATGGGCTGTCATGCTGCTTGAATTTGACATAATCTATACTCCCCAGAAAGCAGTAAAAAAGCAAGCTCTCGCTGACTTCCTTGCTGCTCATCCCATACCAGAAGGGTCACCACTCAATTGCGAGTTACCCGACGAACAAGTGCTGCACCTCGAGGATGACGAGCCATGTTGGGAGCTCTACTTCGACGGAGCCTCATCAATGAAGAGCTCCGGCAAATCAAACATCCCGCAGATAAAAAAGGATAGGATTGGTGTTCATCACGCCATCGATGGGAACCCTACGATGTTCTTTTGCTCTCACCGAGCCTCGCACAAACAATGAGGCTGAGTATGAAGCTCTGATAACTGGTTTGGAGCTCGCCATAGAAATGGAAATCCTTTGGCTACGAGTCTACGGTGATTCCCAGCTTATCGTCAACCAAGTCGTCAACCAAGTAAGCGGCGACTATAAGATATACAAACCCGGTTTAGCTCAATATAGAAATCGAGTGGTGGAACTCATGAAACGGTTCACTCACATTGAACTAATGAAAGTCCCTAGAGCGTTGAACGGAAAAGTCGACATACTCGCTCCCAAGCTAAGGAGCTAGCTGATCCTGACATTGACGAAATTCTAATCACAGTCAGAAGCTGGCAAATTCTGCCTCCAATCTCTTTGCGTGGAGAAGAAAGCGTAGAACAAGAGAACAATCCTGCCGAAGAAACTTCGATCATTCAAGATGGGCTGATTGGAGGGAACCCTTCATAGAGTACCTCCGATACGACAAGCTGCCCGAAGAAAAATCTGCGAGGATTCAGCTGAAGAAGAGATCTCTCCGATACATGTTTGTAAATAATACGCTATACTGCAGATCATATGACCAACACTGGCTCAGGTGCCTATCATCGGCCGAAGCCCAAAAAGTCATGAAAGAAGTTCACTCAGGCGTCTGCAGGACTCACCAGTCTGGCCCCAAAATGTGGCTTCAGATCAAATGGCTTGGATATTACTGGCCCACCATGATAAAGGATTGTGAAGAGTATGCAAAGAAATGCCATCTCTGCCAAATTCACGGTGATTTCATTCACAAGCATCCTAATCTGTTGCATCCTACGGTAGCGTCGTGGCCTTTCGAAGTTTGGGGCACCGACATTGTTGGCCCAATTGATCCTCCGTCATCCAAAGGCCACCGGTTCATATTGGCCGCAACTGACTATTTCTCCATATGGGCTGAAGCTGTCCCGCTAAAAGAAATCAGGACAGAAAATATTCTGACGTTCTTCCAGCATAATATTCTATATCGCTTCGGTACACCAAGAAGAATCATTTCTGACAACGGGCCTTCTTTCAAGAGCTTCAAAGTCTCAAGGTTCGCTACCCAACATAAGATAGACTGGAGATATTCCTCCATCTATAATCCAAGGGCCAATGGGTTAGCCAAAGCCTTCAATAAAACTCTGTGCAAGCTCTTGAGGAAAGATGCCTCAACCAACAAGAAAGACTGGAATCTCAAACTTCACGAGACATTGTGGGCATATCGTACCACGCACCGTACTCTAACTCAGTCCACTCCATACTCATTACTCTTTGGAGTGGAAGCGATCCTCCCCTTCGAAGTCGAAATTCCAAGCTTAAGAATGGCCGTTCAGCACGAGTTGACGGCGGAGGAAAATGTGCTCCTCTGGCTCGGAGAGCTCGACGCCCTCAAAGAAAAGAGGCTCGCAGTACAGCAAAATCTGGAGATTTACCGAGCCCAAATGTCACAGGCCTATGAAAATATGACCCGTCTCCGTGCTTTTAAGAAAGGCGAATTGGTGTTGGTCCTTAAAAGACTGATCATCCCCAATAGACATGCTAAGGGAAAATTCGAGCCAAACTGGGAAGGACCATATGTCATCGAGAAGGTGTTTGATGGAGGGTCCTACCAGCTGATAAATGCCGAGGGAGAAAGGCCTATGCCATCCATCAATGGCCAATATATCAAGAAATACTATGCGTAAATGCTCCAAGTCGCAGGCAAATTGAGCACACCGGCCCTACGGTCTGGATCATACATCCTGTAAAACCGTATACAATACACGGGCATGAACGACCCCTATCTCTCCCAAGTCCTACCGGCGAGACTACATTTAAAGTCCCATCATCAATGGAAATTCTAAAAAAAAGGGTATGTCCATAAGCAAAACGGGCATGGATGAAAACCCGAAAGGGCCCGTGAGTAAAAACAGCAGGACTGCCGGCGAGTTTGTGAAAACTCGAAAGGGCGCAAACTCGTAAAAAGAGAGATGAAATACACTTGCAAAGTCCTCTCGACCTTGTGAGGAGAAAATCCCTGCGTGAGATCCTTACGACTCACAAAGGAACAACACACTTACGAATCCTCATGATTCCTAAGGAGAACATACACCTACGAGATCCTCCCGACTCGTAGGGAGAAAATGCTTTTATGAGACCCTTACGACTCATAAAATTGAAAAGTCTTAGGTGATAGGGATCTAAACCTGTCTCTTGAGCTATCGTTCCCCAACGGGTGACGGCAAATGATGAGTCGCCCCTGGCATTACGCTTCAGTGTTAGCGGTGCTGATGCCGACCCAAAACTCAAACCCCAAATTCCCAAACGGCGAATGATGTGTCGCTCCTGGTACCATATTCCAGTGCAGCGATGCAGACGCCAACCAAAATTTCAAATCCTTGGATGTCCCAATGGTGAATGATGAGTCGCTCCTGGTACCATATTCCAGTGCAGTGATGCAGACGCCAACCAAAATCAAATTTCCTGAAGCCCTACGGGTGGTCCCTAAATCGACTACCGTATACAATCCACGGGCTCAAATAATTCTCACATCCATGCCCCATAGCAACCACCAGTCACGCGGCCGGTCTCCACCCTTGGAATTATGCTCCATTTGGGAAGACCTACTCATGTGTCCTTACGATACATGAGGAGAACAAACTTACATGATCCTCCCGACTCGTAAGAAAACACCTTCGTGGGATCCTTACGACTCACGAAGGAAAAACACACTTGGGAGTCCTCACAACTCCTAAGGAGAAAGTACACCTACGAGATCCTTTCGACTCGTAGGAAGAAAATGCTTTTATGGGACCCTTACGGCTCATAAAATAGAAAAGCATTAGGTGATAGGGACCTAAACCTTTCTCCTAAGCCATCTCTCCCCAACAGGAAAAGGAAAATGATGAATTGCTCCTGGCACACGTGCTTCGGTGTTAGCAACGCTGATACCTACCCTAACCCCAAAATTCCAAACTCCAATCCAATAGACCCCTAAGTCTATAACTGGGAACAGATGGCCCTTAAGTCGTTAAACTGGGAACAGATGGCCCCTAAGTCGTTAAACTGGGAACAGATGGCCCCTAAGTCGTTAAACTGGGAACAGTGCAGCGGTGCTGATGCCATATTCTAGTGCAGCGGTGCTGATGCCAAACCAAAACCAAAATCCCTAAATCGTTAAACTTTTAATCCCTTCACAGCAAATGATGATTCGCTCCTGGTACCATATTCCAGTGCAGCGCTGCTGATGCCAAACCAAAACCAAAATCCCTGAATCCTCTCATGGCAGATGATGATTCGCTCTAGCTACCATATTCCAGTGTAGCGATGCTGATGTCAACCCAAATCACAATCAGCAAGACAACCAACAACTTCCCTAGCGGAATCAAGCTCCACCTCGGAAGCAAGTCAACATCAAATCTCGACACCGCAAGAAGCGGAGCAAGTCAACATCAACCTCGACACCGCAAAAAGCGGAGCAAGTTAAGTCAAATCCCGACACCGCGGAAAGCGGAGAAAGTCAAGTCAAATCTAGACACTGCAAGAAGCGGAGCAAGTCAAATCCAGAACCGACCGTCCAAGTCGCAAAAAGGGCAGCACCGACCGTCCACGTCGCAAAAAGGGTAGCATTGACCATCCACGTCGTAAAAAGGGTAGAACCGACCGTCCAAGTCGCAAAAAGGGCAGCATCGACTGTCCACATCGCAAGAAGGGCAGCATCGATCGTCCCCGTCGTAAAAAGGGTAAAATCGACCGTCCCAGTCACAGAAAGGGCAGCACCGACCGTCCAAGTCGCTAAAAGGGCAGAACCGACTGTCCAAGTCGCAAAAAAGGGCAACATCGACCGTCCACATCGTAAAAAGGGCAGAACCGACCGTCCAAGTCACAAAAAGGGCAGCACCGACCGTCCAAGTCGCTAAAAGGGCAGCACCGACCGTCCAAGTCGCAAAAAGGGCAGCACCGACCGTCCACGTCGCTAAAATGGCAGAACCGACCGTCCAAGTCGCAAAAAGGGCAGCACCGACCGTCCACGTCGCTAAAATGGCAGAACCGACCGTCCAAGTCGGAAAAATGGCAGAACCGACCGTCTACGTCGCTAAAATGGCAGAACCGACAGTCCAAGTCGCAAAAAGGGCAGAATCGACCGTCCACGTCGCTAAAATGGCAGAAACGACATCCACGTCGTCAAAACGGGAACTAAATTAAATTAACCTCCATGCGAAAGAAGATCCATCAATTTCATGCACACAAACCACATATGTGGTGTGCATTTATTGATGGGGGAAATTTGTTGGGGTCAAAATTTACACCACGGTTGACCAAGTCAAAATCAAACTCAACCCCAAGCCAAATGGGCCCAAGCCCAGGTCAAGTGGGCCAATGCCCGGGTCGAGCCCGAACATGAAGCGGCCGGCCTCCCCCACGCCAAAACGGGCTCGCAAAGAGGCTCATCATGCCTAAAGGGGCTGCCCAAAAACGGTTAGCCCTCCCAACTCCTCCTGCAGGTGAAGCCATCAAAAGCGCTTCCCCTATCAGAAGATCGATCTTCGGAAGATTAGTCGTTCCTCGACAAACCCTACCAAAGACATCAGTCTTTAATAGGCTGACACTAGCAACAGTCCCTCACCAAAGCCAGGGACTTTAAGAAGCCGCTTTCAAAACTGAAGCGGTCCTGTCTGCAAGACACGCTCGACGTCGCCACTGGTGCCGGGTGAGAAAAGATGGGGGCAACTCCCCCTCTGGACTTACTCCGCCAGCTCCAATGGTGGAAATTGATGCTGATGTTCCAACCGGGAACAACTTTGATCTGCTTAGGAGGGTGCGAAAGAACTCTTCAATGGCGATGCTAAAGAAATGGCCCCTGCCTGCAGAAACCACAGTTCAGGCAAAACTGGAGCAGTCCCGTCAACGACTGTCCTCCCAAATTCATAGAGTCTGGCGAAAAGTCCAGGACTCCGTGACTGATCAAAACTACTCTCGTCGACCGAAGAAATCGAAGGCTCTGCAAAAGGAAGACCATCCATCCACCATACAGCGAGAGACTTCTTCCACACGGGTGCCTGTTACAACGACTCCTTCAACTTTGACCTCCCACAAAAGGAAGAGGCCGGAGAAAATCCCACCGCCTGCGGCAAATTCCAAAAGCGATGGACCCAAACACCCCAAGGCTGGGAGCATGATCGTACATACGGTTTACATGGCTTCTGGGAAAGAGAAAATCCATGCTTCTGTGGCTCATCGACCGCAAACTCGGTCGCTAACAAAATTTCAAGGGCAACAACAAAAGCTCTAAGAGATGCTGACCAAAATGACAACACTCACCAGGCAGAAAGAAAGTCCGGATCCAACAGCCGAACAACGCCAAGAACAGGAGACCGATATAGAGTTTCTGCGAAGGGTGCTTGAAAGAAAAGAGAAAGAAGCGGTTGAGCAAGCCGCCAACATAAAGCAGATAGCGCTCTTGTTCCAGGATATGGTTGGAATGATGATTTAGCCAGAACCCACAGCTGAGGATCCACCAATAATCATCAAGGATGATAGAGGGAAACCATCAAACCCTCTTCCGGATCTATCAGTGGCCAGGTAGGAAACGATCTCCAAGGATGCTCTTGATGATTACATCGCTCAACAAATACGAGCTCATAAATCTAATGAAGTGGCTGGCCAAATCGTCAGAACTGGGCGACCGTATCCAGGCTGGTATGACCAAATCAAATACCCGCTGGGATATACGATCCCCAAGTTCCATGTGTACAAGGGGACAGAAAACCCACACCAGCACGTCGCTCAGTTCAGAGCTTTGTGCGGAAACACTGGAGGTGACGACAAACTGTTGCTTCGCCAGTTCAATGGCAATCTGTCAGAAACGGCTTTTGAATGGTACTCGGAGCTCCCAAATGACTCGGTGAAAACATTCACAGAAATGGAACTGCTGTTCACACAGTGGTTCACCAGCGCAAGCGAGCACACCTCGATCATGTCTTTAATCAATGCCAGGGTAAAGCCGGGAGAAACCTGGGTCCAATACGCGATCCGGTGGCAGAACCTATGGTCAAAATGCGAACAGCGCATTGAATAATCCCCCGCCGTGGGAATGTTCCTCGGGACCCTAGATCCGCAAACGACCGTGTCCCAGTTCATGACGTTCTTCAAGCCGACTACCTTTTAGGCTCTGATAGATAAACTGGCCCAAATGGACCAGATGGGCCATGAGCTTTCCTCCTTAAGTAAGGACCCTTGAAATGCCAAGGATAAAGGGAAAGCGGCCTTCGTCGCCAACACTCAAAAACAACCGAGCGACCCAAAACCGGCGGCTCGTCAAAACAATGTACATCCATGCCTATCCCAGGAAGAAAGGCTAGGACGCGCTTACTCGTTTCCCCGCGATAAGACAAGGAGGCTATTTAAGTTGGCAATGCGTAACAAACTCATCACATTGCCAGACCCACGGCGTCCACCGCAACTCGGCGACGTCAACAACCCTAACTACTGCTCCTATCACAGAATGGTGAGCCACCCAATTGAGGATTACTACGTCTTCAAGAACTGGGTCGAGGATCAGTATCAACAGGGGAAGTTCGCGCTGTCTGAGAACTGGAGAGTGAACCCGCCACAGAAGCACACTCCCAAAAAAGTGGATGCACCGGGGGCATCATGCTCGCTCGTGGAAGAAACTCCATAGAAAATCGTTCTTTCAGCAAAGACCAAAAGAATGCTGAAGGATCTACATGCATTGCTGTCAGTCAGGTGGAAAAGCCCACTTGAACCTGAAATCATCAAAGGGATGTTGAAACAGCGTCCCGTACCGAAGATTGTTGACAAAGGAAAAAATCCCCAAGTCAAGCCTTCAAAATCTTCGAAGAAAAAGAAGAAGACTAAGAAGCCTGTGCAGCCTGCCGAGTATGACGGCATGCGCACAAACATACAAAAGTAAATTGGCGCTTTGGAAGAGTAAAACCAGAAGGCGCGGACACCAGTCACCCTCGAAGAGTTCCTCAAGCATATTCTTGAGAACGAAGATGGTGACAACGATGAGGAAAATGACTCATCAGAAGAAACCGAAGACTATGTAGCAAGTTACCGCATGGTCTCCCATTCGTTGTTAAATGACGAAGAAACTCCCTCAGTGTCAGAAAATAACGCAGAGAAACTGGGGGCAGAATCGGCGCTAAAATCTCCGGAACTGCAAGAAGACCCGATCGATAGGCTGTTAAACGAAGCCTTTCGAAAAAGTAAAGCTGACCGAGAACGAGAAACATCCATATACGAAAAGGCTAAGCGTAAGCGTCAGGATGAAGAAGCTGCGGCAAGGTGGAGTCATAAAGTACTCCAACCAAACCAAGGCATACCTGCGACGAATAAGAGCATGATCAAGGCAGAGGAGCAGTTCGCCAAAACCCTGTCAAGGGGAATGATGCTGCCACCTCTGGCAGGAAACACTCCGGGAGTCATATGCCTCGACGGATTCACATCCAAACTACTACCTATATTATCGGAGGGTCACCCACCCCACTGAAGAATGCAGTACCTTCAAGAAGTGGCGGCAATGATATGTTGCCCACAAAAAAAACACTTCAAGAGGATGAAGCGTGAAGCTCATTGATAGCAAAAGAGTGCGACAGACGCGCGTAAAAAAACTATTGGCAACTGTCATATGGTTGATACCAGTCCGGAAGGGGAAAAGCCCCAATTTCTTACTTTCGGGAACGATTCTGAGGACGAAATACCCCTCAGCCATATCTTCAAAGAACTCTGCCTCAAACATGGTGTGTAACGACCTTATTTATAATGTACATAAATTTTTAAAGTTAATGTACAAATGGAGTATTTGTAAATCCTGAGCACAAGTTATAAATTTAAATAGTTTAAAAACAACAAGAAAGCACTTGTAGCTCATTGGTAAAGCCTTGCACTGCTGTGACATAGCCCTACGTTCAAATCCCCCCCGCCACATATTATTTTTGCTGATTTTTCTTTTGAACATTTTGGAAGCCCAAAATTTTACATGTGCAATACACGTAAAAATGAAAAGTCATATTAAATCAAGCATGTGGAAAATGATATATGTATAGACCCCAACACTTTGCACCAATCCAGAGCCCTACACCCCCAAGTCAATCGGTGAGATTGAACATTGGGACGGCGCCCCCCCGTCCCTAATGCCTCTAATTTTTGCCCTAGCACCCCTTTGACTCCTCCCACTAACCCTAGTCTGTTTGTTTTCCCTGCACATTAACAGAGAATTAAAATGAGGCATTAATCCAAAATATTAATGCATTTTAATTCCAGTCTTCAATTCTCAAAACCTTAATTTCTCCTATAAATACCACCCTACACCCTAGCCCTCCTCATTCTGAAATCTCTTCTTAAAACTCTCAAAATTTTCTAAGTCCAAAAATTTGTACAAGTGGAGTTAGCCCAATGTCAAGTTTCGGCGATGTTTCGAGATAAATCCGACGACACCGCGACTCCACGAAACCATCAAACGTTCCCTCAACTTTTCCTCTCTTCTCCAAACTTGTAAGTCCTATCTACTCTCTTCTTTTCACCTCTCAAAACTTCTTCTTTTCAATGATGTCGGAAAGTGGAGTTATACCGACATCCATTTCTAAAACTTCTTAAACTAACAATTTTTCTTAAGAACTATTTATCTAAATCATTGTACTTAGTTTGTTAAACATTAAAGTATATTTAGAAACAAATTTCAATTCAAAACTCCATATAAAAAACACTTTTATTGCACTTTTACGGTTAAATACCACAAACTTTCTATTCGACATTACTTCATCATATTGCTCATATTACCTTTAGAAAACTCACGAGGTAATGCCCTACCTCATCACAACACTCATCATGACATAACACGATTACCTCTTTACAATATTTTTGGGACTAATACAATTTTACGAAAAAATACCCTAAACTATTAAAAACCGTATTCTTTAAGATTGTTTTAATTAAATTCCAAACAATTATGTCCTTACAACCCACCGATTTGGTTGGTGCGGGTTATCGCACATCTATCGGACTAGTAGGGCGAGATGCAGACCTCCTCACGGAGCATACGATCTCGATGGAATTTTTACTACAATTTTTAAGAAAACGCGATTTCTATTTAATAAATAAATTCTATTTTTAATATATATATATATATATATTATCAAAATATCGATTTTAAATATATTTAATAATTCCATATTTTCTAAATCAAAAGAAAAGAATCACAAAAGTTCATGAAAATACCCTCGAAATCAATACAAGTCATTTTACATGAAAATACCATATACTATTCAATTTAGATTTATATCCACTAGAATATCTCATCTTATAAAAATTACAACTATGAAAACCCTAAAGACGATAAATAAATGCTTGAGGTTTATTTTGAAAATATGTCAAAACTATTTTTCATAAAACCCCTCAAGTTATGTTAATTTACAATAAGGACCCTAGTAAATATAGGTTTAAGCAGGACCAATTATCTTGAGCCTCAGGGAGTCGGAGAATGTGGGTGCTTTCCTATTTAAGGTAGACAACTAAAACGGGGTTATCAATACGGTAATTGTCTTGGAAAAAAACACAAATCCTGCCATCCATGTGCAGCAGTTACTGATAACTCCAAAACTTAATTTTGGACTTTAATTCTGTTTAAGTGTCTGACTTAGACAGAGTCTCAGTTTAATCCGAATACAATACATACTTGATATAATTCCATTACAACATGAATCCATCTATATCAATATGACTTGATTTGACCGAACCATGGATATATATTGACTTGTCTACATAACTATCCGTTTATATCCTTATCCATTTACATGAACAATTGATATAATGGTTTTGGCAAGTCTTATATCCACAAATCACTACATAACAATACAATAAATATTACGGGGTTTAAAATGGGTAGATTGGTACATAATGTGTTAAAAGTGGCACGATGATGGTCACTTTAATACCCCTAACCTGAATATCTGTTGCTGTTGTTCCATGGTTAACGGTACCTTGTACTCCGTATACCTTAGTCTACGGAATAGTTGGAATCCTCTCGTATATACTAGCATATTCTGTACCAAGATACAAATAACAACGATAACATAACAAACATACATTATATCGGTTATACTCTCTATCTGCCTATTCTATTTCTATCTCTCTTTAGGACTTACCGAGCGATTGTTCGCTGACAACATTCCTTTTCTATTCTTTCTTTGGAATGTTGTCAGGAGGACCCGACTCTCTAGAGATCGAGGCCAGCTCAGAAGACTTGGAGCAGTTCATCGAGGACCCCGAGCTTTATTTCACTTGTATATACTTTACTTTCAGTTCATGCCATTGTTTAGGTATTACTTTCCCCATTGTATTTACTTTTTAGTTGTATTGTAAAGAATGTTTAATAAATAAAAAGTTACCGTTCTTTTACATCTCATGTCTTTCTTGTGCACATTTACATTATATTGCTTATTTACGCTTAGCGTGTTTACTTCTGAATAAATACGTCGCGGGCCAGTCATGTCTCCTTATCCGTATATCGGGAAGCAGGGCGTGACATAGTGATATCGGACTGAAATGTCCTTAAACTAAAAATTCGCCTCAAATATGGCGACATCGGACAGAAATGTTCTTAAACTAAAACTTCGTCTCAAAAACGGCGATACTGGACCGAGATGTCCTTAAATTAAAAATTCGCTTCAAACATGGCGACAGCGTACTGAAATGTCCATACACTAAAAATTTGCCTCAAACACGGCAACACCGGACCGAGATGTCCTTAAACTAAAAATTCGCGTCAAATATGGTGACATCAGACCGAGATGTCCTTAAACTAAAACCTCATGTTGGGAATTCACCCGCGCGCGCAAACGCGTATTTTTTGGAAATGGAAACGTTTTAAGGAAATGGATGTGCACGCGAGCTCGTTCTCGTTTTAAAATTTATAAACCGCAAGTGCACGGCGCGTTGTAGCAAGCCGGCAAGTACGGGTCGATCCGCAGAGAATTGTGTATTAGGTCTTGTTGTTTAAGGTTCAATAAATAACGAATTAGTTGGGTTGTCACTAAAAATAGAAAGAATACGAAAACAAAGAAAACAAGCAAGTAAGAAAATGGCCATGGCTTTGGCTCGGATGGTCGAATCGCGACGATTCCTTCGACGCTCCCTTGTTCATGAGTTGTCCATTCTTGTATCGATCCCGGCGTGAAGCATGACTCGTCAAGGCGGTAGCGAGGCACAAGTCGTCAAGTTGCCGATATTCGACGCAAACACGAAACGAGTCCATTTTGTTCATTTACCGTTGTATATCCAAGCTTGAGGTATCAATGCTAAGCACAAGGCTTAACAAGCATACATCAACATCAAAGATACAAGTTAGTGAGTGAGAGCAAATAATTCTAGTGTTGAGTTTGCTAAGTGTTGTGATAGTATATTGTATATGAAACCAAGAGATTTGTCAAGTCACTTGATCACAAAATACCATATCTAAACCTAGCAACCTCAACACTAGATTGATTCTAACCTTAGGCTTGCAAGATGGGGTTTTGGGGGAGAATATGGTATGTGATGAGGTTACAAAGTAACCATGGAATCAACATACCATATCAACCCATCCAAGTTGCAATACTAAGCTTAGATTCACATTATACATATTAAACATTAACAGGAGGAGGAGGAAGGCAAATCCATTCATCTCACATCCTCACCATTACCGCAACCAAAGATATTAGTTAAGCATGATAAAAGGAAAAGCAAATAATAAAAAGAAGCAAGTAAACAAAGAAACACAAATATTATTAACACTTGAAGAAGCTTAGGTACAAGATCTTGGTAACTTGTTCAACCTCCATAATGAAGCACTCAAAAGAAAGTTTCAAGAGGGAAGAAGAAGAAGAAACCAAGTTGAAGCCCACTCAACTCTCAAGCTAAACCAAAAACCAAAGAAACTATAAAAATGGAGAATAGGTATAATATCTATGCACACCCTATGTGAGACCCTTACCCTTGCTCACTGATCTGGCTTTCATAGGCACCAAAAAAGATTAAATAAGTAATAAAAATAAGGTGATGTGACTGCAAGGGAAGGACAGAAGAAAGAAGGGGACAAACGGGGCAAGGGGGCCGGCGAGCTCGGATTTATAGGGTGTGTCGCTGGTCTTGGTCCGAGCAATGAGGCTCGTATTGATGTGGTGGTCTCATGTCTACTCCAATATCATCCTGGTGTTGTTTGATTTGTCTAAAATAACCTGATTTGCATTCAGAGATTTGGAGGGAAACTTGAAGCAATATATCACATCAAAACTTTTAGCATTTATCACACATGTCCCCCCACTTGCACAAGCCATCATTTGTGTGTGCCATGGGCAGCCCCACCATGGTCCAAGCCATCAAAGAGTCATGTGCACACTTGTGTGTGTTGGATCAAAATTGTGTGCACACATTTATTTTGCAAAAGCTCTTTAAATATCGATCGATTTCCAGTTCTGCTTGCAGTGTCGGTTCCTAAACGCTATATTCGTGATATTGAGTTTATTTCAAGTATTTTAATCACGAACACCTGTAATCTGTAATTACTATGCAGACACTGGTTAATAGCACCGATATATAACAAAATAGATAATGAATGAGCAATATTAAAATGCAGTTTTCTGAGATGAACACTTCGTCTCAAAAACGGCAATACCGGACCGAAATGTCCTTAAACTAAAAATTCGCCTCAAATACGGAGACATAGGACCGAGATGTCCTTAAACTAGAAATTCGTCTCAAACATGGCGACAGCGGACCGAGATGTCCTTAAACTAGAAATTCACCTCAAACATGGCGACAGCGGAGCGAGATGTCCTTAAACTAAAAATTTTCCTCAAACATGGCGACAACGGACCGAAATGTCCTTAAACTAAAAATTTGTCTCAAACATGGCAACACCGGACCGAGATGTCCTTAAACTAAAAATTCGCCTCAAACATGGCGATAACGGACCGAAATATTCTTAAACTAGAAATTCACCTCAAACATGGAGATAACGGACCGGGATGTCCCTAAACTAGAACCTCGCATCAAATATGGCAATATAGGACCGAGAAGTCCTTAAACTAATTATCTGCCTCAAACATGGCAGTACGGACCGAGAAGTCTCTAAATTAACAACGAACTGAGATGTCCTTAAACTAAAACTTCATCTCAAAAACGGCGATACCGGACCGAGATGTCCTTAAACTAAAAATTCGCCTCAAATATGGCGATAATGGACCGAGATGTCCTTAAACTAAAACTTCACCTAAAAACGGCGACAACGGACCGAGATGTCCTTAAACTAAAAATTCGTCTCAAACATGGCGATAACGGACCGAGATGTCCTTAAACTAAAACCTCGCCTCAAATATGGCGACATTGGACCGAGAAGTCCTTAAACTAGAAAAATTGCCTCCAGCATGGCGATAACGGACCGAGATGTCGTTAAACTAAAACCCCGCCTCAAATATGGTGACATTGGACCGAGAAGTCCTTAAACTAGAAAAAAATTTGCCTCCAGCATGGCGATAATGGACCGATATGTCCTTAAACTAAAAATTCTTCTCAAACATGGCGATTACTGACCGAGATGTCCTTAAACTAGAACCTCGCCTTAAATATCGCGATATCTGACCGAGATGTCCTTAAACTAAAACTTCGTCTCAAAACGGAGATACCGGACCGAGAAATTCTTAAACTAATTATTCGCTTCAAACAAGGCGACAACGGACCGAGATGTTCTTAAACTAAAAATTCACCTCAAACATGGTGACAGTGGACCGAGAAGTCTTTAAAACTAAAATTTTCCTCAAATATGGCGATCAAAGACCGAGATGTCCTTCAACTAGCACATCGCCTCCAAAATGGTGATATGCTCCCTTGAGATCTATATTGCAATCGAAACCCCAACGGTGAAGACTGCAACTCAAGTACCACTGGCTACACAACTACTCCAGCGGTGAAGTCACCCCCAAGTCCCACTGGCAAATAGATGCGTAAAAAAACGGTATGTCCACAAACAAAATGGGCACGGATGAAAACCCGAAAGGACGCCGTGAGTAAAAACAACAGAATTACTGGCGAGCTTGTGAAAACCCGGAAGGGCGCAATCTCGTAAACTTTTTTTACACTTACGATATCCTCTCGACTCATAAGGAGAACTCCCCCTATGAGACCCTCACGGCTCATAGGGTTCAAAACCTTAAGCTACAGGGATCCAAACCTGTTCTTAAGCCGTCGTATCCCCCAAGTTGCCCTACAGGCGGTCCAATATTGGCCTTTGTATACAATCCACGAGCACAAATAAATGATTTCCCCGCCAAGTTTTATCAATGACGAGAAATGTTCTCATATGGTGAACGACACTTGTAAGTCCTCTCGACTTATAAAGAGAAAATACCCTTATATGATCCTTACGACTTATAAGAGAACACACATTTAGGAATCCCCATGATTCCTAAGGAGAAAATACACCTACGAGATCCTCATGACTCATAGGGATAAATACCTTTATGAGACCCTTACGGCTTATAAAGTCAAAAGGTCTTAGTCGACAAGATCCTAATCCTATTTGCTAAGCCACCTTTGTTCAAATCAACAAAGGCAAATGATGAGTAGCTCCTGGGAATATTCCAGTCGCAGCGATGCTGATACCTAAAAAGGTATCAAACTTCAAATTCTCTCAAGGAAAATGATGATTCACTCCTGACAATACCCCAGTTGCAGCAATGCTGATGTCTAAAAAGGTATCAAATTTCAAGTCCTCTCAAGGCAAATGATGATTCGCTCTTGGAAATATCCCAGTTGCAGCGATGCCGATGCCTAAAAAGGTGTCAAACTCTAAGTCCTTTCACGGTAAATGATGATTCGCTCCTGGCAATATTCCAGTCGTAGCGATACTGATGCCAAGGTTGGTATCAGATTCCAAACTCGCAATAGAAACAGCAGCGAGTAGCAAAACAATGCATATAAAAATAGCCGAAATGATGGGGCAACTCGCAATAAAAATCAGCGAGCAAAAAATATGCATATAAAAACAGCCGAAATGTTTGGACAACTCGCAATAAAAAGCAGCGAGTAAAAATATAAAAACTAGCCGAAATGATTGGGCACTGCGCATAAAAAAGCCGAAATGATTGGGCAATCGCGACTTTCGCGATAAGAAAAGCAGAAAAGATAGAGCACCGCGGAAATCAAAAATAAAATAAAATAAAAGGAAAATTTCTTTGCCCTGCAAGTATGTCTATATCGACTCTTGTATACAATCCATGGGCACAAATGAAAGAAAGGGAACCATACTTTCCCACCAGGCTCCGTCAAAGGAAGAGCCAGATCTCGACGGTTCATATACAACTTATAGAACATCTCGATGCTCTTTTCATTCTAACAGGGTGCAGACGTGACGTCAACAAAGCTCCAAGGAGCCAAATTAAAAATGAGTAATGGCAACATCCCAGCTCGAACTCGACGTTTCTTCTCGATGAAGACGCAACGTCAACAAACAAAAGTGGAGTGATGGAAAAAATTCTAGCTCCAGCTTGACATACTCCTCATTTAAGCAGGATGCGGACGTAATTGTCAAATGAAATTGGAGCAATGGCATATTCCTACCTTCAGATCTCGATGGCAACATTTACAGCCTAGAAATCAGTTCGACATTCCTTCTCGGTGCAGATGCAACGTCAACAAGGACCCAACGAGTCAAATAAAAGTGGAGCCATGGCAAAATCCTAGCTCTAGATCTCAATGGCGATATCTACAGCGTAGAGATCAGCTCGACGTTCTTCTCATTCCAACATGGTGCAGACGTGACGTCAACAAAACTCCAAGGAGCCAAATCAAAAAGGAGTAATGGCAAAATCCCAGCTCCAACTCGACGTTCCCTCCCGGGGCAGATGCAACGTCAACGAACAAAAATGAGCCATGGCAAAATCCTAGCTCCAAGTCTTGACGATTCATATACAACTCAGAGACTATCTCGACGTTCCTTCTCATTCCAGTAGGATGCAGATGTAACGTCAACAAAAGATCCAAGGGTCGAAACCAAAAATGGAGCTATAGAAAAATCCTAGCTTCAAGTCTTGACGGTTCATATACAACCCAGAGACTATCTCGACGTTCTTTCTCATTCTAGCAGGATGCAAACGTAACGTCAACAAAAAACCCAAGGGTCAAAATTAAAAAGGAGTAATAGCAACATCCCAGCTCCAACTTGACTTTTCTTCTCGATGAAGACGCAACGTAAACAAACAAAAGTGGAGTGATGGAAAAAATTCTAGCTCCAGCTCGACGTTCTCCTCATTTCAGCAGGGTGCGGACGTAACTGTCAAATGAAATTGGAGCAGTGGCATATTCCTAGCTCCAGATCTCGATGGCAACATTTACAGCCTAGAGATCAGCTCGACGTTCCTTCTCGGTGCAGATGCAACGTCAACAAGGACCCAATGGGTCAAATAAAAGTGGAGCCATGGAAAAATTCTAGCTCTAGTTCTCAATGGCGACATCTACAGCCTAGAGATAAGCTCGACGTTCTTTTCATTCCAACAGGGTACAGACGTGATGTCAATAAAGTTCCAAGGAGCCAAATCAAAAAGGCGTAATGGCAAAATCCCAGCTCCAACTCGACGTTCCCTCTCAGGGTAGATGCAATGTCAACGAACAAAAAAGGAGCCATGGCAAAATCCTAGCTCCAAGTTTGACAGTTCATATACAACTCAGAGACTATCTCGACGTTCCTTCTCATTCCAGCAGGATGCAGACGTAATGTCAACAAAAGATCCAAGGGTCGAAACCAAAAATGGAGTCATAGAAAAAGTTTAGCTCCATGTTTTGGTGGTTCATGTACAGCTCAGAGACTATCTCGATGTTCCTTCTCGTTCTAGCAGGATGCAGACGTAACGTCAAAAAAAGACCCAAGGGTTGAAATAAAAAAGGAGTAATGGCAAAATCCCAGCTCCAACTCGACATTCCTTCTCAGAGCAGACGCAACGTCAACAAAAAAAAGTAGAGTGATGGCAAAAATCCTAGCTCCAGCTCGACGTTTTCCTCATTTCAGCAGGATGCGGACGCAACAATCAAATAAATGTGAAGTGACGGCAAAATCCTAGCTTCAGATCTTAATGGCAACATCTAAAGCCTAAAGATCACCCCGACATTCTCCTCATGCTAGCAGGGTGCAGACACGACGTCAACAAAGACCCAAGGGTTAAATAGAAATGGAGTCACGGCAAAATCCTTGCTCCAAGTCTTGACGGTTCATATACAACCTAGAGACTATCTCAGCGTTCCTTCTCACTCCAGCAGAATTTAGACGCAACGTCGATAAAAGACCCAAGGGTCGAAACAAAAATGGAGCAATGGCATATTCCTAACATCGGACTTCAACTGGGATACATACAACATGGAGGTCCTACAGATGTCTACCTTACTTCAGCAAAGAATCGACGCGACATCGTCAAAGCAAAAACCCAAGTGACGGCATATTCTTAGCTTCGGATACGGTAACTCATATAAAACCCGAAAGACCATTAGAGATCATCCCACCCTAGAAGGGTGCGGTTATGACTTATCGGGGCTCCAAATTGAGCTTAACCTCAAGTAAAAAGCTCATGAAAAATTTCTGACGCTTACTCTTCTAACGGTAATATAACCTAAGGAGATTACTTGAAGACGTCTTGTCCAGCCTCCGAAGAGATCAGAGACACGACAGTCGTGGGGCGATGGCATATTCCTACCTCCGAACTTCAATTGCAATACATACAACATAGAGGTCCTATAGATGTCTACCATACTTCAGCAAAGAATCGGCGTGACATCGTTAAAAAAATGAAGCAACAACATATTCCCAGTTTCGGGTCTTGAAGGCAACTCATATAAAGCCTAAAAGATTATCGGAGATCATCCCACACTATAGCGGAGTGGTTATGACTCATCGGGGCTCCAAATTGAGCCTAACCTCAAATAAAAAGCGTTATTGAAAATTCCTAACACTTGCTCTTCTGACAGTAATATGGCCTAAGGAGATTACTTGAAGACGTCTTGTCCAGCCTCAGAAGGGATCAGAGACACGACAGTCGCGGGGCTACTTGAACAACAGCTTAAAGACTGCATATCGAGGATTACATCAGTCAATGCGGCGGTACCACGGACTAAAAACCGAGTACCACAAACTTAAGGGACCCCTATCGTAAAGAATAGGGGTTATATATATATCACGTTAGGATACACTTGCGAGATCTTCTCGACTCATCTCGACTCGTAGGGAAAACATCTTTATGAAACCCTCACGGCTTATGAAGGTGAAAAGCCTTAGGTGACGGGGATATCAACCTGTTTCCTAAGCACTGTGGCCCTACAAGTAGGTCCAAAATGAATCTTGTATACCATCCACGGGCCACATTCTCCGAAATCGCATACCGACGAGAAGGGGAAACCACTAAAGAGTTCTCTCGACTCGTAAGGGGAAAATTCTCTTATGAGATCCTTACGACTCTCAAGAGAAAACGCATTTAGGAGTCCTCACGACTCTAAGGAGAAAATACTCCTACGAGATCCTCTCGACTCGTAGGGAGAAAAGTCTTTATGAGACCCTCACGGCTCATAAAGTTGAAAAGTCTTAGGCGACAGATCTAAACCTGTTTCCTAAGATATCGCAGCCCTACAAATAGGTCTAAACTGACTCTTGTATACTATCCATGGGCCACATTCTTCAAAGTCGAATACTGATGAGGACAAGAAGCCACTTACGAGTCCTCTTGACTCGTAAGGAGAAAATTCTCTTGTGAGATCCTTACGACTCTCAAGAGAAAACGCACATAGGAGTCCTTACGACTTCTAAGGAGAAAAATACACCAACGAGATCCTCTCGACTCGTAGGGAGAAAAGTTTTTATGAGACCCTCACGGCTCATAAAATTGAAAAGTCTTAGGCAACAGATCTAAACTTGTTTCCTAAGACATCGCAACCCTACAATGAGGTCCAAACCGACTCTTGTATATTATCCACGGGCCACATTTGCCAATGAAATGAAGAAGCTACTTACGGGACCTCACGACTCGTAAAGAAAAAAAAGAATACTCGAGTGAGATCCTTACGACTCACGGAAGCGATGAACACTTAGAAATCCTCACGATTTCTAGGGAGAATACACACCTATGAGATCCTCAAAACTCATAGGGAAAAAAAACCTTCTTGAGACCCTTATGGCTCATGAAGATAAAAAAAATTCTTAGGCTACAAAGATCCTAAACATGTCTCCTAAGCCATCAATTGTATGGCCATGCATAACTCTGCACTACTTCGCCCACGTATATACTTATGTAGGCAAAGTAGTCCGGGGCATTTGTTCCCGCCAAAATGTTTGACAAAGAGCTATCTGTTCCCTTATAAAAAAGGGAAGAGGAAAAGAATCCTCATAGTTTGGTATCACGTGTTAAACACGTGGGCACTTATATACAAAGCATATAAGCACTGAAAACAAATAACTAAGGGTCAAATTGGCCTCACGTGTTAAACACGTGAGCGCTCATATGAAAAGCATATGAGCGCTGAATAAAATAAACATAAAGGCCAAACTGGCCTCACGTGTTAAACACGTGAGCGCTTATATGCAAAGCATATAAACGCTGAAAACAAATAACTAAGGGTCAAACTGGCCTCATGTGTTAAACACGTGAGCGCTCATATGCAAAGCATATGAGCGCTGAACATAAATAACCAATGGCCAAACATGCCTCATGTGTTAAACACGTGAGCGCTCATATGCAAAGAATATGAGCACAGAAAATAAACAGGCTAAAACCCACACTAGGTGTCACGTGTTAAACACATGAGTTCTCTTGCCGTATTCTTTGGCAGCGCTCACATGCAAAGCATGTGAGCCCCAAATTTAAAATGATCCCATCTGATAGAATTAAATTCTATGTGATAGAACTAAATTCTATTTGGGAAATATTTTCCTAGATCTTTCTAATATGGAGAGATCTTTTCCTAACAGAGAATCTTGGATTTAAAATCCAATGGTGATAAAATATCACCAATTAAATCATCTGATAGAATTAAATTCTATGTAGGAAATATTTTCCTGGCCTTTCTCAAACTAGAAAGATCTTCTCTGTTAAACAGAGTACCGTTGGATCGAAAATCCAACGGTAATTATAAAATCACCCATCGATCATTTGATAGAATAAAATTCTAAATTAGGAAAATATATTCCTAATCTTTTTAAACTAACAAGATATTCATATGATAGAATAAAATTCTGATATTGTTAAACTAACAAGATATTCATATGATAAAATAAAATTCTAACAAGATATTCATATTATAAAATAAAATTCAATGTTAGAAAAATATCTTCCTAATCTTGTTAAAATAACATGATATTAATATGATAGAATAAAATTCTAATCTTGTTAAAATAACAAGATATTAATAAAATAAAATAAAATTCTAATCTTGTTAAACTAACAAGATATTTATATGATAAAATAAAATTCTACCTTAGGAAAATATTTCCTAATCTTGTAAAACAAACAAGAAATCTTCTCTGTTAAATAGAGAGTTTTTAGATTAAAAATTCAACGGTGAATAAAATTCACCGATTGATCTAAAAGATCATTTTGATTGATTATAAAATCAATTATGATCTCTCATTGAGATATTTTCTCAACAAATTCATTCCTTCTTTATCCTATAAATAGGAGCAAAGAGATGACAGGAGATGAAGAGGAAAAGAAAAGAGGAGACCCCCCATAAGCTTCTGTAAAACTACAGAGAACTCTCAAAACAACAGAGAATTTAATTCTCTCAAAGAAGAAGATTTCCCTCCTAAAAACCTTAGGTAAAGAAAAAAGAAGAGATAAAAAAACATCTCCTTTACCTATTAAAAGGGTTTAACCCTTCTCAAAGAAATTAGTTTTTTCTCTAGATCTGAGATCCACAAGATAAGTCTCACACAAGTTGAAAATTTAATTCTTATCGAGGAAATCTTGTTCTTGAGAATCAAAAATTCAAGGGAGAACATGGATACAAGAACATGAAAAAGATGGAGTTCATAATACTCCGGGAACTTAGTTTCTTCAAATCAAGAACTTATTTCATAAAAGAACATGATCTCATATCCTCAAAATAGTGATCTTGGCGATCCTTAATGGTCAAAACACTATTAAAAGAGGTTTAACCTCTCTGAAAATATGAACATGGAAAACATGGAGTTCATAATACTCTAAGAACATAGTTCCTTCAAATCAAGAACTTAGTTCTTAAAGAACATGATCCCAGATTCTCAAAATAATGATCTTGATGATCGTTAATGGTCAAAATACAATTAATAGAGATTTAAGTTCTCTAAAAAGATCAATAGAGATTAAATCTCCAAAAATACAGCGCCTCACGTGAAACACATGTGAGCGCCGAGAAAAATTATTGCTTAGCACTATTGGAGCGCCTAATGTGAAATACACGTGAGCGCCACAGAAATTAGTGCTTAGCACTATTGGAGCACTGTTGGGACTTTACCCGTGCGCGCAAACGCGTATGTTTTGAAAATGGAATCATTTTAAGGAAATGGATGTGCACGCGAGCTCGGTCTCGTTTTAAAATTTATACACCACAAGTGCACGACGCGTTGTAGACGGCAAGTACGAGTCGATCCGCAGGGAATTGTGTATTAGGTTTTGTTGTTTAAGGTTCAACAAATAACGAATAGTTTGGTTGTCATAAAAATATAAAACACGAAACAAAGAAAACAAGTTAAGAAAGAAATGGTCGTGGCTTTGGCTTGGATGGTCGAATCGCGACGATTCCTTCGACGCTCCCTTGCTCATGAGTTGTCCGTCCTTGTGTCGATCCCGAAGTGAAGCATGACTTGTCAAAGCGGTTGCAAAGCACAAATCATCAAGTTCTCGGATCTCGACTCAAAACATGAAACGAGTCCGTATTGTTCACTTATCATTTGTATGTCCAAGCTTGAGATATCAACACTAAGCACGACGGTTAGCAAGTATACCACAACATCAAAAACACAAATTAGGATGTGAGAGCAATTAGTTTTAGTGTTAACTTTGCAAAGTGTTTGTGATAGTATAGGGTATATGAAAACCGAGGGTTTGTCAAGCACTTGGTTACAAAATATCGTATCTAAACTTAGCAAACTCAACACCAAATTGATTTTAGCTTAAACAATGTGAAATGGGGAAAGCGAGTGAATATGGTATATGAAGAGGTTACAAACTAACCATGGTTTCAAAATACCATATCACATCAATACATGAAACAATCTTTAAGTTAGAATCACAAATATAAGAAAATTAAATATGAACAAGAGGAGGAGGAAGGCAAAGCCTTTCATCTCATATCCTCACCATAACCATAACTAAAGAAGATTAGTTACACATAATAATAGCGAAAGAAAGTAAGTAAGAAAAAGAATTAAAGAAACAAAAGAAAAGCAATATTATTTAACACTTGATGTAGTTGAGATACAAGATATTGATAAATTGTTCAACCTCCATAATGAAGCTCTCAAAAGAGAGCTTTAAGAGGGAAGAAGGAGAAGAAGAAACCAAGTTAAAGCCCACACAACTCTCAAGCTAAACCAAAAACTAAGAAAATGAAAATGGTATATATCATATGCCTCCTTACTCAATATATGTTCTCATATTTATAGGCTCAACTCTAGAATAAACAAACAATATAGATGGACTGATGTGACCCTAAGAAATGACCGGAAGAAAAATGGGGGCATTTGGAGCAAAGTGACCCGGTGGTGCCGGTTTTTAGAGGGTCTCACCGGTTTGGTTGTGGGCAAATGGGCTCGTATTTGTGTAGTGATCTCGAGTGCACTCAACAAGTCCATTGGTATTGTTTGATTTCTTTATATCAACTTTGGTTATACTCAGTAGACTTGGAGGAAAGCTTGATGCTTTAAATCACATCACATCCTTTAGCATTTATTACACATCACACACACATGTGCCTATTTGCATCATGGCAGCCCCCACCTAGGTCCAAGAACCAAAGAGCTATGTGCACACTTGTATTGTGTTGGACCGAAATTGTGTACACATGTTTATTGCAAAAGAGCTCTTTGAATATCGGTCGATTTTCTATTCTGATTGCAGTGTCGGCTCCCAAACGCTATATCTGTAATATTGAGCGTGTTTTCAGTATTTTATCACGAATACCTATAATCTATAATTACTGAGCAGACACTGGTTAATAGTACCGATATATAACAAAATCGATAATGAATGAGAGCTATTAAAATGTAGTTTCCGGTGATGAACAAGCGCCTCATGTGATATATACGTGAGCGCTATATGCAGCTGAGTGCTTAGCACTGCTGGGTGTCACAGAAACCCAATTTTAGCCCAAATTGGCTAAGCTTATATTCATGATATCCAAACTGATATCCAAATTGATCTTAGTCTCAAACATGACTCTATCATTGATAATATCCAAAATGATAATCATCCCATATCTCCTAAGATAATCTTAGTCTCAAATAAGGCTAATGATTCTTAGATGATCCACCAAGATTTTTTCCCCTTAAATACAGGATTTGGTTCAAGGGTACATCTATCCACACCTCTGATATATGTCGTTATAATTACTCAACGTCTTCAGAGAGGTGGCGGGTCCCGACGACCAACAACTTCTTTCGTTGATGCACTTCCAAACTGACGTGCACGCCTCAAATCGGATCGTGCCCCAAATTAGGAACATTCTATATCACCATTGTTCATTTCGTCACGTAAAAAATACACGTGTACGCAAGTTAGACAGTGGACCGAAATGTCCTTAAGCTAATATTCGCCTCCAAAATGGCGATAAAGGACCGAAACGTCCTTAAATTAACATTTCATTTCAAACATTGGTGATATTGGACCAAAAAGTCCTTAAACTAATATCCTCCCCCAAATACGGTGATAAAAGACCGAAACGTCCTTAAACTAACACCCGCCTCAAACATGGCGATAATGGACCGCGATGTCCTTAAACTAAAATAATTGAGCCCGAACGCTCATACGTTTTGAGTCGATCTTAATCTCAAACCAGATTAACGATCATTAAATCAATCCAAACCCAAATCTAAAAATATACGGATTTGAACTAATCCACGCCCTATGGGTGACGACATTAATTAGTCTTCGTATACAATCTACGGGCAACCAAAACTAAAACAAACAAAAACACACACGACGCGAAGTGAACTTCCGGAGTAAGAGAAAGTGGTTATCGCGATGCGGTAACGTAATTAACTGCAGAGGCTTGTGCCTGCAGGGAAGAGCGTCCCTACAATAAAAAAAACCATCATAAAACGAGGGGGGATCTAACGAAGTCCGCTACAACGGCCGCATCCATCTAAACCTCCGACATACGGTGCCATAAATCAAATTGTCATCTTCGGAGAGCTGGACGGATAAATCCAAATAGAATCTGCCCCCCAAAATTCGGGCTAGACGTCCCAACGTCCTGGTCCGTCTTCCGGTGGTGAACAACTAGTTTTCCCCCTTTTGGTTATTTATTTTCAGTGCTTATATGCTTCGTATATAAGCGCTCACGTGTTTAACACGTGAGGCATATTTGGTCTTTAGTTATTTATTTTCAGCGCGTATATGTTTTGCATATAAGCGCTCACGTGTTTAACACGTGAGGCCAAACTGTGGGAATTCTTTATTTCTTTCTTTTCTCCCACTTTTTTTTATAAGAGAACATCATGCCTTCAAAGTATTCTAAGAAAAAGAAGAAGAATAAAAAGTCTGTACAGCCTGCTGAATATATCGACAAGCGCACGGACCTACAGAAATGTATAGATGCGCTAGAAGAATACAATCAGAAAGCGCGAACGCCGGCCACACTCGAAGAATTCCTCAAGCATATTCTTAAGGACAAAGACGGTGACTATGATGAGGAAAATGACTAATCGAAGAAACGACAGAGCGTGTGGTAAGCTGCCACATGATCTCCAATTCATCACTATGTGATGAAGAAGCTCCGCCGGCGTAAAAAAGCGACGTGGATAAACTGGGGGCAGAATCGGCGCTAAACTTCCCGAAACCGCTGAAAGAAGACCTGATTGAAATGCTACTAAACGAAGCTTTTCAAAAGAGTGAAGATGACCAAGAACGCAAGGTGGCCATATATGAAAAGGCTAAATGTTAACGTTTGAACAAAGAAACTGCGGTGAGGATGAGTCATAAAGCTCTCCAACCAAACCAAGGCATGCCTACAACAAATAAGAGTAGGATCAAAGCCGAGAAGCGGTTTGCCAAAGCCCTATCGATGGGGATGAAGCTACCACCTCTCATGATGTACACGCCTGGGGTCTCATATTTCGATGGTGGAGAAGAACTCCCAAAATACTGTGCATATCACCGAAGAATTGCTCATACTATTGAGGAATGTAACGCCTTCAAGAAGTGGCGGTAAGGATATGTTGTCCATAGGAAACACTTTAAGAAGGAGAAGCGTAAATCTTGTGCTCGTCGAGATGAGAACGGTGAAACGAAAGAAGCAACTGGAAACTATCATATAGCTAGTACCGGTTCAGAAGGGAAAAAACCTCGGGTTCTCACGTTTAGGAACGACTCTGAGGATAAAATGCCCCTCAAGCTTCTCTTTGAAAGTTCTACCTTGGAAAAAGAAGAGGAGGAGAAAGATTGCGAGAACATTCAGCTGTGTAACCGTACACTGCCTGAAAAGAATCTCGGACCCGCAAATAAGGGTTCGAATAAAAAATGATAAAGGGAAGGGGAAAATCCTCGATGAGATTGCCATTGATGAGGAGAAAGCCAAAGAGCTCGCTGCGAAAGACCTGCCTAAGAAAACTAAGGTGGATTATAATTTCCTTGTGTAGCTGAGGAAAATACCCTCACAATTAAGCATATTGGATGCTTTGCTCTTATCCAAAGAGGCGCGAGACTCCTTGATCAAAGCCCTGTAAGAGCTTAATCAGTTTTACGCCTTCATCGCAGAAGAGAAGATGAAAAACGAACTGGTAGAGGTCCACATGGCTGACATTATATTCAATGATGAAGATCTACTTCTCGGTACATGCGAACAAAGGCTATACTGACGGGAAGGCTTGCCAAATAGGCCTTACTATTGATAGAATTCTCAGTAACATATTGGTCCCTCAAAGCGATGAAAGGACAAGCCATTGCCGACTTCCTTGTGGAACATCCGATACCAGCCGATTCTCCCCTATCCCGCGAGCTGTCGGATGAACGCGCGTTCGATGCATTCGAAGAGGAGAATGAAGAAAATGTGCTTCGATGGGAGCTATATTTCGATGGAGCATCTTCCATGAAGCGGCGAAAAAGGAACACTTCCATAATCAAAGTCGGGGTGGATCTTATCTTTGTGACCCCGCAAGAAGGAATATTATGTTACGCCCTCTCCTTGACGGAACCCAGGACCAATAATGAAGTGGAATATGAAGCTTTGATAGCCGGTCTTGAGATTGCTATCGATATGGGAATCAAGGACCTCCTCATATATGGAGATCCTCAGCTAATTGTCAATCAAGTAAATGGTGACTACAAGAAACGCAAGCAAGAACTAATAATGTATGGCGAAAGAGTGCAGCAGCTGTTGACCTAAATCCCTTCCTATGAACTGTAAAGCGTACCGCGAATGGAAAACAGCAAGGCGGATGCGTTAGCTAAGATGGCTAAAGAATTGGCCGACGAAAACCTCGATGACGTAAGGATCATTGTTCAAACCGCAGGATCCTGGCGCCAGCAGATATACCTTAGGAAGCCCTGATAGAATTATCCGAAGAAAAAGAAATGACTGAATGAGAAGTTCTCCAAATAGAGGATGAACAGGAGGTCGAGGACTGTAGAGAAGTCTTCATAGACTATTTCAAGGCCCAACGAACACCCAAAGACGCGTCGTCTAGACATCAGCTCATGAATCGAGCTCTGTTATTCGCCTTTGTCAATGACACTTTATACAAGAGATTATTCGACTTCATATGGTTAAGATGTCTAGGGCTGAAAGAAGCAAAGAAAGTCATCCAAGAAGTACACGATGGACTTTGGCTCTCATCAAGAAGGACCAAAAATGAAGCAGAAGATAAAAAGGATGGGTTATTACTGGCCCACGATGATTTAGGACTGTCTCAAATATGCGAAGTAGTGTCACGCATGCCAAATACATGGGGACTTCATACATCAGCATCCAAATCTGCTACATCCAACAGTGGCCAATTGGCCGTTTGAGATGTGGGGAACCGATATAATCGGCTCTATCGAACCACCGTCATCCAGGAGACATCGGTTTATACTGGAAATAACCGACTACTTCTCTAAGTGGGCAGAGGTGGTGCCTCTAAGGGAGGTGAAGACGGAAAATATCCTCCACTTCTTCAAAACCCATGTCATCTACCAGTTCGAAACTCCGTGACGGATAATCTCGGATAATGGACCTACCTATAAAAGCCACAAAATAAGTTATTTCCCACAACAACACAAGATAGACTGGAGATACTCCACATTCTATAATTCTCGGGCCAATGGTCTGGCTGAAGCATTCAACAAGACCTTAGCCAAGATTATAAAAAAGACGGTGTCCAAAAACAAAAAGGACCGGCACAAGAGGCTGCATAAAACTCTTTGGGTGTACCGAACAACGTTCAAGACAGCTATAAATATAACACCACACGCATTGGTGTTAGCGCTGAAGCAGTACTCCCATTGGAGATAGAGCTCCCCTCACTATGAGTGGCAGTTCAATACGAGCTAACAGATGAAGAAAATGCTCATCTCAGGCTCGAGGAATTCGATGCTCTCGATGAAACCCGCCTTATAGCACAGCAAAACCTGGAGGGTTATAAGGTAAGGATGACGCGGTCATATGAAAGACTGACCAGGCCGAGAACATTCTGCCAAGGCGAACTCATGCCGGTTGTCAAAATACCAATGGTTCCCAATCGTGAAAAACGGGGGAAGTTCGAGCCAAACTATGAATGCCCCTACATAATAGATAAAGTCTACCAGGGTAGAGCTTATCTGCTCGTGGACATGCATGGCGAAAGGCCATTCCGTCCGATAAATGGCCAATTCCTCAAAAAGTACTATGCCTAAAGAGTTGCAACTTAGGTCAATGATAGATGACGACGCTTATGTTCGCTCGCTATCTTTCTGAATCAAAACTCTGAAAGTGGTGCCAAATGATATTCGTTCCAAACATGGGAATGTTTCTAATTGACCGAAATGTCATTAAACTAATATTCGTCCCAAACACGGGAATGATGGACCGAAACGTCCCTAAACTAATGTTGGACCGAGATGTCCTTAAATTAATATTTGTCCCAAATACGGGAATGTTGGACCGAAATGCCCCTAAGCTAATATTGGACCATGATGTCCTTAAACTAATATATTGCCTTACGGTATGGGTCATATGACCAGCCGTACACAATCCACGGGCACAAACGATCCATGTTCTCCATGTTTCCATTGGACCGAAACGTCCCTAAACTAATATTGGACAGAAATGTCCTTAAACTAATATTCATACCAAACACGGGAATGATGGACCGAAACGTCTCTAAACTAATATTGGACCATAATATCCTTAAACTAATATATTGCCCTATGGTGGGTCTCCATATCGAGCACCGTATACGATCGACGGGCATAAAACAATTCAAATCCTTCCTAGGTCCCATATGATGTGGCTGTAAGTGCACGGCGGCGCCCCGGACGTTAATCCGACGCCGGAATGCGGAAGCGGTGATTTACTTTAACTTTTCAAACCGGCACCACTGCGCACTATAAACCCGGATCGTGCCATTAAACTAGTCCTAGCTAACTACAAGATGGGAAGAGAGATATACCGAGTGATCCGTGTCCTCCGGTCTTCTCGTCGTCATCCCGATCACCCGCGGAATGTCCGGTCTCCACCTCCTCGCCGGAAGGGCACCACGTCGTCGGCTTCTTTTACGGGCTCCCACTTCTGGACCGAGGCAACTCGGGCACGAAGCTGGCGAGTCGACGTGCCCAAGATTTGCTGTAGAATCTAGTGTGGAACTCATGTCTCATTTGGGGTAGTGGATGTTGCCTTTTAGTGGAGGAAAGGAGATATGAACTTTTAGAGATCAACTTGGGGATTTTTGCAAGCATCAAGAGAGTGAAAAATCCCACACCAAAAATGAATCAACCCCCTCCCCTCTAGTGGCCGGCCCATGCATCTTGGGAGAGGAGAGAATGAGAGAGAGAGTGAGTGAAAAGGATAGCCACAAGAATAATGCAAGTGTGAGATAAAATCTTATCATGAAAAGAAATGATCACAAACACAAACCCACACTCCACTAACCTCATCATCTCATCACAAAGTCAAGCCATCATGAAAGAAGAAGTCAAATGGTCAAGAGATGGTGCACCATCATGATACAACAATATGCAAAAGACCTCCTTCCAAATTGCTTATTTGCACAAATGCAAATAAGCCCTCCTCCACCAATCTTCGGCCAATGAAAGATACAAAGAAATATGGTCGAAACGGAAAACAAACTGGCAACTCCAAAAACTAGTCCCGTAATAAATTACAGGAAAACCCCGATACTGTGCATACACACCCGCATCTGTATTCCGACCGAATACAAATGCAATGAGACAAAATCTACACTGTCCAATACTAGGATCCGGCTTAAACCAAAGCCCGCTAGTATAAACCGTCCGATCCTGATCCGTGCAATACCGCACGTATCTGATCGAACCCTGCCATATCTCCATACGGCCTCTACAGCGTTTCACCCGAAAACTTGAGCAACTGAACTGTGGGGGACTCTAAAGACTCGTCAACACCTTGGTTGTGGATTTAACCACTAGCACGTCAGAGGTATTAGCCTATACGTAACGGGCAACCAGGTATTGACCAAAAGGGACGTCTGTGAGCGAACTCAGCCTGACACCCTACTGAGCCTGTCAGTGACAATATCCGTACAGTCCGGTCCGTTCGTCTATGAGCATCGCATGGCGGGCCTAGGGGGTTGGTAAAAGTCAGACCCCCAAAAGCGGTACAAGTCATGTCAGAGTATAGCCCAAAACACCCTGAGATACTACTGGAATACCTACCAGTAAATCTCCTGCCTTGGCCAAGTACTTTTCATGTTCTGGCTCTCCTAGACACAGCGCGACCTCACCCCCAATACCGGGAGAGACGAACCCCCAAAGATCCGCTCACTGCCTCCATGTGGCTCGGGACTGTATCCAACTAAAACCTGTTTGCATGTCTCCTTTGAGCGTGGTAGGGTAGTAATCAAAGTACAGTGGGAACTCACACGAGACAAATGACGATCCTCAGGTCGATGAACTAACCTGTACACATGTCACCAGGGAACTGCTATCTGACGTCAGGTATAAGACCAACTAGCATGTTCCCGGCGAGTCCTGTCCGGTGTACTCATAACCCAATGAGCACCTGTATACATCTTAGGTGATCCAACTGACACCAGTGGCTTGTGAGACCGGCCACCGCCCCTCATCGGGGTCTCGAATGTATACACTAGTCTACTCTGGAGTATCGATGCCCTGTCTCGAAACTCCCACGACTAGGGACCTTTTAAGGATGTGCTTATAGACTACCAGCTCCCACGTATATTATCGCCCTCATACTGCTGGCAGTCAAGCAAGAATCCTAGGGGCTCTATCAACGTGTAATGGCGACCTGTCAGGTCACCTAAAGCAGTACACGATGATAAAGGTAAACCAGATAGCATACTATCATCTTGAGTAAGACTGTCGTACCGGGATAGGTCCTCCCTCAATCATTGCAATCACGTGCCTGTGATCCAATAATTGACTTTGAGGGCACTATCTCCAACAGTGGTCCTTCATAGAATATCGTGACCTACAACTATTAGTGCGTTACTTTACGGGCCGCCTAAAGAAACGGTACGTCCATAAGCGAAATGGGCACGGACAAAAACCCGAAAGGGCGCCGTAGGTAAAAAATAGCAGGGCTATCAGTGAGCTTGTGAAAACCCGAGAGGACACAAACTCGTTAAAAGAAAGGAAAAGATGCACTTGCAAAGTCTTCACGACTTTGTAAGGAGAAAACACCTGCGTGAGATCCTTACGACTCAAAAGAAAGAAACACACTTAGGAATCCATACAATTCCTAAGGAGAAAATGCACTTACGAGATCCTCAAAACTCGTAAGGAGAATATACCCTCTATAAGACCCTTACGGCTTATAGAATTCAAAAGTCTTAAGTTATAGGAATCTAAATCTGTTCTTAAGCCATCAAAACCCCAAAAATTTATGCCCTACAGGTGCTCCAATATCGACCCTTGTATACAATTCATGGGCGTAAATAAATATATTCTCGACCAAGTCCCACCAAAAACGAGAAATATTGATCGACAGGGTGAACGACACTTGCAAGTTCCCTCGATTAGCAAGGAGAAAGTATTCCTGTAAGATCTTTACGACTTACAAAAGTAATATACACTTAGGAATCCTCACAACTCCTAAAAAGAAAATATACCTATGAGATCCTTACGACATATAGGGAGAAATACCTTTATAAGACCCATACAGCTCGTAAAGTCGAAAAAACCTTAGCTAGCAGGGATCTAAACCGGTTACCTAAGCCACCATTTGGCCGAAATTGGCAATGGAATATGATGAGTCACTCCTGGCGATATTCCATTTGTAAAGATACCGATGCCGAAGCTGGCATCAGACCCTAAGTTTCCGACTCATAGAAAAATTGATGAGTATGGAAAAAAATAGCCGAAATGATAGGGCTACTCACAATAAAAAACAGCAAGTAAAAACAAAAATAGCCAAATTGATTGGGCACCGTGAATAAAATAGCCGAAATGATGGGGTAATCGCAAGTTTCGCGATATAAAATGCTGAAAAGATAGAGTATTGTGGAAACATAATAAATATAATAAAATAAAAATTTTATGCCCTGCAAATAGGTCCACAGCGACTCTTGCGTACAATCCATAGGCATAAATGAAAGAAAGAAAACCATATCTTCCCACCATACCTCGTCAAAAGAGGAACCAAGTCTTGACAGTACATCTATAGCCCAGAGACTACCTCGGCGTTTCTCCTCATTCCAACAGGGTGTGGGCGCGACTGTCAGATAAAATCGGAGCAATGACATATTTCTGGCTCCAGATCTCGATGGTGATACATACAACATAGAGCTCATACGGATGTCTACCTCATTTCAGCAAAGAGTCGGTGTGAAACCAAAGCAAAAGAGAAGTTACGACATATGCCTACCTTCGGGTCTTGATGGCAAGTCTAAAGACCATTGGTTGTCATCCCACCCAAGAAGGGTGCAGTCATGACTCACCGGGGCTTCAAATCAAGCCTAATCTTAAGTAAAGCGCCACAGCAATACCTAAAGCTTGATCTTCCAATGGTAATATGGATATTCTAACCTAAGAAGATTACTTGAAGATGTCTTGTCCAGCCTCAGAAGGGAACATAGATATGACTAACGCGTAGCTACTCAAGCAGCAACTTAAGGGACCGTATGTCGAGAATATATCAGCCAATGTAACGGTATGATGGACTTAACCCAGTACCACAAACTTAACGGACTCCTATCATAAAAAAGGAGTATCTATATTTAACGATAAAAAACGAGTTTGCCTATAAGCCTAAGTAAGGGGTAAACTAAACACTCCGAACTGAGTAAATAAACTAAGTTATACCATTTCAGCACAAAAAGAAAAGAAGAGTGTAGATATGAAAGGGAAAGATTCTTTTCATTCATACTTCAGAAAAAAGAATTACATACCGATGGCTGAGGATGACTACAAAGGAAATAAAAAAGGAAACAAAATTAAAAACAAATGCTACCACATCATCCAGGATCTACAGTGGCAAAACGCTAAATTCCGGGCACGAATTCTCAAACTTAAAGGTAAGTTTGAGTAAAGTATTTTTAGCTTCATCGACCATCTTCTTATGCATCTTCTCTCGGATACAAGTTTCGGGATCACCACTGATATCCTCCATCCTCTAGTACGAGGATATAATTGCTTTTTTTGGAAGACGCGATGCAAGATAGTGACGAGATCATATCTCCGTTTCTTCGAAATCAGGCTCATCAAATATACTGAATGCACCTTGTCTTCAGTGTCATCGAGTGCCTGGAGCAGCATAGCCTCAGCAAGCTCAAGTAGAGCTTCCCAGATCGACCCAACGACGGTGATCTTCAAAAGGGTAGAGCGACGGGGGAGTAATCGTCCGTTGTGATCATGGAAGCGACGCATCATATCATCACATTGGGCCGCAGTATACTCCTGGCCTTGAAGATGACCTTGAATGCGAATCTCTTCGTAGGAAACAATCTCCTCAATGTCGTACAAGTGAGCAACCATGGTACCTGAAAAGAAATCAGGTGGAAAATTAGCAATAAATTCAAGATTCACTAAATCCAAGGGCCAGTGGACCCCACAAAATCAAAATGGTGAATCATTAATAATTAGAACATGTGCCCAGTAGAGAAATCTAATATGATTTTATAAGACTGTTTTTTTAAAATATAAAACTTTCCAGTGCGGAGCTCTGTTTTATAAAATGGTATAAACTATCAAAATTTCCCTAAAAGGAAAAATAAACGAGATTAGAGATAAGCTCAACAAAATAAAGTGGAGTTAAGTTCTAAAAATCCCAAATAGAGGATTTGATATAAAAGAAGATTATCAGAGAAAAACTCTGTTGAATTAAAATAAATTAAGAAATCTCCAAAGGGGAGATGATCTGAAATTAAAATCAGAACTAAGTTCTGTGATAATAAGTGAAGTCGAAACTTTATAAAATCCCCAAAATGGAGTATAATCTAAAATAAAAAAAATCAGAACTAAGTTCTATGACAATAAATGAAGTCAGAACTTCAAAAATTCCCCAAGGGGAATATGCTAGAGCCAAGCTCTATTCATCTTTCAAAATTTCTGAAGAACAATATCCCAAATATAAGAGCTAAGCTCTGCTGAAGAAGACTCTTATTAAGAAAATTTTGGCAAAGTGGGTATGCAATGCAGATCTGTGAAAAAATGAAGAACTAAGCTTCACGATATGGTTAAGCTCGAATGAAGAATAAAATTCTTAAGGAAGAAGAAAAAATGGAGGTGTAGCTGTCGCCAAAGGCTTAATGCCCTATTTATAAAGTGATGGGGTTGGTTCAGATTTCTCGTATCCCAAGGCTGATCGGACGGCTAAAAGACTGGATATCGTTGCACTCACGTGTAAACCACATGAGAATAATGTTGGGGGGCATTTGTTCCCTCATAAAAAATAAGGCAGCGCCTCACGTTCTGGGCACGTGAGCGTCGGTGTGCAAAGCACGTGGACGCCTGTCTTTGATAGGATTAAATCCTAAGGCAGCGTCTCACGTGCCATACACGTGAGTGCTGGTGTGCAAAGCACGTGGACGCCTGCTTCTGATAAGATTAAATCCTAGGGAAGCGCCTCACATGTTAGGCACGCGAGCGCCGACGTGTAAAGCATATGGGTACCTGTTTCTGTAAGAATTAAATTCTTTGGCTACGCTCATGTGCTTAGCACGTGAGCGTCAACGCCCAAGTTGAAGCAGATTTGCTTCGGGTAGAATTAAATTCCACACGGAAAAATATTTCCCTAAAATAAGAACAATATTCTCTGATAAAAAGAGAGCCGTTGGATCAAAAATCTAATGATAGAATTAAATTCTATTAGGGAAAAATATCTCCTTGATCAAATAAAGGAAGAACAATATTCTTTGTTAAACAGAGAGCCGTTGGATCAAATATCCAATGGTGATTTAAAAATCATCAAAAGATGGAATTAAATTCTATATAGGAAAATATTTCCCTAATCTTTCTAAATAAGAAAGATATACTCTGTTAAACAGAGAACTCTTGGATTAAAAATTCAATGGTGATTAAAAAATCACCGTTTGAGTTAAAAGATAGAATTAAATTCTATGCATGGAAAATATTTCCTCTAATCTTGTTAAAAACAAGAAAAATATATTCTTTTAAATAGAAAGCCTTGGATCTAAGATCCAACGGTGATTAAAAATCACCACCTGATTATGAAATCAGACTGAGAACTCTCAAATAAAAAATCTTTTAAACTAACCAACAAACTTTCCTGACCAATATAAAGGACCCGAGACTTCAAGTCTCAAAAAAGAGAATCAACCTCATAAGGTGATAAAAAAAGCTACAGCTGAGAATTTAATTCTCTTGCTGAAGAAAAGCTCCTTTTTGCTCCCTTCAACCCCTAGATAAAGAAAAAGGTAGAGATCAAAATATCTCCTTTGCCTAATATATATAAATACAAGGGTTTAAGCCTTTATAAAGAACTTAGTATTTTCTCTGGATCTGAGATCCGCTAGACAAATTTCCCATAAGTTGAGAATTTAATTCTCATCGGAAAGATTTTGTTCTTCAGACTCAAGATTTAGGGGAAAAACTAGATATGAGAAAAGAAACATGGAGAAAAGAAATGGAATGTATATTCCGGAAATTTAATTCCTTTAAAATAGGGTTTAACTCTTCAAAGAACTTAGTTCTCATAAAATGGGAACAGAAAAACTTAGTTCTCATAAAACCTGATTCCAGATCTTCAAAAATAGAGATCTTGGTGATTATTAATAACCAAAACACCATTAATAGAAGTTTAAATTATTTAAAAAAATAAATAGAGATTAAATCTCCAAAGATTCAGCGCCTCACATGCCGCACAAGTGAGTGCCCAAGAATAAAGGCTCGGCGCCTTACGTGCCTCATGCGTGAGCGCCCATAAATAAAGACTCGGTGACTAATGTACCTTACACGTGGGAGTCCACAAGTAATAAGCTGGCACCTTACATGCAACTTACGTGAGCGTTTAAAAATTGTCAAGCTGGAGCGCCTCATGTGATACCCATGTGAGCGCTGTATAAAATTGTTTAGCACTATATATTCAAAGTGTTTAAGTGCTTAGCACTGATAGGGCAACGCCCAAGTCTGAGCGCTTCACGTGATACCCACGTGAGCGCCAGTGAAGAATTTGGATATTATATCATATTCATATCATAATTTTGCATTATTATATTCCCCTTTCTTGCCCGTTCAACATTTAAAAAAAAATGAATTCGTTTATCAATTCCCTAATGAGTGAGTAGTTCCTCACTTGTTAGGGTTAGGTTTGGGGAAGGTTTGAGAGATGAAAATCTCTCACCCTTTTCTTGCCCGTTCAACATTTTAAAGTAGGACTTTATGCATATATACACATACCGCTCACTACGGCACCCTATCCCACGAGGTAGCGGTGGTACCATAGTTAAAGACTGGTTGTGTATGATTTCCATGGAGCTTAGGGCTAAGAGTTAAGAAAGGACGGACAAGAACCAAGAGGAAGAAATCTAGTTTCTTTCCGATCGTACTAATCTCCTTTGTTAACTATTACCTTAACACCTAAAAGTTCTTAATTAGGGCAAAGAAAGCGGTGAGAATAATTGACTTTCCAAACTAATCTAATCCTAACCCTAGCAAGCATTTTATAAACTTTTATCTCATTCTTAGATCTTAGAATAAATCCCAAAATCTAAATCGTTAAAACATAAAGAAAAGGAATCCATCTCCCTGTGGACCGACCCGTACTCAACTGGCTAGCTACCAAGCGACACCGTTATTGATTGCGGTTAATTCTTTGATCACAAAAAGCATAAGCACTAAAACTCATACCAATCATATCCATAGTCAAAAAACTAAGTTGTAACGACTCTGTTTTTATTGTACAAAAATTTTTAAGTTAATGTACAGAATGGAGTTTGCAAGCCTGAGTATACTATAAATGTTGTTTTTATTCAAAAACAGCAAGAAATAACTTGTAGCTCATTGGTAAAGTCTTGCACTGCTGTGACATAGCCCATGTGTTCGAATCACATCAGCCACATATAATTTTATTGATTTTTCTTTTAAACTTTTTAGAAGCCCAAAAGTTTACACGTGCTCTGCACATAAAATGAAAAGTCACAGAAAATAAAACATGTGCAGATTAGAGTTTACACCAGCTAGGACACGTGGCATGAATCCAGAGCCCCACCTCCTCCACATGGCCGGTGAGATTGATGTTTGGGCCGGCACTGTCGGGCCCCCTTTAGGGGATGGTCTCCGTATTTTGCCTACTAAACCCCTTGGCCCACCCCACTACCCCTGTTCTGTTTATTTTTCCTGCAATTATCCAGAGAGTTAAAATTTAGTTTTAAATCCAATTTTTAATGCTTTTTAATTCTTTCTTTAATTCCAAAACCCTAATTTTACACTATAAATACAACCTCATACCCTAGGCCTCTTCATTCTAAAATCTATTGCCAAAACTCTCAAAAATTTCTAAGTCTAAGAAGAGTACAAGTGGAGTTAGCATTAGGTCAAATTCTAGCGAGAATTCAAGATGTTTCCGGCGACCCCGCGACTCCACGAAGGCTACTACCCTCATCCCCTACCTCCCCTCTCTCCTTTAAACTTGTAAGTCTCATATCTCTTCTTCTTTTTCTACTATAATACTTCATTTTTTCAAAACATATCGGTAAGTGGAGTTATACCGATATTTGTTTCTAAAACCTTTGAAAACCACAATTCTTCTTAAGAATCACTTGTACTCATGTATATACCTTGTAATCATTTAACTAATGTTTAAAAACCAATCTCACTCTAAAACTCCATGTTAAATAACTTTAATTAATCTTTTACGTTTAAATACCATGAAGTTTACATACGACATCTTTTAATTGTTTTGCTTAATATTACCTTTAGAAAACCTCACGAGGTAATGACCTACCTCTCATACACACATTTTGACATAGCACGATTCTCTTGAACAATATTTTTGTGGCAAAATACGACTTTTCATCAAAATACCTTAAACTTTTAAATACCCGGATTTCTTTAAATTGTGTTACTTAATTCTTTACGATTATACCTCTACAACCCATTTTAGGGAACCCGATTTGGATGGTGCAAATTATCGCACATACTCAGGACTAGTAGGGCGAGATGCATACCTCCTCACGAAGCATACGATCTCGATAGAATTTTAATACAATTTTTTTAGAAAAACGAGGATTTCTAATTAATAATAAAAATTTATTTTTAATAATTTTATAAATATTATCAAACCACATATTTTAAAAATATTATTAAATTCCATGTATTTTAAACAAAATAAAATAATTACATGTTTCACTAAAATTCCATTAAGAATCAATACAAGTCGAACTTTACACTCAACTACCTTAAACAATTCAAGCTATGTATATGTTCACTAATATACCTCATTCTCTAAAAAATTCACATTCATGACAATTTTAAAGAATATAAATAATTACTTAAGGTTTATTTTGAAAGTATATTAAAACAATTTTTCATAAGACCCCTCGAGTTATATAAAATTATATTAAGGACCTTAGAAAATATAGCTTTAAGCGGGACCAATTCTCTTGAGCCTCAGGGAGCCGGAGAAAGTGGGTGCTAGCCTATTTAAGGTAGAAAACTAAAACGGCGTTATCAATGATAATTATCCTGGAAAAAGACACAAATCCTACCGTTCAGGTGCAGCAGTTACCGATAACTCCTAAACCTAATTCAGGATCCAAATCTGCTTAAGTGTCTGACTCAATCCGAGTCTCAGTCTAATCTGAATACAATCCAAACATGAATCCAATCATAACTCCAATTCAACATGAATCCAATATACCAAACATGAACACTTGAACTTGAACATGAATACCAGAACAATATCAAACATGAAACATAACTTGCCTTAACCGAACCATGGCTATATCTTGAACTTGACTACATGACTTCCATTTACATCCTGAATCAGTTTACATGAACAACTTAGACCATGGTCTCGGTAAGTCTGATAACCGTAATTCATTACAATATACACTATGTGGTTTTAACGGGGTAGTTTGATACGGTATGTGTTAAAAGTGGCATGATGATGGTCACTAAAAGACACCTACATGAACATCCTGTGTCGTTGTCCCGTGGGTTTTGACAGGGCCTTGTACTTACATATTACCTTAGTCCACAGAGCAAGTTGGACTCCTCTCGTATACACTGATACATTCTGTATCAAGCTACAAACAACTACGTTAGCATAACAAACACATACTTTACCTATTCTATTGTCTTTACCTATCTATTACATTCTATCTCTTGGGACTACCGAGCGCTAGTTCGCTGACGACATTCATATCTCTTCTTTCTTTGGAATGTTGTCAGGAGGACCCGACTCTCAGGAGATCAGGCCCAACCAGGACGACTTGGAGCAGTTTACAGAGGAGACAGACTTGTAGGCCTTACTTATACTATTTTCTTTTCAATTCATATGTTATTGTTTAGGCATCGCTTTCTATCATTGTACTTTACTTTTCAGTTGTATATAAAGAATGATTATCAATAAAAAATTGTTGTTTTATTATATCTCTTGTTATTCTTGTGCTTTACATTTATATTGCTTATTTACGCTTAACGTGTTTACTTCTGAGTAAATATGTCGCAGCCCGCCACGTCTCCTTCCCCGTACACTGTGAAGCAGGGCGTGACATAAGTTCTTAGCACTGCTAGATGATGAAAAAGCCCAAGACTGAGCCTAAAATTGGCTAAGTCTTTGAAATATCCTTGAACCCATATTGTTCCTTGCAACCGAGCCCATATGCTCTGTAGATAGATCTTAACAAAATTTAATGATCATTAACCATATTTCTAAGTTGATCTTAGTCTCATATAAGACTAATGTATCCTTAATTAAAATAAATTGAGCCCACATGCTCGTATATTTAAGTTGATCTTAATCTAAAATTAGATTAACGGTCCTTAAATAAAACAAGGTATCCTCTGAATTAATGGAACATACAATCTAGGTTAAAACCTAAATATACGGATTTGGATTAATCCGCGCCCTACGGGCGACGACATAAACTAGTCTCCGTATACAATCCACGAGCAACCATAATGAACAATATATATAACATGATACGAAATGATCTGCCTAGAGTAGGAGAAAGTGGTTATCGCAACGCGATAACGTAATTAAATGCAAGGGCTTGCACCTGCAGGGAAGAGCGTCCCCATAATCAAAAAATCCCTCACAAATGAGGGGGAATCTGATAAAGTCACGCTACAATGGCCACATCTATCCAAACCTCCTATATACGGTGCCATAAATTAACTTGGCATCTTCGGAGAGGTGGATGGATATATTCCAAATAGCATCTGTCCCCAAATTCCAGTAAGACGTTATATCCAAATTCATCTCTATTATTGGCAATAAACACCGACAAGGGGCGTTAGCCGGTCTCACAGCCATTGGTGTGTAGCACTTAAGATTGTATACAGGTGCTCACTAGAGGTGAGTACACCGAATGGACTTGCCGAAAACTACTAGATGGTATTATATCTATCGTCAGATAGCAGTTCTCTGGTGACATGAGTACGAAGTAGTCTTTAGACCTGAGATCGTTATTTGTCTTGTGTGAGTTTCCACTGTACTTAGATTACTACCTTACCACGACTCTTTTGAGTCGTGCCAACATATTTTACTTGGGTACAGTCTTGAGCCACATGGAGGCAGTGAGCGATCAGAAGGGATTCGTCTCTTCCGGTATAGGGAGTCGATACCGTGCTGTGTTCGGTTGGCCATCATCATAAGTCCCTGACCAGGGCGGATGAGATTTACTGATAGGAGATCAGTAGTTTCTCGGTTGGTCATGAGCCTGACACCGACACGACTTATCGGGTTATTAGGGGTCTGATGTTATCCACCCCTAGACCTGGTATGCGACACTCTCAGACGAAGAGACCGGACTGTACGGAGATTGTTACTGACGGGCTCAGTAAGGTACTGACGGACTTGATTGTCGACCTCCCTTTCAACATATATCTGGATAGCCGTTACTTACAAGTAGTACCGCTAACGTGCTTGTGATTATGGATTTATCCAGTAACTCACTACCAACGTATTGTTGAGTCTTTAGAGTCCCACATAGAGAGTTTTCCCGGTTCAGGCGAAACGTTGTAGAGGCCATATGTTAGATACGTGCAGGTGTTCGATTCAATATGTGTACTGGCTGCACGGATTTTAATCAGACGTTTGGTAATACTAGCCGGCGTTTAAGCTGGATTATTAAATCGAGTATTGATTTAATAATATACATATACATATATATTGATATATTTATTCTTGTACTATGTTCACTATTCATTTTCTCTCTCTAGACTATTCATATTTCTATACGGATACGCGTATATAAATTCGATACATAAACCGGGGATGTATTTTCTATTTATACAAAAAAATTATAGAAGGAGGACACCTCATTATTAATTTTTTTTTTTTGGAAAATAAAAGAAATGAGGTGGAGGGTGAGATGTAAAGAGAGCATGGTAGAGAGGGATGGTGAGAGGAATGAGCTTGCTTTTTATTGGAAAATGATTTGTTAAAGAAATAGACATGCTTCATTCTCTCACTTGATGGTTTCATTCTCATATGACACACTCCCCCCCTCCTCTCCTCCTTCTCTTGGGTTTCATAGCTCTCTGGAGATTGAAAAAGAGTGAGAAAAAGATAATGTAAAATCTTTATATCCCTCATACTCTATTTCTAGCGAGTCTAGAGTGTCAGTCGCTTCCTCAAAGTTCATTTTAGAGTGAAACTGGAGGTTGGATCAATTTCCCTTGGGTGGATCATCTTCGGCAAGGGAGATCGTCTCTCAAGCACATTCCCGACGGCATAGAAGCCTAGATGGGGTCTTCCACGATTAGGTGGACATGCTACAAAGCCTGTATTCTCGCAAACTTGTAGCTACTTATCTTGGTTTGCTTGCTAGTTTAGTATTTGGATCAATTTCAAGGTTGCGGTTCCTAGTGCTGACATAAAAGTTTTCGTTTTTGCTTCCGGTGTATAAGAGCTAGGAACCTAGCAGTGGTATCAGAGCCTACCAAACAAAAGAACTAGTTTTAGGTGATGCAATAGCTTCGAAACCGAAAATTTAACCTGATCAAGTTTCAAATATCAAGTTTCATTCCATTTTTCTAAAAATCACCTGAAATTTTTTTGGTATATGAGTTTGAAATGGATTTTTAACAAAAGTTAATGGCACAAAATACGAGGCTATATTGCCTCGACCTGGCCGCCCAAATCAGCCTTCCGGCCGCCTGGGTCGGCCAGGAAGGGGCGATTTGCCACGTAGTTTGTGCAGAGGTTTGATATTAATGAAAATTGATTTTTGGAGTATTTCATTTTTGCCCAGATTTCAATTTGATGTTATCATTATTTTCGGGCAACACGGATAAGTTTTGGTCAAAAATAGAGCATCGGTTAATATTCGTATTTGTGTATATGTGTTGTTAAACGTCGTCTAGTTGCTATATGTTCAATTCTACGGGGTTGCACATATGTTGCTTATAATGTTGGTATATATATCTTTATGATGGTTTAACCAGATTGCCGTGATGGATAGCCCCCCGTGTGATGATGTATGTACAATATTGTTGTATTCATTTTTTTGAGACGAGTGGCCGGTTTGTGGCCGTTGTTGCCGCTTGATATATATTCTTTTATTCGAACACGTCCAGGATGTGGGCGTTGTTGACATCGTATATTTTTTATTACATGTATTAGGATGAACCCGCAGAGAAGTGCTCGAGTCGCGGGATTCTAGAGTGCGGTAGGTGGCCATCTCATGATGTTGATACCGGACCGTCTCGCTCTAGAATTAGCGGGTTGCTCGCCGCACTTGTAGGGGTTCATCGTTTTTGTTATGTTGATAATTAGCATTGGTAAAACACATTATTTTGCTAACATCCGCGATGAAATTGTTTTGAGAAAAAAATGAAATTTTTTTCTAAACCAATTCTAAAGAATTTATCTCAAGCTTGAAAAATTAGCTTGCAATAAATATTATTTAAGATTCTGGTTATCTATGCAATAGCAATTTTTGGACAACTCCTTATGCCCATAAAATAAATTTTTCCTTTTGTTTTTGTTTTTGTTTTTTGTTTTTCTAGGAGAGAGATGCAATGTGAACTTTTAAGTATCTATTAATCTATCTTGTAGGTTTCTCTTAGATTATTTGTGCAAAACTGCTTTATATATGTGTGTATGTCCACACACCCACACTATTATAACTGGAAGCCTTCATATGATGTCATTAATCCAAAAAATTAAAAAATAACAAAATTTTATTAGCCAAAGTTGAGAATTGAAGATATCCAGTTCATCCACCACAAAAGACAAAAGTAAGGAAATAAAAAGTCAACAATCCTCACTCTCGCTCATATAAATTACACATTATCTCTTATGCTCCAAAACCCAAAAAGAGACATGCTTGACAAATTTGTAAATAAATCCTTAAATCATTGTTATTTTGTATAACTCATAAATTTCTCAATTCTAATATTACTGCTAACCGTATTCATTTAATTTAAATTTAGAAAAACTATATATATCTTTAGAAATTTTCATGTAATGTACACGATAAAAAAAGTTTTACACATGCCTTCAATACATTGAACATATGTTTTTTGAAATATACACATGTGCAGCGCACGTGTAAAATACTAGTGTATGTGTGAGAGAGAGAATAATGGAGGAAAGATGTCATAGAAGGAAATTTCCTCCTATGGCGTCGAAAAAATACACCCTCCACGATTTTTTTGACGATCAGCATCCATCATCATCATTTTTATCATGTAAGATGTGGATACACTAAATTTCATGTGATTCAATCACTTTTTCACTGTTGATTTAGTGGGTGCAAAATTAACGGTTTACCGACAAAATAACTTTTTACATTGCTAATTCAACGGTAAAATGTGGTGGAATTATATGAAATTTGGTGTATCCACATCTAACACGATAAAGATCATGATGATGGGTGCCGATTGTCGAAAATAATCGTGAAGGATATAAATATTTGACGCCACCTAATAAAAAAAATCCTCCTGTGGCCTCTTTTCTTCATTATTCTCTCTTTCTTAATATAAGGAAAGTGTTTATGAGGTGGTACCTTATTCAAGGAAATGAGGTGTTGTCTTTAAATATAACTTTACACTTGTTTTCCGATGATCGACACCATTCAACTTGATCTTCATGATCTAGATCATAAGTATGGCAAATTTCATATATTTTCGATAATGTTTACCATCGTATCAAGCGGTTGTAAAATTAACGGTTTTTCAATAATAAAACATTTGACAAACCTAGATCGATGGGCAAATATTACCGAAATCGCACGAAACTTAATATGCCCATGTTTTACACCATGAAGAACAAGATCAACGGTGTTGATTATTCACAAAATGGATAAATAGTCAAATTTTTAGGCGAATATATATATATATATATAATGCAAGTACTCTTGGTTAGAGGTTCACCCTTCTCCTTTTTTCTAGAAAAAAGGAGAAAAATCCTCACCTCTCAAGCCCTCCACATCATCTCTCTCACCAACATCATCTCTCTCTCTCTCTCCTTCCAGAAAACAATTAATTGTTTATCTAGAACCCTCCATATCATCTCTTCCATATATATATATATATATATATATATATATATATATATATATATATATATAATGCAAATACTCTTGGTTAGAGATTCACTCTTCTCCTTTTTTCTAGAAAAAAAAAGGAGAAAAATTCTCACCTCTCAAGCCCTCCACATCATCTTTCTCACCTCTTAAGCCCTCCACATCTTCTCTTTCTCTCTCTCCTTCCCAAAAACAATTAATTGTTTATCTAGAACCCTTCATATCATCTCTCCCAAATATATATAACCCTTCACATCATCTCCCTCTCCCTTCTCCTAAAAAATAATTAATTGTTTAATTAACACGTGCAACGCATGTGCAAAAATTCTAGTATATATAATGCAAATACCCTTTGGTTATAGGTCTACCCCTTTCCTTTTTTTCTAGAAAAAAAGAAGAAAAAAAAGAGAAAAATCCTCACTTCTCAAGTCTCCATATCATCAACTTCAAAGAAAAAGACATAACAAAAAATTAAAAGTTCATCTATCTCTTTTGTTTCAAAATTTAAAGAAAAAAGAGAAGAAAAAAACTCACATCTTAGGGCCTCCACCTCACCTAAGAAAAAGACAAAAATAAAAATGCATTCAAATAAAAATTTACACATACACCCTCATTGTTTATAAATTTACACATAAATCCTCTTTTAAATAAAAATTTACACATAAACCTTCATTATTAATAAATTTTCATTCTCGCTAATGAAATGTTAAATTCAAATGAAAAGAAAAAAAGGGAGAAAAATCCTCTTAGACCATCCACATCATCATCTCTCTCTCTACCAAAAAAAATTAATGTTTATATGTAGAATCATCTGCATCTCTTTCTCTCCTTCTAAAAAATTCTAGAACCCTCCGCATCTCTCTCTCTTCTCCCAAAAAAATAATTAATTTTTTAATTATCAGAACCTTCCACATCTGTTTCTTCTCCCAAAAAAATAATTAATTTTTAAATTAACACGTGCAAAGCACATGCATAAATTCTAGCATATATAATGCAAATGGACTTAGTTAGAAGACACTATCTTCTTTTTTAAAAAACAAAGAAAAATCCTCCATTCTTAGGGCCTCCGCATCATCATACAAAGAGATAAAAATAATTAATAGTTATGTTTTAAAAAAATTTAGAGCCTCCACGTCATCAAAGAAAAAGACAAAAAAAATTAAACTTCTCCATCTTTTGAAAAACAAAGAAAAAAATTAACTTTCTAGAATTCGAGACAAAAAAAGAACTTTGTGGAAATTAGTTTGAATTCCAAATTCAATCTACATTATACTCAAACTTAAGACAAAAAAAACCTTTCTAAAAGTTATTTTAATTTTATCGTTTTTCAAATTCTACTTTCATTTATTTATAACTATCTTCTTTTACTTAAATATGGTAAATAATATCTTCTAAAATACTCTTAATTCAAGTTACTAAAATGACTATTTTAGTCACTTATTAACATTCAAAATAATTTTACGCCAAAAGCCCCCGATTTTATATTTATCCATAGGCTCAAGAAATTTTTTTGTACTATAAATAGGATAAAATTACAAACATGCATCGCACGTGCAAAATGCTAGTATATATAATGCAAATGCACTTATTTAGATTCACCATTCTCCATTTTTTATAAACAGAGAAAAAAGGAGAAATTTTTTCCATTCTTAAGATGTCCACATCATCAAGATAGGACAACACAACAATAAATTATTGTTTATTTGAATTCTAAAAATTCAATCCCTAAAAAGATAAGATAAAGAACTTTCTAAACAAAGTTTTATCCTAACATATTTCAACTTTCTAGATTTCTCTTAAAATTAACGTTTTAATTGAATGTCATTTGTAATACCCGAGGACTGTTATACTATGTCTTATTTGGATATTTCAAATTTTGCCCAGATTTCTTTATTATTATGGTTTTTAGGTGTGGATAGTGCATTTAGTAACTGTGATTAGTATCCGACTCGACCCGTATGTTTGAAACCCATCATGGTTCAAGATTACGTCATATATTTGCTAGTACAGAGGATCCATGCACATTTAGATTTTATACATACATATGATATATTTTGTATCCGCATATCTTTTAATAATACAAATAATAACCAAATAATATTGTTGATATCTAACATGGCATGCTATCGTACCCCATATCTTATGGTTGCATCCATGTAGCATGTTCATATCCAAAGTGTTAAAATAGACTCGTTTGGATCACTACGTATATTTACGAAGATTCGTACTTGGGGGTATGCATTTTTTTAGTGACCAGATATCGCATTATGGTTTTAATTTGTACGTATATTCTCCATATTTAAAAACTAGATTTTTAGAAGAAATCCGGATAATTTTCGGAGCAGTTTGATATTAGCTGTATAATCCTATTTATAATATATATTATATTATTCTTTTACACTAACAGTTATAATATATACCTCTCTCTCTATATATATATATATTAATATATTAACTAAACTATTATTCTCTCGATCTCTCTCTCAGGTCTCTCTCTCTCTACATCTCCTCTCTCTCTCTCTCTCTCTCTCTCTATATATATATATATATATATATATATATATATATATAATATTTTAATAACCTAATATATTACCCTCAACTCTCTCTCTCCTCTCTTTCTCTATTTCTTTTCTGCTTCCTCCCCGCTACGAGAAAACTCGAACCCAAACCCTAGCCCAAGACCTCACCGCTGACCTCACCTCGTCGTCCCCACCTCCTCACCCTCGTCACCCTCATCACCACCTCAACCTCCTCTCCCCTTCTCTTTCTTCTCAAGAACCTACAGCCCCAACGCCGACCCCTGCAACAACCCCCGACCTCAGAAACCTCACCCTTCGTCGTTGAAGACTCGCCATCACCATCACCCCCACCTTCATCTCCTCACCCTTCTCTCCTCTCCCCGACACCCAGACCACCACCATCACCACACCCTGCACCATCCTGACCCTGACACCAACCTAAGAAAACCTCTGCCACCTCACCGCCGACGGTAGCCTATCGTCGCCGTCATCACACCTCTGTCCTCACCACCACCAGAGCCCGACACAGCAGCACACACAAATCTTCTTCGTGTTCTTTTCATGATCGTTTCTTGATTCTCTGATCGTCTCGCCGGAGTTACACGTGTCGCCGACGATCCGGATGACCCATTCATCGTCGTCGTCCAGCATAGTCACCATGTCAAGTCACTGATCAGCCAGGTCCAGTCCTGCGCGTGTAAGTTAGCATCATGATGTTAATCCGACGTCGGACGTAGCATCCGTATCTCGACATGAGATCCGATTAGGAAAGTTTAACTTGCAACATGCTATGTTATATTATATCAATATCTATATCAATAAAAATAGTGCATGTGTTTTATTATTCAGCAAATGTCACAGATTTACAGTTTTACGGTATCCGTTCGTATCCGTACTGATAATCATTTATCCAGTTGCATGCCGGAATATCATGATATCATTAGACTACTACATCAGTACTACATGTTATCTAGTTTGCATCATACTTGGTAGTGAACGTATAATGGTTATTACAGATAGATACATATGCATCCCGGTATCAATTGTATTAACCGTGTTCCGATATTGATTACAGTTTCACATTGGATATCTATTTGGTTAATATACATCACATGACATGTTCACGACACATTACCTGACATGTTACTTGGATCTTATTACTAATGCCAACAATACTGACGTGTTGTCTTGACGGATGTGACTTATTGTATACATAGACAAAATCTGTGCCTGCGTGATCCTGGGTTTGCATTAGATTTACATCATCAATACCTGACTTGAATACAAAACTTGGGGAGTAAGGGGAAATCAATAATGAAACCTGACTTGTAACTCAATAGTTCGATACTTATACTGATCAGTCTTTACGGGCTAGGCCATCTCTGGAATGATGCTGCTGACATTATTCGTCTGTATATGTTACCTATTTACTGCTTAGCGGCACGTCTCGGATTCGGCCTGAGAGTCTTGTCCATGGTCCCGGGCACGCACGGGATACTATTGTGTTACATCGACGATTCTATTAAATTGATTTCAAAGACTTTTAGAATAGATAACTTAGTGTAACAACTCCAATTTCTATGTACATAAAATTGATTTAAAGTTAATGTACAATTAGGGTATTTACAATTTCTGTAAGTACTATAAGTATTTGATTTAATTTTGAACAGCAAGAAAGAGCTTGTAGCTCACTGGTAAGACCTTGCACTGCTGATCCATAGCACCAGAGTTCAAATACTATCAGCCACACATTCTTTTTAATTAAATTTCTTTTAATCTTTTTGAAACCCAAGAGTCTACACGTGCAACATACGTAATAGGGTAAGTTACAGAATAACCAAACATGTTAAATAGGTTAGTTGAAGCGTCACGGACACGTAGCCCCAATCCGAGCCCCCATCTCCATGATCGGACCGGAGAGAGACACCCTCAGACCGGCGCTGCCGGTTTTCCCATGCCCAAACCCCATTTTTTAAAAAACCCTAGACCCTTGGACTACCCCCTTAACCCCAGTATTGCTTATTTACTCTGCACATTTACAGAGAACAATACAACCCTTTAAATTCTATTTTAATGCAAAATTTTAATGCATTATTCATTCCCCCTAAACCCTAAGTTGTCCTATAAATACCCACTCCATTTTGCATCCCTTCACACTGAAAATTCTATACAAAATTCTCAAGTCCTTAGTGTACAAGTGGAGTTAGCGAAGGGCGATACTCCGACGAACTTCCGAAGAGTTTCCGGCGACTAAACGATGCCCTGACGCCTTCCATGGTCCCCCTCTCTTTCCCCTCTAGTTCTAAAGCCAGTAATTCCCCCTTCTTTCTCCCTTTTGCTATTCCCAAACCCTTATTCTTAAAATGTGTCGGAAGCGAACTTATCCGGCTTCCGATTATCTTTTCTGTTAAAAAATATAAATTTTTCTTAATAACAAATCTACAACTTTTGATATATTGTTTAGTACCCATTAACAAAGACAATAGAATAAATTTGATATCAAAATAATAACCGTAGCAAGTTTTATTCCACTTTTACATTAAAATACCTTCATGTTTCATTTCGACATGCTTAAACTTTTTAAACCGTATTACCATAGAAAACTCACGAGATAATGACCTACCTCCTCACAACACACATATCTAATATAGAACAATGGAATTTGGGAACATAGATTTGGGAAAATACGACTTTATATATAACTATCTTCAACTTATAAAACCTTTTTTTTATAAGAAGTGTATTTAACAAATCTTTGCAATTGTGCCTCTACAACGCATTTTGGGGAATCCGTTTGGAATGGTGCGGATTATCGCACATCCTCGGGCTTAGTAGAGTGAGATGCAGACCTCCGCAAGGAGCATACGATCTCGAAAGTTTTTTAATACATTTTTCCTTAGAAAATGTGATTTCTATTATAAATAAAACTTATATTTTTAATAAATATATATATATATATGTAATTAATATCAAAATATCTATTTTTAATATTTATAGTATTCCATATTTCCAAAATTCAAGAAAACATCCCATTTACAAGAAAATACCATACAATTTCAATATTTCAAATAAATACCTTATACTTAAAAAACTATGTCATATTCACTAGAAATTTCACATTGAATAAAAGAAACATTTATGAAAACTCTAAAGACTATAATTAAATACTTGAGATATATTTTGAAAGCATAATAAAACTATTTTACATAAAAACCCTTCAAGTTATACTAAATTACAATAAGGACCCTAGTAAACATAGGTTTAAGCGGGACCGGTCTCTTGAGCCTCACAGAGCCGGAGATATGGGTGCTTGTCTATTTAAGGTAGACAACTTAACAAACGGTGTTATCAACACAGTAATTGTCTTTGAAAAAGACACAAATCCTGCCGTCCATGTGCAGCAGTTACCGATAGCACCAAAAACATAATTCAGGACTTCAATTTCTTTTCTAATTGTCTGACTCGGACTGAGTCTCAATATAATCAATCTGACTTGAATATGATTCAAGTATCAAACTACAATACAACATGGATATATGAATCCGTCTTTTCAATCTAATCAATCTATATTGACTGACCCGAACCATGGATATATTCCATTTACATGAACATCCATTATATCCGTTCCATTACTGATATCATGGTTTCGGCAAGTCATTCATCTCTATTCAATATACAGTACAAACAATACAACAATACAATCAAGACATCGTAGGGTTTATAAGGGATAGATTGGTACGGAAGGTGTTAGAAGTGGCACGAGACTGCAACCATAAGACACCTAACCTGAATCTCCATTGCCGTTGTACCGTAACGGTTCCTTGTACTCCGTATACCGTAGTCTCTGGTATAGTGAGACTCCTCTCGTATACACTGGCTTCTTCTGAACCAAGCTACAAACAACAGCGTTAACAATATAATACAACTTTAAAAGTTGCACTCCCTCTATGTTTATTCTATTTCTCCCTCATCTTTGGGACTTACCGAGCGATTGTTCGCTGACGACATTCCTTTTCTTTCTTCTTTGGAATGTTGTCAGGTGGATCGGACCTTCAGGAGATCGAACCCACCAGCGAGGACTTGGACCAACCAGCTTTCGACCCATAGCTTTAGATTCTTTATACATATTTACATTTCTGTATTTTTCATTTCTGTTATGCCACTGTTTAGGCATTGCTTTCCATTCCACGTATTTACTTTTCAGATGTATTGTAAAAAGAATGTTAATAAATAAAGTTGCTGTTTATTTACATCTTATCTCTTGTGTACATTTCATTTTATATTGCTTAGATACGCTTAGCGTGTTTACTTCTGAGTAAATACGTAGCGACCCGTCGCGTCCTCTGCCCGTACATTAGGAAGCGGGGCGTGACGGGTTTTGTTGGTGGCCCATGTAGGTCAGCTCTGTGTGGACATATAGGTCGGCTCTGTATGGACATGCAGGTCAACTCTGCGTGGACAACCTAAACAATATAACACAAGAACCAGTAACTGAAAATATTCTTTACAATTCATATTCCTTGAATCTTATCATTTCATATAGTTTGAATCTGTCCTAACCCAAATTTTTCTTTCAAGGTTATGGACTCCGCAAACAACACCAGCACGAATGTCAACAACACTCCTCCACCACTACCACTCACACCTGCCGTCGTTGCTCCGATCAACGAGCAGACGGTTCTGCTTGAGGCGATCCGCAGCCTCCTGGAAGGACAGCAGCAGCAGACTGCTATCCTGATGAACTGACCAGAGGCAGAAGCACCAGGGGTGAAACAATTCAGGTCCTTGCACCCCAAGCAATTCTCAGGAAAAGAGATCCCCGTAGAAGCTAACGAATGGGCTCAAAGCATTGAAGATGACCTGGCAGCGGAACAAGTGCCAGAGATAGCTTGGGTTCATATAGCGAAATTGCAGCTTACGGGCAATCCCCGAGTTTGGTGGAAGGCGAAAGAAAGCTGTCTTGATTAACCCATCGAATGGAAGACTTTCCGTGACATGTTCGATGCAAAGTACTTCCCGGAGACTGCCCGCTTTGATATGGAACAGCAGTTCATCCATCTGCAACAAGGTTTAATGTGGACTAAGTCGGTAGATGAATATGACGCTAAGTTCACCATGCTCAGTCGGTAAGATACGTCTCAATATTTAGATTTTGAAATATCACATACTACACAGCTAACAAAATACTTTAATAGATTTGCGGCACACTTGATACCGACGGATGAGATCAGAGCCCGTCGATTTCAACAAGGGTTAGATCCGGAATCCAGGCTGCATTAGCCATAGGAGATTTTCCGACTCATGAATCTGCTCTGAAAGCTGCCCGCCGTTATGAGGCAGTGGTAAAGATGAGGGGCAGATCTCAATCTGCTGGAGTTAAGCACCCTGCCAACCAGATGGCATGAGGAATCTCTTCAAGGCCACCTTTTGTGCCAAGAAGACCGGGAGTGCCGAACAACCGGCCCAGCCCAGCATTTTGCACATACTGCAGGAGAGATGGACATCTGATGAAAGACTGCCGACGTGCAAATCGCCTTTGCTTAGTCTGCGACTCAGCTACTCACGATATTAGGTCTTGTCCTCATAGACAAAACCCATATGTTGCACCCAGGCCAGCAATCACATACCCGCAGCGCCCATCCATTCAGGAACCTACTTCGAGACTTGCACTACCTGCTGCACCTCCTCATGGACCGACTGCACCTCCTCCTCTTTAGTTCCATCAAGCTCAAAGGAACCCACCTCAAGGACCAAGGAACAGACAGAGGAATGCTCCTCCAGCATGGAGGAATGTACCACGGCGACAGGATTTCACGATGACTGTGGAAGAAGCTAAAGCCACCGGCTAAGTCATTACTGGTAACACTTCCCTTCTAAATTCTCTATCAGTTCATACACAAAACTATATATCTTTTCCCGTATACCTAAAATAAATCCCACATACCTTAGGTACAATATTAGTAGCCTCACTCCCTGCACTCACACTCTTTGATACTGGAGCATCTCATTGCTTTATGTCGCAACGGTTCGTCCGAACTCATGCGATTCCAGTCACACCGCTTGTATCCAGTTGGAATGTCAGTTCAAGGAATGGCGTTCTAAAGGAAACAATGGGATACAGCCTATGTCCAGTGGTTGTCTGCAGCAGAGAATTCTATGCTGACTTCAAGGTGCTGTACATACCGAACATCGATGTAGTCTTGGGTATGGATTGGCTCGGAACATTCTATGCTACCATTGACTGTCGTCAAAAGAGGGTAGTATTCGAGATTCCAGAGCATCCGGTTTTCTATTTCAAAAGTGGAGATCGTACGGTGGAGACCGTACCGTGGAGTCAAGCACTTACAAGATGAAGCCGAAGAAAGCAGTGATTGCAACAACTCAAGCAGAAGAAGAATAAAAGCCAGAGGTAGTTCGAGAGTTCGATAAAGAATTTCCTGAAGACATATCAGGTTTGCCTCCCGATCGAGCACTTGAATTCAGCATTGATTTAGTACCAGGAGCACAACCGGTGATCAAAGCACCTTATCGATTAAGTCCGGAAGGTTTGAAGGAAGATTGAACTCAGTTGGATGAATTATTGACGAAAGGATGGATTCGTCCCAGCACTTCAAGTTAGGGATCACCTGTTCTACTTGTGAAGAAGAAGGAAGGTTCGTACAGAATGTGCATGGATTATAGAACCTTGAATGAAGTAACGATAAAGAACAAGTATACACTCCCGCGCATCGACGATCTGTTCGATCGGCTAAGTGGATCTTGCATTTTCTCCAAGTTAGATCTTCGTTCAGGTTATCATCAGGTGAAGGTCAAGGAATCTGATATCCACAAAACAGCTTTCAGAACTCGCTATGGTCATTACGAATTTCTTGTGATGCCATTTGGAGTGACCAATGCAACAGCAATATTCATGAACCTAATGAATCAAGTTTTCCGGGAGTACTTTGACAGGTTTGTTGTTATCTTCATCGACGACATCTTGGTGTATTCTAAGAGTCAGAAAGAGCATGCCGAGCACCTGCGAATTGTCCTATAAACTTTACGACAACATCAATTATATGCCAAGTACAGCAAGTGCGAGTTTTGGCTAGATCAAGTTGGTTTTCTGGGACATATCGTATCAGGCGATGGAATCTCTGTAGATCCAGCGAAAGTTTCAGCAGTAAGCGAATGGCCGACACCAAAGTTAGTGAAGGACCTACGAAGTTTCTTGGGTATAGCTGGATATTACAGAAGGTTCATTGAAGGATTTTCGAAGATAGCAACACCCCTGACCAAGCTCACCCGTAAAGATGAAGAATTCGTGTGGTCAGAAGCATGCGAGCAAGCTTTCGTAGAACTCAAGTCAAGATTGACATCAGCACCTTGTTTACCGCCGAAAGACGCGACCGGGACGTTGGAACGCCCTGCCTGAATTTAGGGGCCGATGCTATTGAGATTTATCCGTCCACCTCTCCGAAGATACCAAGTTGATTTATGGCACCGTGTATCGGAGGTTTGGACAGATGCGGCCGTTGTAGCCGACTTCGTCAGATTCTCCCTCGTTTGCGAGAGGTTTTTTGATTGTGGGGACGCTCTTCCCTGCAGGCGCAAGCCTCTGCAGTTAATTACGCTACCGCATCACGGTAACCACTTTCTTCTTCTCCAGATGTTCACTTCATGTTGTGTGTGTTTGTTTTATCTTTGGTTGTCCGTGGATTGTATACGGAGACTAATTTGTGTTGTCGCCCGTAGGGGGTGGATTAGTCCAAATCCGTATTTTCTTAGATTTAGGTTTGGTTGATTTAAGGATCGTTAATCATGTTTGAGATTAAAATCAACTTAAATGTTTGTTAAGGATACGTTAGTCTAATTTTAGACTAAGATCTACTTAACAAGGTTTTATGATCATTTAGGTCCAACGAAAGAGCATTTGGGCCTTATCATTTTAGTTTAAGGACGTTGCAGTCCGTTATTAGTTTAGGGACGTTTCGGTCCGTTGTTAGTTTAAGCACTTTGCGGTCCATTGTTAGTTTAAGGACTTTGCGGTCCATAGGGTTTAAGGACATCATAGTCCATAGAGTTTAGTTTAGGGATGTTGCGGTCCATTGTTTAAGGACATCATAGTCCGTGTTTACGGACATCATAGTCCATAGAATTTAGTTTAAGGACGTTGCAGTCCATGTTTAAGGGCATCATAGTTCATGGGGTTTTTGTTTAAGGACATCATAATCCATTAGTTTAAGGACATGATAGTCCATAGAGTTTAGTTTAAGGACGTTGCGGTCCATGTTTAAGGACATCATAGTCCGTGTTTAAAGACGTCATAGTCCGTGTTTAAGGACATCATAGTCCATAGAGTTTATTTTAAGAACGTTGCGGTCCATGTTTAAGGATATCATAGTCCATAGGGTTTTTGGCTCATCAGTTTGAGGGTGCGCCAAGAGTTATTGGTTATTGGGACCCTCCACATCTCTGATGACGTTGAAGAATTACAACGACATGTATCAAAGGTGTGAAGAGATGTACCCTTGAACCAAATTTCAGATTGAGGAATTACCACTCCTGAGCATAGAGGCTCAGTTTAATCTCAGAAAGGACTTAACCAATTTGAGGATGAAGTTGGCTCCTTAATATATTTTTAGCGATCACGTGCTCCCACGTGATAGTTTGAGGCAGTGTTAAACACTGGAATTTAGGAGTGCTCACGTGTTGCACGTGATGCTTTTAAAGGTGGTGCTATTCGCTTGGTTTTATTCCCCATCTTTATATAAGTGTTAAACACTTTATTCTTGTGGCCATCACGTGTGAGCACATGAGGCGCCTCAGAGCTAGACATTGTTTCCTTGGGTTTATTCCCTTTTCTTTTTAAAAGTGCCAGGCACTATCAGTGGGGGGGCTCACGTATGAATACATGATCTTTCTTTTGAGTTCATCCCAGGTGGTCACGTGTGAGCACGTGATCATCAATATGCATGGAATGCCTTCTCTGAGTTTATAAGAATTTAATTGTTTGGACTTAGTTCTTCTCCTAGGTTTTGGATCTGCATGGCAGAGTCTCCCCGATGAGAATTAAATTCTCAACTTGTGAAAAGGTCTGCTTCTGCAGATCTTTCACCAAAAGGAAGAACTAAGTTCTTATATGAAGGGTTAAACTCTAGTTTTATCATAGGAATTAAGTTCCTATATGCCTTTTGGGAGAATTAAATTCTCTGAACTTAGATCTTCCCCTAAGTTTTGGATCTGCATAGCAGAGTCTCCCCAATGATAATTAAATTCTCAACTTGTGGGGAGACCTGCTTCTGCAGATCTTTCACCAGAAGAATGAACTATGTTCTTATACGAAGGATTAAATTCTTAAAGAAAAGATGGGACAGTCTTTATACTTTCTTCTCACCTAGTTTTGTTTTGAAAAGTGGCTTCTTCTCCCTTCTGAGAATTGAATTCTCTTTCCTCCCCGCTTTTTTTTATCTCTCTCTCTCTGTATCCCTCTGTGTTTCTCTGTGTCTCTCTCTTTTTCTCTTCAGTCTCGAGTCCTTTATATAGCAGAGGCAAGTTTGTTGATTTTTGTTAAGGAAATCTCTCATTGAGAGATTTTTGATTAGTTCGGGGATTTTATCCACCGTTGGATCTTTGATCCAGGGATCTTTGTTTTACAGAAGACATTTTTCTTATTATTAATAAGATTGGGAAAATATTTTCCCATACAGAGCTTATTCTGTATCTTGGTGATTTTTAATCACTATTGGATCCTTAATCCAAATGTGCTCTGATTTACAGAGCACAATGTTTCTTGTTTAGAAAGATTGGGGGAAATATTTCCCCATACAGAGCTTATTCTGTATCTTGGTGATTTTTAATCACCATTGGATTTTTGATCCAACGGTGCTCTGATTTACAGAGCACAATCTTTCTTATTTAGAAAGATTGGGAAAATATTTTCCAAATAGGATTTGGATCCTTATATTTAGAATTTAATTCTATTGGCTCAGAAAGCATTGGGAACCGTTTCCTGATTTAAAATCAGGAAAGTTACAGAAGAGGCATCACGTGCTACCACGTGACCAGCAGTCACGTGTTGGCACGTGACATTTAAAAGCAGCGGCAAAGGCGAAGTCAGCTCCTTGATTAAATCAAAGAAAAGGCTCCAGACGAGGGTCACGTGCTCACACGTGACCAGGGCTCACGTGGTGGCACGTGACGGCTAAGCAGCGGCCAGAAGGCAGAACGCAAAAAGAAAAAGAAAGCTCGTTCCAGGGGGTCACGTGCCTACACGTGACCAGGGGTCACGTGCCTACACATGACCATGGGTCACGTGGCCACACGTGACCATGGGTCACGTAACCATGGGTCACGTGGCCATACGCGACCGGCTTTCAAAGCCTATTTATTTAACAGAATTAAATTCTGAAGAGATCATTCAAACCTTTCCAAAGGAAAATGATTATTTGGAACCGATTGGACTAAAGATTTAAAGGTGATTAAATATCACCTATCTATAGAAAAATCTTGAACTTGGAAAGATTTCCCCTTAAAATCTAACCGAAATAACAAAGGAAAATCCTTGGATTTAAAATCCAATGGTGAATAAAATTCACCTAATAATCCAAAGGTCCAAACGAATGGTGAATACAAATCAAATCTCTCAATGAAAGATTTATCAAAACTAATTGATTCTGCTTCTTCTCCTATAAATAGGAGCCAAGAGACACACACAGAGAGAGACAGAGATCGATACATAAAAAAAAGATAGAGCCTTGAGACTCTTAAAGAATCCGATCTTCTGCAGAAGAAAATCCTAGGTAAGAAAGGGAAGGCCCTTAAAAGAGAATTTAATTCTCAAAAGAGTTTAACTCTTAAAAAGAAGAACACAGTTCTCTCTTTAGTGGAGGATCTGCAAAGTGCACATCTCCCCTTGAATTGAGAATTTAATTCTCATTGGGTTGAGATCCTGCCATGCAGATCCAAAGTATAGAGAGGAAATGGAAGTTTGAGAATTTAATTCTCACAAAACTATAGGAATTTAATTCTTTTAAGATAAAATTAGGGTTTGACCCCATGTTATAGGAATTTAATTCCTTCAGAATGAACAGAATCAGGGTTTAACCCTAGTTAAGAACTTAGTTCTGTCAAAATAACAGGAATTTAATTTCCTTAAGAAAGAAGAAATTAGGGTTTCACCCTATGACAGAATCTAATCCCTCAGAATATAAATTAGGGTTCAACCCTATCTAAGAGTAATTCTCTAAAGAAAGAGGGAATTTAGTTCTTTTAAAGACAGAACTCAATTCTTCACATATATGAGGAATTTAATTTCTACAGAAAATTCAGAGTTCAACTCTATCCCAGAATATAAATCTTCAGAAGGAAATAGAAATTTAATTCCTCTAAAGTTTATTGTTAGGGTTCAACCCAGCGAAGAATTTAAATCTTAAAGAGATTAACAGATCTTTTAAAAAAACATACAAAGAGGCAGGGTCACGTGCTACCACGTGACCCCCGAAAAGATCCACAGAGAAGGGCCTTTGAGGCAATGCCTCACGTGACCCACATGACCCTTGGCAGAAGCTTTAACATACCAGCATTTAAATGCCCATCACGTGACAACACGTGATGCTCCAAAGAATTCACCACTCTCGGCAAAACAAATAAAGGGGAGGGCGCCCTCACGTGCTACCACGTGACCCCTCTTATCTTAGTGCTTAACGCTAAATTGGACCCTCTGAATCCAGTGTTTAACACTGTTTTGCCTTAGCGTTCAACACTAATCGAAGAGCCTTTCTTGCAGTGTTTAACAATGAATTTCTTAGTGTTTAACACTAAATTAAATCTCTGTTAACAGAGTTTAACATTAATTTTCTTAGTGTTCGACACTAAATTAAAATCTCTGTCACCAGTGTTTAACACTGATTATCTTAGTGTTTGACACTAATTTGAGATCTCCACTGTCAGTGTTTAACACTGATTTGCTTTAGTGTATAAACACTAATTTGAAAGCCCTGTTGCTGGCGTTTAACACTAAATATCTTTTAGTGTTAAACACTAACCTGTCAATCTCATTCTCAGTGTTCAACACTGGTTGATCTTTAGTGTTTAACACTAACTTTAGCCCTATTGGCTGAGTGTCTAGAGACAAAGCCTCTCCTCTAATAGACCAACAGAGGGCCAAAATCCTAAACATGATTTGACTTAGCCCAAGCTGGCCATAAGTCCTCAATTCAAATTCAACTGAGCCAATAGCCTCATAATATAATTAATTGGTCTTGGTTCCAAATTGGGCCAAAGATTATTTAATCTACCTCGGTTTAAGGGTACATCTCTTCACTCCTTTGATACGTGGCGTTTTAATTCCTCAACGTCTTCAAAGAGGTGACGGGTCCCGATGACTACATATTGATACGGACTGTGGGGTCCTTAAACTCATGGACTATGGGGTCCTTAACCTTGACCGAGATGTCTTAAAACTAACTTCGGACTGTGGGGTCCTTAAACTCATGGACTATGAGGTCCTTAACCTTGACCGGGATGTCTTAAAACTAACTTCGGACTGTGGGGTCCTTAAACCCATGGACTATGACGTCCTTAACCTTGACCGAGATGTCTTAAAACTAACTTTGGACTGTGGAGTCCTTAAATCCATGGACTATGAGGTCCTTAACCTTGACCACAACGTCTTAAAACTAACATTGGACCGCAATGTCCTTAAACTGCCTATGGACTGCAATGTCCTTAAACTACCTATTGACCGCAACGTCACTAAACTAAACAACAGGGTTCCCTTAATGGCTCTATTGTTGGATCTAAACGATCCCGTTAAGTCGATCTTAGTCTAAAAACTAGACTAACGTGTCCTTAACAAACGTTTAAGTCGATCTTAGTCTCAAATGAGGCTAACGTATCCTTAAACCCAAACCCCCAAACCCAAATCTAAGATAATACGGAATTGGACTAGTCCACGCCCTACGGGCGACGACATAACTCAGTCTCCGTATACAATCCACGGGCAACCAAACATAAAATAAACACACACGACACGAAGTGACCATCTGAAGAAGGAGAAAGTGGTTACCGCGATGCGGTAGCGTAATTAACTGCAGGGGCTTGCGCCTGTAGGGAAGAGCGTCCCCACAATCAAAAACCCCTCAAGCGAGGGAGAATCTGACGAAGTCTGCTACATCGGACGCATCCGTTTAAACCTTCGATATACGGTGCCATAAATCAACTTGGCATCTTCGGAGAGGTAGACGGATAGCACCAATTATCATCTGCCCCGAACCTCAGGCGAGACGTCCTCACGCGTCGCGGCCGCCGTTCGGAGGGGAACAGATTCTGGCACGCCCGGTGGGACCTTTTCCTCTTTCCACTCTGCACTTCGTGCGTCGTGATTCGCGAACCAATCGCGGTTCGTTAATGGTTGCCCTTGGGTTGCGAGGTACTAAGATTTGGCATTTGCTTGGTGCAGAAAACAAAGAATCAATGGCGTTCAACTGCTTGAACTGCAAATGCAACCGACGTTCCGCCTCACCTGGAGGTGTAGCATATGGACCGCAGGCTGCTTCCCTATTCACTATGCCTGTGGAGCAAGTGACCCAAGCTACTACCAGTCTATTCTTTGGGACCATGCTCCCGCCAACAAGCTTCACCGCTCCTGTGCTGACAACGGAAGCTCCCAAGAAGTCGGTCTTTGATCGTCTTACCCCTGCCGCGGCCCCTCTCAACGGGTCGCCCAACACCAGTGCCTCGGTCTTCTCCAGACTAGGCCAGAGCTCCTGTGAAATTGCAATGGGGCCTGCAATCCTAGAGAAGGCTGCCCCTGAGAAAATAACCATTCCTGCTCCTGAAGTCGTCAAGGCGGCTTTCCCTGCCAAAAAGTCGGTCTTTACAAGATTGACTGTTCCAGCTCCCGCTCCTGCTACCCAAAGGACATCAGTCTTTAACAGGCTGACACCAGCAGTGACCCCTCACATACACAGGGGGCAAGACGAGGCTATCGCCATCACCGAGCCGATGCCATCAGTACGACATGCTCGACGTCGTTACTGGCACCGAGTGAGAAAGGCCGGAGGCAACCCCCCTTCTGGGCTAACTCCTCCAGCCCCGACGACAGAAGTTAATGCGGCTGTTCCAACTGGGAACAGCTTTGAGATGCTAAATAAGGTGCGTAGGAATTATCCTACCGCGGTGCTAAAGAGGTCTCCCCCTCCGCTGAAAAGGGCTATAGAAGTGAAGCCAGAACAGCCCCAATCTCCTCAACGGCTGTCCTCCCGAATCTATAAAGTCTGGCGGCAGACCCGGGACTCAATGATCGATCCAAATTTCTCCCACCAGCAAAAGAAGCTGAAAATCCAACAGGAAGTCAGTCGCCAGGCTAAGCCACGAAAACCTGTCTGGGTGCCCACCTCAACGGCCCCTTCAATTTCCACTGCTCATAAAAAGAGGAAGCCTGAGAAGATCCCCCAGCCTGCAATGAGAGCTAAAGGCACTAAGCCCAGACGCCCTAAGTCTGGGGGCATGATGGTCCATACCGTATACATAGCGTCAGGAAAGGAAGACAGCCGTGCGTCTACAGGTCATAGACCGCTTACACGGTCAGTGACCAAGGCGCAGGAGCAGCAACAGAAGCTCCAAGAGATGATGAATGCCATGGCCGCACTTACCGGGCCAAAAAAAACCCAGAAACGTCCTCGGATGAACGCCAGGAGGAAGAAACCGACGCCGAATTCTTTCGCCGAATATTGAAGAAGAAGGACAAAGAGGCTGCTGAACAAGCGACCAACATACAGCGTATGGGCCTTCTCTTCTAAGATATGATAGGGATGATGATACAAAAAGATCCTCCGGCTGAAGAGCCCCCGATCGTCCTCGGAGACGATAGGGGAGAGACATCAAATCCCCCGCCAGCTTTGTCAACGGCTAAAGAGGAGACAATCTCCAAGGCTGACTTGGACGACTATATAGCCCAGCAGATCCGGGTTCATCATGCGACTGAAGCAGCCGGCCAGGTCGTAAAAACGGGGCGGCCATATCCAAGCTAGTACGACCAAATCAAGTACCCGCCGGGTTACACAATTCCCAAGTTCCATGTTTACAAGGGAACGGGCAATCATCACCAGCATGTTGCCCAGTTCAGGGCACTCTGCGACAATACCGGCGGTGATGACAAGCTTTTGCTTCGCCAGTTTGTTAGAAGTCTATCAGATACGGCGTTCGAGTGGTACTCTGAGCTCCCGAACGACTCTATCAAGACCTTCGCAGAGATGGAATTGTTGTTTACCTAATGCTTCGCGAGTGCCAGCGAGCATACCCCGATAACGGCATTGATCAATGCCAGGGTAAAGCCGGGCGAAACATGGGTCCAATATGCTATACGGTGGCGTAATTTATGGTCAAAATATGAGCAGCGTATAGAAGAAGCTCCTGCGGTGGGAATGTTTGTGGGAACTCTAGACCCTCATGCAACTATCTCCCAGTTCATGATGTTCTTTAAGCCAACCACATTCGAGGCTCTAATCGACAAGTTGGCCCAGATGGACCAGATGGGTCATAGACCGTCTCCCCCGAAGCCCGAGCCTCGGAGTGACAAGGGTAAAGGAAAGGCAACCTTCGTCGCGAATGCCCAGCAGCAACCCAATGCCCCAAAGCTGACGGATCAACTGGAAGAAAGACGCCGGTATTATAATGAGAAGATGAAGCGTCCCTACTCGTTCCCGCGGGATAAGACAAAATGGTTATTCGAGCTGGCAGTACGCAACAGACTTATAAACCTGCCAAATCCAAGGCGACCGCCACAACCCACTGAGGTGAATAACCCCAACTATTGCCCTTACCATCGAACGGTAAGCCATCCGATTGAGGATTGCTTCATTTTCAAAGGATGGATTGAAAATCAATACCTCCAGGGGAAGTTTGCACTATCCGAAAAGTGGAAGGTGAATCCGCCACAGCCGCATACTCCTAAGAGAGCAGACACACCGGGGGCAACCTGTTCTTTCATCGAGGAAGCTCCATGGGAAGTCGTGCTATCAGCTACAACCAGAAGAATGCTGAGTGATCTTCATGCGTGTCCAGCGGTCGAATGGAAGGACCCGCTTGAACCTCAAATCATCGAAGGGATGTTGAAGCCGTGCCCAATTATGAAAAGCGGTGGTGATGACCCAAGTACTCACACCCAACCGTCAAAATCTTCAAAGAAAAAGAAAAAGAAATCCAAGAAGCCCGTGAAGCCTGGAGACAAGCGCACAGATTTGCAGAAACAGATTGACGCGCTGGAGGAGTACAATCAAAAGACGCGGACTCCCGTCACACTGCAAGAGTTCCTCAACCACGTCTTTCAGGAGGAAGGAGATGGAGAGAGCTCATCGGATGAATCCGAGGGGTATGTGGCGAGTTGTCATATGATTTCCCACTCGGAAGATGAAAAAACTCCTGGCACTAAGAAACTGGGGGCAGAGCCTGAACCAGAGCTTGTGTGGCCGACAGACGAAATGATCAACGCCTTTCTAGATGAGATTCGTTTGAAGAGTAAAGCCGATCAGGAGCGTGAGATGGCTGCATCGGAAGGAGCCAAACACAGGCGAATAAACGAAAGAGTCGAAGCACTCCCGCCAGATCAAGAGGCATCCGACGCAAATAAAAACATATTCAAGACGAGGAAACGGTTTGCCAAGGCCGTGTCAATGGGAATGAAACTACCACCCTCGGAAGAAAACACGCTCGATGGGGCGGAGACGCATCCTAATTACTGCTCATATCATCGGAAGATTTCACACCCTACAGAGGAGTGCGACGCTTTTAAGATATGGTGGCAAGGATATGTTGCTCACCGGCAACATTTTAAGCGCATGAAACGCAAGACTCATTGGGAACGAAGAAGTACTGCCGACGGGCACAACAGAACTGCTGGCAACTGTTACATGGTTCACGCCGCAGGATCACAAGTTCTCACCTTTGGGAGCAACTCTGATGAGGAAATGGTTCTGGGCCCTCTCTTTAAAGAATCCGTTTTAGGGAAAGAGGAAGAACCAGAGGCCTGCGAAAACATTCAGCTGCGCAATCGCACGCTCCCGGAAAAGAATCTCGGGCCCGCAAATAGAAAAGATAAGGGAAAGGAAAAGGTCACTAAGGATATCACCTTAGATGACCAAGTCATGAAAGAATTAGCTGCCAAAGATCCTCCCAGGAAGGGTAAAGTAGACTACAACATCCTAGCGCACCTAAGAAAGCTACCTTCTCAGCTCAGCATTCTCGACGCCCTCTTATTATCAAAAGAAGCGCGAGATTCATTAATCAAGGCGTTACAAGAACCCGAGCAATTCCAAGCCTTCCTCGCCGCGGAAAGGATGAAGAATGAACTGGAAGAAGTGCATACGGCCGACATCACTTTCGGTGACGAAGACCTCCTCCTCGGGACGTGCGACCACAACCGTCTCCTATATGTCTCTGGATACTGCCATGATATCAAGATAGGAAAGATCCTGGTGGATAATGGATCCTCCGTCAATCTCCTTAACGTTCGGGTGTTAAAGGAAATCTGCATGAGCGTGCAACACCTCGCTCGCGACAAAATTACCATCTCCGTTTTCGACTCCCAGTCATCACGGACTCTCGGATCTGTAATACTAACATTATGCTTCGGACTGCTTATCACGGACATCAAGTTTCATGTCATCGACGCCAAGACCTGCTACAACGCCTTGCTCGGTCGTCCTTGGTTACATGAGTACAACATCATCCCTTCTACACAGCATCAGTGTATGAAGTACTTTAAGGATGGTTTCGAGTATACCGTAACAGGTGAGCTGAACCCATTTTCCGTGAACGAAATCCGCAAGTACGAAGATGCGAAGTACTTTTTGCTAGACTTCGAGGATACAGAAAAGTGTCGCAAGCCGGAGAACAAAGCCGTCGCCACCATCCCTGTTTTCGGGAGCGACACCGAAGAAGAAGAAGAGATAGTTTACGCTGGGCCGTCTCACCGTAACAACCCGGGAACGTCCGCCCCTATGTTGATCTTCGGAAGTGACTCGGAAGATGAGGTTAATGCCGTGTTCTCTAGTCGGCCGTCAATACAAGCATCCCTTAGCGATGATCAGAGTTTTCAAATCACCATGGTGCCGCGAAAATACTATAAAGACCTTGACGCACTTGAAGCTTACAATGTGCAGGACCTGCAGACGTTTTACGCCCCTCCCAGGCGAAAGGGTGAAAAGGCGATCCTATTCTACCGATCCACGGAAACAAGAGTGGAGAAACAAATCTGGCATGGTGCGGATTCTACACTCGACAAGCTCCAACCCATCCGTTTGCCTAGATATTACACAAATGGACTAAGGAGGCTATTGAAGCGCCAAGGAGTACCCTTAAAGCAGACTGTTCGACAAGCTCAGTTCTACAACAGGATTTGGGATGTCCCTGGAACTCAGCGCAAATTTCCCAACGGGAGAATGGGAACGCTTGGGCTTGGATATGTGAGATCCGGGAAACGGGAGCGAGTCCACGGCAGCTACGCTATATATAACTTCGATGAGGAGGAGGACACCCTGTCGGGAAATGCTAACCCCTCGTCAAAACTGGATCCCGCGAATGAAGTGCCGAGTCCGTCATTTGAAGAACAAGTGGACAAGCTTATCAGGAAAGTGGGTCAAACGGCTCGGGAAGATCACAACCGCGAGATGGCCATCTACGAGAAGGCCAGGACGCAACGTCTGTTTCAACAAGCTGCAAAAGACGAAGATGCTCCTCCCTGTCGACCCGTCGTGCAAAAGGCCCGATGCAAAGGCAGAAGTAAGTCAAGAAGCGAAAAAAGGAGTCGACAACAACGACACAGGATTAAAGAGTTATGTAATCAGGTATTGCGCGGCCCGGATTTGTCCCTCATGAAGAAGATGAGTCGAGTGTATTCCTTCCCCCGAGACAAGACGAAGAAGATACTTGATCTCGCTTTAAAACATCAAATGATCGCACATCCGGAATCTAAGCACCCTGAACAAGTTAACGAGGTGTCTTATTCGGGCTATTGCTCTTATCACCGAGCCATAGGACACCCTATCGAAGACTGTTTCACATTCAAGAACTGGGTCGAAAACTAGTACCAGCAAGGCAGATTCGCTTTATCCAGCAGCTGGAGGGTAACGCCGCCACAAAAGCACGAACCCAAAGCCGCAAGAGCAGAGCCAGATCCACATCAATCTTGGAAGAGGATTCGCACCTGTTACATGATTACAATATTAAAAGAATAGCCCGAGGACATAGATGAACTCCCTTGGTGCTTCAAAAACAATGACAATGAGGTAATCTCAGAATTCCCACCGGCTCCGAAAGAACTGGAAGATGGCATACATACTACTGCAGATAACCTCAAGAAGATTGAGTTGGGATCGGCAGACAATCCGCGACCGACATTCGTCAGCGAACTGCTATCTGAAGAAAGGGTGGCTGCGTTAAAGGACGTGCTTCTACAGCATAGAGATTGCTTCGCGTGGAACTACTCCGAGATGCCGGGATTAGATCCAGAGATTGAGGTACATAAATTAGCAATATCCCCGGAAATCAAGCCAGTCAAGCAGGCGCCGAGAAGGATGCGGCTCGAGCTTGAGATGAGCATCAACGCCAAAGTCAAGAAGCTGATCGATTCTGGATTTATCCAAGATGTCCAATATCCTAACTGGATCGCCAACATCGTCCCGGTAATGAAGAAAAATGGGACGGTGCGCATATGCGTGGATTTCAGGGATCTCAATAAAGCCTGCCCGAAGGACGATTTCCCAGTACCGGTAACCAAGCTAATGGTAGATAACACGTCCACTCACGAGGTTTTCTCCTTTATGGACGGTTCATCAGGGTACAATCCGATAAAGATGCATCCCGACGACCAGAAGCACACCGCTTTCCGGACTCCTTTAGGTATATTCTGCTACAAAGTTATGCCCTTCGGTTTAAAGAACGCCGGTGCCACCTATCAAAGGGCCATGACAAAGATCTTCGATGATCTCATACATGAAATCGTCGAGTGCTATATCGATGACCTCGTAGTGAAGAGCATGTCATACGAAGAGCATTTAGAGCATCTGAAGACCGTATTTCAGCGCCTTCGGCAATATAATTTGAAGATGAATCCCCTCAAATGCACGTTCGGGGTCTCCTCGGGTAAATTCCTTGGATTCATCATCCGACACCGAGGTATCGAAATAGATCCATCTAAGATTAAGGCGATCATGGAAATGTCACCTCCGAGGACTCTCAAACAGCTACGGTCTCTCCAAGGAAAGCTCGCGTACATCCGGCGGTTTATCGCCAAACTTTCAGGCAAGTGCCGTCCTTACAACCACCTGACGAAGAAGGGAACTCCGTTTTTCTGGGACCGAAAATGCCAAAGCGCACTAGATGAAATCAAGCAATACCTGCAGAACCCACCGGTGCTGGCTGCTCCAGTCAAGGGGAAGCCTCTTATCTTATATACAACAGCCCTCGAAGGTTCCTTAGGCGCATTATGGGCGCAAGAAAACGACCAAGGGAAGGAGAGAGCACTCTACTATTTAAGCCGAGTTCTTCTGGGGGCAGAAAGCAATTACTCCCCGATCGAAAAACATTGCCTGGCGTTAATCTTTGCGATAACAAAACTACGGCACTATGCGTTGGCACATGAAGTCCATCTTATATCAAAGGTGGACCCCCTAAAATTTCTAATGTCAAAGGCCATATTGACAGGGAGACTCGCTAAATGGGCCCTGCTCCTGATAGAGTTTTCAATAACCTATCAGCCTCTTAAGGCAGTGAAAGGCCAAGCCATTGCCGACTTCCTTACGAGCATCCAGTACCTGCCGGTTCACCTCTAAATTGCGATTTGCCGGACGAACATGCATTTGACGCGGTCGACGGTGGTGATACCCAATGGGAACTTTATTTCGATGGAGCATCTTCCATGAAAAAACGCAAACAAAGTACCCCTATAGTCAAGTCGGGAGTAGGCCTTATCTTCGTGACCCCACAAGGAGGGATAATGCGCTTTGCTTTCTCCTTAACGGAATCAAGGACGAACAATGAAGCCGAATACGAAGCTTTGATAGCGGCCCTCGAGATCGCCATTGACATGGGAATTAAAGACCTCCTTATATACGGAGATTCTCAACTGGTCGTTAGTCAAGTAAGTGGTGACTACCAAACATGCAAACCGGAGTTGGTAAAGTACGGTGAAAAGGTGCAACAACCGTTGACCCAAATTCCCTCCTATACTTTGGAAAGCATACCACGCGCGGAAAATAGCAAAGCGGACGCGTTAGCTAAGCTCGCTAAAGAATTGGCTGACGAGAACCTTGATGACGTTAAAATCGTGGTGCAAAGCCGTCGGGTGCTTGCCCCAGCAGAAATATCTCCGGAATCATCCGAAAAGAAGGGAGTGACTGAGCAGACGACCCTACAAATAAAAGACCGTGAGAAGGTTGAGGACTGGAGGGAAGACTTCATAGACTACTTTAAGTCCCACCGAATGCCCGAAGAAGCGTCCTCAAGACATCAGCTCATGAAACGAGCTCTATCTTTCGCTTTCGTCAATGATACTCTGTATAAGAGGACGTTTGATTCTCTGTGGCTGAGATGTTTAGGACCTGACGAAGCAGAAAGAGTCGTTCAGGAAGTTCACGACGGAATCTGTGGTTCTCATCAAGCAGGCCTAAAGATGAAGTTAAAAATTAAACGGATGGGTTACTACTGGCCCCCGATGATCCAGGAATGCCTCGAGTATGCGAAGCAATGCCACTCGTGCCAAATCCACGGGGATTTCATCCACCAGCATCCGAATTCACTACATCCAACGGTGGCTAGCTGGCCATTCGAAATGTGGGGGACTGACATAGTCGGCCCCATCGAACCAGCATCATCCAGGGGACATCGTTTCATCCTGGCGACGACCGATTACTTCTCCAAATGGGCGGTAGCAGTACCGCTGAGGGAAGTGAGGACGGAGAATATCCTCCACTTTTTCAAAACGCACTCCACGGCGGATTATCTCCGATAACGGACCAGCCTACAGAAGCCATAAGATTAGCCGTTTCGCGCAACAGCATAATATAGACTGGAGATACTCCTCAGTTTATAATCCACGAGCTAACGGTCTGGCCGAGGCCTTCAATAAGACCTTGACAAAGATCATAAAAAAGACGGTGTCCCGAAATAAGAAAGACTGGCACGAGAGACTGCAAGAGGCTCTTTGGGCATATCGAACTACGTTCAAGACGACCACGAACACGACGCCATACGCACTGGTATTCGGTACGGAAGCGGTACTCCCCCTCGAGATAGAGCTGCCTTCTCTACGAGTGGCAGTCCACCATGAATTGACAAACGAAGAAAATGCTCACCTTCGGCTTGAGGAGCTTGATGCCCTCGATGAAACCCGGCTCATAGCACAAAAAATCTGGAGGCCTACAAAGCAAAGATGACGCGCTCGTACGAAAGATTGACCAGGCCGAGGACATTCCGCCAAGGCGAACTCGTACTGGTAGTCAAAAGACCTATGATCCCCAATCGTGCCAAGCGGGAAAAATTTGAGCCAAACTATGAAGGCCCGTACATCATAGACAAGGTCTACCAGGGTGGAGCCTATCTACTCATGGACATACACGGTGAAAGGCCTTTCAGGCCAATAAACGGCCGCTTCCTAAAGAAATACTACGCTTAATGAGTCACAGCCGAGGTCAATGATAGATGACGACGACTATGTTCGCTCGCTATCTTCCTAAGCTCAGACTTTATAAGCAGCAGCCGGCCTTCCCCCGAATGGACCGAAACGTCCTTAAACTAACGATGGACCGAAACGTCCTTAAACTAACGACGGACCGAAACATCCTTAAACTAACGACGGACCGAAACGTCCCTAAACTACTACCGCAGCATCCTTAGGCTGACGAGATGAATAAAAAAAAGGAGAAAAAATATATAAATAAAAAAAACAAAAAAAAACGGTATGTCCATAAGCAAAATGGGCACGGATGAAAACCCGAAAGGGCTCCGTGAGTAAAAACAGCAGGGCTACCGGCGAGTGTTCGTGAAAACCCTAAAGGGCGCGACCTTGTAAAAAAAAAGAGAAAAAGAATTTAAAAAACGGTATGTCCATAAGCAAAATGGGCACGGATGAAAACCCGAAAGGGCTCCGTGAGTAAAAACAGCAGGACTACCGGCGAGTGTTTGTGAAAACCCGAAAGGGCGCAGCCTCGTTAAAGGACACTTGCAGGGTCCTCACGACCTTGTAAGGAGAAACCACCCACGTGAGATCCTTACGACTCACAAGGGAGCAATACACTTAGGGATCCCCATGATTCCTAAGGAGAAAATACACTTGCGAGATCCTCACGACTCGTAAGGAGAACTCTCTTATGGGACCCTCACGGCTCATAAGACTTGAAAGTCTTAAGTCACAGAGACCTAAACCTGTGCTTAAGCAAATTCCCCCACAACCCTCGACAATACCCTACAAGTGGTCCAATATTGGCCCTTGTATACAATCCACGGGCGCGAATAAACATTTCCCCAGCAAAGTCCCACCCGTGACTAGGGATATATCCATATGGTGAACAACCCTTATAAGTCCTCTCGGCTTATAAGGAGAAAACCCTCTTGTAGTATCCTTACGACTTACAGAGGAACATACGCTTAGGAATCCTCACGACTCCTAGGGAGAAAATACACCTACAAGATCCTCACGACTTGTAGGGAGAAATACCTTTGTGAGACCCTTATGGCTCATGAAGTCAAAAGCCTTAGTCGACAGGACCCTAACCCTGTTTGCTAAGCCACCTTTGTTCAATATCGACAGAGGCAGATGATGATTCGCTCCTGGCATTATCCTAGTTGTAGCGGTGCTGATGCCGAAATCGGTGTCTAATTTCAGGTTTATGGCGAAAAGTTAATAGGCCGCACGTGCATACAAAACAGCCGAAATGATGGGGCAACTTGCAATAAAAGCAGCAAGTAAAAATGTATGCATGCGAAATAGCCGAAATGATGGGGCAACTCGCAATAAAAAGCAGCGAGTAAAAATAAAATAAATAGCCGAAATGATTGGGCATTGCGAAATAGCCGAAATGATGGGGCAACTCGCAATAAAATGCAGCGAGTAAAAATAAAATAAATAGCCGAAATGATTGGGCACCGCGAAAAATAGCCGAAATGATGGGGCAATCGCGACCTTCGCGATATAAAAGTTGAAATGATAGAGTATCGCGAAAAAAGAAATAAAATAAAAATGAAATTTATGCCCTACAAGGACTCCCTGTATACAATCCAAGGGCATAAACAAAGAAATGATCACATGTCCCCCAGGTTTCATCAAAGAAAGGAGTCGAATCTCGACGGGCCGCAAGCGACCTAGAGATCATCCCAACACTCGTCGCGTAACGACGGACACAACTTCAAGCAAAGCAGAACAACGGCAACCCCCCCAGTTCCATGGCTCGGCGATACACATATCACCAACAGTCAAACCTCCATTCCGTGAAATTCGGATACAATCAGCAAAATTCCTGGTTACGTGGAACGCGGATAACGTCACTCTTTGACCCCGTGGAAAGCGTCCAGAGCGGATCCTGGTCCTCGCAGAGCACGGCAGTGAACCCGTGTGAAGCATCCAGAGCGGAGCCTAGTCCTCGCCGAACACGGCAGTGAACCCGTGTGAAGCATCTAGTGCAAAATTCCTGGTTACGTGGAACGTGGATAACGTCACTCTTTGACCCCGTGGAAAACGCCCAGAGCGGATCCTGGTCCTCGCAGAGCACGGCAGTGAACCCGTGTGAAGCATCCAGAGCGGAGCCTAGTCCTCGCCGAACACGGCAGTGAACCCGTGGGAAGCATCTAGTGCAAAATTCCTGGTTACGTGGAACGCGGATAACGTCACTCTTTGACCCCGTGGAAAGCGTCCAGAGCGGATCCTGGTCAGAGCACGGCAATGAACCCGTGTGAAGCATCCAGAGCGGAGCCTAGTCCTCACCGAATACGGCAGTGAACCCGTGGGAAGCATCTAGTGCAAAATTCCTGGTTACGTGGAACGCGGATAACGTCACTCTTTGACCCCGTGGAAAGCGTCCAGAGCGGATCCTGGTCCTTGCAGAGCACGGCGGTGAACCCGTGTGAAGCATCCAGAGCAGAGCCTAGTCCTCGCCGAACACGGTAGTGAACCCGTGTGAAGCATCTAGTGCAAAATTCCTGGTTACGTGGAACGCGGATAACGTCACTCTTTGACCCCGTGGAAAACGTCCAGAGCGGATCCTGGTCCTCGCAGAGCACGGCAGTGAACCCGTGTGAAGCATCCAGAGCGGAGCCTAGTCCTCGCCGAACACGGCAATGAACCCGTGTGAAGCATATAGTGCAAAATTCCTGGTTACGTGGAACGCGGATAACGTCACTCTTTGACCCCGCGGAAAATGCCCAGAGCGGAGCCTGGTCTTCGCCAAGCACGGCAGTGAACCCGTGTGAAGCATCCAGAGCAAACACCGGACTGTGGAGTCCTTAAAATCCACGGACTATGATATCCTTAACCTTGACCGTGATGTCTTAAAACTAACAATCGACCAACCTGATTCTATATTGGTGCCACCTCGGTTTAGGGGTACATCTCTTCACTCCTTTGATACCTGGCGTTGTAATTCCTCAACGTTTTCAAAGAGGTGACGGGTCCCTGCAACCAAATATCGGATTGTGGAGTCCTTAAATCCACGGACTATGAGGTCCTTAACCTTGACCATGATGTCTTAAAACTAACATCGGACTGTGGAGTCCTTAAATCCACGGACTATGAGGTCCTTAACCTTGACCGTGATGTCTTAAAACTAACATCGGACTGTGGAGTCCTTAAACCCATGGACTATGACATCCTTAACCTTGACCGTGATGTCTTAAAACTAACATCGGACTGTGGAGTCCTTAAATCCACGGACTATGAGGTCCTTAACCTTGACCGTGACGTCTTTAAACTATGATACCTTGAGCGACCCCTGACCCCGTGAAACACGGAAAAGGGCGACCACATCCAGCACTTGCAGGTCCTCACGACCTGCAAGGAAGAAAACTCTCTTGTGAGATCCTTGCGACTCTCAAGGGAAAACCCGCTTAAGAATCCCCACGATTCTTAAGAAGAACTCACACCTATGGGATCCTCTCGACCTGTAGGGAGAAAAAACTCTTTATGAGACCCTCGTGGCTCATAAAAGCGCAAAAGTCTTAGGAAGCAGATCTTAACCCTGAATCCTAAGCCATCGGCTGCCCTGCAAGGAGATCAAGATAAATTGTCCGCAAACGCATTCAATGAAAAGAGACACGCCGTTGAGAAGAAAAATGTATCTTTTATTCATAAACCAAAATGGATACAAAGTACAATTCATGAAAGAAACAAAAAGAAAATACTCTCATCTATGAGTATATACAAGAAGGAAGGAAAAGATACAAATGTTTCAAGCCGACAGGTGATTTAGCAGCTTGGTCAGCTCATCCTGCTTTTGTTGGGCCACGGCCTCATGATTTAAGATCGCCAAAAGACGGGCCTTCACCTGAGCCTGCTGGGCCTGATACGAAGCGAGCCGGCCTTCAAGCTCTTTCTCGGCGGCCTTATGAGCCTCGACCCTTTCACGAGTGAACGTAGCAGCTTTATCAAGAGTCACCACCTCCCTGATAGACTCTTGAAGCATCCGCCAGAGTTCATACGCTTTGTTGGCCTTGGCAGTAAGACTCGCCTGAAGCTCGCTCAGCGCTTTAGAAGCCAGCTCCCTCTCCGAGAATTTGCGGCCAAGCCTCCTCTCGCACAATGTCATGTTCGCCGTGCACCGCGCTATCAGCCCCTGCAAGTCCGCCTTTGCAGCCATGACCTCCGAGGAAAGACGGGAACATCCAAGTGCGTGCAAGCAAGCCTCCACCTGCCGACAGAACTCCACCCAGACCCGCACCACCTCTTCGCTATGGTAGGTGGCAAGAAAAGGAAGAGAACCGTTAGCCTCGGCAGCAAATGCTTCAGCCGTGGTTGCACTGCCAGCACGAAGCTCCTCGATCAAAGACGACAGGGAGACAAGGCTCAATTGGGCCAAGCGTTCTGAAGCTCGCAAAGCATAGGGGCTGAGCGGCATGACGACACGCGATTCCAACGCTATTGGAGCTGGCAAGGCTGTTCAGAATTGAAAAATATTAGTAAGACTCTTAAGCAAAGGAACAAGTGAGGCTATACCGGAATGTCACTTACCTACGGTCATGCAAATAGGAGCTGAGGGTTCCCCTGGCCCTTCGAGAACCTCGACCTCATCATCGACCTCCAAAACTGTAGAGAACATCAATGTCAATACGCCAAATAACAATGATGCTATGAGAAGTGATGAACAACACTGACCTTGTCCAGATGAGAGGACGATGCGTTGAAGAGATATCGCCTGCGGAGCGGCCATTTCTAAAAGACGCTGGAAGGACTGCCGAGGAGATAGATCGACAATGGAGGCAGCCAGTCCACGCAATTCTGAAAAGACAAAAGAGTTCAGCTAACAGAAAGATTACTAGCTCAAAACGTGGAAGGTTACCTTCGACACTCCTCCCATTCTGAGCCGGGGGGATAGCAGCTTCAGCGCCCTCTGTCGTAACTTCAGGCTCCAACAAAGGGAGGGTAGTCCCGACTACCCCCATCTCAGCCTCTGGACCGCCTTCGGGAAGAGCCGTTGGAGCGGTAGCCTCCAAAGGAGCCTCCCCCAAAGGGGCAAGCACGCCCTGATCAAGAACCGTCGCTGGAGGCTCTACTATAAGAGGAGCAGCCTCATCAACCCCCTCCACATCGAGCAATGCTTCATCGGGAATTTCGGCAGGCTTCAACTTCAATGAGCTCGTAGGGAGCTCCCCCAGCGTCGAAGATTCTGCGCAATAAATAAGAATAAGGATACGCATATACAGGCGTAAATAATCTGAAAAAAACTACAAAAAAGAACAACAACGTACCGATGCGCAAAGAAGCCCTCAATATGGCTTCTTCAAGCCGTTGCTCCTTCTCAAGGAGGCGTGCTCGCCGGGGTTCAAGGGTAGACTCATGGCCGCCGGTCCATAAAGAAAGTGCATCCGCTGCGTCTTCTGAAGCGGCCTGCTTCAGGGCCTTTTCCCCCCATTCCTCCAAAGGACCGATAAACCGCCGCCGAATCCACGAAGGGTCTTCGTAAAAGATTACAGCGGGATAGGGCTTCTTCGGAACCCTGGCGTTATGAGACGCATCTTTGGAACACCGTATGGCCTCGGCCAACTGTGCGGCTTCCTCATCGGCCGAACTCGGGAAGAGAAGTCCAGCATCTGACTCTTGCAAGGCCAATGGTTCGTCTTCAAGAATAGACCCAGACTCCGCCAAAGAGTCGAGCAAATTGGTGGCCGCTTTCCTCCGCCGCTTAGACCCAGAGCCGGTTGCCGAGGATGACCGCTTCCTCCCCTGTGAAGCCTTAGGGCGGCGCTGACCCACATCGCCTTCGACACCCTCATCCCTATTACCCTCGCCCGATGCCACGACCGAGGATAACACTGCCATTGTCGATGCCACGGGGGGCGGTGCTGCCACAGGCGGTGGTGCTACTACTGGGGCCCTTCTACCCCGCGATCGGGAACCCAGGGGCATACCAGCCGTTGGAGTAAGGTCTACCTCCGATTCTTCTGGGATGAGCGCAGTGCCGGTATCCCTTAGAGGGAAGCGGACCGGAGCCCTCGGTCGCAGCTTAGCTCCTGGAACCAGAGGAGGGGCGTCGTGACCAAGAAGCACCCTCCTTTCCTCAAGAATAATTGGGTTTATCCGATGAAGATACCAACCCATAAACGCGCCCACGCACCGGGGCAGGTACTCAGCTTCACGGACCATGAAGTGGGAGCCGGTGTTTAGCCTCATGAAATGATGAGCGGCATCGCGAACGGCATCGAGCGAAGGGATCGGGGCGACTATAAAAGCCTCGAAAAGAACACCCTGGTCGTATCCAAGCTGTCGGGCGAATCGATACGGATTATACCGCATGAAGAGAGCTGCGCTGTCCTGGCGAAACACCAAGTAGCCCGGTCTAATTGTATACAAGTGTGCGGCCTCCCGGGGCTTCAAAGAAGGTGTGTTGTCTTTTGACAGGTCCCAGAGTTGTTGAACTGGACCTGAGGGAGTAGACAAGACCCGATCATTAAAAACCATCCCGCCAGCGGCAGCGTAAGGAGAAATCAGCACCCGAATAGCCCCGAACTGAGTCGGGTCGGCGGCAGAAGCATCCACCAATCGCATAAGTCGCGGGAAGGGATAGGCGTCGTAAAACGCAGGCCTATGATGCATAGAGAAAGCCCCCAGCACATGCATTTCGACCCAGGACGTGAAATAATGAAGCGAAAAGTTTACTACTTCCACGCCGGGAGTAGAGGTATTAGCTGCGGTGCCCAACCCGTGATAAAGATGCGCCAACGCCGGGATACCGACGGCCAACCGTGTCCCCTCAGCTATACAATGAGCCGGGTAGATAACCGAAGCCCTCATAAAACGACGATGCATGGGGATGACAAACCAACTGAGCCAGACACTGACAAACCCCACGAAGAACGTCTCCTCATCTATACCGAGTGCTGCAATGGACTCAAAAGACATCGGAGACATGATGGGGATATAGTATTGAGGTAGATCCGATTCAGTGGCCGGCAGCTTCTTCGGACCAAATCCAAAGGGGTCTTTGACGTTGGCAAACTTTGGAGCTGTTTTCGACACGACATCTTCCCGAAGGAAGCAGGCGATGAAGCTCTTAAAAGTAACGCCCTGCTCCTCAGATTCGGTGAACAATCGATCAAAGATACCTAGCGCCTTGATCAAGCTGGGACGCTTGTGACGAACGGTGTTCTCAGCAGACAAGCCGTCAACCGGTGCAGGCTCGGGCTCGAAGACGTACTCGTCAGGAGGCAACAACTCCTCATACAGTGTACCCCTGATTGGCAATCCCGAGATTTCATAAAATTCTGCCAGAGAAATCGAAACCTCGCTATCTCCTAAAATAAAAGTGTTGGTGGGGAGATTCCATTGATTCAAGAACGCCCTAACCCACCAGACATGCGGGGACTTATAATAGAAGAGTGACGCGTATATTGCCTTATAAAGCCCGACCTTCTGCAGCCGCGCACGATGGGTGGCAAGGATATAGCGAGCCCAGAGAAGGTAGCCCGTGGGGTGTCGAGGAGTAAGCCCTATCTTATAAATCTGCCCCCATGGGTGGGCCTCACCCTGACAAATGCGATGCCCCAGGATATCTATAGCGGGGATCGGGTGGTTCAGGATACCTGTTGTTGAAGGCTCAAGTCGTCCTGTTGGAGTCCAGTTGGGCATCTCCACAGCAAAAACCGTCCTCGGAGGATCCATCGGCGAAAATGGGAAAGTGGTCTTTGTCGGCACTTCACAGAGGAAACTCCGGTGACCCCGGATAATATGGCTGTACCAAGTTCCCCATAGAAGCAAGTTGGTGCAGTTTGGGTCATGAGCCCGGATCATCGCCATCACTTCCTCATCGGATGGTGATTGAGGAAAAGCGGCCTCCGAACGAGTAAAGGGAAAACACGGAGCAGAAGCCATCGCACCTGAAATCGAATAAAAGAAGACTGTCAAAAGCAAAGCCAGCAATATATATACATGCATGAACATGAAGACAAGTTGAAGAAAGCAACAGCAGACTCTTTTCATGGGACCATTGGTTACAAAACACATGGGCCCCACGGAATCAAGATGACGGCTCGTTAACAGTGAGACCAAGCAGTTGTAATGAGACAAAGGGGATACCCTCATTAAATAAAAAGTGGGTTTCAAGTGGCCCTACACCTTCTCCTAAAGGACAAATCTACCTTGGGCTCTACAACAAATCAAACAAGATCAGGAGAATTAAATTCCCACAAAAGACATTATTGCAACCGTCTTCTTCACTGATCACAAAAGGACAACCTGGGGCGAAGGAAACCCTAAGAAGCCTCTATGGGGAAGAACTTAGTTCTTCACAGGAATTGAATTCCTTTTGGAAAGGGGAATTAAATCCCCAGAAACTTTTTTCTGTGAACGGAATTAAACTCCATGGATTTGAACTGTCGTCATCATCTCCTTGGAGGATCAGATGAACCCTAAAAGCGATTTACTGCTGAAGATTAATTGGTTTCATGGGTTCATATTTAAAGGGTAAAAACCCTTCTTTTTGATTTAAAATCCAGAGGAATGTGAAAGTTCATCGTTTGTTCAAAGGCATTACCTGAGGAAAAGAATCTTTCTGAACAGAGTTAAACTCTGAAAAGGTTTCAAGGCAAAGAACTAAGCTCTGGAAGAAGAGAATTAAATTCTCAGAAAAATTTTGCAAGAGAAGAAGATGAGAAAAGCGGAGGCTCTTCTGAAAGGACATGGGTATTTACAGGATGTGATGGAGATGCTTCATCTCCCCGAATCCCTAGAGAAATCCAACGGTCACAAAAGTGACAGCTTCGCACTCACGTGCAGACACGTGAGAACAACGCTGTGGGGGCATTTGTTTCCTGATTTAAAATCAGGAAAGTTACAGAAGAGGCATCACGTGCTACCACGTGACCAGCAGTCACGTGTTGGCACGTGACATTTAAAAGCAGCGGCAAAGGCGAAGTCAGCTCCTTGATTAAATCAAAGAAAAGGCTCCAGACGAGGGTCACGTGCTCACACGTGACCAGGGGTCACGTGGTGGCACGTGACGGCTAAGCAGCGGCCAGAAGGCAGAACGCAAAAAGTAGAAGAAAGCTCGTTCCAGGGGGTCACGTGCCTACACGTGACCAGGGGTCACGTGCCAACACGTGACCATGGGTCACGTGGCCACACGTGACCGGCTTTCAAAGCCTATTTATTTAACAGAATTAAATTCTGAAGAGATCATTCAAATCTTTCCAATGGAAAATGATTATTTGGAACCGATTGGACTAAAGATTTAAAGGTGATTAAATATCACCTATCTATAGAAAAATCTTGAACTTGGAAATATTTCCCTTTAAAATCTAACCGAAATAACAAAGGAAAATCTTTGGATTTAAAATCCAATGGTGAATAAAATTCACCTAATAATCAAAGGTCCAAACGAATGGTGAATACAAATCAAATCTCTCAATGAAAGATTTATCAAAACTAATTGATTCTGCTTCTTCTCCTATAAATAGGAGCCAAGAGACACACAGAGGGAGAGAGACAGAGATCGATATATAAAAAAAAGATAGAGCCTTGAGACTCTTGAAGAATCCGATCTTCTGCAGAAGAAAATCCTAGATAAGAAAGGGAAGGCCCTTAAAAGAGAATTTAATTCTCAAAAGAGTTTAACTCTTAAAAAGAAGAACATAGTTCTCTTTTTAGTGAAGGATCTGCAAAGTGCACATCTTCCCTTGAATTGAGAATTTAATTCTCATTGGGTTGAGATCCTGCCATGCAGATCCAAAGCATAGAGAGGGAATGGAAGTTTGAGAATTTAATTCTCACAAAACTATAGGAATTTAATTCCTTTAAGATAAAATTAGGGTTTGACCCTATGTTATAGGAATTTAATTCCTTCAGAATGAACAGAATCAGGGTTTAACCCTAGTTAAGAACTTAGTTCTGTCAAAATAGCAGGAATTTAATTCCCTTAAGAAAGAAGAAATTAGGGTTTCACCCTATGACAGAATCTAATCCCTCAGAATATAAATTAGGGTTCAACCCTATCTAAGAGTAATTCTCTAAAGAAAAAGGGAATTTAGTTCTTTTAAAGACGGAACTCAATTCTTCACATATATGACGAATTTAATTCCTACAGAAAATTCAGAGTTCAACTCTATCCCAGAATATAAATCTTCAGAAGAAAATAGGAATTTAATTCCTCTAAAGTTTATTGTTAGGGTTCAACCCTGCGAAGAATTTAATTCTTAAAGAGATTAACAGATCTTTTAAAAATACATACAAAGAGGCAGGGTCACGTGCTACCACGTGACCCCCGAAAAGATCCACAGAGAAGGGCCTTTGAGGCAATGCCTTACGTGACCCTTGGCAGAAGCTTTAACATACCAGCATTTAAATGCCCATCACGTGACAACACGTGATGCTCCAAAGAATTCACCATTCTCGGCAAAACAAATAAAGGGGAGGGCGCCCTCACGTGTTACCACGTGACCCCTCTTACCTTAGTGCTTAACGCTAAATTGGACCCTCTGAATCCAGTGTTTAACACTGTTTTGCCTTAGCGTTCAACACTAATCGAAGAGCCTTTCTTGCAGTGTTTAATACTGAATTTCTTAGTGTTTAACACTAAATTAAATCTCTGTTAACAGAGTTTAACATTAATTTTCTTAGTGTTCGACACTAAATTAAAATCTCCGTCACCAGTATTTAACACTGATTATCTTAGTGTTTGACACTAATTTGAGATCTCCACTGCCAGTGTTTAACACTGATTTGCTTTAGTGTATAAACACTAATTTGAAAGCCCTGTTGCTGGCGTTTAACACTAAATATCTTTTAGTGTTAAACACTAACCTGTCAATCTCATTCTCAGTGTTCAACACTGGTTGATCTTTAGTGTTTAATACTAACTTTAGCCCCATTGGCTGAGTGTCTAGAGGCAAAGCCTCTCCTCTAATAGACCAGCAGAGGGCCAAAATCCTAAACATGATTGGACTTAGCCCAAGCTGGCCATAAGTCCTCAATTCAAATTCAACTGAGCCAATGGGCTCATAATATAATTAATTGGTCTTGGTTCCAAATTGGGCCAAAGATTATTTAATCTACCTCGGTTTAAGGGTACATCTCTTCACTCCTTTGATACGTGGCGTTGTAATTCCTCAATGTCTTCAAAGAGGTGACGGGTCCCGATGACCACATATTGATACGGACTGTGGGGTCCTTAAACTCATGGACTATGAGGTCCTTAACCTTGACCGAGATGTCTTAAAACTAATTTCGGACTGTGGGGTCCTTAAACTCATGGACGATGAGGTCCTTAACCTTGACCGAGATGTCTTAAAACTAACTTCGGACTGTGGGGTCCTTAAACCCATGGACTATGACATCCTTAACCTTGACCGAGATGTCTTAAAACTAACTTTGGACTGTGGAGTCCTTAAATCCACGAACTATGAGGTCCTTAACCTTGACCGCAACGTCTTAAAACTAACATTGGACCGCAATGTCCTTAAACTACCTATGCACCGCAACGTCCTTAAACTACCTATTGACCGCAACGTCACTAAACTAAACAACAGGGTTCCCTTAATGGCTCTATTGTTGGATCTAAACAATCCCGTTAAGTCGATCTTAGTCTAAAAACTAGACTAACGTGTCCTTAACAAACGTTTAAGTCGATCTTAGTCTCAAATGAGGCTGACGTATTCTTAAACCAAAACCCCCAAACCCAAATCTAAGATAATACAGATTTGGACTAGTCCACGCCCTACGGGCGACGACATAACTCAGTCTCCGTATACAATCCACGGGAAACCAAACATAAAATAAACACACACGACACGAAGTGACCATCTGGAGAAGGAGAAAGTGGTTACCGCGATGCGGTAGCGTAATTAACTGCAGGGGCTTGCGCCTGCAAGGAAGAGCGTCCCCACAATCAAAAACCCCTCAAGCGAGGGGGAATCTGACGAAGTCTGCTACATCGGACGCATCCGTTTAAACCTTCGATATACGGTGCCATAAATCAACTTGGCATCTTCGGAGAGGTAGACGGATAGCACCAATTAGCATCTGCCCTGAACCTCAGGCGAGACGTCCTCACGCGTCGCGGCCGCTATTCAGAAGGGAACAAGAACCCTCATGTGGATCACGTGACCCATAACTTTAGGCTGGTTTGCTTAGATGCAGAAGTCCCAGAGAAGAGAATCACGTGTTGGCACGTGATGCGCCTTCTGGCTTGTTATTTATTTTATGAACGCGCCTATATACTTTGTATATAGATGCTTACGTGTGGCACGTGAGGCTCAACTTCAGCCTTATTTGTTAAGTGTAATGTCCATAATTTTTGCTTCAAGGCGCATCACGTGCGGGCGCGTGATGCTCCATTTGGGGGAATTTTTCCATCGCTTTTGGTTCATTATTTATTTTTTTTATAAGGGAACAAATGCCCCCACAGCGTTGTTCTCACATAGCCCGCGCGTGAGTGCAACGCTGTCACCTTTACAGCCGTTGGATTGCCTAGGGGAATGGGGAGGTGAACCGCCCTTGTCACGTCTTATAAATACAAGGGTTTGGCCTTTGGAAAGCCACTGTTCTTTCATCTTCTTCCTTCATTGTTTTTTTCTCCGAGAATTTAATTCTCCCTTTCAGAGCTTAGCTCTCTGTTCATTGCAATTCCAAAGTTAAACTCTGCTAGAAAAGGGAATCTTTTCTAGGTAAAGATCTCGAACATTAGAGAAACCCCTTTTCTTTAAAGAAAACTTCTGGATTTTAAATCCATCATGAGAGCTTTTCTCTACTCTGAAACCCATCTCTCGGTGATCCAAAGATCTGATCCTTGAGTAATAACTCTCAATGCTTTTGGCATTCTTCTTCTGACCTTCAAGGATTCATGGCATTTGATTTTCTCTCTATGGGGGTTTCTGGAATTTAATTCCATTGCATAAAAGGAATTTAATTCCTCATCAAAGAGTTCTGCTCTGAAGATCAAAAGGGCCCCTCAGGAATTTTATTTCCTGGTGTTCTCGAGAATATTTTCACAGGGTTTTCCTTATTTGTGTAAATTCAAATTTGTTGAGTATTTTAACAGAACTTGCTCTCTCTATGAGAATGTGAAGGGTTATTTAAACCCCCGTGTCCGTTGAAATAAGAATCTTTTTAGATCCTCATAATAAACCCTGTCTTATCATTGGTGAGCCGCCATATTGATTTTGTGGGGTCCATTAGTTTTACAATCAGTGGTCCCATGGAACAAACTTTCTGTCGTTTCCTTCTATTAATATATATATATATATATATATATATATATATATATATACATATATATATATACACACACACATATATATATATATATACATACATACATATATATATATATATATATATATAGGTTTCATTAACGGCCTTTCTTTCCCCCTTTTTCAGGAACAATGGCTTCTCTTCCATACTTTCCTTTTACTCGCTCAGACGCCGCTTTTCCGCAATCGCCGTCGGATGAGGAGGCCATGACGATGATCCGGGCCCACGACAACCCAAACACACCCATTTACGCATTCCTAAACACTAATTATAATATGAATTAGGTTGCAATTCACAAAAATCTCAAATTCACTTTAAAAGCCATTTTTCCGAAAATCAAGCAAGCAAAAATTAACCGTTTTAGTACAAAACTCGATATATAAACGAATCTAGCGGCCACAATATCCACTAAATATCATAACAAAGTCATATAAACCATTCCTATAATTTAATCTCATTAAATTTTATTAACTCCAAAATTCTAGTTTGCAAACATATCAATTTTAACACTTTTTAAAGTAAAATTCACAATTCATCAATTAAGCTTAGTTTTGCATATACTATAGTATTAAACCAAAATTTATAATGTTAATAATGTCATGAAACCTTAATCATATTTTAATCTAAATCATTTAATAAATTTCCAAAAACCTAGTTAGCAAATTAGCATAATTTGAACAATTTTTAAAAAAAACAATTAGTAACCTAGTAATTAGCTTTGTTTTAGCATGCCCACTAGATAATAACCACACAATCAGATCATGATCAATTGACCTAAACCCTAACTTAGTATTCAAAATCCTTTCTTTAAATTTCAAACTTGAAATTTAAAACCCTAATTTAACACATAATAGCTAGATTGAAGTAATTTAACAACAAATTAAGCATAAGGTTATGATTATACCTCACAAGCTTGAGATCAAACTTGCAAAAATCTTAGCCTCCAACAATGATTTCATGCTCCAAGATCCATGCTTGAATAGCTAAAGAATAATGGGTAAAGCTTGGATTTAGAATTAGCTTTGAATTTTTGAGAAAAAGGGTGGATTTTTGATAGAAATTTTGGGGATTTTGATGGAAAATGAGATGAAGAATTTGGGGGCTGTTGTGGGTTCAGGTTTCGGCCAGAATTGGTGGGGATTGGGTGAGGGAGGAGAGAGAGTGAGGTGGGGAAAGTCCACTCTAGTCAAAGTCCACTCTAATTCTATCATTTTCTACTCTTTTCTTTTCTTTTCTTTTCTTTTGACAAAAGAAGTGATTGGAGAGAGGGAGGGGGTGGACTGTCATGGTGGGGCCGGCCACATGGGGAGAGGGAGAGAGGGTGAGGTGTGGGTGTGTGGGTTAGGAAAAAAGATAAATGTATTACCCCAACTCCCGTTAACACTAAATTTCACCGGAAAAAAAGCCTTTTTCTTCGATATTTTCTAAACCGTTTTGGTAAGCAATTTCATTTCAAAAACCACATGATAAAATTTTATTTAAAGTTTTATGATGCACAAAATTTGTTTCAACTCATTCCAATTTGTAATTTTCCCCAATTAAATGTATTAGTGACGGCTTAAAATAATATTAAAATAATTAATTTCGGAAAAATTTTCAGAAAATTTGAAATTTCACTAGTGGATCAATAAACACCAAATACTAGCAATTTCATAGCTAGAATATGTATATTTAATTTTATAATAAAGATATTTGTATTTTGACTTTTTACCGAAAACCCCCTTATTTTACCGATTTTTTTTTGAAATTTCACCGAAACGATTTTCAAAACGTTACAATCTTCCCCCCTTAAAGAATTTGGTCCCCGAATTTAAATTAAAACTCCCCCTAAATACTAAAACATTTAAGCAAAACCATCAAGTCGTCGGGGCTCCGAAATCTTAAGTACATAAAACGCATCATAGCGCAATGCATGCGCATGAGTAATGAGCAGGTAACTCAAAATCAAAACTCCGTCAAGCATCCCGCAATCATCGGAGTCATGGTAAAGACACAAATGTCAAATCCAATACAAAACCAATATGATATAACTCGAAACTATACACGTAAATATCAGGAGGAAATGCATGCCAAATCTTTTAAGTCGCTGTGCAATGCGCATAACACTGCACAGTGGCGGACGTCTATCATAAGAAAATAACTATGTACATATATACCTTTGTTTGAAACGTACGTTCCGCCGTTTTGGGAAACAATTTAAAAGGGTTTCCTTATTTTAAACATTTCATGTCATATCAGACACGTGGGTAAATACTGAGACTATAGCTCGCTTTTTGAAAATCCCTTCAATAACTATCAACGAATGCAAAATATATTCAGGTACTGTCCTCTGACTAGTACTGCTCAGTATGAAAACACATAGCAAATATCATAAAAACATACTTCTGTATAAGAAATCAATCCCAAAATACGCATATGAATACTACGTGCGTCTGGTGCGCACGGAAATCAAAATCCATATATGTGTCATACATGCACACAGAAACAACATCTAAGTGTATCGGGTGTGCACGAAACATCTGTCATGGGCAACGTGGGTGCCTGACAGCAAAATCAGGTGCATCTGACATGCACGAAGAATCTCGATTTAGTGCATCTGGTGTGCACCGAAATCGCTTCTCAAAACATGCGCTCAACATACACGAAAATCAAAACCAGGTGCATTCATTATGCACGAAATCATGAAATCCAATATCAAGCGCTGAACATGCGCAAAATCCAATCAGGTGCACAGGGTGCACAAAACAAATATCGAACATCACAATCGAAATCGAAGTCTAGTGCATCTAAATGCACAACATACATAACACTGCACTGCAAGCATATATGAACTATACCGAGTGCAAAACCAAATCGTGTGCGTACATACGCACAAAATCAACTCAACTAAATGAAATCCATATAATCACAAACATGAGAAACCAAGGGATGAAAACTATCTCAAGTGCAACAACTGTGCAAAAATCGTAAATACTCAGTAGGTGCAACCATGGTCCATGGAAACGATATCATGAAATTCAATCATCAAAACCAAATCATGCGAATAAATCACCCAAAACATCAAAGTCAATAATGGCGGAATAGTACCGCTCAAGCGCATCCTCTAAGAATCTCGGCCAACTGTCGCGGTCACTAGTGGGACGTCTCGTCGATGATCATGAACTCTGGCCTGCTGGTGTGCGTAACAATGACCACTCCTGGGTCAAGGTCTTCACTGTGAATTACCAATCTCTCGGTCCATCGGCTCATCGGCCCTGTCAGGTGTGCTAACGGGGACGATTCCGTTCTGGCACTTCTCTGGTCATCTCTCGGTCAATCATCACGACCACTCGTAAGACAGCACATCACTGGCGTCGGCCTATGGCTCTCTGAATGTACGTGACACATCTGATCCTGGATGCAAGTATCATTGCAGCAGTGTCCTGGAAGGAATCCTGCTCACGGTCTCTTCCATGTCTCGTCTCTGCCAACTGTCCGGAAGTCATCGTCCTTTACTATATCTGCGTCTTGCTCTGGAACGACTGCATTCTCATCGCGACTCCTCTGGAAGGTATATCCAAGCACAATGCCTCGTCATGCGTATCGCATCTCTGATGTCGGCGAATTGGAACGTCGTCTTATCCAGATCTTATACGGACCTCTTTACTCCACTTTCTCTAATGTCGACTGCTTCGTACTCTTCTTATCGTGGCTACATGGACTGAGCTCCAACGGCTATCCTCGTATCTGGAGTCTCCCAAGAATGCATCTCACCACCTAGCATCCGAATGAAGTCGAACCATCCGATCGATTGTCAAAACCTCATAATCCCCCAAGAGCTCAACATCTTGGGCACAGTTTAATAGTATCGAATACATACCACAGCATCGGTGGTCCAGCCGTAGAAGGGCAAACCCAAGCCTCACTAATGGCGCCGTAGAACTGCCGCAAACCCGAAGGTTCAAAGGCTTACACACGGTCATTAAGTCGAGTTAGGGTTTCATTCTTCTAGAGGGTCCATAGAATTTCCTGTATACCCTTCCGAATACTTTAAACTTGGAATAATAGGCTTCTGACATTCGATCGTTTCTGTCGACTCCCAACGTCTCCGCGTGAAGTCGTCTCTAGCTGGAATCAATCTATCTGATGACCTCTCATAGGGTAGGCGAACGAACCACATGTCCTAGTCATTCATCCTTGGGTGACTAGCGACCTTCTATCATCTCTTAGTACAACCTATACTGCAATAGCTCCAACATATGGGGCGATATCTTATCGCTCGCAGCAACAACTGGCTCACTCATCTGCACGCTGAACAGTGCCTCAATCATCATGAGTAAGCAATACACCAACGGTCATCAAAATCTGGCTGGCCTCTATCATTGGCTCAATCCTCTAGTGTCGATCAGCACATCCGAGTAACCTCATAAAGGCGATCCGCCAAACGCTCGTGGCGCGGAAACACAGTAAAAAGACACATCTCCGCAATCGTGTGTCGCCGGAATTTCGCCCTGGTCAGTCCTCGTTCGTGACGAGCTCATGCTGACCGCAACTCTAGCTGTAGCTCTCCCTGCCCGTAATCGTAGCAGCAAAACCATAACTGGTACTGATGAGGCTAGATCGGAATGAATATAATACTGAGAAAAGAAATATACATGCTAAGGCTTCTTAAGTGGAGTAACGTATCGTAAATATGCCGCGGAACATACCTACAATACGTCACTCTACTTTAGTCACCTATTCCATCAACCAAGGGTCATCCTACGCTCCGAGGGTAAAACCTAACGCTCTGATACCAACTTTGTCACGCCCTGAAAGTACGGAACATGACCGGCACTTAAACTACGAACGTCTCGAGGCGTACGTAATCTAAGTGAGCCGAAAACCCAGAAATCCAAACCAAGAAAATTAGCAGAGTGAAGGAAAAACCAATTTAAATCAAGTAGTTTTAATAGCATAAGCCGAATTATGCGGTTTAAAAACATCAAATATTTCCCGAAAATTTCGGCAGATTCTCTTTTGTAAATACTGGCCCCCAAACGGGATACAACATGAATAGTATACGAAATCAATAAAAAGGCATCCCCAAGCAGGAGCTAGCTCTTCGTCAATAGACGGTCACAACCACACAAGCAATATCATATACAAAGCCAAGGGCGAGGATCAAAACTCAAAAGGAAACACAAAACAACAAGAATTCCACAGAAGTACAACGCGCGACTCTAAGGTCGAAAGAATAACATCACCGGTCTCTATCTCAAAAATAAATACATGTTTGGTTGATGGAACTTCTAGATACAACAGAATAATGATATACAAGATATATAATGGGGGTACGATACAAGTAAACCCACCTACTAGCAAATCACCCGAACGAAACTATGCCCGCAAGCCGTAAAGAACCCTGTACGGCAAACCTGCAAGAAACTGGGGCACAACGGGGGTGAGTTGCCAACTCGTGAATAGAAAAACATCTACGAATAGAAATCGCATAAATAACGCAACCTAGGTCAATGATCATAATATAACCTCAAATATATGTATACCATGCAGCCTATAACAATGGCTAGGGTAATATCTAACCCGAGTGTAATCTCATGTGCCCGTGTCAGTGCCTCAGGTAGCAATATATCATGTGAATGAGGTATGAATGCATGAAAACAGAATACATGTAAATGAAGAAACTGTTTTCATAATTTAGTGAGATTTCCTTTGTATTTTTAAAATGAGATATCATAAACGAAATCAGCATAAAACAGTGCCTAGCATCGGCACAAAACGTAATCCCAATATCTCGATATCTCTGTATCACAGTCTCTGTACCTCAATATCTCGATATCTCAATGTCTCAATCACAATATCTAGGGCGCCGTCAGTCCAGACCGGCCCCTACCATCCATCTCAAGACCACAACGGTATCCTCCGGAGATCCGACGCGTCGGGTAATATCACCGGTAGGTAGCGTTTCCCTGCCAGGCTCAACGTCAGCAACACGACCTTCTTGCCCCGGGGTACCTTACTGGGCCCACCATGTACCCGAATCGATTCATCCATCTCGTCGAATCGGGTCTCGAAATCCATCAGCAAACTCATGGTGGACGACTCATACATCATGGGAAAACCGCATTTTTATTTAAAAAGAGAGAAAGCAGTTTATATATGTTTTGCGGTTTTCCTCCAAATCCAGAAAATATCATGGAAATCCGAATCATCAATAGCATGTAAAACCATGAATATAAGCATGAGAATCCATGAATACGGCATAACAAAGAATAACAGTATGCATGAAGCGACAAGTAATAACTACAATATCTAAGCTGGCATATAAGGTATGTACACTAATATTATGTCAAACTACTAGCTTTCAAGCTAAATTAAGTAATAATATTTTCTAAAGTGTACGTGACATGGCAATTACCGATGAAGATGTGTGTGAGCCGGCAAGTAAGTGTATGTGGTACATACGCATCATCGGTAATGGTGCTGGTGTCCTAACAGCATAATGTCAACAATGCAATATGAAATAACAATGTAAGTATGCGATGCGGAGTGAGCAACCAAAATGAGCGGGAGCTAAATATTAAACAATGGTGCCATTTGAAATAACACGAATCGTGGGGTTTTGAAAATAGGGGCTACGGTGGTTTTTAAGAAAGGATACGTCTTTTGAAATATCCATAGATCCCTTGACCTGTCTTTTAAAATACCCACGATCCGCTAGTTTTGAAATAGGTAGGAGTCTAATCTAATCTAACAACTACACTAAACTATACGGCTGAACTAACAAGCTGAACTACAGGTAAGGAAACCGCCTATCATCTGAGTCGATACATATACATACCTGTATATGTATAGTCGGTGATCCCGCCTCAATAATATCATATCCGATACCATATCTATAATCAGGCATCCCAAGTAAAGAGTGCGGATCAATCATCAATATAGCTCGTACGTAAATCCGTCGTACGGCATCCCAAATCTGGGTACGGGTCAATATCACATTCATCATACTATTCACCTGGTATCCTCTTTATCAAATATCATGATCGGGGTACTGATCTACGTCTAGTACAATACTGATACCGCCTAAGTATGCATGCACATGTGTGAAACGCTGCGTCAAGGACCCGCTACAACGTCATGTCGTATCTCAAATACGAACCCTGCTATATCACCAATCTCACGGCCTCAAATCAAATCTCATCGACTCATCTTAAATCCCAAGTACTATCCTCATTATCCATGCATGCGTATATGAATGTACATATGTATAGTCCCATACCCACGCATATATACATATATACACATCCCAATCTGCGCACAAGAAAGTAAAGTATGCAAGTCTGTGTGTGCGTATGTGGGTATAACAACTACTCTGGGTTTTCTCAACTAACCCAAAGGTAACCCATGAACACATAAACATAACATGAATAAACATTCTCGTATCATAAAACACCTATATAAACATATATATATGAGCTACACTACGGACTGCGGGGGTGCTATACGCCATCCACCCGACTTCTCCCCGTAGATATAAATCTACTCACCTGGTCCTCGCTCGCCGGTGCCGACGTCGCCACGCGCTTGCTTGTCATCTCGAAGTCCACATGGGGGTACCTACATATCACAACGTATCGTATCGCATAAAAACCAAATCCGAAATCAATACGGTATATGAAAACCAATTCGGCACGCGTATCACGCAGAGGTCAAAACCTATCGGCTACGCATGCAAGAATAGCTAAAGCAACCCTCGATGTCGATCTACAAACGTCAAACCATCGAGAAAAACCCAAACACACCCATTTACGCATTCCCAAACACTAATTATAATATGAATTAGGTTGCAATTCACAAAAACCTCAAATTCACTTTAAAAGCCATTTTTCCGAAAATCAAGCAAGCAAAAATTAACCGTTTTAGTACAAAACTCGATATATAAACGAATCTAGCGGCCACAATATCCACTAAATATCATAACAAAGTCATATAAACCATTCCTATAATTTAATCTCATTAAATTTCATTAACTCCAAAATTCTAGTTTACAAACATATCAATTTTAACACTTTTTAAAGTAAAATTCATAATTCATCAATTAAGCTTAGTTTTGCATATACTATAGTATTAAACCAAAATTTATAATGTTAATAATGTCATGAAACCTTAATCATATTTTAATCTAAACCATTTAATAAATTTCCAAAAACCTAGTTAGCAAATTAGCATAATTTGAACAATTTTAAAAAAAATAATTAGTAACCTAGTAATTAGCTTTGTTTTAGCATGCCCACTAGATAATAACCACACAATTAGATCATGATCAATTGACCTAAACCCTAACTTAATATTCAAAACCCTTTCTTTAAATTTCAAACTTGAAATTTAAAACCCTAATTTAACACCTAATAGCTAGATTGAAGTAATTTAACAACAAATTAAGCATAACCTTATGATTATACCTCACAAGCTTGAGATCAAACTTGCAAAAATCTTAGCCTCCAACAATGATTTCATGCTCCAAGATCCATGCTTGAATAGCTAAAGAATAATGGGTAAAGCTTGGATTTAGAATTAGCTTTGAATTTTTGATAAAAAGGGTGGATTTTTGATAGAAATTTTGGGGATTTTGATGGAAAATGAGATGAAGAATTTGGGGCCTATTGTGGGTTCAGGTTTCGGCCAGAATTGGTGGGGATTGGGTGAGGGAGGAGAGAGAGTGAGGTGGGAAAAGTCCACACTAGTCAAAGTCCACTCTAATTCTATCATTTTCTACTCTTTTCTTTTCTTTTCTTTTGAAAAAAGAAGTGATTGGAGAGAGCGGGGGGAGGGCTGTCATGGTGGGGCCGGCCATATGGGGAGAGGGAGAGAGGGTGAGGTATGGGTGTGTGGGTTAGGAAAAAAGATAAATGTATTACCCCAACTCCCGTTAACACTAAATTTCACCGGAAAAAAAGCCTTTTTCTTCGATATTTTCTAAACCGTTTTGGCAAACGATTTCATTTCAAAAACCATATGATAAAATTTTATTTAAAGTTTTATGATGCACAAAATTTGTTTCAACTCATTCCAATTTGTAATTTTCCCCAATTAAATGTATTAGTGACGGCTTAAAATAATATTAAAATAATCTCCATTGCAGTGTCAGTGATAAAATCTCCATTGCCGACCTTGTGAGGACCAAGCCGGGGAAGAATGAAAGCAACACCGACTTTATTGCCCGATGGCGTAATCTCACGGTCAAGTGCGAACCGCCGCTGGAGCAGGACCAGTCCGTCAGCCTTCTCATTAGGAACCTCAGCAATTGGATGGTCCTATTCTTGTGTACAGCAGGCCTCAAAACATTTCAAGAGCTAACCAAGAAAGTCCAAATGCTGGAACGCTCGAAGCAAGAGTCCCCACCGGACTCTCAGAGAGACAAAACTTGGAAAAGCAAGCGGGACGACAGCCGTAGAAGCGGGAGTTCCAGTAGTACCAATGTCTTCAATGCATCCGACAATGAAGAAAAGCGAAGGGCGGGCGAATCCAAAACCAACCGGTCTCGAAAGCCATTGCTGGGAGGAGATGGGCCTTCCCTAGAGGAGAAGAAGAACAAGGTTTACTCTTTCAGAAGGGACAAGGTCCGTAAGATATTTAAAGATGCCTTGAACAACGGCCTACAATTGCCGGAGTCGAAAAGACCCCAAGAACCAAAAATGACCGACAATCCCCTGTATTGCCCGTACCACCGAGTAGTGAGCCATGCGATCGAGGATTGCTGTATCTTCAAGGACTAGGTCGAGAAGCAGTACAAGGCTAGAGAGATCGAGCTGTCCAAAAGCGTGTTGGTGAACAATCAAGTTGCAACCGCCAACTTTATACAGACAGAAGTTGAAGCCTTCTGGGAGCAGACAGCTGAACCCGCTGCCCTGACAAACGAAACTGACTCATCGCGGCCTCCGTGGAGTACGCACATATCTAATAAGACGAAGAAGATGCTAAAGCTGCTTCAGAAAGAGCCCAGGATGGAATGGGAAGGACAGAAGAAGCCTACCAGTCCAGCTGCCAATGCGGCTCCATCAGGCTCAAAATCCAAGAAGCTCAAGAAGAAGAAAAGTGCAGCTCGGCGCGAAAAAGAGTCTGCAGGGAGATCGACCATTCAAAAATATATCGATTTCCTCGAAGAATATGAACAAAAGGAAAGAACATTGATTCAATTGAAAGAGTTCTTCCCTGTACAAGCGACTGAAATTCTGGAGGAGTTAGAAGAAGACTCCAATGAAGAGATCCCAGTAGTGACCTGCTACGCCATCCATCTTGGCAGCGACTCGGAAGAGGAGCTCTGTTTTCCCGAAGAGGACGAGGAGCTCGCCACAACGGCCAATCAAATCCAGCTCAGAAGCGGCAGGGCTCTACCGCCAAATCAGGGCAACGCCCCAAAAAGGAAGGAAAAACAAGTCGCTAATGAAGAAGATGGCAGAGAACTGGCTGATGAAAACATAAGTCCTTTCTCGGTGGACTATAATGTCTTGGCACATCTTCGGAAGCTTCCGTCTCTCCTGAGCATCTACGACGCCTTGGTCCTATCTAAGGAGCTTAGAGATGTTCTCATTCACGCTCTACAAAACCCCGAGCGGTATCAGGCTCACTTTGCGGAAATTGATATGAAAGAAGCCCAGCATGCTTTGCATGCCGCCGCAGTCACATTTAAGGATGAAGACTTTCTACTGGGAACGGCTGAGCATAATCGGCCGCTTTACGTGACCGGGTACAGCAACGGAGATCGGATAAATCGCATATTAATTGATCCGGGGTCTTCAGTGAACATCATGAACTTGCGGACGCAGAAGAGTTTGTCAATGGACGTCCGACACCTGTCAAGGGAAAAGATTGTCATTCAAGGCTTCAACCAAAATTGCCAGCAAGTTCTGGGGTCCATAGCTCTGCCAATAAAATTCGGGGATCTGCAAACTGAAGCTAAAATATACGTGATCGACGCCGACACGTCTTATAAGATTCTCTTGGTGCGGCCGTGGCTCCAGGATTACGGCATCATTCCGTCAACTCTCCATCAATGCATGAAGTATACTAAAAATGGCGAAGAAAGACGCATTGACAGAGACATCCAACCGTTCGGTGTGCATGAAGTCCGATATGAAGATTCTTGGTACTTTATGAACCACCAAAATGCTAAGCCACAACTAACTGAGGATAGACCGGCCCCAAGACTCAAAAGCAAATTTGCGCCGGCTGTCACTTTCAAAAGCAAAAATGCCCAAGTGCGCCCGCATTTCGGTAGCGACACTAATGAGTCCGACGCTGGAAGTCCGTCCTTCCGTAAAACTCGCCCTCATTTCGGTAGCGATATGGATGAATCTGTCACTGAAGCCCCATCTAGCAATAAAATCCGCCCTCATCTTGGCAGTGACACTGAAGAGTCAGAGGAAGAGGACCTGTCGTGCAACAGCGGTGCAGATTAGACCCCCATGCAAAAAGCGAAACTACGAGAGACCCTCGAAATTGCAGAAGGGTCCCTAGCCGTCACAAGGGTGCCGGAGCAGATGTGCAAAGAGCTCGATGCGTTGTCAATCTCCACCGTGGACCAGCTGAAAACTTTCTACATCCCCGGGAGGAAAAATGGACAGAAGGGCATCCTGTTTTACGGGTCAACCCCCGTTGTGCTCCCGGACGATCTTTCTATCGCGTGCCTTCCCTATGAGAGAGACATAAGAGCCGTCCTCAATCCTAGATACTATGCGCCCGAGATGCGGGAATACTTTAAAAAGTGCGGATGCCGGTTATATCAAACGGAGTCCGAAGCAAAGTTTTACGAAGGGCTATGGCATCCACCCCAGGTCCGAGCACTCATCGATGGACGAATTCCAGATAAACGGGGCATAGGCTACGTTCAACCTGATTCCAAAGCGTGCTACATGATCCATGTTGGTGAGGCCAGCAAAAGATCAAATGATGATGACGAAATAGCCGAGCCAGATGAAGCTCCTCAAGAGCTCGAAGATGGAGGACAAGCAACCTTTGATGAGCTAACCGAGATTGACAGGAACGTCCGATAATCCAAGGCCGACCTACATCAGCTCACTCTTGTCGGAGGAAATGAAAGAGCAGATAATTGCCCTGCTGCATGAGTTCGTCGACTGCTTCGCGTGGACGTACAAAGAAATGCCTGGCCTTTCCCCTGAAGTAGCCGTGCATAAGCTGGCTATATCTCCTGATGCTAAGCCGGTCAAACAAGCTCCTCGAAGAATGAGAAGGGAGTTGGAAGAAAAGGTCATCGAGGAAACCAAGAAACTCATCGATGCCGGCTTCATCAGGGAAGAGAAATATGCGGACTGGATCGCATGCATAGTCCCAGTGAAGAAAAAAAATGGGCAGATCCGAGTTTGTGTCGATTTCAGGGACCTCAACAAGGCATGTCCTAAAGACGACTTCCCGCTACCGGTCATGGAAATGATGGTCGATGACACCTTAAATTACGAACTGTTCACCTTTATGGATGGCTCGTCTGGATATAATCAGATCAAGATGTCGCCTGAGGATGAGAAACACACAGCATTTCGAACCCCGATCGGAATATATTGCTACAAGGTAATGCCGTTCGGACTGAAGAACGCAGGTGCTACATATCAAAGGGCAATGACCGATATCTTTGATGACCTAATCCATAAAGTCGTCGAATGTTATGTTGATGATCTGGTTGTTAAGACTAAAACCAAGGCCGATCATATCCAAGATCTTAGGACCGTTCTCACCAGACTGAGGGAATACCATCTGAAGATGAATCCTCTGAAGTGCGCTTTTGGCGTGTCATCGGGAAAACTTTTGGGCTTCATAGTCCGACATCGAGGGATCAAAGTTGACCCATCAAAGATAAAGGCCATCATGGAGATGCCCCCTCCGAAGAGTCTGACGCAGCTAAGAGCTTTTCAAGGCAAGCTTGCTTATATACGGAGGTTTATCTCAAATTTATCGGGAAGGTGTGGGCCCTTCTCAAAGCTCATGAAGAAAGGAGCTCCTTTTATCTGGGATGCCGAATGTCAAGCAGCGTTCGAAAGCATCAAACAATACTTGTTACACCCTCCAGTGCTGGTCCCTCCCATTCTAAATAAACCGCTGATTCTCTACACTGCCGTGCTGGATGAGTCACTTGGTGCGCTCCTTGCCCAGAATAACGAGGAGGGAAAAGAAAATGCCCTCTACTACCTCAGTCGAACTCTAGTCGGGGCGGAACACAACTACTCCCCAATCGAAAAGCAATGCCTGGCTCTAATATTTGCTGTGAAGAAGCTGAGGCACTATTTGCTCGCTCATCGGGTTATGCTGATCTCCAAGGTTGACCCGCTCAAACACTTGATGACCAAAGCAAGCCTAGCCGGCAGAATGGCAAGATGGGCTGTCATGCGAGAAAGTCTGCAAGAGCTTGCCCTTTTACCCCTCAGAAAGCAGTAAAAGGGCAAGCTCTTGCAGACTTTCTCGCTGCTCATCCCATACCAGAAGGGTCGCCGCTAAATTGTGAGTTACCCGACGAACAAGTGCTGCACCTCGAGGAAGATGAGCCATGTTGGGAGCTCTACTTCGATGGGGCCTCATCAATAAGGAGTTCCGGCAGATCAAGCGTCCCGGAGGTAAAAGCGGGGATAGGATTGGTGTTCATCATGGTATCAATGGGAACCCTACGGTGTTCTTTTGCTCTCACCGAGCCTAGGACAAACAATGAAGCTGAGTATGAAGCTCTGATAGCTGGTTTGGAACTCGCCATAGAAATGGAAATCCTTCGGCTACGGGTTTACGGTGACTCCCAGCTTGTCGTCAACCAAGTAAGCGGCGACTATAAGATATACAAACCCGAGTTAGCTCGGTACAGAGGCCGGGTGGTGGAACTCATGAAATGGTTCACTCACATTGAACTAATGAGAATCCCCAGAGCGTTGAATGGAAAAGCCGACATACTCGCTCGCTTAGCCAAGGAGCTGGCTGATCCTGACATGGATGAAATTCTGATCACAGTCAGGAGCCGGCAAATTCTACCCCCTGTCTCTCTACGAGAAGAGGAAAGCGCGGAACAGAAGAGCAGTCCTGCCGAAGAAGCTTCGATCATCCAAGACAAGCCCGATTGGAGGGAACCCTTCATAGAGTACTTCCGATACGACAAGCTGCCCGAAGAAAAATCTGCGAGGATTCAGCTGAAGAAAAGAGCTCTCTGATACGTGTTTGTAAATAACACGTTATACCGCAGGTCATATGACCAACTCTGGCTCAGGTGTCTGTCATTGGCCGAAGCCCAAAAGGTCATGAAAGATGTTCACTCGGGCGTTTGCGGTGCTCACCAGTCTGGCCCCAAGATGCGACTTCAAATCAAACGGCTTGGGTATTACTGGCCCACCATGATACGGGATTGCGGAGAACATGCAAAGAAATGTCAGATCTACTAAATCCATGGTGATTTCATTCACAAGCATCCCAAACCGTTGCATCCTACGGTGGCGTCGTGGCCCTTCGAAGTCTGGGGCACCGACATTGTTGGCCCAATTGATCCTCCGTCATCTAAAGGCCACCGGTTCATACTGGCCGCGACAGACTACTTCTCCAGATGGGCTGAAGCTGTCCCGCTAAAAGAAGTCAAGACAAAAGATATTCTGATATTCTTCCAGCATAATATTCTATGCCGCTTCGGTACACCAAGAAGAATCATTTCTGACAACGGGCCCTCTTTCAAGAGCTTCAATGTCTCAAGGTTCGCTACTCAGCACAAGATAGACTGGAGATATTCCTCCATCTATAATCCAAGAGCCAATGGGCTAGCCGAAGCCTTCAATAAGACTCTATGCAAGCTCCTGAGGAAAAATGCTTCAGCCAACAAGAGAGACTGGAATCTCAAACTTTATGAGGCGTTGTGGGCATATCGTACCACGCACCGTACTCTAACTCAGTCCACTCCATACTCATTGCTCTTCGAAGTGGAGGCGGTCCTCCCCCTCGAAGTCGAAGTTCCAAGCTTAAGAATGGCCGTTCAGCACAAGTTGACGGAGGAGGAAAATGTGCTCCTTCAATTTGAAGAGCTCGATGCCCTCGAAGAAAAGAGGCTCGCAGTGCAGCAAAATCTGGAGCTATACCGAGCCCAAATGTCACGGGCCTATGACAAGATAACCCGTCTCCGCGCTTTCAAGAAAGGTGAATTGGTGTTGGTCCTCAAAAGACTGATCATCCCCAATCGACATGCCAAGGGAAAATTCGAGCCAAACTGGAAAGGACCATACGTCATCGAGAAAGTGTTCGACGGAGGATCCTACCAACTAATAAGTGCCGAGGGAGAAAGGCCCATGCCACCCATCAACGGCCGATATCTCAAGAAATACTACACGTGAATGCTCCAAGTCGCAGGAGAATTGAGCACATCAGCCCTACGGTTTGGATCATACATCCTGCAAAATCGTATACAATCCACGGGCATAAATGACCCCTATCCCTCCCAAATCCTGCCGGTGAGACTACTTTTAAAGTCTCACCAGCGGCAAAAAAAAGAGAAAGAAAAAGAGAAAGAAAAAAAAAAAGAAATAAAAGAAAGAAATAAAAAAAATAAACGGTATGTCCACAAGCAAAACGGGCACGGATGAAAACCCGAAAGGGCTCTGTGAGTAAAAACAGCAGGACTACCGGCGAGTCTGTGAAAACCCGAAAGGGTGCAAACTCGTGAAAAGAGATGAAATACACTCGCAAAGTCCTCTCGACCTTGTGAGGAGAAAACCTTGCGTGAGATCCTTACGACTCACAAAGGAGCAACACACTTAGGAATCCTCACGATTCCTAAGGAGAAAATACACCTGCGGGATCCTTACGACTCGTAGCGAGAAAATGCTTTTATGGGACCCTCACGGCCCATAAAATTGAAAAGCCTTAGGTGATAGGGACCCAAACCTGTCTCCTAAGCCATCGTTCCCCAACGGGCAACGGCAAATGATGAGTCGCTCCTGGCATTTCGCTTCAGTGTTAGCGGTGCTGATGCCGACCAAAAACCCAAATCCCAAGTCCTCCCAAGGCAAATGATGAGTTGCTCCTGGCATTATTCCAGTGCAGCAATGTTGATGCCAAACAAGATCCAAATTCCAAGTCCCCAAATGGCGAATGATGAGTCGCTCCTGGTACCACATTCCAGTGCAGCGATGCAGACGCCAACCAAAATCCAATTTCTTAAAATTCTCCCAGCCCTACGGTTGGTCCCCAAGTTGACTACCGTATACAATCCACGGGCTTAAATAATTCTCGTCATACTCATGCCCCACCACAATTACCAGTTACGCGGCTGGTCTCCGTCTTTGGAATTATGCTCCATTGAGAAGACCCACTCATGTGTCCTCACGATACATGAGGAGAACAAACCTTTGTGGGATCCTTACGACTCATAAAGGAAAAACACACTTAGGAGTCCTCACGACTCCTAAGGAGAAAATACACCTGCGGGATCCTTACGACTCGTAAGAAGAAAATGCTTTTATGGGACCCTCACGGCCCATAAAATTGAAAAGCCTTAGGTGATAGGGACCTAAACCTGTCTCCTAAGCCATCGCTCCCCCAACAGGAATAGGCAAATGATGAATTGCTCCTGGCACGCGTGCTTCAGTGTTAGCAACGCTGATGCCTACCCTAACCCCAAAATCCCAAACTCCAATCCAATAGACCCCTAAGTCTTTAAACTAGGGACAGATGACCCCTAAGTCGTTAAACTAGGAACAGATGACCCCTAAGTCATTAAACTGGGAACGAGGGAAATCTCCTCATGGCAGATGATGATTCGCTCCTGGTACCATATTCCAGTGCAGCGATGCTGATGCCAAACCAAAACCAAAATCCCCAAATCCTGTCATGACAAATGATGATTCGCTCCTGGTACCATATTCCAGCGTAGCGATGCTGATGTCAACCAAAATCACATCAAGTCAGCAAAACAACCAATGACCTCCCTGGCAGAATCAAATTCCACCTCGGAAACAAGTCAACTTCATCCCTGACACCGCAAGAAGCGGAGCAAGTCAAATCCAGAACCGACCGTCCACGTCTCTAAAAGGGCAGCACCGACCGTCCAAGTCGCTAAAAGGGCAGAACCGACCGTCCATGTCGCTAAAAGGGCAGCACCGACCGTCCAAGTCGCTAAAAGGGCAGAACCGACCGTCTACGTCGCTAAAAGGGCAGCACCGACTGTCCAAGTCGCAAAAAGGGCAGTATTGACCGTCCAAGTCGCAAAAAGGGCAGTACCGACCGTCCACGTCGCTAAAAGGGCAGCACCGACCGTCCAAGTCGCAAAAAGGGCAGAACCGACCGTCTACATCGCTAAAAGGGCAGAACCGACCGTCCAAGTCGCAAAAAGGGCAGTATCGACCGTCCAAGTCGCAAAAAGGGTAGAACCGACCGTCCAAGTCGCAAAAAGGGCAGTATCGACCGTCCATATCGCTAAAAGGGCAGCATCGACAGCCCAAGTCGCAAAAAGGGCAGAACCGACCGTCCACGTCGCTAAAAGGGCAGCACCGACCGTCCAAGTCGCAAAAAGGGCAGAACCGACCGTCCACGTCGCTAAAAGGGCAGCACCGACCGTCTAAGTCGCAAAAAGGGCAGTACCGACCGTCCACGTCGCTAAAAGGGCAGCACCGACCGTCCAAGTCGCAAAAAGGGCAGAACCGACCGTCCACGTAGCTAAAAGGGCAGCACCGACCGTCCACATCGCTAAAAGGGCAGCACCGACCGTCCAAGTCGCAAAAAAGGCAGAACCGACTGTCCAAGTTGCAAAAAGGGCCGCATCGACCGTCCATGTCGTAAAAAGGGCAGTGCCAGCTTCCCAAAAGGTGGGAACCGAATCAAGTCGCCTCCACGTGAAAGAAGATCATCAATTTCATGCACACGACCCATATATGTGGTGTACATTTATTGATGGGGGGCAATTTGTTGGGGTAAAAATTTACACCCCGGTTGACCAAGTCAAAATCAAAGTCAACCCCAAGCCAAGTGGGCCCAAGCCCAGATCCAGTGGGCCCATGCCCAGGTCGAGCCCGAACATGAAGCAGCCGGCCTCCCCCCATGCCAAGATAAAAATTTTGTAATAAATAATTTTGTTGCATTTCTTTTATTTTATTTTATGGATAAATGTCAAAAAATAGGCATAAAGCCAAATTTTTGTAAAGCCCATGGCTTATGTGCAAAAAAAAATGACACATGAGCCATGGGATAGGCAAAATACCATTTTATGAAGCCCAAGGGGCTATGTGTAAAGTGTATAGCCTATAAAAGCAAAGATAATGAAAATATCTGACAACTTTTCTCTCTCCAAAAATATTTAGATCTGAGATCTTTTCTCCTTCTTCAAGGTTCCAAAAATCTTCTTCTATCTTTTGAATTAAATCAAGAGTTTTACTCTTCATTTTATAAAACAAAATAGTTTTTCACCAACAAACCTACAAAGGGGAACTTGGATCTGTCACTAGATCTCAAAAAGGAGAGATTTTTAAAAATCCCATATCTCTTGATCTTCAAGATCCAGCCAACAGAAGAGGAAGAAGAAGAACCCCCTTCATTAACCTAAAGCATCTTAGGAGTTTAAACTCCACCCTATTTTCTCTTTAGAGAATTTCCAGGGCTAAAAGCCCCCTTTTCCTCGCCGGCGCGCTAGCGTTCGAGAGCAAAGCGCCCACGTGCCGACACGTGGCGCGCTTGCGCTCCAGCGCCCTGCGTTCGAGCGCAAAGCGCCCACGTGCCGACACGTGGCGCGCTTGCGCCCTGCGCTCCAGCGCAAAACGCCCACGTGCCGACACGTGGCGCGCTTGCGCTCCAGCGCTCTGCGCCCGAGCGCAAAGCGCCTACGTGCCGACACGTGGCGCGCTTGCGCTCAAGCGCCTAGGCGCTGACCCCACGCATCCTTTGGATGTCTTTTTCCCCCTTTATTTATATATACATGTATATACATACATATGTATACATATGTACACATACACATACTCCACGACACTGTCCCTGTTAGAAAAAAATTTCTAACGGGGCGCTGCCCCGCACCCCGCAAGGGGGCTGCTAGCCTCCTTGACCCCCAGCCCGCTATCCGGGTAGCGGGACCCCCGTAAAAACTCTGCGTGACTCCCGATATATCCAAAACCCCCCTTCAAAACACAACACACGTACACTGCACATCGAGTTCGTATGACCAGTTTAACCCGTCAATCGGAGGTTCCCTAGCTTCAAAGGCGAGGGGTAATTAACGGCAGTTTAGTCCGCGGCTGCCGGAGATTCGGATCCCCACAATCATTAAACCCCGGCCTACCCTAGGTAGGGAGAATCTATAGTACGCCTGACAAGCGTGCGTGTATTTCCATCTCAATGGGGTGACGAAAACACCCTACAATAGATAACTGGTTTTATTGTAAAATTGGGAACCGCGTGTTATGTTTTAAAAACTGGAATCATTTTAAAAGAGCGGTTTTCCCTTAATATGTCATATCACTATTCCATGTTGCATGATACACGGATATGCTTACAATTCTATTATATGTCGCATGCATCATGCTCTATGATATTTACGTGCATACAGACATTGATTATATCGGTGGACGAGATCCACATGCATACATACCTTGATTATGGTTGGACGAGATCCATATATATGCATTGATTATTACTGTTGGATGTTATCCACATGCATATAGGTATTGACTACCTTGTTGGCACATACAGACCCGGTCACCCTAGATATCACAGTATTACCTTTATGATATAGTTGACCTAGAAGTCTTGTTTATTCGATTTCTATCTGTTGATATTTTTCTACTCGCGAGTTGGTAACTCACCCCCGTTGTGCCACAGTTCTTGCAGGTTGACCGCTTGGATCAGTAGCAGCTTCGCTGGCACACAGTTGCATTCGGGTGTTTTGCATTGGTAGGTAGGATATTTGTATCATTCCCACTCTTGTATTTACATTTCATATTGTATCTAGTTAACTCCATCAATCAAAAATTCCTAACGCTTGCTCTTCCAACGGCCAAACTGCCTAGGAGGATTGCTTGAAGACGTCTTGTCCAGCCCCCGAAGGGATCGGAGACACAACAGTCGTAAGGCCACTCGAACAGCAAGATTGCCTATCGAGAAATACATCAGCCAACGCGACAGTACGACGGACAAAACCCTAGTACCACAGACCCTAACGGACCTTTGTCGTAAACAGCAGAGGTTAACTATGACGTTAGGATATTCTTGCGAGAAATGCTCGATTCGTCTCGACTCGCAAGGAAATTAGTGTCTTTGCGAGAACTTCTCGATTCGTCTCGACTCGTGAGGAAAAGCCTTAGGCAATGGGGATAAGAACCGGTTTCCTAAGCACTGGGGCCTTGCAAGTCGATCCAAAATGGGCTTTTGCATACTATTCATGGGCCACACTCTCCAAAATCGAATCTCGACAAGGAGGGAAACAACCGCTTACGGGTCCTCTCGACTTGTAAAAGGGAAAATTCTCTTGTGAGATCCTTACGACTCTCGAGAAAAAACGCACTTAGGAATCCTCACGATTCCTAAGGAGAAAATACACCTACGAGATCCTCTCGACTCGTAGGGAGAAAAGTCTTTATGAGACCCTCACGGCTCATAAAGTTGAAAAGTCTTAGGCAGCAGATCTGAACCTGCATCCTAAGCCATCACTACCCGTCGAAGATGCCAAAACAAGATGCTCACCCTATCATCTGCCGACTATGCTTTACTAAAGTAACATGCCAGCAACAAAGAAAAGAGAAGAAAGCGACAAGGAGAACATTTGATTCGCATTTGGTTGAGCGTTCGAAGCATACCCATTCATGCATGTGCAAAAGATTTGGTACATAAAATAAAACACGCTGAAATGAGGAATTTGTCATTCATACTTCGAAAAAGTTCTTACAATTATGAAAGCAATAAACGAAAACATCATCAAAATGATTACAATGGTAAAACCTCAGATCCAGGGCATGGATTGAGGAATTCAAAGGTGAGGCCGTCTAGGATCTTTCTGGCATTTCTGACCATTCTAGTGTGCATCCTCTCACGCTCACGAGTGTCGAGATCCTCGGCAATGTCCCCCTCCCTTTGATAAGAGGCGATTATCGTCGTCTGTTGAAAAACTTGATGCAGAATATCAATGAGGTTATCTCGCCGCTTCTTCGAGATCAGCCCCGACAGGTACACTGAATGCACCTTGTCTTCGGCATCATCCAGCGCATTAAGTGGCATGGCCTCTTGAAACCCCGGAAGTGCTCTCCAAATTGCTCCCACTACGATTTTCAAGAGAGCGGAACGGCGAGGAAGCAGCCAACCGACGCGTGCATATAGACGACCCATAATCTACGCACATTGGGCATCTGTAAACACTTGGTTTTGGCAACGGCCCTGTACGCGGATATCCTCATAAGTAATGAACTCGTTCAGACTGTATAAATGAACAGCCATAGCGCCTGAAAAGAAACATCATTAAAAGATTAGTAATGAGGAAAAACAGGCACAGGGATTTAAACAACTCTTGATATCCCCATGGAGAAAACAAATTCTAATTATGACACCTAACAAATTTGAATTTGCGAAAAATCCTATAAAAAATGGGAATCTCAGTTAATGAGCGACCCCTCAGGTCTAGGAGTTAAACTCTTTGAGAGTAATGCTCTGCAGACAAGAATGACACCTGTCAAAGTCAGTTATGAGGGGAATTTAAAGAAATTTCCCGAGAATGCTAAGAGCCTTCCTCTGAAAAATAAAAAAAATGATGATAACAAAAGAGGACATCAGAAAAATTGAAATCAAATTTTCGTGTGTGTGTATATATATATATATATATATATATATATATATATATATATATGAATTAAAATTCTAAGATTTTCAAGATCCACGAATAAACTCTTCAGAGTTTTTCATGATTTGAAAAGAGCAAAGCTCTATCAATGAAACCATAAATGGGTTTTCTTTAGATCAAAGATCTATGAAGAGCAAGGCTCTGTTAATGAGTAAAACCCTAATTTAGTGAAAGTTTTAAACTTTACCTAAGTTTTAACAGAGTTTTGACTCTTAAAAGGTTCTTAAACAAAAGAGCAATGCTCTGAATGCAAATTCTCAATAAGGAGATGAACAATGGTCATCTCAGAGGGCCAAAGGCCTTATTTATAGGTATCGAGAGCCATTTCAACTTCCAAAAGTTGATCCAACGACTGAGATGCTACCACCGCCAAACTCACGTATGGGCCACGTAAGAGCAACGGTGGGGGGGCTTTTGTTTCCTCAATCAGAGCAAAGCTCCGTTCAAATTCCGAGATTTGAAATGAAGCGACGCTTCTGTTCACCCCAAATCAGAGCAAAGCTCTGTTTTAAAATTCAAAATTCAAAAATTGAAGCAACGCTTCAGATCCAGCGCTAGGCGCGCTGCGCGCCACGTGTCAAACACGGATGCGCTAGCACCAGGTGCGCTGCGCCCTAGGCCGTGCACCATGAGTGCACTAGCGCTAGGCACGCTGCGCGCCACGTGTCAAACATGGGTGCGCTAGCGCAGGCTGCGCTCTGCGCTGCGCGCCACGTGTCAAACGTATGTGAGCTAGCGCAAGGTGCGCCAGCGCTGGAATTAAAAATTCCCCACCGTTAGATCAAAAGATCTAATGATAAATCATTAATTGATCAGAATTAAAATTCTGTTATGAAAAGATTTTTCCAATCTTGTTAAAAACAAGAAGATTGCTTTCTGTAAAACAGAAGCCCTGGGATCAAAGATCCAATGGTGGGGAAACATCCCCAAATCAATCAGAGAAAGATCTTTTTAACTAATTCAACAAATCAATTTTCCCTATATAAAGGCCCCAAGACTTCAAGTCTGATATAGAGAGAACCCTCTGCAAATTTTAAGAAAAACTCAAAGAGCAAACTCTTAGAAAAAAGAAGACCATTTCTTCAAGGTAAAGAATTAATTCTTGAACAACAGAGATGAAATCATCTCATTAAAAAAGAAGAACTATCTTCTAAATAAGAACATAGATCTACAAAAGACCAGGGTCTTTAATAAAAAGAAAAAGATCAAAAGATCATAAAAATAAAAGAAATGTGTACTTCATTCACAGATCATTGATCTACAAAAGCAAAGCCCTTTTATAAACAAGAACTTTTGTTCTTGAATTTTGAGGCAAAGTCTCCTTTAAAAGAAGAACATAAACTTGTTCACTGATCATAAATTTGATCAAATGCGCTTTGCGCTATTGAAAAGTGCCTTGCACTCATAAACTGCGCTTTTGCGCTCCTTGAACCGGCGCTCAGCGCCAAAACATGCCATGTGTCAACCATAGACACAACTTGCGCTTTGCGCTTCTGAAACAGCGCACTGCGCTCATGGACTGGCCCTTAGCGCCAAGCGCACCACGTGTCACTCACTGGTGCGCCCCTAAATCAGTGCAAAGCGCTCATAAATTAAAAGCGCAATGCGCTAATAAACTAGCGCTTAGCGCTAAGCGCAACACGTGTCATCTTCGTGTGCGCGACCTGACAAAAGCGCAATGCGCTCTTTAATTGGCGCAAAGCGCCTGGCACGCCACGTGGCGCACTATCAGAACACACATCGTTCTGATGAATGCTATGCATTCAATACAAGACAAAAGATGTCAGAACCCAATGCTTAGCATTACCAAAAGGGTCAAGACCAAATAAAGGCTCAATAGCCAGAACAATAAAATGTTAAACATTTTAATTGGACTTAGCCCAAGATTGGCCATAAGTCCTCAAGTCATATCAACTGAGCCCATATGCTCATAAACCTTTTAACAGACTTTAGTCCCAAATTGGACTATAGATCTCCCAACCAAAATTGGTTCAAGGGTACATCTCTGAACTCCTCTGATATTTGTCGTTGTAATCCTTCAACGTCTTCAGAGAGGTGACGGGTCTCGACAGCCATACATTCCACAGACTATGATGTCTTTAAACTACGGACTGTGGGGTCCTTAAACTCATGGACTACGATGTCCTTAACCTGGACTGTGGGGTCCTTAAACCTATGGACTACGATGTTCTTAACCTGGACTGTGGGGTCCTTAAACCCATGGACTATGATGTCCTTAATCTCGGATTGTGGGGTCCCTTTAAACCCACGGACTATGATGTCCTTAACCTTGGACCACCATGTCCTTAAACTGGTAATCGACCGCAATGTCCCTAAACTAAACAATAGAGTCCAAATGCTCTTTTGTTGGATCTAAACGATCCTGTTAAGTTGATCTTAGTTTAAAATTAGACTAACGTATCCTTAACAAACGTTTAAGTTGATCTTAGTCTCAAATGAGACTAACGTATCCTTAAACCCAAATCAATACCCAAATCTAAGAAAATACGGATTTGGACTAATCCACGCCCTACGAGCGACAACATAAATTAGTGTTCGTATACAATCCACGGGCAACCACAAACAAAACAAACACCCACGACACGAAGTGACCATCTGGAGAAGGAGAAAGTGGTTACCGTGATGCGGTAGCGTAATTAACTGTAGGGGCTTACGCCTGCAGGGAAGAGCATCCCCATAATCAAAAACCCCTCAAACGAGAGGGAATCTGACGAAGTCTGCTACATCGGCCTTATCCGTTTAAACCTTCGATACATGGTACCATAAATCAACTTGGCATTTTCGGAGAGGTGGACAGATAGCACCAATTGGCATCTGCCCCAAATTTCAGGCCAGACGAACCTAAGTGGTTGCGTCTCTGTGTTCGGCGGGGAACAGCGGCTGTGGTCGTTCCAAACCTTTTGACTCGCTTCCCTTACTATATTGTCCATCTGTTCTTCAAACGAAAGACTCGGTATTTTTATGGCGTGATCTCGTTCTGGTTCAGCGTCGGCGTCTTTTAAAAGATCATCCCCTTCTTCATCAAAGTCATTTATGACATGGCAGCCATGGAATTGCTCTCATTTCTTGGACTGGACATATCCAAGCCCGATCGCTTCCATTTTCCATTGGGCAATTTTCGTTGAGTCCCGGGGCGTTCCAAATCCTGTTGTAGAACTGAGCTTGTATAACAGTCTGTTTGAAAGGTACGCCTTAGCATCTTAATAACATTCTCAATCCCTCCGTGTAGTATCTGGACAGACGGATGAGTTGGAGCCTGTCGAGCGCAAAATCAGCACTATGCCAGACTTCTCTTTCGACTTTAATCTCCGCGGATCGATAGAATAGAATCGCCTTTTCATCTCTTTGCCTGGGAAGGACATAGAATGTCTGCAGTTCTTGCACACTATATGTCTCAAGCGCATCAAGCTCTCTACAGTGCTGCCGCGGAACCATGGCGATTTGCAAACTCTGATCATCTCCAGTGAGAGCCTGCATTGATGGATGGACCGATAACACTGTGTTGACTTCGTCTTCAGAGTCACTGCCAAAGACCAGAATAGGGCTAGATGGTCCCGACCTGTTGCATTGGGGAAGCCCCGAATAGACTATCTCTTCTTCCTCCTCGGTATTGCTCTCGAAGACCGGAATAGTGGTGATAGCTTTTTGCTTATTCTCTGGTTTATGGCATCATTCCGTGTCTTCAAAGTCTGGTAGGAAATACTTTGCATCTTCGTACTTTCAGACTTCATTTACGGAGAATGGGTTTAGTTTCCCCGTCACGGTATACTCGAGACCATCTTTGAAATACTTCATACACTGATGTTGTATAGAAGGGATGATGTTGTACTCGTATAACCAAGGCTTGTTGAGTAAAGCGTTGTAGCAGGTCTTGACGTCAATGACATGAAATTTGATGTCAGTGACAAGCAGCCCAAAGCGTAACATCGGTATTATAGACCCGAGCGTCCGTGATGACTAGGAGTCGAACCCGGAGATGGTGATTTTATCCCGAGCGAGGTGTTGAACGCTCATGCAGATTTCTTTTAGCACCCTCACATTTAGGAGGTTGACAGAGGACCCGTTGTCAACTAAGATCTTCCCTATTTTGATGTCATGGCAGCACCTAGTGACATACAGGGGACGGTTGTGTTCGCACGTTCCGAGGAGGAGATCTTCATCGCCGAAAGTGATGTCAGCTGTGTGCACTTCTTCCAGCTCGTCCTTCATCTTTTCTTCTGCAAGGAAAGCTTGAAACTGCTCAGGCTCTTGTAATGCCCTGATCAGAGAATCTCGTGCCTCTTTAGACAACAGAAGGGCATTCAAAATGCTTAGCTGTGAGGGTATCTTCCTCAGATGTGCCAGGACATTGTAATCCACTTTGTTTTTCTTGGGCGGGTCCTTAGCTGCCAGCTCTTCGACGACTCGATCATCGAGGGAGATATCCTCAGGGACTTTTTCCTTCTCCTTATCTTTTTTGTTCGATCCCTTGTTTGTAGGTTCGAGATCCTTTTCGGGCAACGTACGATTACGCAGCTGAATGTTTTCACAATTCTTTATCTCTTCCTCTTTCCCTGAGGTGGATTCCTTGAAAAGAGGGCCGAAGGCTATTTCTTCGTCAGAATCGCTTCCGAATGTGAGAACTTGTGATCCCCCGGTATCAACCATGTGACAGTTGCCGGCAGTTCTTTTGCGCTCATCCGTTGTGCTTCTATGCTCCCGACGAGTTTTGCGCTTCATCCACTTGAAATGTTGTCGGTGAGCAACATATCCCTGCCACCACTTTTTGAAGGCCATGCATTCTTCGGTAGGGTGTGCAATCCTCTGATGGTATAAGCAGTAGTTAGGATGTACATCCGCTTCGTCAGGGTGTATACCGCCAGGAGTATTTGCTTTGAAAGATGGCAGCCTCATTCCCATTAACATGGCTTTATCGAACTGTTTCCTTGTCTTAAGACTGCTTTTGTTTGCCGCGGGCGTGCTTTGATCTGGTTAGGGTGCTTTGTGATTTATCCCTACCATGACTTCTTCAACTTGATGCTGACGCCTGGCCCTTTCGAATATTGCCCTTTCACGCTCTTGATCAGATTTGCTCTTCTGACGGGCTTCGTTCAGCAGCATGTCAATCATCTCGTCTGACGGTTCCAAGGATTTTGGGACCGATCCTGCCCCCAGCTTCTATATTACCTTCTGATGCCGAGTGAGCTTTTTCATCATTTATTGGTGAATGAGAGATCATGTGACAACTTTCCACATAATCCTCGGGTTCTTTTGACAAATCTTCTCTCTCATCATTATCATTATCCTGACCCTCAAGGATATGGCTGAGAAACTCTTGGAGTGTGACCGGGGTTCACGCCTTCTAGTTATATTCCTCCAATACGTCAATATGCCTTTGCAGGTCCGTGTGCTTGTCATCAGGCTGTGCGGGCTTCTTGGTCTTCTTCTTTTTCTTTGAAGACTTTGACGGCTGGGCCTGGGTATTTGGCCTATTGCTATCAACTCTCGGTGTTGGGTACAGTTTCAGCATTCCCTCAATTATCTCGGGTTCCAACGGGCTTTTCCATCTGATTGCCGGACATGCCTAAAGATCTTTGAGCATTCTCTTAGTCTTGTCTGAAAGAACAACTTCCCATGGAGCTTCCTCTATAAATGAGCATGATGCCACCGGCGTGTCCACCATTTTAGGAGCGTGCGGTTGTGGCGGGTTTACCCTCCAGTTTTCAGACGGTGCGAATTTGCCTTGTTGGTGCTGGTCCTCAATCCAATTTTTAAAGACGAAGCAATTTTCGAATGGGTGGCCCACTATTTGGTGGTAGGAGCAATAATTGGGATTATTGACGTCGCCCGGTTGCAGTGGGCGTCTCGGATCTGATAGAGTGATGAGCCTATTACGCACCGCCAGTTCGAACAGTCTTCTCGTTTTATCCTGAGGGAATGAGTAAGGACGTCTTAGCTTTTCTTTGAGTGATCGTTGTTTATCGTTTTGGCGAGCAGCTGGTTTCGGATCACTTGGCTGTTGCTGAGTGTTGGCGACGAAGGTCGCTTTCCATTTTCCTTTTTCATTTCGAGGCTCCATTTTTTAGGAGGACGGTCTATGGCCCATCTGGTCCATTTGAGCCAGCTTGTCGATCAAGGCTTGGAAAGTGGTCAGCTTGAAAAACATCATAAATTGGGATATAGTCGCTTGCGGGTCAAGGGGACCTACGAACATGCCCACGGCAGGAGCTTCTTCTATGCATTGTTCGCACCTCGACCATAGGTTCCGCCACCGAATTGCATTCTGAACCCAGGTCTCTCCCGGCTTCACTCTGGCGTTGATCAACGCCGTGATTGGGGTGTGTTCGCTAGCGCTTGCGAAACGCTGGGTGAATAGCAGCTCCATTTCTGTGAATATTTTGATGGAGTCATTCGGAAGTTCCGAGTACCATTCGATTGCCGTCTTCGCTAAGCTGTTGACGAATTGGCGAAGCAGCAGTTTGTCGTCACCTCCAGTATTTCCGCATAGAGCCCTGAACTGAACGACGTGCTGATGGGGGTTTCCTGTCCCCTTATATACGTGAAATTTAAGGATCGTATATCTCGGTGGGTACTTAATTTGATCATACCATCCTGGATAGGATCGCCCAGTTCTGACGACTTGGCCGGCAGCTTCGCTTGCCTGATGAGCTCGTATTTGTTGAGCTATATAGTCATCAAGCGCGGCTTTCGAGATCATCTCCTCTCTGGCTGTTGATAGTGCCGAAAGAGGGTTTTATGTCTCCCCTCTGTCGTCTTCAATGATTATTGGGGGATCTTCGGCTGGAGGATCCGGCTAGATCATCATGCCCACCATATCTTGGAATAGATGCGCCATTTGTTTTATATTAGCCGCTTGTTCCGCGGCCTCTTTATCTTTTTTCTCAAGCATCCTTCGTAGGAACTCGGCGTCGGTTTCTTGTTCCTGACGTTGCTCTGACGACGCTTCCAGGCTTTCCTTTTACTCAGTGAGTGCGGCCATCTTTGTCAGCATCTCCTGAAGTTTCTGTTGTTGCTCTTGAGCCTTTGTTATGGACCGCATAAGTGGTCGATGACCCCCAGAAGCACGGCTTTCCTCTTTTCCGGAAGCCATATAGACGATGTGCACTTTCATGCCCCCAGACTTGGAGCGTTTAGGTTCAGTGCCCTTGAGATCTGTCGCAGGCTTGGGGATCTTCTCCGGCCTTCTCTTTTTATGGACGGTCGAGGTTAAGGGGGCTGCAACAGGCACCCCTGCAGAAGACACCTTCTGTAGCATGGCGGCGGGATGATCTTCCTCTTGCCGAACCTTCATTTTCTTCTGTCGGCGGGAGTAGTCTTTGTCGATTACAGAGTCTTGGACTCTTCGCCAGACCCTATGAATTTTGGAGGATGGCCGCTGAGGGGGATACTCCGGCTTCGCCTTAGTAACATTTTCAGCGGGTGGAGGAGACCTTTTTAGTACGGCAATTGGAGAGTTCTTGCGCACCCTCCTGAGCGGTTCAAAGTTGTTCCCAGTTGGAACAGTAGCATCAGTTTCTACCGTTAGAGCTGGTGGGGTAAGTCTGGAGGGGGAACTCCCCCCAGCTTTCCTCACTCGGTGTCAATGACGTCGTTGAGCATGTCGTGTAGCCGGGATCGCCTCTATCGTTGTCGAGGTAGCTTCGTCGTTGAGCATGTCGGTGTCAACCTTTCGAAGACTGACGTCCGTTGAGAGGGAAGATACAACCTGTCGAAGACTGAATTTCGGGCAGGGAAAGCACTTGTGACGACCTCACCCAAAGCAGGAATTGGAATGGCCAGTCTTGCAAAGACCGATCCCTTAGCAGGAAAAGCCCCTTTGATGACTTCGTTTACCGGAGCTGGAATGGCTATTCGTTTCGGGATAACTCCTTCAGGTATTGCAGGCCTCCTTACGGGCGCACTGGAGTTTTGGCTCAGCCTATCGAAGACCGAGGCATTAGAATTGGACGACCCGTTGAGAGGGGCCGTGGTAGTTGCAAGCCGATCAATGACCGACTTCTTTGGAGCGTCCTGTGATGGCATCGGGACGCAGAAGCTTTTTGGAGGGATCATGGTGCCGAAGAACAACCCAGTGGTGGCCTATGTCACCTGTTCCACTGGCACTGCGAAGATGGAGGCCGCTTGGGGCCCATAATTTACTCCTCCCACAAGGACAGCGTGGGAGTTGTTGCAATTGGTGCAATTGGAAGCCATTGACGCCATCTTCTCTTCTGCACGGAGCAAGACACCAAATCTTAGTATCTCGAATCCAGGGGCAACTATATTAAACCGTGATTCATTCGCGAACACGACACACGAAGTGTGGAGTGGAAAGAGGAAAAGGTCCCATCGGGCGTGCCAGAATCTGTTTACCGCCGAAAGACGCGACCGGGACGTTGGGACGTCCTGCCTGAATTTAGGGACAGATGCTATTGGGATTTATCTGTCCACCTCTGCGAAGATGCCAAGTTGATTTATGGCACCGTGTATCAGAGGTTTGGACAGATGCGACCGTTGTAGCAGATTTCTTCAGATTCCCCCTCATTTGCGAGGGGTTTTTTGAATGTGGGGACGCTCTTCCCTGCTGGCCCCCCGCAATTAATTATGCTACCGCATCACGGTAACTACTTTCTCCGTCTCCAGATGTTCACTTCGTGTCGTTTGTGTTTGCTTTATCTTTGGTTGCCCGTAGATTGTATACGGAGACTAATTTGTGTTGTCGCCCGTAGGGTGTGGATTAGTCCAAATACGTATTTTCTTAGATTTGGGTTTGGTTGATTTAAGGATCGTTAACCTCGTTTGAGATTAAGATCAACTTAAATGTTTGTTAAGGATACGTTAGTCTAATTTTAGACTAAGATCTACTTAACAAGGTTTTAGGATCATTTTGGTCCAACAAAAAAGCATTTGGGCCTTATCATTTTAGTTTAAGGACGTTGCGTTCCGTTATTAGTTTAGGGACGTTTCGGTCCGTTGTTAGTTTAAGGACTTTACGGTCCATTGTTAGTTTAAGGACTTGGCGATCCAAGGTTTAAGGATATCATAGTCCATAGAGTTTAGTTTAGGAACGTTGCGGTCCATTGTTTAAGGACATCATAGTCCGTATTTAAGGACATCATAGTTCGTGTTTAAGGACATCATAGTCCATATTTAAGGACATTATAGTTCGTGTTTAAGGACATCATAGTCCATAGAGTTTAGTTTAAGGATGTTGCATTCCATGTTTAAGGACATCATAGTCCATGGGGTTTTTGTTTAAGGACATCATAGTCCATTAATTTAAGGACATCATAGTCCATAGAGTTTAGTTTAAAGACGTTGCGGTCTATGTTTAAGGACATCATAGTCCGTGTTTAAGGATGTCATAGTCAGTGTTTAAGGACATCATAGTCTATAGAGTTTAGTTTAAGGACGTTGTGGTCCATGTTTAAGGACATCATAGTCCATAGGGTTTTTGGCTCATCAGTTTGAGGTGCGCCAAGAGTTATTGGTTATTGGGACCCTCCACCTCTCTGACGACGTTGAAGAATTACAACGACATGTATCAGAGGTGTGAAGAGATGTACCCTTGAACTAAATTTCAGATTGAGGAATTACCACTCCTGAGCATAGAGGCTCGGTTTAATCTCAAGAAGGACTTAACCAATTTGAGGTTGAAGTTGGCTCCTTAATATATTTTCAGCGATCATGTGCTCCCACGTGATAGTTTGAGGCAGTGTTAAATACTGGAATTTAGGAGTGCCCATATGTTGCACGTGATGCTTTCAAAGGTGGTGGTGTTCATTTGGTTTTATTCCCCATCTTTATATAAGTGTTAAACACTTTATTCTTGTGGCCATCACGTGTGAGCACGTGAGGCGCCTCAGAGCTAGACATTGTTTCCTTGGGTTTATTCCTTTTTCTTTTTAAAAGTGCCAGGCACTATCAGTGGGGGGTCACGTATGAACACATGATCTTTCTTTTGAGTTCATCACAGGTGATCACGTGTGAACACGTGATCATCAATATGCATGGAATGCCTTCTCTAAGTTTATAAGAATTTAATTCTTTGGACTTAGTTCTTCTCCTAGATTTTGGATCTGCATGGCAGAGTCTCCCTAATGAGAATTAAATTCTCAACTTGTGGAGAGGTCTGCTTCTGCAGATCTTTCACCAGAAGGAAGAACTAAGTTCTTATATGAAGGGTTAAATCCTAGTTTTATCAGAGGAATTAAGTTCCTATATACCTTTTGGGAGAATTAAATTCTCTGAACTTAGATCTTCCCCTAGGTTTTGGATGTGCAAGGCAGAGTCTCCACGATGAGAATTAAATTTTCAACTTGTGGGGAGACCTGCTTCTGCAGATCTTTCACCAGAAGAAAGAACTAAGTTCTTATACAAAGGATTAAACCCTTAAAGAAGAGATGAGACAGTCTTTATACTTTCTTCTCACCTAGTTTTGTTTTGAAAAGTGAATTCTTCTCCCTTCTGAGAATTGAATTCTCTTTCCTCCCCTCCCCCTTTTTATCTCTCTCTTTGTATCCTTCTGTGTTTCTTTGTGTTTCTCTGTGTCTCTCTCTTTTTCTCTTCAGTCTCGAGTCCTTTATATAGCAGAGGCAAGTTTGTTGATTTTTGTTACGGAAATCTCTCATTGAGAGTTTTTTGATTAGTTCGGGGATTTTATCCACCGTTGGATCTTTGATCCAGGGACCTCTGTTTTACAGAAGACATTTTTCTTTTTATTAACAAGATTAGGAAAATATTTTCGCATATAGAGCTTATTCTGTATCTTGGTGATTTTAAATCACCATTGGATCTTTGATCCAACGGTGCTCTGATTTACAGAGCACAATCTTTCTTGTTTAGAAATATTGGGGGAAATATTTTCCCATACAGAGCTTATTCTGTATCTTGGTGATTTTTAATCACCATTGGATCTTTGATCCAACGGTACTCTGATTTACAGAGCACAATCTTTCTTGTTTAGAAAGGTTGGGAAAATATTTTCCAAATAGGATTTGGATCCTTATATTTAGAATTTAATTCTATCGGCTCAGAAAACATTGGGAACCCTCACGTGTAGTACGTGACCCATAACTTTAGGCTGGTTTGCTTAGATGCAGCAGTCCCAGAGAAGAGCATCACATGTTGGCACGTGATGCGCCTTCTGGCCTGTTCATGAAGGCGCCTATATATCTTGTATATAAATGCTCACGTATGGCACGTGAGGCTCAACTTCAGCCTTATTTGTTAAATGTAATGTCCATAATTTTTTCTTCAAGGCGCATCACGTGCGGGCGCGTGATGCTCCATTTGGGGGAATTTTTCCATCGCTTTTGGTTCATTATTTATTTTTTTTTTATAAGGGAACACACTTATCCTTGTCATACCGGACCAATCTGTAGGTTTCGAAGTATACTGCGATACATCCGGTAAGAGATTAGGATGTGTTCTACATCAGCACGGAAGAGTTATGGCTTATTCTTCTAGACAGTTAAAGATTCATGAGCGCAATTATCCGACGCATGATTTGGAGTTGGCAGCCGTAATCTTTGCTCTTAAGATTTAGCGCCATTATTTACTTGGTGAGCGAGTGGACATATACACAGACCACAAAAGTCTGAAATATGTGTTTACTCAGAAAGAACTTAATATACGGCAGAGATGATGGTTAGAATTCATGGCGGACTTTGACATCAACCTGCAATATCACCCAGGGAAGGTGAATGTGGTACCTGATGCCCTTAGTCGCCAACCATTAGTATTGAATCTCACCGCACAGTAGAAGCTTCAACAAGACTTACATCAAATGGAGATTGAAGTGATCATGCCAGGTAACGCTTCAAGTTTGATGAATTTACAAGTTCAATCTACCATTATCAATCATATCAAAGCAGCTCAAGCAAGTGATACTAAGTTGCAAAAGATCAGAGAACAAGTGGAGAATGGACTCAGAACAGACTTCGTTATACATGAAGACGGATCTTTGAGATACGGCAACAGACTATGTGTACCAAAAAGTTCTGTTCGGGAAGAGTTAATGAAAGAAGTTCATAGCTCTCCTTGTTCAGTACACCCTGGAGTTACAAAGATGTACAAAGATCTGCGTCAAAATTACTGGTGGCATGGAATGAAGCGTGAAGTAGCCAGAAGTGTCGCTAAATGCTTGGTGTGTTAGCTAGTAAAGGCTGAACATCACAGGACTGCTGGATTACTTCAACCGTTACATATCCCAGAATGGAAGTGGTAACACATCACGATGGATTTTGTGACTGCACTTCCTCGCAGCATAAAGGGTAACGATGCGGTATGGGTTATTGTAGATCGACTCACAAATTCGGCTCACTTCATCCCATTTCGAGTTGGCCAATCTACTGAAACATTAGCAAAGAAGTACATGGAGGTAAGAATCTAAGTAAGATTTTAAACTCTTCAAATATGTACTATCTCTGATACCCATGAACTCATACAGGAGATTATGAGACTTCATGGAGTACCGGTCTGCATTTTCTCCGATCGTGACACCAGGTTTCGATCGCAGTTTTGACAAAGTCTGCAAGCGAGCTTGGGAACAAGTCTGAACTTCAGCACGACTTATCATCCACAAACTGATGGTCAATCTGAACGAACTATTCAGATCTTGGAGGATATGCTTAGAGCGTGTATGCTAGACTTCGGAGGATCGTGGGAAGATCACTTACATCTTGTGGAGTTTTCATACAACAACAGCTACCAAGCAAGCATCAGAATGGCACCTTTTGCAGCGCTATATGGAGGGAAGTGTCGATCGCCATTAAGTTGGGAAGACATCGGAGATAGTGACCAGAGATGATTGTAGAAACCGTAGATGTGGTCCACACTATCAAGGAAAGAATGCGTATAGCCCAAGATCGACAGAAGCACTGGGCTGATGCGAAGCGACGTCATTTGGAGTTCCAGCCGAGAGAACATGTATTCTTAAAGATATCTCCCAACCGTGGAGTGATTCGATTTGGAAGACGGGGTAACCTCGATCTGAGATATATTGGACCGTTCGACATACTCGAACGAGTCGGTGAATAGACTTACCGCTTGGCACATCCATCTTCATTGGAAGGAGTGCACAATGTATTCCACATATCCCAACTCAGAAGGTATGTGAGTGACCCCAGCTATATTCTTGATCACTCTGAGCTCACTGTATAGCCCGACTTATCTTGTGAGCAGCAACCTGTTGAGATCCTGGACAGGAAAGTAAAGTCACTTCGGAATAAGGAAGTCAACTTGATCCGAGTGATGTGGAGAAGAGACACTCCAGGAGAAGCGGCATGGGAAAGGGAAGATGAGATGCGTGCAAGATATGCTCACTTATTTGTAAACTAGTTCTTAAAATAAATTGTAAATTTCGATAACGAAATTTTTGTAAGGAGGGTAGACTGTAATAACTCCAATTTCTATGTGCATAAAATTGATTTAAAGTTAATGTACAATTGGGGTATTTACAATTTCTGTGAGTACTATAACTATTTGATTCAATTTTGAACAGCAAGAAAGAGCTTATAGCTAACTGGTTAGACCTTGCACTACTGTTCCATAGCACCAGAGTTCAAATCCCATCAGCCACACATTCTTTTTAATTAAATTTCTTTTAATATTTTAGAAGCCCAAGAGTCTACAGGTGCAACACACGTAATAGGGAAAGTTACAAAATAATCAAACATGTTAAATAGGCTAGTTGAAGCATCAGGGACACGTGGCCCCAATCCGAGCCCCCACCTCCATAATCGGACCGGCGAGAGACATCCTCAGACCGGCGCCGCCGGTTTTCCCATGCCCAAACCCTATTTTTTTTAAAAACCCTAGACTCTTGGACTACCCCCTTAACCCCAGTATTGCTTATTTACTCTGCACATTTACAGAGAATAATACAACCCTTTAAATTATATTTTAATGCAAAATTTTAATGCATTATTCATTCCCCCTAAACCCTAAATTGTCCTATAAATACCCACTCCATTTTGCATCCCTTCACACTGAAAATTCCATACAAAAACTATACAAAATTCTCAAATCCTTAGTGTACAAGTGGAGTTAGCGAAGGGCGAAGCTCCGACGAACTTCCGAAGAGTTTCTGGCGACGAAACAATGGCCCGACGCCTTCCGTAGTTCCCTCTCTCTCCCCTCTAGTTCTAAAGCCAATAAGTCCCCCTTCTTTCTCCCTTTTGCTATTCCCAAACTCTTATTCTTAAAATGTGTCGGAAGCGGAGTTATCCGGCTTACGATTATCTTTTCTTTTTAAAAAATACAACTTTTTCGTAATAACAAATCTATAACTTTTGATATATTATTTAGTACTCATTAACAAAGACAATAGAACAAGTTTGACATCAAAATAATAACCGTAGCAAGTTTTATTCCACTTTTACATTAAAATATCTTCATGTTTCATTTCGACATGCTTAAACTTTTTAAACCGTATTACCTTAGAAAACTCACGAGATAATGACCTACCTCCTCACAACACACATATCTAACATAGCATGATAGAATTTGGGAACATAGATTTGGGAAAATACGACTCTACGTATAACTACCTTCAACTTATAAAACATTTTTCTATAAGAAGTGTATTTAACAAATCTTTGCAATTATGCCTCTACAACCCATTTTGGGGAACCCGTTCGGGATAGTGCGGATTATCGCACATCCTCGGGCTTAGTAGAGTGAGATGCAGACCTCCGCAAGGAGCATACGATCTCGAAAGATTTTTAATACATTTTTCATTAGAAAATGTGATTTCTATTATAAATAAAACTTATATTTTTAATAAATATATATATGTAATTAATATCAAAATATCTATTTTTAATATTTATAATATTCCACATTTCCAAAATTCAAGAAAATCATCCCATTTACAAGAAAATACCATACAATTCCAATATTTCAAATAAATACCTAATACTTACAAAACTATGTCATATTCACTAGAAATTTCACATTGAATAAAAGAAATATCTATGAAAACTCTAAAGACGATAATTAAATACTTAAGGTATATTTTGAAAGTATAACAAAACTATTTTACATAAAACTCTCTCAAGTTATACTAAATTATAATAAGGACCCTAGTAAACATAGATTTAAGCGGGACCAGTCTCTTGAGCCTCAGAGAGACGGAGATATGGGTGCTTGCCTATTTAAAGTAGACAACTTAACAAACGGTGTTATCAACACGGTAATTGTCTTTGAAAAAGACATAAATCCTGCCGTCCATATGCAGCAGTTACCGATAGCACCAAAAACATAATTCAAGACTTCAATTTCTTTTCTAATTGTCTGACTCGGACTAAATCTCAATATAATCAATCTGACTTGAATATGATTCAAGTATCAAACTACAATACAACATGAATCTATGAATCCGTCTTTTCAATCTAATCAATCTATATTGACTGACCCGAACCATGGATATATTCCATTTACATGAACATCCATTATATCTGTTCCATTACTGATATCATGGTTTCGGCAAGTCATCCGTCTATATTCAATATACAATACAAACAATACAACAATACAATCAAGATATCGCAAGGTTTATAAAGGGTAGATTAGTACGGAAGGTATTAAAAGTGGCACGAGGCTGCAACCATAAGACCCCTAACCTGAATCTCTATTGCCGTTGTACCGTGGATGAACGGTTCCTTATACTCCGTATACCGTAGTCTCTGGTATAATGAGACTACTATCGCATACACTGGCTTCTTCTGTACCAAACTACAAACAACAGTGTTAATAATATAATACAACTTTAAAAGTTGCACTCCCTCTCTGTTATTCTATTTCTCCCTCATCTTTGGGACTTACCGAGCGATTGTTCACTAACGACATTCCTTTTCTTTTTTCTTTGGACTATTGTCAGGTGGATCGGACCTTCAGGAGATCGAACCTACCATCGAGGACGTGGACCAGCTAGCTTTCGATCCAGAGCTTTAGATTCCTTGTACATATTTACATTTCTGTATTTTTCATTTCTGTTATGCCATTGTTTAGACATTGCTTTCCATTCCATGTATTCACTTTTCAGATGTATTGTAAAAAGAATGTTAATAAATAAAGTTGTTGTTTATTTGCATCTTGTCTCTTGTGTACATTTCATTTTATATTGCTTAGATACGCTTAGCGTGTTTACTTCTGAGTAAATACGTAGTGGCTCGTCGCATCCTCTGCCCGTACATTGGGAAGCGGGGCGTGACACCTAGAGGCACGGACTTTAGGATACACATCACATACTGTAACAACCCTAACTTTCTGTATGATTTTCTTTCAAAATACAGAAAGAGACACATAAGCCTGAGCACGAGTTATAAGTTTGTTTTGCTTTTAAACAGCAAAAAAGAGCTTGTAGCTCATTGGTAAAACCTTGCACTGCTGAGACATAGCACCCGAGTTTAAATCGCATCAGCCACACATTCTTTTTATTTAAATTTCTTTTAGTCTTTTTAAAAGCCCAAGGGTTTACACGTGCACTACACGTAAACTGAAAAGACACTGATTATTTAAACATGTGCACTGAAGTATACGAGACGACACGACACGTGGCACCCAACCCTAGCCCCCTCTGTCGGTATTGGGCAGGCTACATGAGCAAAAATCCCAGCACCGCTGGTCTAGACCCTCGGGAATGCCTCCATTCTTTTCCCCTGCAACCCTTGGCCGACCCCACTCCCTCTCACACTGCTTGTTTTCTCTGCATTCATACAGAGAGCAATAAAATGCTCTTTTAATCTAATTTTAATGCATATTTTAATTGCGTTCTTTAACACACTAAACCCTAATTTCTCTTATAAATACCACACCTCATTTCACCCCTCCTCACTCACAATTCCCTACCAAAACTTTCAAAAACTTTCAAGTCCTAATCGTGTGCAAGTGGAGTTAGCAAAGGGCGAAGCTCCGATGAAGTTCCGGCGACGATCCAAGGAGTTTCCGGCGACGAAACGACGCCCCGACGCCTTCCGTAGTTCTCCCTCTCTTCCCTCTAGTTCTAAAGATAGTAAGTCCTTTCTTTCCCTCTCATCTCAAATTCTAAAACTTTCAAAACATAAAACCCGACGGAAGCGGAGTTAATCCGACTTCCGATTCGGTTTTTCTTCAAAACTCAACTTTTCTTAATCCAGATCATACCATACTCTCACATATTGTTTAACAAACATTAATAAATCTATTAAAACAAGTTTCACCGTAAAAGAATCATTTTTTGTAACTTTTATCGCACTTTTACAGAAAAATACTATATATTTTAAGTTTCGACATAATAACTTATTTTCTTGCTATACGTTTAGATAACTCATGAGGAAATGACCTACCCCACCACAAAACACATTTTTGATATAGCACGATGAATTTTGGGACAATAGAATACGGGAAAATACGACTTTACAAATAAATACCCTAAACTTACAAAACCGTTTTCTTTAAAAAGTGTATTAAGCATTTCCATGCAATTGCGCATGTACAACCCATTTTTGGGGACCCCGTTCGGGATGGTACGGATTATCGCACATCCTCAGGCTTAGTAGAGCGAGATGCAGACTTTCGCAAGGAGCATTCGATCTCGATGGAATTTTTATGTATTTTTCTTTAGAAAATGAGATTTCTACAAGAAAATAAATAAATCATTTTCATTAAATATATATATATATAATCAAAATATCCATTTTAATTATATAAATATTCCAAGTCTTCCAGATCAAAAGAACCACCATTACATGAAAATACCATCCAAATACAACACAATTCAAATATTTCAATAAAATACCATATACTATGGAAATTAGGTTCTACTCTCTAGAAATTTCACAATTATAAAATATATATCTATGAAAACCCTAAGACGATAATTAAATACTTGAGGTGTATTTTGAAAATTATATCAAACTATTTTTACATAAAACCTCCTAAAGGTATACTAAATTACAATAAGGACCCTAGTAAATAGGTTTAAGTGGGACCAGTCTCTTGAGCCTCAGGGAGCTGGCGATATGGGTGCTTGCCTATTTAAGGTAGACAATCTAATAAAACGGTGTTATCAACACGGTAATTGTCCTGGAAAAAGACACAAATCCTACCGTCCATGTGCAGCAGTTACCGATAACATCAAAACCTAATTCAGGATTTCAATTTCTTTTCAAAGTGTCTAAATCACACCGAGTCTCGATCTAATCAATCAGACTTGAATATGATTCAAGTATAAACTACAATTCAATATGAATCTATATATTCAATTTATTCAATCTATACAACTTGACTAAACCGAACCATGGATATACTCCATTTACATGCCCATCCATTATATCCGTTCCATTACTGATATTATGGTTTCAACAAGTCATCCATATACAATTTATAATACAAGAAAATACAATACAATCAATACAATCAAGATATCGCGGGGTTTTAAAGTGGTAGACTGGTACGGAATATGTTAAAGGTGACACGGGGTGGTCACTTAAGGCGTAATTACATCCATGCTGTTGTTCCGTTGTATTTTTGACGGAGCCTTGTACTACGGGTTACCAAACTCCAGACTCGTATACACTGGCATCTTCTGTACCAAACTACAAACAGCAGCGTTAACAACATAATAAAACATTAAAACTTATATTCTCCTTCTGTTTATTCTGTCTCTACCTATTCTTTGGGACTTACTGAGTGATTATTCGCTGACGACATTCCTTTCTTCTTTCTTTGGAATGTTCTCAGGTGGATCGGACCTTCTGGAGACATAGCCCAGCAACGAGGACTTAGATCAGATAGCCTTCGACCCAGAGCTCTAGATTACTTGTACATATTTTCATTTCTGTTATGTCATTGTTTAGGCATCGCTTTCATTCTATGTATTTACTTTTCCTTTGTATTGTAAAAAAAATGTTTAATAAATAAAGTTACTATTCTTTTATATCTTGTCTCTTGTGTACATTTCATTTTATATTGCTTAGATACGCTTAGAGTGTTTACTTCAGAGTAAATACGTAGCGGGCCTCGCCGCGTCCCCTCCCCATACACCGGGAAGCGGGGCGTGACACATACATGCAGCTTACTGTTTTATACCTGTGTTTATTATTCGTACACATGTTTAATATTAGCATCATATCCTGGTTACTGCTATTAATTCCGATATTTATGACGCACTGATGTCTGAGTTTTGCATTGCCCGGTTCCTCTGCCTTTATCGCAGACAGATCAGGAGTATTTTATTCATCAAGCCGAGCAATGAGGAGCTAGTTTTAGACCCTTGGTTTATTCATTACCGCAGTTTTATTTCTATTGATGTGAGCCCTTATGGGTCGTGATTCAGATACTACTGTTCATTGGATCTTTATTCGTTTCCGCTTTATGTATTTTCTTGATTTTATTTATTGTGGTAGATGGACATGTGTTAGCTAAATTATATATTTTACTGTTCTTGACATCCGATAGACAGCCGTAATCTGACTATGAAGGGATAATTCATAACCACGGATAGTATGGTTGGCACTGTCACATGTCGTAGTTACGTATATTAGGAAGCGGGGTATGACATCATTTTTATATAAATCTATTCAATGCACATCCACTAAACCATGTAGTATTGTCTTTTTAGAAGTTTCCATAACTTTCCATTTTTACTTTAAAATTTGAATTATCTTTTAATAATTTTTTGCAATATATTTGATAACTCAAACACGATGTATTATTGACATTCAAATTTCCTAGCATTTTGCACGTACGATGAACGTTTGTAGTATTATCCTATTTAGAGTCCAATTTTTTTTTCTTGAGCCCATGTATAAATATAAAATGAGGGGCTTTTGGTTTAAGATTATTTTGAATGTTAATAAATGAATAAATTAGTCATTTTAGTAACTTGGATCAATAGTATTCTAGAAGATACCATAATATGTTATTTACCATATTTAAGTAAAACAAGATAGTTATAAGTCAATGAAAATAGAATATGAAAAACGATAACATTAAAATAAATTCTTGAATGTTCTTTTTTTGTCTTAAGTTTGAGTAGAATGTAAATTGAATTTAGAATTCAAATTAATTTCTGCAAAGTTTTTTTTGTCTCAAGTTCTAGAGAGCCTTTTTTCTTTGTTTTTCAAAATATAGAGAAGTTTAATTATTTTTTTCTTTTTCTTTGATGATGTGGAGGCTCTAAGATTTTTTTTTTAACATAACAATTAATTATTTTTATCTCTTTGTATGATGATGTGGATGTCCTAAAAATGGAGGATTTTTCTCCTTTTCTCTTTGTTTTTTAAAACTGGAGAGGATGGCTTTTAACCAAGTCCATTTGCATTATTTACTAGTATAAATGTTTTTTCTGCAAAAACTAATTGAAAGAATTTTGAAGGAACCATTAATTTAACTAACAGTATAATAATATCGCTTCACAATTTCAATTACAAATACCATATAGTAGAATAAACTAACACGTACAACGCACATGCAAAAAACTAGTATATGGATAGGGGTAATTTACTCCTAGAGCATAACTTGCTTAATTATGTTCTGTGAATAATTATTTCATTTGTTTTTCATTCGTGTATAAATTAAGGGTAACTTTTGTCATTTTCCAGAAAAGAGAAGATAAAGGATCTTGGAATTAATGAGGCAATTGATTAATACATGAAGAGAGAATCTCATAGGATTTTTACAAGATTCTCCCCTTTCTCTCTCTTTATAAATGAAAAAAACTATTCTTACTTTTTCATTGAATGAAGGATTAAATGAAGTAATTATCCACATGCATAACTAAATTGGTTATGCCTCAGGCGAGCGTGTGCGTGTGTGAAACCTCTTGATAATCTGCTTAACCTTTTGTGCTTCCTTTGTATTGCGATCTATCATGAAAGATTACAATCTTCAAATATATATGAAACCTCTTGAGATAATTATTTATATATTTATTTATCTTGGTCTTTTTTTCCCTTTTTCTTCTTCTTGCTGTTTATGAGGAATTTGATTATCCTCTATTTCTTCTTAAATTCAAGAGGGAAATGTCGGACACCTGTCTTTCTATCCAGATGAGTATATATATAGGGAATGTGAAAATTCATGAAACTCTTAAGTATAACTAACGTAAATAACATAAAACACCCCGGAGCCTTTTCGGATTTCGTTAAAATACCATAGATCTTTGGAAAATCAACTAAGCTCACTAATCTTCATCCTCCTCCTTACTTCATATATAGGGGTATTGTGGAGTTAATTTATAAATTCACATGAGAGTCACAAGTTAACCTGTCTAATGTTCCGAAATGAAATTGTAGATAATGGAGTTTATCTTTGTTGTTTTGAGTTTGTTGGTGTTTTACTGAAAACCAAAAATATTTTTTTTGTGATTTAGGCTTCTAAATTATGCTTTATTTGATAAGATATGGAAACAAATCCCATCAAGTTTTTAGCCATTAGATTTACTTAAAAATTTGTGCAGACAAAGATATCATGATATCAATAAATGATAGTTTTTTCTCATAATTGAATTGACAAATCCCAAAAATGAATCTAGTGGCTAAAAAATCGATAGGATTTGTTAATAAATCCTATCGGCCGGAACATAATTGGATTCTCTCTCTGTGTGTGTATACGTTGGAACTATGAATTTATTGAGAGTCGTTGATTCACTAATCAAAGAGAATGACACAGCACTGCAGCAGCCTCCAGAGATGTACCAACAGTAGAAGTAAATGAGGAAGGGGGAAGTTATAACAGAAACAAAAGCTAGAGAACATAATAATCATCTACCAATTTTAAAACAACACCAGAGTATTGAATCGCTGATGTCTTTGCTGCCTGTAAAGAAAAAGGAATTCTCTTTGTTCTGGGCTTGTACAAGGCCTCTGATGAGATAGTGAAATATTGGCTAACACATTCATTGCTCAATAACTCTAACAAAGCTATAATATGCCCATCTTTCTCCTATGAAAACTGCTGACAATAAATAGGGGCTAGGGCACAGTGCTGCTTTTCTTAATTATGGTTTTTTTTCTTCCCCTTTTTCCTTTTCACTTTTTTTTGCTTGATATGCAGCCAAGCTAGCCTTGTGCTATCCTTGCACGGTTTTCTTTGCCTATGAGATGAAGATTATAGTGTGCTTTAAATGTTTAAGCATGGGAAACATGGAGGCTAAACATGTAAAAGTGACTTTATACGAAGAGGGCTAAGAGGAAGCTATAAAGTTGAATTTTTGGGTCTTTTTCGTCTATCCAAAGGACAGACAGATCGGTCCGTGTACATGGAAAAAACGGGTCTATGGTCAAGAAGGAACTCCTGATCTAATGCGGACATGTAGTTCTCCACCAAAGATGTGTGGTGAAAATTGAATGCCCGATCAATAACGTCTTGTCTCGTCTTGTCTCGTCTCGTCATAGACCCAGTTTCTCTAATACAAATAATGTGGTTATACAAGAATCATGCTACTCGGAAAGATTTTTGTTCTATACTTAGACCTCCATTACGAACACATTCTTTTTTCTATTTTGTTGGGCATGCTGGTTAGGATCCTGATTAATTGTTTGTACATAAGCACAAAATTAACATGATATATACTCATATAAAATTATTTTTAATTGTATGCTGGTTCAAGTATGAATCTTAGAATTAGTATCCACAACTATAATCAACTATATTATACTGATTGCAAAATCATTGACTGTACATATATAAGCTGTGAATCTGAACAATTTAAATTGTCTACTGCATAAATAGGTACATAATATGTGTGCTGGCAGAATCTTCAATGTAGCAAACAAATATTTACTAGCAGTAATTAAAGTATGTGGAAGCTTTAGAAAGCAAGATTGCTCAATATATACTTCTGCTAGTTGTGCACAAGTTCAAATCCCGGCCTATCCTTAAAAAATAATAAATTAATAAAAACAAGAAATTTAAATGAAGGTTTGAATGCCTGGATCAGTGCTCTCTTTTCCATAGTGACAACAGCATTAGAAAAAGATTAGGGTAAATTCTCAAACAAAAAAACAGCTTGGAGGGTAAATATCAAAAGACTCCAGGAAAATTTTCATGCACTATATGTATAGTTGCCTGCTATATCTAAATATAGATATCGAATAATAACCAGATATAGCATGCCACAGGCAGGGTTTTTTCCGACAACTGAAAAAATTTCTAAGAAGTTCTCGACAACCGTTTTGAGGTCAGGGAGTTTTTGACAACTTGGAGGGTTTTAACAATTAACGCAAAAGATAAAAAGATGATTGAATCATAATCCTTAGTAATCACATAGGGCAGAATCCACACTTGGTTTCTTAGCTAGAAAAGGAACAAGCTTTCAGGCTGCATACATCTCTTTAAACTATTTCCAAATGTCTTGCATTCCTTTATTAGAGAAACCAAACATCGATCCCTTTTATTTACCTTTTGAAGTTTCAAACAAAATGCACTAAAAATAGAAAGAAGAGAAAGAGAACCCAGTTCAAATTTCAACTTTCATAATATTCCAAATATGGCCTTTTCAGAGCTGGCTAATTAATCAATTAATTAAGCATAAGAACATGCATAATATATATTAATTAAACACCACAACTTAGATCTCCCAAGAGGGATCTCATTACATTGATAATACTAATTCTAAGAAATTATATGAAAACTCAACAGCCAAAGACAACTTGAGATACATCAGCAAAGGCCCCAAGGATGACACAGTGATGATCAGGAGAATTAAGAGACAAGTAGCAATGCAAGAGCTTCTCAAGATCCTTGGCCCCAAATATCTGCCTCTCCACAATCATCTCCACCATTGAATCGCGGAAATCGACGTAAGGATCGCTCGATCTCTTAATCACCGGAACCCCATTGCTCTTCTCTTTCTCCTCGCCCTCGCTCGAGACTAGTACGGATACAATAGGCCTGAACCCCTTGCAATAATTCTTGTTCTTGCTCCTCCTGCTCTTCTTCTTCTTCTTCTTGTTAATCTTGTTCCTGGCGGGCGCCTTCTTGTTTCTCGAAGGCCGTTTGTAGAATTCAGATGAATCGGACGAAAAGCTTCTCGATGTGAAGAACGTTTCGGTCTCTTCTTCGTCGCTATCGAAGAATTCCGACTCCGAAGAGGTGCTAAATCCGTATGCATTTGTGAACAGCTTCTTCTTCTTCTTCTTCTTCTCCTTCTTCTTCTTCTGGTGCTGCTTGTTCTGCTTTCCTTCTCCTTCTTCTTCTTCATTAAATGGGGATGAGGGAGGGCAAGCATTTCCCTCTCTTCCGCGGGTCTCGTAAAACTCGCCGCTTTCTCTCAGCCCCCTCTCCTTCTTCTTGGTCACGGCCGATGGTTTAATATCGCGTGATCTGCAGAAGCTGCTGCAGTCTAAAGAGTGCAGCATTCGCGAAGAAGAAGAGAGCGAAAGAGTACGGCAGTTAGCAGTGTCGATATTGCGGATGTTTACGAAGAGAGAATCATGAGGGACGAATAGGGGATCGAGGGCTATATCGGTACGGGCGCTGCCCGTGTTCGTGTTGGAGGTGGTGAAGATGGAGCCTGAGGAAGAGGAGGTGGTGGCGGTGGCGGTGGCGGTGGTGGAGGAGGAGTTGCAGGGACGAAACAGGTGAGTCAGCCGATTTCTCAATGGGAGTTTGCTGCTCTCCATTGTTGTTGTTTGTTTGTTTTGGAGATGCAATTGTTGTAATTTGAACTTTGAAATGGAATGAGAGGGGAATATATATATATATATATATATGGAGCTTCTTATTTTTCAAAATGGAGGAAAGAGGGACCATGCATTGCGTTATGTTAATATTTATGATATATATTTTAAGGGAATGTCATGACTTGGGTGGCTTCAGCTTCACAAGGATCAATGTGAAATTTGTTAGGCTTGAATTGCATCAAAATACCATCAACTTTCCGCGTTTTAAAGTAAAAACCATATATTTCATATTTGGCAATTTGCCACTTACATGGTCCACATCATCAATTTATTGCACGTACGATGCAAGGGGCAAGGGGTGATCGATATGTTTGCATCATAACCAGAATATTTGATAAGATTCATGAAGATTTTTAGTTCAGATAATAAGTTTTCAAACTTTCAGCCGAGATTACGAATATATCAACATCAAGTCCTTTTAATATACACGTGTTCAAACTTTCAGCCGAGATTACGAATATATCGACATCTAGTCCTTTTAATATACACGTGCATAACACGTACACCTGAGTATTACCAACAAAGACTTGATAACGAACAAGCCAAGGGCATCACAACAGAACTAGAGCAATGAGATGCTCAAGAAGAAAGGAAAAAAGGAAATCAAATACTCACTGGAATGAAATGTATAGTTGCCCATGGGTTTTAACATAGAGATTTGCAGAGACAATTAGTTAAAAATTTAATGAAAATGATATAATTGCATTTTTATTTAATTTTTTTTGAAAACGGTTGGCCTATCCTTTTCTTTTCATATTTGCCCAATCTTCAGTGGGTAAAGGATCCATCTCAATTCAAATTAAGTTTCTTTTTTTATAATGGTGAAACAATGCATATACAGAAGTAACATGTAGAAGAATAGTTTTTTAAACAAGAGAAGGGTCTAAATTGTCAAACTTAGACCCCTATGCTATGTTTCCCCCCTTTGTTTAATTTAAGATTCCATTATCTATGGAATTTAAAATTTTGCTATAATGCCCCCTACTTCTCCCTTTAGATTGCATGTTGCATTTTTGTCACTAATTGAAGTGTTTCATTAAGGTAGAATTTCAGATGATCCATATATGTTATGAAGATTATGGAGAAAAAATGTCCTCCGTTAATTGCAAGCATTTAGAACTGGCCACTGGAGATTTATTTCCTTAATGTCTTTGTCATATCAAGAGCACCAAAGTGATTATGTCATACTACAACAATAATTAAAAAGCTTGTATGTTTTTAATCTGTTTGTATTATATTTATCTCTCTTATCAACAGAGGTAAGAAGGTTAGATTGATACTTTTCCTCTAATATCCTTCGCTTTTTCGACAAGAGTCCAAGAGAGACCCTTGTGCAACTGGCCTCTAATAGTAAGACATGTACTAAACCTACTAGCCTCAAGGCTGGTAGATTAAGTAATCTTGAATGAGTTTTATACATCTTGTGATATCAAAACGATTCACAATGAGTTTAGTAGTTATTTAAGATCAGTAGAGATGATTGAATAGTTATAACTCATTTAGTTAATGAATGTATTTAATAAATATTTGTTAAGGAAAGTCTACATTTAATTTTTCACTCTGATGTGGTGTTATTTGAGGCTGCGTTAGACCATCAAATTGAAATCAATTTGGAGACCCTCAAGTTTTGTGGTTATAATAGTAGAGATATTCGGCAAGTTCGGGTGCGGATGCGGGCGGATCTTTAATTTTTTAAAACATGTCCGGTTAAAAAGTTAATCTATTCAAAACCGAACCAAATTAAAAGCGGGCGGGCTTTGATCGGGTTTATCAGCCGAATGCGGGCAGGTACGGGCAGGTTTCGGGGCCAACCCGACCAAGTGCACAGCCCTGTTGAGAAGAGAGAATGGATATGCTCAAATTTGAAATATGCTCCATGTCCCATAATGAGAGAATAAATGCATGCCCTTGCACATGGTTGCCAAATGAAGCCTCATAATAGTTTTGTAGCATCAATCCCCCATTTATGCAAACAATTTAAATCCATGCACTGATACAACAAACTCCCTCTGTTTGGATACTGCTCCCCTATTGAAGTAGACTGATACATACACATAGATACATATAAACATATATACTCTAAAGAACAAAGTAGTTAAATTCTTTCTTGCAATGGGGATGTTCTTTTTCTATGTTCAATCTCCATCACTTTCTTGCTTGTTGATTACATTATCACCACATTCCTCCTTTGTGCTACCTAGTCACTTTCTTTAAGTAAATGACTTCAACTGCCTTCCCTTAAGTTCAATGAGTTAATGGCACTAGTAGGTCAAGTGTCCCTAAATTCTCTCACCTTTTGCTTTTCTCCATTTTGTTTCTTGATAGCAAAGCCATAACTTTTAGTAGGTTGTTTAGTAAGATTGGTCGAAGATGGACATTTATTTTTAATGTTACTGTATGGTGTTAGAATTATGCGGAGAGCCGGAGGTTGCTTGCCAAAACTCTAAATTTATGATGAAGAATATATTTCATATATATTTCATATATATTTCACCATACATTAAGTTAGTGCCCTTTCTGTGAATCTGGCACAATGGTATTTATAATATGCAATCAATAATTAATACACAGTGGATAGAATTTGAACTTGGTCGATGTGATTATCAAGTGCAATTTTAATTTAATGCTCCTGCCGCGTCACCAAAATCCTGAAATTATGGTGAGAGTTGAAAGGATATATTTATGTTACAAATAAATGCGTTGCTGGTATATGAGAATAAAAACGTCTTAATTATATGTCATGTGTTGTATTGGAGGCCAAACTCTATGACCGATTGGAGAGAACATTGTCACCGGTGTAGATTTCCTCAGTAAAAACCATAGTGTTCAAAACTCTACTATTTCCTCAGTAAAAACCATAGTGTTCAAATCCGTTGTGTAAGCCTCTCATTCCGATCCCTATTGGATTTCCTGTTGATTCGGAATTATCACAGAGTTGTTCCAGATTCGAGTTTATTTACAAGCAAGGGGACAGACGTCTGGAACTAAAACTTCAGACGTCTGTCGATACTCTGTATGTTCACATACTTTGGGCAGACGTCTGCGAACGCTCTGTTATATGGAAGACCTCAAGACTATATGTCTGAAGCTCCTTCTTCAGATGTCTGGGACGCTCTGTTATTTTGAAGACTTCACGGACAGACGTCTAGTAATGCCTTCTTCAGTCGTCTGCCGTGTCTTGGGCCAGACAATTTCTTAGTTTGGAAATTAGTTATTTGACTCTATCTTTTCTATAAATATTTAATGTAGTATTTTATAACTCTAGATCTAATAACTTTTGAAATATTTTGATAGAACCCTTTTGTAATTTGAGAACTATAGTTTGAGAGATTTGTGTAATTCATCCATCAGTTTGTACTCCTCCATATTTTGGTGATTAATAAAAACTTCTCTTTCGCCTTTTGCTTAGTACTCTTATTTTCTATTTGCCTGTGATTGATTGATTTATGTTTCTTCTCTATATCATTTGATATTATTTCATGATCGTTATGTCGCAACAAACTGGTATCGGAGCCAACAAACTGGTATCAGAGCCGCGTTGTTATGTTTTTTGTGTTGTGGGATCTTTTGGTTGAATCATTAGATCTTCAATCCTACGATCTAGGTTAACAGCGGGTAATGATACTTGTGCCCTCTTCCTCATTTCCTTAGATTATGATTTTGAAGTTTTAGGGTTCATTAACACTCAAGGTGTTTTAGTTTGATCCTACATCATGTCTCGAATAATTATGAAGTTCGATATTGAGAAGTTTGATGGAAATATGAGTTTCAGTTTATGGCAAGTACGTATGACTGCTGTATTGACTCAAAATAATTTGAGAAAGACGATTCTTAAAAAGTATGCAAAGCCTTCCACTATGATGGAGGAAGCTTGGGAAGAGTTGGATGAAAAGGTCCTCATGGCTATCCAGTTGCGTCCGACGAACGAAGTTTTGCAAGAAGTTTTGGTAGAAAAGACGGCGGCTAATTTCTGGATGAGATTAGAGAAGTTATATTTAAGGATGTCTCTCATAAATTCATTCCTGTTGAAACAGCGTCTCTACACACTTCGTATATCAGAATGCTCTCAAATCAGATTTCACATTGGTGAGTCAATTCGATCATTACGGATATGGATAAGATCGATATTAAGATTGATAATGAAGATCAACCTCTTCTATTGTTATGTTCGTTGACACTCTCTTATAAGCACTTTCGTGACACCATGGTTTATGGACGAGATACAATCTCGATCAAGGATGTCAAAGAAAATTTAATAAACAAAGAGAAGATCGACAATGAGTTAACCTCTAGCGAAGGAGATGGTCTATCTTCAGGGATTTTGTTCAAGGGCGTGCGGAGAAGAGAGATCCAGAAAGTAATAGGAAGAAGTCAAGGTTGAAATCCAAGAATAAAAACTTGACCTGTAACTATTGTAAAAAGAAGGGACACTTCAAGGTCGATTGCTACAAATTGCAGAATAAGCTAAAGCAGGAAGACAAACAGAAGGAGTTTTCAGCCGAAACTAGTATAGCAGAAGAAGAAGGAGAACTTCTTATGGTTCTTGACAACACACATCGATCCAAGAACAAATAGATCATGGATTCGGGTTGTTCTTACCACATGTGTCCCAATAGGGATTTGTTCACCGCCTATAAGTCCGTTGATGGTGGGTGGTTTTGATGGACAACAATAGTTCGTGTCCAGCTATTGGAAAGGGGACGATCCAAATCAAGATGTTTGACGATATTGTGAGAACATTGGCGGGAGTTAAGTATGTACCTGACCTGAAGAAGAATCTCATCTCATTGGATGCACTCGACGATAAGGGTTACAAGTTTTCCACTGAATATGGAGTTTTGAAGGTAATCAAAAGTGCTCTTGTTGTTATGAAGGGCTTGAAGAAGAGATCCTTATATTCATTGCAGCGTTCGATAACTTCCGTATTGGCGGCTATTTCATCACCCAAATCTATGACAGATTCAGAGGTTACCATATTTTGGCATATGAGGCTCGGGCATATGAGTGAGAAAGGTGTGGCCGAGTTGTCGAAGCAGGGTCTATTAGGTGGAGAGAGTACATCGAAGATGGAGTTTTGTACGCATTACGTATTTGGAAAGCAGAAAAGAGTTAGTTTCAGTTCGGCGGTGCACAACACAAAAATAACACTTGATTATATCCATTTAGATCTTTGGGGACGCTCTCCAGTTGCTTCTAAAGGACGTGGTGCCAAGTATCTGCTTACTTTCATTGATGATTTTTCGAGAAAATTTTAGGTCTATTTCTTGAAGCACAAAAGCGATGTGTTTACTACATTCAAGTAATGAAAGACGTTGCTTGAGAAGTAGACAGGGAAGTAGATCAAGAGACTAAGGACAGACAACGGGTTAGAATTTTGTGGTGGAGATTTCAATGATTTCTGCAAAAACGAAAGGATTGTTCGGTATCATACCGTGGTTTACACACCACAGCAGAATGGAGTCGCGGAGCGTATGAATCAGACTCTTTTGGAGAAAGCACGATGCATGTTGTTTAATGAAATGCTCGGTAAGGAGCTTTGGGCAGAAACGGTAAACACGGCGTGCTATATTATGAATCGGTCACCTCATACATCTCTTGGTAATAAAACACCAACGCAGATATGGTTTGGGAAGCACGCCGATTATTCTACATTTCGAGTGTTTGGTTGTCCCGCATATGCACATTGCCGTAAAGGCAAGTTAGATCCTTGAGCGAAGAAATGTATCTTTCTTGGTTATGCTACCAACATAAAAGGATATAGATTGTGGTGTTCGGATCCTAACTCACCAAAATTTATGATTAATAGAGATGTGATATTTGACGAATCTTCTATGTTGAAGCCGAAGAACATGAAATCTCCAGTGAAAGACGATACAAAGAAGGATGAGCCAGGCGTTGAAATTGAGGTCAGTGAAAGCTCGGGTTCGCAGGAGATATCTCCTTCACCATCGTCAGATGAAGCTCATGATGAGCAGTCCCAAGATGAGAAGTATTTACTCGCTCAAGACCGAAAACGAAGGGACATTCGACCGCCACAAAGATATGTCTATGATGATCTAGTGACGTATGCGCTATTTATTACAGAGACAGTTAATAGTAGCGAGCCGACGAGTTATCAAGAAGCTATCTCATCCGATGAGTCAGCTCGTTGGCTAATCGTTATGAATGAAAAGATTGAGTCTCTTCATAAGAACTAAATATAGAAGCTCGTGAATCCCGAAGGAGGAAAGAAAGTAGTTAGCTGCAAGTGGATTTTCAAGAAGAAAGAAGAAGACCAAGGGGTTTTGAATACTCGTTATAAGGCACGGTTGGTAGCTAAAGGATATTCACAGGTTCGGGGAGTGGACTTCAATGAAATATTTTCTCCGGTTGTTAAACACACTTATATTTATGTCTTGCTCGATTTAATAGCTATGCAGTATTTGGAGCTCGATATTAAGACCACATTTCTACATAGTGATTTGGTAGAGAAAATCTACATGCAATAATCCGAAGGTTTCAAAGTTGAAGGTAAGGAAGACCGCGTTTGTTTACTAGAGAAGTCTCTCTATTGTTTGAAGCAGTTATCTAGACGTTATAAGAAGTTTGACTCCTTCATGATAGATATTGGGTTTACGAGAAGTCAGGACAACAGTTGTGTTTATTGTAAGAAGCTTGTCGATGGTTCTTTCAAATACTTATTATTTTATGTTGATGATATATTGATAGCAGCAAGGAATATGATTGATATTCAGAATTTGAAGGGACAATCGAAAGGTAAGTTCGAGACCAAGGATTTTGGAACGGCCAAGAAAATTCTCGGTATGGAAATTAGGCATGATCGCAAAGGAGGAAAACTTTACTTGTCTCAACAGCGATACGTTGAAAAAGTTTTGGAGCGTTTCGGCATGGCAAACGCTAAATCTGTAAGTACTCCGTTGGCAGCTCATTTCAAACTTTTAGCTCGTTCATCACTGCAAACATAGGATGAGATTGAGTATATGTCTGTAACATTTCAGAAAAATAAAATATTATTTTTGGGAAATTAAATAATTAAAATAATAAATATTAAGAGTATTTTAATGAATGGAGATTAGTTTTAATGTTATGATTTGATTATATACCAATAGATTGGTAAATATTGGAAAATTACATTCACTGTTGAATTTTAAAGAATTTGTGAGATTTAGACATTTTACGAATTATTATATAAGTTATTGTATACAAGTTCATGTCTAAGCTTGATTTTTAATCACTAGTTATGCATTTATCATGTTTATGCATATGACATGCACCATGTCACATTTTTAACACTTGTTACATTTTTTGAAAACTTGGTTTAAATCCTTAATTGTGCATGGCATGTTGTTTTTCTTTTATTATATTTGGGGTTTTGGGTTTTAAAAGAAAAAGGAAAACAAAAAGAAAAGAAAAGAATAAAGAAATAAGTATGGGCAAGAGAGAGAAGAGAGAGAGAGGTGAGGGGTTCATTGACCATGGCTCATTTTCTTCATTCCCTTCATTCTTCTTCTTCTTCCTCCATCTCCTTGGCTGCCCTCTTCCTCCACCTCCTCCACCTCCTCACAACACCACTAAAAACACCTCAAAACACCTCATTCCTTTCATTAAAAATGTGCACAAGCTCACTACAAGCATGGAGAACCAAGAAAGTTTGGATTTTGAGCACTTGGGGCAAATCAAGAAAATTCTTGAGTTGCCAAATGAGGTAATTCTTTCACCATTAGAGTAGTAATCCATTTCCTTTAGCATCTATTTTAGTTTATAAGTGTTTAAGTGTAGTTTAGTGAGGTTTGAAAATTCCAAGATGAGGTTTTGAGGAATTCTTGAGTTGTGATAGTGTAAGTGATGTGTAATTGGTGATTAGAACCCCTTAGTGTTAAAAACCAGAGCTTAGGCCATGAAAAACTTGGACTTAAGATTTGCCGATATCGGGTTTTTGTGGAATTAGTGATGGTATTTAGAGATCCGCTGCTACCCTGTGACCCTAAAAATTATATAGCGATTACTGTGAGTCGTGCAGGCAACCTAGAAGCTAACCCCAAGACCCGATACCCCAACCATCATCCTTGGCGGCAAATTAACTCTTTCTGGCCGCAAATTGCTGCCAGGGTAGGGGCAAATGGATTCGTGTTTGGTCCATGGCTCCATTTTCAGTAAAATAGACCCTCTACATATGCAAAATTGACTAATTTCATCTGGGGTAAAATCTGAAAGTGTTTTTCATAGTTTCTGATTTCGGTTTGTGAATTCTGTGAACTTGAACTTAGGTATTTGTGTTTTGTCGCGGTCACTTGACATTTGTACGTCGATATCGGGAGTTGTTTGGTTATTCTTGCATGCGTAGACCATAGGTTTTAACCTATATGCGATTCGTATGCCGTTTTAATTTCGTGCACGATTTCCGTTTACGATATATGTGTTTATTTATGTAGGCACCCTCACGTGGACTTCGGACGATAAGGACGAGCATGGCGACATCGACTTCGGCAAGTAAGGATCAATATGAGTAGATGTATATCTACGGGGGAAGTCGGGTGGATGGCGTATAGCACCCCCGCAGTTTCGTATTGTAGAGTATGATTATGTTATATATGTTTGTAAATACGTGTATTTTGAGACATGTATAATTAGCGAGGAAGGTTTTAGGAGATCATGGGTTAAATTTTAGTGTAATTGGATGATAGTGTCGTTAGTTAGTTTCTTAGTCGTGAAATCCTAGAATAAGATTTACACACACACATGCACACACGGGTTATGTTTTGGTGTATATGATATATGTATATATATATGTGTGTGTGTGTGTGTGTGTTGCTATATATATATATATATATACACACACACACACACACGTATACGTATACACGTATGATGAGGATAGTATATGATAATTGGAGATGAGTCGATGTGATTGGGCATGATGCCGTAAGATCGGTGATGTGATTTGGGTCGTGTTATGATATACTACATGATAGTATAGTGGATCGATGGACGATGTGTTTTCATACACACGCGGATATATATGTATGATGGTATCGGAATGTACTAGACTTAGATCAGTACCCCTAATTAAGGATATGATGATAATAATACCAGATAAATAATGAGGTATATGTAATATTTACCCGTACCCTGATTTTGGGATGCCGTACGATGGATTTTACCGTACGATGTGTAAATATGATGATTGATCCGCACTCTCGACTCGAGGATGTCGTATTATATATATTTTATCGTACGTGACGTTATTAAGGCGGGATCACCGACTACTAGATATATCGACTCGGACTTAGGTGGTTTTCCTTACCCTTTGATTAGTCTCTTAGCTTCGTATTGTACTTTACTTAGTAGATATTAGATTGGGCTCAAGTCATACTTATTTTCAAACTTAACGAATCGTGAGTATTTTAAAGACAGTCCTAGGGATACTACGGATTTTCAAAAGATGTATCTTTTCTCAAAAACATAGTAGCCCTATTTTCTAAAAACACGATGCGTGCTTATTTCAAATGCCAAAACGGTATGACTTGTATATATATAAATGTATATTCATGTTGTTCATATCGCATTGCATGCTTATACTTGTGATTCCCTTATTTATTATTGTAGCGTGTTTTTCGTCACCTCATTGAGATGGGAATAGCGCGCGCTGGTCAGGCGCATTACAGATTCTCCCTGCCTAGGGTAGACGGGGGGTTTATTGATTGTAGGGATCCGAATCTCCGGCAGATGCGGACAAAGCTGCCGTTTACCCCTCGCCTCTGGAGCGAGAGAACCACCGATTGACGGGTCAACTATTCATGCGAACTCAATATGCAGTGTGTGTGTTTTGAAGAGGTTTTGGATATATCGGGAGCCCCGCAGAGTTTTTACGGGGGTCCCGCTACCCGGATAGCGAGCTGGGGGTCAAGGGGGCTAGCAGCCCTCTTACGGGTTGTGGGGCAGTGCCCCGTTAGAAATTTTTTTCTAAAATGGACAGTGTCGTGGAGTGTGTGTGTGTGTGTGTATGTGTGTGTGTGTGTCTTTATATATATAAAGGAAAAGGGCATCCAAAGGATGCGTGGGAGAAAGCACTCGGGCGCTAGCGCTTTGAGCGCTAGCGCTTTGGGCGCTAGGGCACTAGCGTTTTAGGCGCCAGCGCCTCACGTGCCAAGCACGTGGGCGCTCGGGACGCTCGGGTGCTAGCGCTTTGGGAGCAAGGGCGCTAGCGTCTCACGTGGCAGGCACGTGGACGCTCGGGAGGCAAAAGGGACTTGGTCCCTGCAATGGGAGTTGTACTCCCAGAAAGGAACACTTATTATTTTGTGTGTGTGTGTGTGTGTGTATGGTGTGTGTGTGTGTGTGTGTGTGTGAGGAGTTAAACTCCTACGATATTTTGAAGCTGATGATGGGGCTTCTCCCCTTGAGCCCTGGATCTTCCCCAAAGTGGGGTTTCTGGAGATGGGTCTCCTTCTTCTTCCTGTCGTTTGGCCGGATCTTGGAGAAAGGGGGTGGGATTTAAAAATCTCCCATTTTCGAGATCTAATGGAAGATCCAAGTTCCCCTTTGTGGATTTTGTGGTGAAAAACTATATAATTTTGAAAAAGGAAGAGTAAAACTCTTCATTTAATTTAAAAGAAAGAAGAAGGTTTTAGAACCTTGAGGAAGGAGAAAGAGGCACAGGCCCTAATTTTTTAGAATAAAAAAGTGTCTCATCTATTTATCATCATGTTTCCTTTTATAGGCTTACACATTTACATATAGCCCCTTGGGCTTTACAAAATGGCATTTTGCCCATCCCATGGCTCATGTGCCATTTCTTTTTGCACATAAGCCACGGGCTTTACAAAAATTTGGCTTTATGCCCATTCATGCAAAAAAAATTACGTAAAAATTATTTATTACATGATTTCATTTTGGCATGGGGGGGCTGGCCGCTTGCTCGACTTGGGCATGGGCCCGCTTGTCCTGGGTTTGGGCCCACCTAGCTTGGGGTTGACTTTGGCTTTGACTTGGTCAACCAGTGTACAATTTTCGACCCCAACAAAGTGCCTCTCATCAATAAATGCACACCGCACATTTGAGTTGTGTGCATGAAATTGATGGATCTTGAAGCTGGACTTCGAGGTGGAACATCATTCCTGGGGCGGAGCATCCCTCGGGGACCATGATTCCCGGGGATCGGAGCATCATTCCGATTTGCGGAGCATAATTCCAGATTCGGAGTATCATCCCGAAGAGTCGGATCATAATTCCGAGGGTTGGAGCATAATTCCGGGATCGGGGCATCATTCCTGAAGAGCGGAGTATGATTCCAGGGATCGGAGCATCCTCCGAAGAGCCGGAGCATAATTCCGAGGATCGGAGCATAATTCCGGGATCAGAGCATCATTCCTGAAGAGCGGAGCATAATTCCAGGGATCGGAGCATCATTCCGAAGAGCCGGAGTATAATTCCGAGGATCGGAGCATAATTTCGGGATCGGAGTATCATTCCTGAAGAGCGGAGCATGATTCCAGGGATCGGAGCATCATTCCGAAGAGCGGAGCATGATTCCAGGGATCAGAGCATCATTCCGAAGAGCGGCAGACATTCTGACCGAAGCATAATTTCGATGCAGAGGTTGATTCCCAGGCGAAGCATAATTCCGATGGGGAAAGTAGATAATCCGAGGCGAAGCTTGATTTCGACACGGGGTACATTCTGAGACGAAGCATGATTTCGACGCAGAGCTTGCTGGTTGATTCCGAGCCGAAGCATAATTCCGATGAGGAAGGCATATACACCGAGGCGAAGCTTGATTTCGACGCGGGGTACACTCTGAGACGAAGCATGATTCCAGCGCAGAGCTTGTTGATCGAGTTGATTCCGAGTCGAAGCATAATTCCGACGAGGAAGGCAGATACACCGAGGCGAAGCTTGATTTCGACGCGGGGTACACTCTGAGACGAAGCATGATTCCGGCGCAAAGCTTGTTGGTCGACTTGATTCCGAGTCGGAGCTCAGGGAGGTCGCTAGTTGATTCCGAGCCGAAGCATAATTCCGACAGGGAAGGCAGATACACCGAGGCGAAGCTTGATTTCGACACGGGGTAAATTCTCGGACGAAACATGATTCCGCCGCAGAGGTTGTTGGTTTGATTTGATTTGGGTTGACATCAGCATCGCTATGCTGGAATATGGTATCATGAGCGAATAATCATTTGCCATAAGTAGATTTGAGGATTTCGGTTTTTTTTTTGGCATCTGCATTGCTGCACTGGAATAATGCCAGGAGCAACTCATCATTTACCCCGAGAGGATTTGGGAATTGATGGCTTAGGAGGCAGGTTTAGATCCCTATCACCTAAGGCTTTTCAATTTTATGGGCCGTAAGGGTCTCACAAAAGCATTTTCTCCCTACGAGTCGAAAGGATCTCGTAGGTGTATTTTCTCCTTAGGAGTCGTGGGGACTTCTAAGTGTGTTGCTCCTTTGTGAGTCGTAAGGATCTCACGCGGGAATTTTCTCCTCACAAAGTCGAGAGCACTTTGTGAGTGCATTTCATCTCTTTTTTACGAGTTTGCGCCCTTTCGGGTTTTCACAAACTCGGCGGCAGTCCTGCTGTTTTTTCTCATGGAGCCCTTTCGGGTTTTCATTCGTGTCCATTTTTCTTGTGGACATACCATTTTTTTTGTGGGACTTTGAATGTAGTCTCATCGGTAGGACTTGGGAGAGATTGGAATTATTTTATGCTCATGGATTGTATACGGTTTTGCAGGATGTATGATCCAGACCGTAGGGCCGGAAAAATTTCGGGACTTTGTTGGTGTCTGCATCGCTGCACTGGAATATGGTACTAGGAGCGACTCATCATTCATCGTTGGGGTATGGGATTTGGAATTTGGTGGGCGTCTGCATCGCTGCACTGGAATATGGTACCAGGAGCGACTCATCATTCGCCGTTGGGGTATGGGATTTGGAATTTGGTTAGCGTCTGCATCGCTACACTGGAATAGGGTACCAGGAGCGACTCATCATTCGTCGCTGGGGTATGGGATTTGGAATTTGGTTGGCGTCTGCATCGCTGCACTGGAATATGGTACCAGGAGTGACTCATCATTCGCCGCTTGGGGATTGGGGAGCGATGACTTAGGAGACAGGTTTAGATCCCTATCACCTAAGGCTTTTCAATTTTATGGGCCGTAAGGGTCCCATAAAAGCATTTTCTCCCTACGAGTCATAAGGATCCCGTAGGTGCATTTTCTCCTTAGGAGTCGTGAGGACCCCCAAGTGTGTTTTTCCTTTGTGAGTCGTAAGGATCCCACGAAGGTTTGTTCTCCTCATGTATCGTGATGACACATAAGTGGGTCTTCCCAATAGAGCATAATTCCGAGGGCGGAGACCAGCCGCGTAACTGGTGATTGCGGTGGGGCATGGGCATGGGCATGGTGAGAATTAATTGAGCCCGTGGATTGTATACGGTAGTCAACTTGGGGACCAACCGTAGGGCTGGGGGAATTTTGGAAAATCGGATTTTGGTCGGCGTCTGCATCGCTGCACTGGAATATAGTACCAGGAGCGACTCATCATTCGCCGTTGTTTTGTTTTTATTTTGTTTTTATTTTACTCGCTGATTTTTATTGCGAGTTGCCCCATCATTCTTTTCTTTTTTATTTATTTATTTACACATTTTTTTTTACATTCCCAGTTTAACGACTTAGAGATCGATTGTTCCCAGTTTAATAACATGGTGGTCAACTGTTCCCAGTTTAATGACGTGGTGATCGATTGTTCCCAGTTTAATGACGTGGTGGTCGACTGTTTTCAGATAAAGGCAGATGTCTGAGAGAATCAGTTTCACGAAGAACTTCGGTCTTCGTTTGTATGAAATTGGCGGTCGCAGCTGGATTGTTTGTTAACACGCCTTTAGACAGTTCTATCTCTCCTGCCTTGTATTGCTTTTCGACCCAATCTTTGAAGACGAAACAGTTCTCAATGGCATGACCTATCACTCTGTGATAGGGGCAGTATTTGGGGTCGTCGGTCATATTCGCTTCCTGCGGTCTTTTTGACTCTGGCAGTTGTAGACCGTTCCTCAGGGCATCTTTGAATATTTTACGGATTTTGTCCCTTCTGAAGGAATAGACCTTATCTAGCTTCTCTTTGAGTGGAGATTCTCCTCCCTCTCTGAACACTGGCTTCCAAGGCTGGTTGGCACTAGGCCCGCTCATCCCTTGCTTATTTCGGTTATCCGAAGTGTTAAAAGATTCAGAATCATCGGAATTTCCGCCTTTGCGGTTATCGTCAGTTCGGTTTCTCCAGGACCTATTGTTATTTTGGGAATCCGAGGAGGACTCCTGCTTTGAGCGCTCCAGCATCTGAACTTTCCTGGTCAGCTCTTGGAATGTTTTGAGACCCACGGTGCATAGAAATGGGGCCATCCAATTGTTGAGATTTCCGACGAGGAGACTGACAGATTGGTCCTGCTCTATCGGCGGTTCACATTTGACGGAGAGATTGCGCCATCGGGTTATAAAATCCGTGCCGCTTTCGTTGTTCTTTGGCTTGGTCCTTACGAGGTCGGCAATGGTGATCTTATCGCTGACACTCATGAACCTTTGTCGAAACAAAGATTCTATTTGGACGAAAGTAGTAACAGAGCCATCCGGTATGCTCACGTACCAGTCGAAAGCGACATCGGTCAGGCTATTAACTAACTGGCGGAGGAGAAGCGCATCATTGCCCCCAGTATTCCCGCATGAGGCTTTAAAGTGGGCGATGTGCTGATTCGCATTTCCTGTCCCATCGAATCTTCCGAATTTAGGAATGACATAGCCGCTAGGAAATTCTACCAGATCATACTGAGCAGTATATGGTCTCCCGCTACTGCTAAAATATTTTTGCGCTTCAGCTTCGGCTACCAATGTTTTGACTTTGTTGGCAACCAAATCCATGATTTGATCTTGAGTTAGCGGGCTACTGTCATCGGTAGCCAAGACATTTCCCGAGATAGGATGCGACTAATTTTCATGCAGTCCGCCCACTTTTGGATTTGAGGGAATAGGCGTCGGCTGCCTTGGGACACCATTTCCCGGTTCATGAGCAGAGCCCTTCGCTTGATTGGGCGGCTGAGAGGCAAGTCGGGCCGTGAGCTACATCACGACATGTTAGTTATATGTATGCCCTAGAGGCCATTACTGTACATAGGATGTATATTGTAGTGGATGCTGGGACATATATAGGGAGGACTTTCTTGCTCGACATGATAGTATGCTATCTGGTTACCCTTTACCTTAACGTGTATGCTGATTGTCTCTCTGTTACATGTTGGTAAAGCCTTTAGGATCTGTACTTGACTACCTGGACTATGATGCGGATCATACTAGTGGGGACATGGTAGTCTATAAGTACATCCTTCAAAGTCCCTAGTCGTGGGTGTATCGAGACTGGGCATCGATATACCAGAGTAGACTAGCGTATACCTTCTTGACCCATATAGATGGGCGATGGATGATCCCATATCCATCGGTGTTTGACATCAGAGATGATATACGGGTGCTCAGTAGAGATTGGGTACACTGGACGGACTCGTCGAGAACTCCCAGATGGTATTATACCTCACGTCAGATGGCAGTTCTCTGGTGACACTGGTACAGAGTAGTCTGTTGACCCGAGATCGTCATAGAGTCTTGTGTGGTTCCCACTGTGCTTTGATTTCCATCTTACCACGTCCAAGAGGGCATGTAAAACGGTGGTTTTTGGGTACAGTCCCGAGTCACATGGAGGCAATGAGCGATAGGAGGGGATTCGTCTCTCCCGGTATAGGGGGTTGATATTGCGCTGTGTTCGATTGGCTATAACAGGAAATCCCTGGCCAGGGTTGCTGAGATTTACTGGTAAGTGTTACCAGTAGTTTCTCGAATTGTTATAGATCTCATATCGACACGACTTATCGAGCTATTGGGGTCTGACGTTTACCACCCCTAGGCGAGATATGCGACATATCAGACGATCAGACCGGACTGTACGGTAGTGTTACTGGTTGGATTCACTGGAGTGTGAGCGGGCTTGCTCGTCGATCTTCAGATCGCTCAATACCCGGGTGGCCGTTACGTTTAGCAGACCGCTTGCGGCTTGTGGATGCTTGATATGATCATCATCTGCTACCGGCGTATTGACGAGTCTTTAGAGTCCTACACAGAGGTTTCCTGGCTTAAGCGAAACGAAATAGGAGCGCATATGAGATATGTGCAGGACCGAGAATAATGCGTGTATGTGATACCGCATTTCATTCTCGCGATAAATGTTTCGATTGGTTATATTCGATATGACCTAGTTATCGAATCATTCATTCGATAAATCGATACATTGAATACTAGTCGGTTATGTGCGACATGACCGGATCATTGAATCAAATGTTGATTTAATGATTTAATATATAATTATATATTTGATATATTACTTTGCATTAACTAGTATTGGTTCACTTTATATGGATTTTCTCACTTGATGTGCAAGTTGTATATGTGATATATTTTCGTGCACATACTTGTATCATGTTTGATGATACTTGATTATTTAGTTAAGTGTAAAGAATTAAAACCATGGTTAAGTGTTGTTTAGGGTTTTGCATATTTATTTATTATTTGTTCATTTATTTATTTGGAAATGATTTGAAAAAGAATGGTGGCTTTCTTTGTCTTTTAGTTGAAGCTTCATGAAGCTTTGATTTCTTAACCATTCTTGTCATCATGCTTAACCCTAACCTATCCATTAACCATGGTCTATTCTCTACACTTAACCCTAGTAAGAATTATGATAAGTATTCCTTTTTCTTTTTATTTTAAAAAGACTTATCATTTTTTTCTAGCTCATCTTCTTCTTCCATTTCTTCAAGTGAAGAAAGCTTGCCCCATCAATGGCAAGTGATGGAAATAAGTGAGAAATCCAATTCTAAAGTCTACCCACCTCCTATTTCTTCATCCTCTACCTCTTGCCAAGTAGTAGAGTGTGTTTCCTTCACAAGTTTCATCACTTTGTGAAGTAGGAAGCTTGATCTAGCGATGCCTCGACGTAGATCATCTTCGGCATCGTCGTCGATGACCAAGCCCGTTCATTCTCCGATGAAGCCGACGCTAGAGCCCGGGGTTCGACATGGACAGCGAGGAGACTTCGTTGCGGAGCCGTGGAGGTGGATATCCGGATCTACAAAGGTTGTAATTTCCATATCCTTGTAGTTAAGTGTTAACTAGTTTACTTTTCGCCTAGATTTCTAGCCGACGATCCGTAGTCGGGTTTCTCGGCACCGTTAAAATTTTAATTTGGCATGATCGATGCCTTGTGAGACCTCACTAGGGTGCCTAGGAACCCTACAGTGGTATCAGAGCCTAGCTAGAGCCATAGGCGAAGTCTAGACGCGATTTGAAGTCCGAACGAACCCGAGACCCGATCACAAACATGCTCTCTGTCCTTTTTCCAAAAACGTGGTTTTTTCAACATTAAAAATGCTTAAAAAATTCAGCAGGGAAATCTAAGAATTACGGCGCAAAAAGTTTCTGATGAACAGTACATATTGCGGCGGATCCGCGGCAGAAGCTTGGTTTCTGCGGCGGATCCGCGGCAAAAATGTGACATCATCAATTCCTGTTTGCACAGTAACTCTTATTAAATTATGCTGGATTTTCTGGGAATTTTTAATATTAATTCAAGTGTTGAATTTTCTGGGTTGTTTTGGGGATTCGAATGTTCGATCGGATTATCAGATTTTGTCTATTTGTCTTTCCGGATAAATTTTTGAATATGTTAAAAAGTTCGACCGGATATAAATACCCAAATTTTCCCCTGTCGGGAAATTTCCAAGTGTTGGATTTTTCCGTAGTTTAACGACGTTCTAAGTAGTGCAAGTAACGCGATGGTCCCTCTAGAAGACAACAAATCTTAACTCGATTATGTGACCGTCTTGAACTGCCCTTTGAACCTTCGGGTTTAGGGCAGTACGGCGTGCCACATGTGAGGCGTTGGCTTGACCCTTCTACGGCTGGACCGTTGGTACTGAGGCACGAACTGAATGTTGCTAGAATTGTTTCATGTGTTGATCTGTACCGGGAAAACTTGGGTGTTCGATTGTTCGATCGGAAAGTTTGACATTTTCTATTTATCCGGAATGGGATACAATAATTGGAATTCACAATAAGTTATGAGATAACTGAATGAATGTTATAAACATAGCACTTTAGTCTCACTTGATCGGTTGCCACGGAATTTTGATGCGATCAAAAGTCCGTCGCAATCACGTAGCGTACGCGGATACTCGCCGGGTAAACTTAATAGACAGCCTCACTCCATAGCCCCGACCAAGTGACTGTAGGAGAACCCCGTCGCCGAAAGCATCCGTTCGGGTGCTCGCGGTGGCGGTGTTCCGCCTTGGTGCACTTCGTCGACGGTATCGGGGGTGCGGCCGTCTACTTAAGTTTGCGACGAGCATCCGATCAAAATGTCGGGAATCCTGTTGAATTGCCCGACTTGGTATTGAAAAGAGTTTTCGATAATGAGACTAAAATGCGGGGTTTATAATTGTTAGGCATGCGATGTCTAAGAAATTCATTTGGTCAGGCATGCGATGTCTGAGATGGTTGCGGATTCCAACTGTTGTAGTTTTACACTTTCTTTTCTGCGACCGTAAGTGTAATATGTGATATCGCCGGTTTCGTTGCTATATGTCAACGACAATTGGGATACGCATGTTTACTTACGTTGATGACATGTGATGTTATGTGTTGCTGGATATGTTATATTGGATCGTCGTGTTCGAATAGCCGGGGGTTTTTATGTGAGATGAGTGTTTTTCATTTTCATTCATGTAAAAACTTGTATGTAATATTCTTTTATTTGGGGCGCTTCCAGGTTGCGGAAGTTGTCACCTCTTGTATATTATTTACTTTTTCGCACTAGGATAGACCCAAGGAGGAGGGCACAAGTAACCGGATTCTGGAGTCCAGTGGGAGACCAACTCGAGGAGTCGGGTCCGGGTCTCCTAACTCCAGAATTGGTAGGGCTGCTTGCCGCTCTCGTAGGGGTCTAGGAGTGTGGGTTTGGCTATTCATCACGACCGTGGAATCTGTGTTTTATACTGGCTCGTATTGAAAACACGAACGTCCTAGTATATCCAATATTTCATATGATTCTTCTGCTGCGACATCTGTGATGTGATCATGTGATGTTCTGTGATAGATACAGTATATAGTATATATGATATATTATATAGGCGTTACTTATGTTTTACACCCGCGCTAGCCCTGCCCCGCTCTGCCGTTAGTTACCTAACCTAACGGTGCACGAGGGGACATCGAGGCGAATGCGGATGGCATAAGTGTACGTCGTATTTATCTGTGATGTTTAGGTACATAATTGATGGGACTTCATTAATGTGATTAATGAAAGTAAAAGAAACCTAAGATGTTGTAGAATCGAATTTCAAAATAAAACAGGTAGCTACAGTTCTTGCTTTGCATAGCGGTATATGTGATATATCCTGCACCTTATTCGATGAGGAAAGGACCGAGATCCCTTCACCGGGAGTGACTCCTTTAGCAATAACTGGCAGATGCTACACACTCGGTTTGTCTTTTGATTGCTTTTAAGAATTTTTGCTTTGCACAGTGATATATATGATATATCCCGCACCTCATTCGACGAGGAAAGGACCGACGATCCCTTCACCGGGAATGACTCCTTTAGCAAAACTAGAAAAGCTTCAAAAACACTCCATTTCAAAATCATTTGATTCTACAACGATATCAAGTTCATTACGCAAAAGGTTTTCAGAAAAACCTGTCGTAGCCCTCCGTCATTTCAGATATGTACTAGTTAGTATTCGTGCTGCGGTAGTTTGGCATTCGTCAAGGCGTAGTGTACGGTAGCTAACTAGTATTTATCTGCTTGAGCATATGATGCGATTGGATTAGGGTATTCGTACGGCGTTGTTTGGCATTCGTCAAGGGTCGTGCGGGTGGGTTTAATTCGATCAAGAAATATACGGGTTGAACTTGACTAGTGGACTATGGGTTGTTTGGCATTCGTCAAGGTCATAGCGAGCTAGGGGCAAAATATTATCGGGAATTTCAAGTGTTGAAATTTGCAATGAGATTGCATACCTTCTATGAGATAGTTGAATCCCGATACCCGCTGCGAGTAAGAGTTACTCCTGGGAGAGTTTTATACATTACAATTAGCCGATCAAGTAGGTGTCTAGAAAGGTGTTAACGAGGTTACGCCTCTGGGAAAACGAGGTTTACAGTAATTAGGTTCGTGCGAAAGCACGGGGGACCTCCCTCAAAGTACCGACACTGGCCTGGCTGAAAGATTGGCGAACTTGTAGTGTGTAATTAATCCCGGCTAGTCTTTCCTTTTAGGGTTTGAAGGAAGATTTGATAAAAAGCAGTGGGAGCCATCCTGATTAGATAAAATAATAACCAATCTATTCTTGACAGAGCGCACGCTGAGTGTTTTCTTCTCTCTCTCTCCAGGTAGCGACCATATCACGCCTTAATCAAGATAATAGTACGGAATATTGACCGAACCCGCTTGTTATACTGAGCTGGGGAACGTTGGTCCCGCTCCAACTTATAATTGTTATAAGACAGAGCAGGAAATTGGGGAATACCAGATTTCCCGTGCCGCCCAAACGAAGAGAGTGCATGCTGATGCATCATCTTCGGGTGTGTTCATTATACAGAACTGTTTCTCAGTATCCTCCGCATCCTTGGTATATGATACCGGATCAGGATCCCAGATATGTAATGTGTTACATAGGGCTACAAAAGGGTAGAAAAACTGTGAACGGGTGATAAGTTTCATGAGGCAGAAAACGGGGCAAGTGTTGCAGCCAAGTCTGTTGGTCACTGTCACCCTGTATTACCAATACATTGATTCTGAACGAATGTTATTAGATACCGAACCTGATATACAAAATCATATCAGTCTCTTTATTAGTAAAGAAAGGATATAATTTTGTATTGTTGGATAATGTTTTGAACATTTCATATATCTAAAGTTGATCGGTTCATGCACGTTATCTAAAAGCGTTGATGTTCTAAATCAAATTACAGTTCTTAGTATACGGAACACACACAAGAGGAAAAGTTCAGAAATGAACGGATTCTTCTTGAGATATTGTAGACTAGGTCAGATCAATGTGACCCGACTAGCTGAAGTTACATTTAGATGTATATTTAAATCAGTTTGAATTTACATCTTGTGAAACTCGCCAGTCATGTCACAAAGATAAGATGACCATAGCTCCGTTTACTGGAAACAGAGAAAGAGTTAGTGAACTCTTGGGATGATACATGTTGATGTATGTAGGTCCCCAGTCTACACATGCCAAGACCGGTTCTTTGTACTTCATTACGTTCTCTGATAATCTTTCGATATTCAGACTTATGTTCCTATTGAAACACAAGTCCGAACCTTTTGAGATATTCACAGAATATAAGTTAGAAGTAGAGAACCAAAATACGGGTATAAGTATTATGTCCTTTGATGTGATCCAGGAGGAGAATACTTGAGCATGGAATTCCTGGACTTTTCTAAAGGAGAATGAGATTCTCTCTCAGCATTACTCCTCCGTATACACCATAGCATGATGGTATATCGGGGCGGAGCTATCACACCCTATATGATATGGTGTGCTCTATGATGAGTATTACTGAGTTACCTATTTCCTTTTGGGTGTTATGCGCTTGAGAAGCTGCATACCTATTGAAAAGGGTTCGAATCAAATCAATTGCCTACCACTCCATATGAGATATGGAAAGGGAAGAGCCCATGTCTTAAGCTAGTTAAGATTTGGGGTTGTCTGGCCTGTGTCTAAAAGCAAAATCCGGACAAACTCGAGGCAAGGTCTGTTATGTAGAACTGGAAGTGTTCCAGCTATACGAACTACAGCAGATGATTTGGTACAACCAGAGGATTCAGTAGAAACCAACGAACCTTAGCCTCTCCGCCGATCTAGTAGGGTTCCTCACCCACCTGAGAGTTACTTCGATTTCTCTATGACAGTGGGAGCGAGGACTGCATCATGAGATGATGATCCAACTAGTTTCGAGCTGGCCATCAGGAGTGAGACTCTGTAAGAATGGCTGGATGCTTAGCGATCTGAGATGGAATCCTTATACACCAGCAAAGTATGGACTTTAGCTGCTATATCTGAAGGGTTAAATCCCCATCAGGAGCAAGTATATCTTGAGAAGATTACTTGGTGTACATGGAAAAGTTGAGACTTTCAAAGCTAGACTTGTTAAAGGTTTTCGTCATCGACCAGGCGTGGATAATGATGAAACCTTTTCCAGTAGCTATGCTTAAGTCCATCCAGATCCTACTTGTCACGGCTACATACCATGACTACGATATCTGGTGGTTGGGTATCATGACTGCTTTTCTAAATGATGTTTTAGAAGAGTGCGTCTATAAGTACACAGCCAGAGGGCCTCGTAGACAGTGGGAGCAGCAGAAACGTGTGCAAGATGTTTTATATGATAAAGCATGCATCGCGGAGTTGGAACGTCTGTTTTGATGAAGTAGTCAAAGAGTTTGACATCATCAAAATGATAGATGAACCTTGTATAAACAAAAAGGTAGTAGGGAGTATGGTGACGATCCTTGTAGAGTACGTGGATGACATACTCTTGATAAGAAAAGAGTTTCTTATGCTACGCTCGGTCAATCTCCGCTTATCACTAGAATTCTCCATATAGGATCAAAGTGATACCTACTAAATCCTGGATTTTGGATCTATGAGATAGATTTAATTGGATGTTAGGATTCTCACTAGTTGTAGTGAGATGGTATCAATCGATCCTGGGGAGAATCACTGGAAGTATTCCATGGTGATAAAGACGACTGAATGTCAGTCACAGGCATTGTCTTTACCCTCAGTAAAGGGACGGTATGTTGGAAGAGTTCCAAGCTAGATACCGTGAGATACTAGACGATAAAGGCACGATACATCGCTACTTAAGATGCTACCAAAGAGGCTGTTTGGGTGTATATTGGTTCATGAGATGAACTATGTTCCTACCATTGTGAGACAATGGAGTTGTGGCTTATGCCAAGGAACGCCGGTCCCATCAGTGATCCAGACATATTCTAAGGCAGTGTCACTTGATCATGGAGATGGTTGATCTCCAGGGAGATCGAGGTTAGGAGAGTAGACTCAGAGGACAACACAGCGGATCCACTCACAAAGGCCTGTTCCCAGAGAGAGACTTTTATGGGATGGTTGAGTATGAGATACTGCAACCACTGCTACAGATGGCCCTAGTGCAAGTGGGAGATTGTTAGTTATATGTATGCCCTAGAGGCCATTACTGTACATAGTATGTATATTGTAGTGGATGCTGGGACATATATAGGGAGGACTTTCTTGCTCGACATGATAGTATGCTATCTGGTTACCCTTTACCTTAACGTGTATGCTGATTGTCTCTCTGTTACATGTTGGTAAAGCCCTTAGGATCTGTACTTGACTACCTGGACTATGATGTGGATCATACTAGTGGGGACATGGTAGTCTATAAGTACATCCTTCAAAGTCCCTAGTCGTGGGTGTATCGAGACGGGGCATCGATATACCAGAGTAGACTAGCGTATACCTTCTCGACCCATATAGATGGGCGATGGATGATCCCATATCCATCGGTGTTTGACATCAGAGATGATATACGGGTGCTCAGTAGAGACTGGGTACACTGGACGGACTCGCCGAGAACTCCCAGATGGTATTATACCTCACGTCAGATGGCAGTTCTCTGGTGACACTGGTACAGAGTAGTCTGTTGACCCGAGATCGTCATAGAGTCTTGTGTGGTTCCCACTGTGCTTTGATTTCCATCTTACCACGTCCAAGAGGGCGTGCAAAACGGTGGGTTTTGGGTACAGTCCCGAGTCACATGGAGGCAATGAGCGATAGGAGGGGATTCGTCTCTCCCGGTATAGGGGGTTGATGTTGCGCTGTGTTCGATTGGCTATAACAGGAAATCCCTGGCCAGGGTTTCTGAGATTTACTGGTAAGTGTTACCAGTAGTTTCTCGAATTGTTATAGACCTCATATCGACACGACTTATCGAGCTATTGGGGTCTGACGTTTACCACCCCTAGGCGAGATATGCGACATATCAGACGATCAGACCGGACTGTACGGTAGTGTTACTGGTTGGATTCACTGGAGTGTGAGCGGGCTTGCTCGTCGATCTTCAGATTGCTCAATAACCGGGTGGCCGTTACGTTTAGCAGACCGCTTGCGGCTTGTGGATGCTTGATATGATCATCATCTGCTACCGGCGTATTGACGAGTCTTTAGAGTCCTACACAGAGGTTTCCTGGCTCAAGCGAAACGAAATAGGAGCGCATATGAGATATGTGCAGGACCGAGAATAATGCGTGTATGTGATACCGCATTTCATTCTCGCGATAAATGTTTCGATTGGTTATATTCGATATGACCTAGTTATCGAATCATTCATTCGATAAATCGATACATTGAATACTAGTCGGTTATGTGCGACATGACCGGATCATTGAATCAAATGTTGATTTAATGATTTAATGTATAATTATATATTTGATATATTACTTTGCATTAACTAGTATTGGTTCACTTTATATGGATTTTCTCACTTGATGTCCAAGTTGTATATGTGATATATTTTCGTGCACATATTTGTATCATGTTTGATGATACTTGATTATTTAGTTAAGTGTAAAGAATTAAAACCATGGTTAAGTGTTGATTAAGGTTTTGCATATTCATTTATTTATTTGTTCATTTATTTATTTGGAAATGATTTGAAAAAGAATGGTGGCTTTCTTTGTCTTTTAGTTGAAGCTTCATGAAGCTTTGATTTCTTAACCATTCTTGTCATCATGCTTAACCCTAACCTATCCATTAATCATGGTCTATTCTCTACACTTAAACCTAGTAAGAATTATGATAAGTATTCCTTTTTCTTTTTATTTTAAAAAGACTTATCATTTTTTTCTAGCTCATCTTCTTCTTCCATTTCTTCAAGTGAAGAAAGCTTGCCCCATCAATGGCAAGTGATGGAAATAAGTGAGAAATCCAATTCTAAAGTCTACCCACCTCCTATTTCTTCATCATCTACCTCTTGCCAAGTAGTAGAGTGTGTTTCCTTCACAAGTTTCATCACTTTGTGAAGTAGGGAGCTTGATCTAGCGATGCCTCGACGTAGATCATCTTCGGCATCGTCGTCGATGACCAAGCCCGTTCATTCTCCGATGAAGCCGACGCTAGAGCCCGGGGTTCGACATGGACAGCGAGGAGACTTCGTTACGGAGCCGTGGAGATGGATATCCGGATCTACAAAGGTTGTAATTTCCATATCCTTGTAGTTAAGTGTTAACTAGTTTACTTTTCGCCTAGATTTCTAGCCGACGATCCGTAGTCGGGTTTCTCGGCACCGTTAAATTTTAATTTGGCATGATCGATGCCTTGTGAGACCTCACTAGGGTGCCTAGGAACCCTACATAAGTCGTGTCGATATGAGGTCTATAACAATTCGAGAAACTACTGGTAACACTTACCAGTAAATCTCAGCAACCCTGGCCAGGGATTTCCTGTTATAGCCAATCGAACACAGCGCAACATCAACCCCCTATACCGGGAGAGACGAATCCCCTCCTATCGCTCATTGCCTCCATGTGACTCGGGACTGTACCCAAAAACCACCGTTTTGCACGCCCTCTTGGACGTGGTAAGATGGAAATCAAAGCACAGTGGGAACCACACAAGACTCTATGACGATCTCGGGTCAACAGACTACTCTGTACCAGTGTCACCAGAGAACTGCCATCTGACGTGAGGTATAATACCATCTGGGAGTTCTCGGCGAGTCCGTCCAGTGTACCCAGTCTCTACTGAGCACCCGTATATCATCTCTGATGTCAAACACCGATGGATATGGGATCATCCATCGCCCATCTATATGGGTCGAGAAGGTATACGCTAGTCTACTCTGGTATATCGATGCCCCGTCTTGATACACCCACGACTAGGGACTTTGAAGGATGTACTTATAGACTACCATGTCCCCACTAGTATGATCCACATCATAGTCCAGGTAGTCAAGTACAGATCCTAAGGGCTTTACCAACATGTAACAGAGAGACAATCAGCATACACGTTAAGGTAAAGGGTAACCAGATAGCATACTATCATGTCGAGCAAGAAAGTCCTCCCTATATATGTCCCAGCATCCACTACAATATACATACTATGTACAGTAATGGCCTCTAGGGCATACATATAACTAACAATCTCCCACTTGCACTAGGGCCATCTGTAGCAGTGGTTGCAGTATCTCATACTCAACCATCCCATAAAAGTCTCTCTCTGGGAACAGGCCTTTGTGAGTGGATCCGTTGTGTTGTCCTCTGAGTCTACTCTCCTAACCTCGATCTCCATGGAGATCAACCATCTCCATGATCAAGTGACACTGCCTTAGAATATGTCTGGATCACTGATGGGACCGGCGTTCCTTGGCATAAGCCACAACTCCATTGTCTCACAATGGTAGGAACATAGTTCATCTCATGAACCAATATACACCCAAACAGCCTCTTTGGTAGCATCTTAAGTAGCGATGTATCGTGCCTTTATCGTCTAGTATGTCACGGTATCTAGCTTGGAACTCTTCCAACATACCGTCCCTTTACTGAGGGTAAAGACAATGCCTGTGACTGACATTCAGTCGTCTTTATCACCATGGAACACTTCCAGTGATTCTCCCCAGGATCGATTGATACCATCTCGCCTAGGGCGGCTGAGAGGCAAGTCGGGCCGTGAGCTACATCACGACATTCGTTAAGTCGTCAATTTTGGAGTAAAGTTTGGCCATCTCCTTGTCTTTGTTTCGGAGCTGCTTTCGGAGCTCCTGGAGAAGTTGCTGCTCTGCGGTCTTAGGATGGAAAGTTGGTTCATCTTTGCTTTCCGAGCCCGACTCCTCATGAACTGAGGGCTCTCCCTGCTTATCAGCCTCACTGGAAGGGTCTTCATTACCTTTCAGAGGAGGCTGGTCTTGAAATGTGGCAGTCATATTCACACCAGATTGGATTTGGGATGTGGTGGCCCCATCCTTGCTCTTGCTGCGCGTGCCCACCATGTAGACAGTGTGGACAACATATCCAGTCGTCTCTTTATCTTTGGCGGGGAGCTTAGAGAAGATACTCGATCGAGCAGTTGTCAAGGGCACCGCTGGAGCTTGCTCGAGACGCCTCGTTGCTTTGTTCGTGTTGATGGCCTTGCCCCCAGCTGGGGCCAAGGAAAGTCGTTCAAACACCGACTTGCGTTTGAGTTGGGGCGCCTTCGAGACCACCACATTTGGCCTCTTGCCTTTCGAGACCGGTTTGTCTGTCACCGGGGCTTGAGGAACTGGGATGGCGTTAGCGGACACGAACATAATAGAGCCAAATGGTAGCGGCAACTCTTCCCATTGTCGCCCGAGACTGGCCGGGAGGACCATCCTGGCGTCCATCTTCATCGTGTAGGAGATGGGAGCTGTGTCGAGAGCTGAGCTGATCCTTGGAGACATGGTTGAAGCTTGATCGCTTGAAGTCCTGTATGAAAGAGCATTATTTTAGTATAAATATCAATATGTATATTGATTGAGTTCACATGAACGTTTAACCCGAAATATGGGAGGAGAGATTAGTCCCACCGGGCGTGCCAGAATCTGTAGGGTGTTTTTCGTCATCTCATCGAGATAGAAATACGCGCACGCTTGTCAGGTGCATTACAGATTCCCCCTGCCTAGTGTAGGCGGGGGTTTATTGACTGTGGGGATCCGAATCTCCGGCAGCCGCGGACTAAGCTGCCGTTAATTACCCCTCGCCTTTGGAGTGAGAGAACCTCCGATTGACGGGTCAACTATTCATGCGAACTCAATATGCAGTGTGCGTGTTTTGAAAGGGTTTTGGATATATCGGGGGTCCCGCAGAGTTTTTACAGGGGTCCCGCTACCCGGATAGCGGGCTGGGGGTCAAGGGGTGTAACACCCGAGCCCAATAATACTATTCTGGTTCTAGTTGAGTGTTATACATTGCTCATTTCAGTTATCCTGGTTGTTTGGTGCTTTTTGCTAAATTTTAACCGGTTAAGTCATTTTGGCACATAACAAATTTTAATACCTAAAATGAAATTAAAAATATCCTTGTTGGCCTACTCGTCGCCACTAGTCGCGTGGTAGCGTCCGCGTGTCGAGATTCCGTCCCGTTCAGTGAAACGGGCAAGTTTGGACGACTACGCGCGTGTGCAAGTGTCCGACTTGGGGGCACGCATTTTTATCATTAAACATCTCTTTTCAAAATTTGGAACTCGCTTAAAATCCTATAATTTGAATGTGAAACACTTGGGCGCAAACCGGGCGCGATTTGGAAATATTTTATTTAACGCCAAAATCTCAATTTAATATAATATTTGAACCATATATCTACATATATTCTCTATGGTATATTTAGACTACAGTTAGTTTGTTAAATTAATCTTTAATATATTCATTTGAACCTGTTAGAATCTTTCCGTTTATTAAAATCTTTTATTCCATCCAATCAAACCTTGCTGTTTGCTTCTCGTGGGCCCCTCCATTATTTCCTATCTCTCTCTCTCTCTCTCCAGCCCTCGTACCTCTCTCTCTGATTTCCCATTCTCTCTCTCTCTCTCTCTAACTCTCTCTCTCTCTATCCCTTTATATAATTTCCCCACTGTTCCTTCGTCCCTTCAGAAAACCCCACGACGAACCCCTCCATCGCGAACCCTAGCTTCCTCCACTGCCGACGCCGCCGCCGTCCCCGCGCCGACAACGCCACCACCGTCACCCTCGCCTCCGCCTCCTCCTCTCCATCTCAGCACTGTCTCCTCCCCCGCGCACTGCAGCCGCTTGCAGCCTTCGCTGCAGCCGCGCGAGTCGCCGCCGACAATCACCTGCGCCGCCGACCAACACAGTGCCGTGCTCCCCTCACCTGAGTCTCCCTCTCCTCACCATCTCCTCTCTTTTCCTTGGTTGCCGAGCCTCCACCCTCGCAACATTCACCAGCAGCACATCGTCGTCGCCGCTCGCCGCCACCGCCAATCCCCTCGTCTCCATCTCCTCGTTTTCATCACCTCCACCTCCAGCACCTCTCTCCTCTCCCGACTCAATCTATCCCTGCACCCCATTTTACACCGAGGCTAACCCTAACCGGAACCCTAGCATCCAACATCTCTTGCCGGAGTTCCGTCGACCCCGTCGTCATCCCTCGCCTCGTCTCGGCCACGAAACCCCACAGCAGTAAGTTCTCCTGACCACTCCCCTCTCCTTTTTCCTTCTTTGGTCGATTCTTGCTTTGTTATGCGTTTTGCTAACTTCGTCGCCATTTGACTTTTTGCCGGATTCCGGCCGTGCCGTCGTTTGGACCCGACGCTCCAGCAAAGTACTCTGGTCCGTGTGGTCCCGCTGTTCGCTGTTAGGACTCGATCCGTGGCCCGTGCACCCGTCTCGTGTTTTCCGCCGACATTGCATCCGTACTTTCCGGTTTGCGAAACCGTCGAGGCAAGTATCCGAATACTTGCTCTAACATGCTAGCATACAAGATCTAGTCTTGTTATGCAGTTGAATATTATATTATATAATACAACAACACAGTGATGGTGATATCGATATTACAGTATGGCTAGAATTGACGGTTGCATTTCTCTTTAACATTAAATCAGTATAGTAGCTTCGTGAAATTAGTGGCATGCTATAAATCCATGATTTAACAAACTAAACCAATTAGAATGTACTTGCTTAATTTGCTAAATCATCCATGTGACTATTATCCATGCTTTAGTTTTAATAGCTTCATTGCTTCCTGTTATTAATATTGTTTTACCCTGTGATTATTGCACCCCAAGGGTGCTTGAACCTGTTAATATAATACAACTGCACCATATTCATGTGCCATTGTGATTAAGTGAACCGTTATTGTTAATTACTTTATTCTTGCTGCTGTTCATTATTTGATTGTATACCTGTTGTGAGCACATACTCGATTGCACTACATATTGGCCTGACCCTGCTACACATGATATACATATACTTACCGACTTAACCTGTTGTACCACGTCCTGACTTGTTACATGATCTCATTGTCTAATGCCAACAAACCTGACTTGGGGTCCTCATGGACCATTCCTGTTGTCTATCCAGACAAACCTGACCTGTTACCTGATCCTGTGTTGGCATTAGTCCTTGATTACTGAATACCTGACCTGACATACATAACTTGGGGGTATGGGGAAATCAAAGGTGAAACCGACTTGTAACTCAACAGTTCGATACTTGTTCTGATCAGTCTTACGGGCTTGGCCTGCCCCGGAGTGATGATGCTGACATCACCCATCCATCCTACTACCTATTACTGCCTAGCGGCACGTCTCGGATTCAGCCCCGAGAACCTTGACCGTGGTCCCGGGCACGCACGGGATACTATTGAGTTACATCGACGATTCATCAATTGATTTCAAAGACTATAGAGTAGAAACCTGATAGGACAGTTTAGTTACCACTGCACATTACCCTGCACTGTTATTTCTTAGTACTGCTTTATTCATGTTCATCCCTGCATTGCTTATTACCATGTTTATATTATATTATTGGTTGACATGACGCGCTGACGTCTGGGTTTTGCATAGCCCAGATTCTTTACCACTGTCGCTGACCGAGCAGGAGTACTTCAGCCAGCAGGCTGATTTGTGAGTTCTGCAGTGGTTAGTTCATTTATTGCATTTTATTTCCAGGTGCGATTCCGCATTATGGGACGTACCTTTCTATTATTGTATTGGATCATTTGCTTCCACATTTATTTATCATTGACTCTTATCTTTATGGATTTGGACATGTGTTAGATAGTTTATTTATATTGTTCTTGATATCTCTACAGCCGTAATGTGACTGTGGATGGATACTTCCTACCCACAGGTAGCATGGTTGGTTATGTCACGTGCCCAATCTTGCGTACTCTGGGAAGCGGGGCGTGACATGGTTCTTTTGGTATCAGAGCCAGGTTAATTGGGTTGATTCTTTGTAATTGGGTATTGTACCCAATACACGAATCAGAATACCCGTGTTTAGGAAACATGTCCTGCCACCTTGACCGTTTTACCATTCTTGAATCACATTCTTCTGGATTATATCTTTTACGACGTGCAAACTTACTTTGCATGTCGACTCGGAAACCTGATTTCTTGTTATCCCTAGGACTTGGGCGACTTGGGTGGAGTTAAGTAATTGCGGCTATGATACCGCGGCATAGCTACAATGCGGTACTCTATTTAAGTATCTTGGAGTTCTAGCCTTGATCCACAGTCAGAATCTATCGTCATGCTAATGTTGGGTGTTTTGAGTTCAGGATTATGACAGGTAAGAAGTTGAAGACGTACCGGAGGAGTGTGAACGAAGCCGCCATGCTTGGAATGATAAGAGGAATGCAGGAAATCAAAGAGACAGACTGAGCTGATCCAGCAATAGCAGATTCGTTTCAGGAAGGTTTGCAGATCGTTCAGCAGTCTGTAAACAACGATGGAACTAGACCAGTCGAACGAGTAGGGACCGTAGCAGATTTCAGACTTTTGGGTCCGTCTACTTTCACTGGCCTGGAGGAGCCGTTGCCAGCCGAGCAGTGGCTAGTGACACGGAGAATTTGCTGATTGCGACACAGATTCCAGAGGACAAAGGAGTTGATGTAGTGCGCTTTCAGCTAGTGGATTTCGCCCGAGAGTGGTGGCTTGTGGAGGAGACCCGCTTGCCCAAGCCGATCAGTTGGGCGGATTTCTCTAAGGGTTTCCTGGAGAAGTCCTTCCGCGGACTGCGCGGAGGAAATGGAAGAGAAGTTCATCGGAATAAGGCAGAATGGAGCAGCCGTGGACGTGCATGCAGCAGAGTGGACGAGACTCAGTAGTCTCGCTGGACCTTTCGCGGCCAACGATGCAGACAGCAGTTGCGGTAAGGAAGCAGTTCTGTCGGGCCAATCGAGTTTAGGGCTAGGTCGACAAACAGTGTTCTTGCGACAATGGAAGTGGATAGTAATGAAGAGCCGGCAGTTGTTCGCGACTTTATGGATGTATTTGAAGATATACCGGGCTTACCGCCGAAGCGAGATGTGGAGTTCGCGATTGACCTTATTCCTGGTGCAGCGCCAGTATCAAAATCTTATTATCCGATGGCACCAGTGCAATTGGAAGAAGTTAAGAAACAAGTTGGTGAATTACTTGAGAAGGGTTGGATTCGAAGCAGCAACTCGCCTTGGGGAGCTCCAGTTCTTCTAGTAAAGAAGAAGGATGGCACGAGAAGGATGTGCATTGATTATCGAGAATTGAACCGGGTGACTATTAAGAACAAGTACCCGATCCCTCGCATTGGAGAACTTTTGAGCAGCCTTGTGGCGCGAGGGTATTCTCGAAACTGGATTTGCGATCAGGATATCGTCAGGTCCGAGTGAAAGCAGAAGACATTTGCAAGACGACGTTTCGAACTCGATATGGACATTTCGAGTATCTAGTGATGCCCTTCGGAGTGACGAATGCGCCGGCAATATTCATGGATTTGATGAACAGGGTCTTTTCACCATTCATGGACCAGTTTATTCTGGTATTCATCGACGATATTCTGGTGTACTCGAAGAGTCCGGAGGAGCATGTTGAGCATTTAAAGATCGTACTGCAGACGCTGAGACAGGAGAAATTGTATGCGAAGATGAGTAAGTGCGAGTTCTGGCTGGAAGAAGTGAAGTTTCTGGGGCATGTTGTGTCGGGCGATGGGATCGCCGTCGATCCCGAAAGATTGCAGCAGTTCGAGATTGGCCTATTCTAAAGAATGTTGCGGAGATAAGAAGTTTTCTTGGACTCGCCGGATACTACAGGAGATTTGTGGAGAACTTCGCTCGTTTGGCAGAGCCGTTAACCAAGCTTACGCGCAAGAAGGTACCGTTTGTTTGGATGGATGGATGTGCATTGGCCTTCGAGACGTTGAAGCAGAAGTTGATAACCGCCCCGGTCCTGACCGTACCAGATAATTCAGGAGGACTGGTGATTCACAGCGACGCATCTGGGAAAGGATTGGGATGTGTTCTGATGCAGAATGGGAAGGTCGTAGCTTACGCATCAAGACAACTGAAGACCCATGAGAAGAATTATCCGACTCATGACTTGGAGCTTGCGGCTGTGATCTTCGCCTTGAAAATTTGGAGACACTACCTTTTGGGCGAGAGAGTCGAAGTTTTTACAGATCACAAGAGTTTGAAGTATGTGTTCCCTAAGAAGGAGTTGAACATGAGGCAACGCAGATGGTTGGAGCTGATGGCCGACTACGACCTTGATCTTAAGTACCATCCGGGAAAAGTTAACGTCGTGCCGGATGCGCTAAGTCGGTTACCAGCGATTCAGGTGTTGACCGCACAAAGGGAGATCATTGCGGATTTTCGGAGATTTGACTTGGAGGTTGTGCTACCACATGCTATGGGACAGTTGATGCTGTTGCAAGTACAGTCGTTCTTAGTTGAGAAGATTAAAACAGCACAATCGCAGGATCCTAGACTGCAAAAGTTTCGAGAGCAGGCTGAAGCCGGGCTGCGAACCGATTTACTGATCCACGAAGATGGGTCGTTGAGGTGTGGTAGCCGTGTGTGTGTGCCAAAAGGAGATGTGCGTGAAGAGCTTATGAAGGAGGCACACAGTTCAGCTTACTTTGTACATCCAGGAGGGACAAAAATGTACCGAGATATTCGACAGCACTTCTGGTGGGAAGGTATGAAGCGGGAGATTGCTCGCTTCATGGCTAAGTGCTTGGTGTGTCAGCAAGTCAAGGCTGAACACCAAAGGGTTGCTGGTTTGTTGCAACCACTTCCGATTCCTCAGTGGAAGTGGGAACATATAACCATGGATTTCATGACGGCTTTACCACGGAGTCCAAAGGGCAACAATGCAGTATGGGTGATTGTCGATCTGTTGACCAAGGCAGCTCACTTTATTCCTTTTCGGGTTGGTCAATCGACGGAGACTTTGGCAGAGCGGTACATGCAGGAGGTTGTAAGATTGCATGGAGTACCGGTAAGCATCGTGTCCGATCGGGACACTCGGTTCTTGTCGCACTTTTGGAGGAGTTTACAAGAGAGTTTGGGGACTCGATTGAAGTTTAGCACAGCTTATCATCCTCAAACTGATGGACAATCGGAGAGAACGATCCAGACCCTTGAAGATATGTTGAGGGCTTGCATGTTGGACTTCAAAGGTTCTTGGGAGGATCATCTACACCTGGTGGAGTTTTCGTACAACAATAGCTTCTAAGCGACTATTCAGATGGCTCCGTTTGAAGCGTTGTATGGTCGTAAGTGCCGTTCACCCGTTTGTTGGGATGACGTTGGTGAACGAAGATTACTAGGACCAGATTTGGTGGTACGGACAGTCGAGGAGGTGAATACAATCAGGAAGTTTGAAAGCAGCTCAAGACAGACAGAAAAGTTGGGTCGACACGTCAAGAAGACCTCTAGAGTTCGCCGTGGGTGATTTGGTATTCTTGAAGATATCACCGACTAGAGGAGTGATTCGCTTTGGGAGTCGGGGAAAACTTAGTCCTCGATTCGTTGGACTCGTCGAGATATTGGAGCGTGTTGGAGAGGTAGCATACCGTTTGGCGTTACCACAGTCATTAGCAGGAGTGAACGATGTGTTTCATGTATCTCAACTACGGAGGTATGTTCGCGATGAAACTCACGTCTTGGATCATTCGGAGTTGACCGTACGGGAGGACCTAACTTTTAAGGAGCGACCAGTCGAAATCAAGGATCGAAGAGAAAAGGTTCTTAAGAACAAGGTTATCCCTCTTGTGTTAGTTTCTTGGGGTAACCGATCGCATGGAGAATCCACTTGGGAGCGAGAAGACGAGATCCGGCAGAAGTTTCCTCACCTTTTTCTGTAGTTAGCTATCTTGTATTCTTGGAATTTCGAGCACGAAATTCTTTTTGTAGTTGGGTATGATGTAACACCCGAGCCCAATAATACTATTCTGGTTCTAGTTGAGTGTTATACATTGCTCATTTCAGTTATCCTGGTTGTTTGGTGCTTTTTGCTAAATTTTAACCGGTTAAGTCATTTTGGCACATAACAAATTTTAACACCTAAAATGAAATTAAAAATATCCTTGTTGGCCTACTCGTCGCCACTAGTCGCGTGGTAGCGTCCGCGTGTCGAGATTCCGTCCCGTTCAGTGAAACGGGTAAGTTTGGACGACTACGCGCGCGTGCAAGTGTCCGACTTGGGGGCACGCATTTTTATCATTAAACATCTCTTTTCAAAATTTGGAACTCGCTTAAAATCCTATAATTTGAATTTGAAACACTTGGGCGCAAACCGGGCGTGATTTGGAAATATTTTATTTAGCGCCAAAATCTCAATTTAATATAATATTTGAACCATATATCTACATATATTCTCTATGGTATATTTAGACTACAGTTAGTTTGTTAAATTAATCCTTAATATATTCATTTGAACCTGTTAGAATCTTTCCGTTTATTAAAATCTTTTATTCCATCCAATCAAACCTTGCTGTTTGCTTCTCGTGGGCCCCTCCATTATTTCCTATCTCTCTCTCTCTCCAGCCCTCGTACCTCTCTCTCTGATTTCCCATTCTCTCTCTCTCTCTAACTCTCTCTCTCTCTATCCCTTTATATAATTTCCCCACTGTTCCTTCGTCCCTTCAGAAAACCCCACGACGAACCCCTCCATCGCGAACCCTAGCTTCCTCCACTGCCGACGCCGCCGCCGTCCCCGCGCCGACAACGCAGCCACCGTCACCCTCGCCTTCGCCTCCTCCTCTCCATCTCAGCACTGTCTCCTCCCCCGCGCACTGCAGCCGCTTGCAGCCTTCGCTGCAGCCGCGCGAGTCGCCGCCGACAATCACCTGCACCGCCGACCAACACAGTGCCGTGCTCCCCTCACCTGAGTCTCCCTCTCCTCACTATCTCCTCTCTTTTCCTTGGTTGCCGAGCCTCCACCCTCGCAACATTCACCAGCAGCACATCGTCGTCGCCGCTCGCCGCCACCGCTGATCCCCTCGTCTCCATGTCCTCGTTTTCATCACCTCCACCTCCAGCACCTCTCTCCTCTCCCGACTCAATCTATCCCTGCACCCCATTTTACACCGAAGCTAACCCTAACCGGAACCCTAGCATCCAACATCTCTTGCCGGAGTTCCGTCGACCCCGTCGTCATCCCTCGCCTCGTCTCGGCCACGAAACCCCACAACAGTAAGTTCTCCTGACCACTCCCCTCTCCTTTTTCCTTCTTTGGTCGATTCTTGCTTTGTTATGCGTTTTGCTAACTTCGTCGCCATTTGACTTTTTGCCGGATTCCGGCCGTGCCGTCGTTTGGACCCGACGCTCCAGCAAAGTACTCTGGTCCGTGTGGTCCCGCTGTTCGCTGTTAGGACTCGATCCGTGGCCCGTGCACCCGTCTCGTGTTTTCCGCCGACATTGCATCCGTACTTTCCGGTTTGCGAAACCGTCGAGGCAAGTATCCGAATACTTGCTCTAACATGCTAGCATACAAGATCTAGTCTTGCTATGCAGTTGAATATTATATTATATAATACAACAACACAGTGATGGTGATATCGATATTACAGTATGGCTAGAATTGACGGTTGCATTTCTCTTTAACATTAAATCAGTATAGTAGCTTCGTGAAATTAGTGGCATGCTATAAATCCATGATTTAACAAACTAAACCAATTAGAATGTACTTGCTTAATTTGCTAAATCATCCATGTGACTATTATCCATGCTTTAGTTTTAATAGCTTCATTGCTTCCTGTTATTAATATTGTTTTACCCTGTGATTATTGCACCCCAAGGGTGCTCGAACCTGTTAATATAATACAACTGCACCATATTCATGTGCCATTGTGATTAAGTGAACCGTTATTGTTAATTACTTTATTCTTGCTGCTGTTCATTATTTGATTGTATACCTGTTGTGAGCACATACTCGATTGCACTACATATTGGCCTGACCCTGCTACACATGATATACATATACTTACCGACTCAACCTGTTGTACCACGTCCTGACTTGTTACATGATCTCATTGTCTAATGCCAACAAACCTGACTTGGGGTCCTCATGGACCATTCCTGTTGTCTATCCAGACAAACCTGACCTGTTACCTGATCCTGTGTTGGCATTAGTCCTTGATTACTGAATACCTGACCTGACATACATAACTTGGGGGTATGGGGAAATCAAAGGTGAAACCGACTTGTAACTCAACAGTTCAATACTTGTTCTGATCAGTCTTACGGGCTTGGCCTGCCCCGGAGTGATGATGCTGACATCACTCATCCATCCTACTACCTATTACTGCCTAGCGGCACGTCTCGGATTCAGCCCCGAGAACCTTGACCGTGGTCCCGGGCACGCACGGGATACTATTGAGTTACATCGACGATTCATCAATTGATTTCAAAGACTATAGAGTAGAAACCTGATAGGACAGTTTAGTTACCACTGCACATTACCCTGCACTGTTATTTCTTAGTACTGCTTTATTCATGTTCATCCCTGCATTGCTTATTACCATGTTTATATTATATTATTGGTTGACATGACGCGCTGACGTCTGGGTTTTGCATGGCCCAGATTCTTTACCTCTGTCGCTGACCGAGCAGGAGTACTTCAGCCAGCATGCTGATTTGTGAGTTCTGCAGTGGTTAGTTCATTTATTGCATTTTATTTCCAGGTGCGATTCCGCATTATGGGACGTACCTTTCTATTATTGTATTGGATCATTTGCTTCCGCATTTATTTATCATTGACTCTTATCATTATGGATTTGGACATGTGTTAGATAGTTTATTTATATTGTTCTTGATATCTCTACAGCCGTAATGTGACTGTGGATGGATACTTCCTACCCACAGGTAGCATGGTTGGCTATGTCACGTGCCCAATCTTGCGTACTCTGGGAAGCGGGGCGTGACAAGGGGGCTAGCACCCCCCTTGCGGGGTGCGGGGCGGCGCCCTGTTAGAAATTGTTTTCTAACAAGAACAGTGTCGTGGAGTGTGTGTGTGTGTGTGTAAGGGAAAAGGGCATCCAAAAGATGCGTGGGAGAAAATGCTCGGGAGCTAGCGCTTTGAGCGCTAGCGCTTCATGTGCCAGGCACGTGGGCGCTCGGGCGCTAGCGCTTTGAGCGCCAGGACGCTAGTGCCTTACATGCCAGGCACGTGGGCGCTCGGGCGCTAGCGCTTTGAGCGCCAGGGCGCTAGCGCCTCACGTTCCAGGTACGTAGGCGCTAGCACTTTGGGCGCTAGCGCTTTGGGCGCCAGGGCGCTCGGGCGCTTTGAGCGCAAGGGCGCTAGCGCCTCACATGCCGGCACGTGGGCGCTCGGGATGGAAAAGAGACTTGGTCCCTGCAATGGGAGTTGTACTCCCAGAAAGGAACACTTATTATTTTGTATGTATATATATATATATATATATATATATATATGAGGAGTTAAACTCCTACGATATTTTGAAGCTGATGAAGTGGTTTCTCCCCTTGAGCCCTGGATCTTCCCCAAAGTGGGGTTTCTGGAGATGGGTCTCCTTCTTCGTCCTGTCGTTTGACTGGATCTTGGAGAAATGGGGTGAGATTTAAAAATCTCCCCTTTTCGAGATCTAATGGAAGATCCAAGCTCCCCTTTGTGGGTTTTGTGGTGAAAAACTATTTAGTTTTGAAAAAGAAAGAGTAAAACTCTTGATTTAATTCAAAAAAACGAAAGAGCTTTTAGAACCTTGAGGAAGGAGAAAGAGGCACATGCCCTAACTTTTGAGAATAAAAAAGTGTCTTTTTTATTTATCATCATGTTGCCTTTTATAGGCTTACACATTTACATATAGCCCCTTGAACTTTACAAAATGGCATTTTGCCCATCCCATGGCTTATGTGCCATTTCTTTTTGCACATAAGCCACGGGTTTTACAAAAATTTGGCTTTATGCCCATTCATCCATAAAAAATTGCATAAAAATTATTTATTACATGATTTAATTTTGGCATGGGGGGCTGGCCGCTTGCTCGACTTTGGCATGGGCCCGCTTGTCCTGGGCTTAGGACCATCTGGTTTAGGGTTGACTTTGGCTTTGACTTGGTCAACCGGGGTACAATTTTCGACCCCAACAATTATGAACCCATGTTATAAGGACACCAGCACCATTACTGATGATGCGTATGTCTACGAACACTTGCTTGCTGGCTCACACACATCATCATCGGTAATTTCCATGTCACGTACACTTTAGAGAATATTATTTCATTAATATCGCTTGCTAGCTGATAGTTCTGATATATCATTACTGTGCTAGTTTAGATATTGCATTCTTTACTTAAATATCGTGCATGTATATATATTCATTGTCACGCAATATTGTGGGGCTTCATGCCGGTAATTTACTGTTTATTTACTCTTGAGATTGGGATTTCGGATTTCCATGAGATTTCTGGATTTAGAGAAACCGCAAAGATTTTATAAACGCGTTATCATTTTAAAAATAGAAAATTGTGGTTTTCTCATGATATGATTTGAGAGGTGTCCACCATGAGTTTTCTCGGCTCTTGAGCGGGATCATGCACCCGATTCGAGGAGGAGGATGAACCGTCAGCGGGTGCATGGTGGAACCGTCTGCGGATGCATGGTGGACCCGGTGCGGTACCCCGGGACAAGATGGTCGCAGATGATGGCGTTGAGCCCGGCAGGGGAGCACTACCGGCCGGTTATTTATGACGCGGCGGATATCCGGAGGATACCGACGTAGTCTTGAGATTTGATAATATGGGCCAGTCCGGATTGCCGGAGCCCGAGATATTGAGATTTAATGTTATGGGCCAGTCCGGATTGCCGGAGCCCGAGATATTGAGATTTACTGTTATGGGCCAGTCCGGATTGCCGGAACCCGAGATATTAGATATTGGGATATATGTTTTGTGTCGATACTTGACACGGATTTCTATGTTGATTTCATTTATGATACTTCGATTTTTATACAGAAATCTCACTGAGGTATGGAAACAGTTTTCTCATTCAAAATGTATTCTGTTTCATTTATAATGCATTCGTACATCATATATGTGGCATGTTACTACCTGAGGCACTGACAAGAGCACTTGGTATCTTACGTATGTTAAATGTTTACCTCGCCTTTATTAGCTGCTCTAGGTTATATATATTATTGAGGATTTTATTGTATGACCTAGGATAGAGTCAAACATGCGATTTCTGCTCGGTAATGTCTTCTACTCACGAGTTGGAAACTCACCCCCGTTGTGCCACAGTTTCTTGCAGGTTTTGCCGTACAGGTTTCCTTGGCGGCTTGACGGGCACACTGCTTCTTTCCGAGTGATTGCTTTGGTAGGTGGGTTCACTTGTATCGTGACCACCGTAGTACTTGTATTTATTTCAGTTGTATCTAGTAAACTCCATCAACCAGACTTGTATATTGATAGACTTAGAAAACCATTGTATATTTTTCGACCTTAGAGTCGCGCTTGTATTGTGATGGTTTTCTGGTGGATATTGGTTTTCTTCTGAGTTTTGATTCTCGCCCTTCGGCGTTGTATATTATATTGCTTGCGTGGTTGTGTCCGCCAATTGGCGAAGAGCTAGCTCCCGCTTGGGATGCCTTTATTCATTATGTATATTATGCATGTTTGTACCCGTTTGGGGCCAGCATTTACAAAGGAGACTCTACCGAAATTTTCGGGAAAATATGATGATGCTTTAACATGTTTAATACCACTTATTTATTAAAACCACTTACTTTAAAATAAGTTTTCCTTCACTTTCTCTTTAAAATGGTTTAGATTTCTGGGATTTTGGCTTACTTGAATTAGGTGTGGTCCTATAGACTTCACATGATTCAAGTGCCAGTCACGTGCTATTTCGGGTCGTGACAATGTCGCATGTTCCTTATTCGAGTGCGGTGGGTAACATTATGTATGCCATGGTTTGTACCCGACCCGACATTTTACATGCAGTTAGTGTTGTTAGTCGCTATATGGCATTAGCAAGCTGTGAAATAGATTTTACGATACCTGTGAGGTACGTCTGATATGGGATTGGTGTTTGGAAGGAACAACGGCGGTTTGATTGGATTCAGCGATTCCGATTATGCAGGTGATCTTAACAGGAGAAGGTCGATCACCGGTTATATATTCTCTTTGGGAGGATGTGTCATCAGTTGGTGTGTTTCGTTACAGTCTACGGTTGTGTTACCTACGATGAAGGCGGAGTATATGGCCATTGTTGGGGCAGTTAAAGAAGCAATCTGTTTGAAGGGACTATTTTCGGAGCTTGATATCCAAAAAGATACCTTAATAATCTACTGTGATAGCCAAAGCGCGATACATTTGACGAAATACCAGATGCATGATGACAGAACGAAGCACATTGATGTTCGATACTAGTTTGTGCAGAATATCGTTGAAAAGGAAAAGATGGTTGTGAAGAAGGTTGGTACAGCGGATAATCCGACCGACATGTTGACAAAGTCTCTTTCGGTTGTTAAGTTTGAGTATTGCTTGAACTTAATTGGAGTGATTCGCACTCATTAAGCCATTTAGTGGTTTTATGGTGAAGGTGTGGCTACTATTAATTTTATGGAGGAGTTTTGTGGGAATGCGAGGCAAGGTGGAGCTTTGTCATGTATGCCTCCCATTCCAATCCCTATTGGATTTCCTGTTGATTCAACATTATCACAGAGCTGTTCCAGATTTGAGTTTATCTATAAGCAAGGGGACAGACGTCTGGAGCTAAACCTTTAGACGTCTGTCGACGCTCTGTATGTTCGCATACCTTGGGCAGACGTCTGACCTGAATACATCAGACGTCTGCGAGCACTCTGTTATATGGAAGACCTCAAGACCAGATGTCTGAAGTTCCTACTTCAGACGTCTGGGGATGCTTTGTTATTTTGAAGACTTCTGAGGCAGACGTCTGGTAATGCCTTCTTCAGATGCCTGACGTGTCTTGGGCCGGATAATTTCTTAGTTTGGAAATTAGTTATTTGGATTTATCTTTTCTATACTATATATAATGTAGTATTTTGTAACCCTGGATCTGATACCTTTTGAAATATTTTGAGAGAACCCTTTTGTAATTTGAAAACTAAAGTTTTAAGGGATTTGTGTGATTCATCCATCAGTTTGTACTCCTTCATATTTTGGTGATTAATAAAATATTCTCTTTCGCTTTTTGATTAATACTCTTATTTTCTATTTGCCTGTAATTGATTGATTTGTGTTTCTCCTCTATATTTTTTTATATTACTTCATGATCGTTCTGTCGCGACAACCTGGTATCAGAGTCAAAAAAATCTCTACTATTATAACTCAAACACAAGAGTCACGTGTATCATTTTCTATATTCTTTCAAGAAAAATTCAATAAAGGTCATAAAAATTTCATCAGACCTCTCAAACGATCCACTTCATCTCTCTCTCTCTCACCCACCTCGTCCATTTATTGGTCCTCAAAACATGTATTTATTTTCTGGATTATTTTGAAACACCCCATCCAAATCTTAGCTATTTTGAAATAACCCACCAAAAACTTATAGAGATAGAAAAAGGGTTATTGACTTTTCATTTTTTTAATTTTTGTCTTTTATGGCGGATGATGTACATCTCCAATTTTTTACTTTGGCTATTTGAATTTTGTCAATTTTTCGACTTTTTATTTTGTTGATTAATGACATCATCTATGGACTTCTAGCTATAAGAGTAAAGATAATAAATTACCTAACTAATGTTTAAACCTTTTAAATTATTTAGGTCTAACCTGAGCTTTCACTCAAATATCATGGAAAGCAATTTAATGGTAACGGCTTCTTTTTCTACATTAAAAGGCACAAGATTCGGTAAAATGACAATTATATAAGGAGAGTTTGAGAATTTTGAGAAAGCATGTATCACAAAAACCACCGTGTGGTTTACTTGACTTGTGGTTTACCTGACTTGCCAAAACCTATCATGAGATCAAAACCCATCATCAAAACCTCCTAAAATTTCATTCGGTAACACAAAACCCCCATATCGTTTAATCATTATAATAAACGACCTAACTAATCTCTTCGTCCTTATTTAAATTTAAATTCACATATCAAGTTCCCCGATTAGTCATCATAAAATCTTTAACTTACCAAAATTTTGTGAAGCTTGTTTGCAATTTCGAACAAAATCTTAATATAGAGAATAAATTTTTAGATTGGAAATTTGAGAGAGAGAAAACCCCATTTTGGAGAAGTAGGTGCTAATTTAGAGAGAGGAGGGGTAATTTGGAGGTTAAAAACCAAAATGAGGTCATGGGAGGGATTACATGATCATTAAATGGATAAAAAAGGTAAAAAGATAATGGGTTTTGATGATGAGTTTTAAGTTCACGGTGGTTTTCGACAATTGGATAAACCACACGTGTCTATGATATAAGCCTTTTAAAAAATCAATATGATTATGTGTATCTATTTCTGAGAACAGAGAAAAGGAAGAAGAAAACATTAGAGGAGAGGATCATAGGAAGACCCAATATATTCAATATCTAATCTAGCTCTTTGTTCTAGTGGGCAGTGACAATCAATTTATTAATCAAATTGATTATATAAAGACCTATGTGAATGATGTGTTAAATCTAGATTCAAATTCAAACCTATGCCTAACTCCTGTTTATTTTAAGTGCCTACACACCTCAAAAACAAAATGAAATCTGTTTATGATTATGATATCCCCAACTTGAAAAGACAAAAAATAATTCTACTACCAAAATCCCATCAATGTCGTCTACTTGGGAATAATTTAAAGTTTTAAGATGCCCCATGACATCACATTGTACATGATTCCCTAAAACATATGCCCTACTAATCAAAAGAGGACAATTTTACAAGCTCATGTTTCTCTCTCTATCTTTTCTGCCTAATTAATTAATCTCAAGAAGTATAGTACTAAATTAATTCTCCAATTTTCAAGAGTGCAAGCCTATAAAGGAACAAAATAGTTGGTAACTAACTCAAACTCCAAAGCTAAGCCCCTCTAAAGACATGCACAGAGGATATACACAACTTAGCAAAATTTATGGATTATTTTTGAAATCTATGAAGAGGTGGGAAAATATATATACCATATAATAAAAGGTAATAGAAAAGGCTAAAGAGTTTTGTCATTTCTTGTGTCCTATTTGGGCTCATTTTCCCATTACAAGTGTCCTTTAGCATATGTCCACACTCTCCACTCAAAACCCCATTAAAGGGACAAATTAGCCTTTGTACTATTGCTTTAACCTCAGTGGGATTCTTCTACCACAAACTGAATCAAACAAAGAGAAAAACAACAAAGAGGAGGTTGACGATCTCTCAAATAAATGTAATTTGTGATTAGATTACTCATTGGCTAGTGCAATTGTTTTTGACTTGTGTGAGTTTTTAGTTTGCTCAATCTTATTATATCACGAGTATCATGTACAGTCACATGGACTGGATTGCCTCTTTATTAAGGATTTGGTGAGTAAAATGTCAGCTCAAGTTAGCATCTTCCGGATATGAATCTATCCAATTCAAACCGGTAGAGCTTGTAATATGAGTATCTTCTATAAGGATATAAGACATAAGATATGTATGCAACTAATCCACAACTTATATGAAATACGGTTAGCTACGAATGTTAAGTATGGTGTTTAACACACTAGCTAACATAGTCTTAACTGTGTTATATAGGAATCAATCTTATGTGAGCCGATAGAGAAATTCAGTATAGATGGCTGCTTATATGTAATTAACCATATGATGATTAAGGATTTGACACATGCATATTCCCATGCCAATTCATATACGTTTTTTGGGTATTTTTTTTTATAACAATTTTGATCTTCAATAACTGACATAAGAACTTTGGTGTAGAGACAATGAATTAGCAACTTCCTATTAATATTAGATAAACCACGACTCAAATATATGACTCCCAATTAGGGGAGCAAATGCACAAAATAAGGGAAAGTCTAAACTTCTCATGGTGGGTTTTTAGTCCCACATTGCCCAAACCAAGGAATAAGAAAGTGTTATATAACACTTATATCCTTCACATGAGTCGTTCACTAACAATGGTGAATGGCCATAATTTGTGGATATGAACGATAATTTATTTCGTAAGAAAGTGTTCATAATAACGCCTTCTGTTTTTCATGGAACGATATTTCCTATTGATATTATAACACTTTCTATCTTTCATGGAACGATATTTCAATTAATAAGAAAGTGTTTATAGTAACACTTTTTATTTTTCATGACTGGTTTTTTCGAATGAATGCGGCTGTTTATGAACAGTTACGATCATTACAAGATGACCAACAATTACGACCGTTGGAAATTGACCGTTGCAAGTTGAACGGTTACGGTCAGGCAGTTGCGATCGTTACGGTTGCAAATCGGACGATTGCACACAAGCGATCGTAATCAATGGGTTTCGAACCGTTTTGGAAGCTTATAAAAGGCTATTCCCCGAAGACAATGGAACATGCCCAGAAAACCAAAAAAGCAGAGCACACAAAATTCTCTCTTCTTCTTCACTGCATCCAAGCATCCAGCGGCATTCGAATCTGTAGACATGAATGCCGCTCCGATTCCAATTCATAATGTCTATAATTTTATTTTTATAGAAAATTATATTAATATATATTTTGTAAAATAGTTTTGAAACTTTTTTTTATATTTTTCACGATCGGTTTTTACGAACGGATGCGGCCGTTTATGAACAGTTACGACCATTGCAAGATGGCCAACAGTTACGACCGTTGGAAATTGACCGTTGCAATTCGAACAGTTGCGATCGTTGCGGTTGGCAACGGTTGTAGATCGAACGATTGCACACGACCAGTTGTAATCGAAGGGTTACGAACAGTTTTGGAAGCCTGTAAAAGACTATTCCCTGAAGCAATGGAACATACACCCAGAAAACCAAAACACCAGAGCACACTGCGATCGTTGCGGTTGGCAACGGTTGTAGATCGAACGATTGCACACGACCAGTTGTAATCGAAGGGTTACGAACAGTTTTGGAAGCCTGTAAAAGACTATTCCCTGAAGCAATGGAACATACACCCAGAAAACCAAAACACCAGAGCACACAAAATTCTCTCTTCTTCTTCTTCACTGCATTCACAGCATCCGAGCATCTAACTGCGAAACAGAAAAGGATACCAACACTACTCTGACGACTTGTGCAAGCCGGAATACAAAAAGGGCTGGGAAAATTGTATTTTAGGATTGAATCACCACTGTAAATCTGCCCAGAGGAAGATGAAATCTTTCTTAGATCACTTAGCCTGGAGGTAAAGATTCTTGTGGCCGAGACCGAGAAAAGGGTTTGGGGTTCGCCGCTTGCATCATCAGATTACTTATAATTGTTATAAAAAAAATAAAAACAACAGAAAGTAGGAATGCTTTTCATATAGGATTGTTGAGGTCAATTCAAATGAACGAAGAAAGATTATCAAAATCAAGAACCATATGAGAAGGATACCACATTTCTCATATAAAAAAGGAACACAAACATTTATCATATTAGTATCTATTCCCTTTATTTGGGAGGTAAAAAAAAAGGTAATAAATAAATGGAAACTCAAAACCAAGGCTCCTTTCCTTGAAGCATCCCCAAGTGTTCAAAGACCTGAGAGCCACTGTCGCAAAGCCCAGCATGCATGCATTCATTGGTGACTCAAAGCCTGATCATCGATGTGAACAGTGCCGGTCATAAAAATTGATTTCTTGATCAATATAGAAGAGAAACTCCCTCCTATGACCATGATATCCAAATTTCTCTTACCTATTGGGAAAAAAATCAAATATCGTTAAAATTTATAAATATAATATGGTTAAAAACTTAAAATGAGCCAGGAGAGCTCCTCAGGCGCCTGCAAGCACAAGCGGGCGGGTGGGTCCTGCCCGCATGAATTTGAAGCAGGCGTTGATACTAGGGAGCTCCTTAGGCCCCAGTAACCTCATATATATAATATAGTACATAGACGAGCTCAATTTGAGATATAAATGAACGAGCCAAGATCAGCCGCATGATAGCTAAACGAGACTATTTTTTTAGCTCAAGTTCGACTCATCAGAAGAAGAAAAAACTCAAACTTGAACAAACTCCTACCAAGCTAAACCTGTTAATCACAAGATGAATGTTCGGCTTGAGACTGACTTTGGGCCAAAACACAAGAGGACATCCATGACCCAGCAGTACCCACCTTTTGCAGGGCTATCTTCCACATGCCTATATATAATTCAAGTGAATGTCTTCTTCTTCCTCTTAATTTATTTTTCACATGGCTTATATGGTTCAAGTGAATGTCTTCTTCCTCTTCTTGTTTATTTATTACATTAATGCGCTGTTCTGTAATTTGTCACGAATTCAAACCTCCAATAACTAATTAATCCAACAACAAGGCTCGTAGTTGGGAAGCTCATCGATTAGAGTTGAGACAAGTATAAGATGAGGGTCTTTGCCAATTTTGGGTTTTGACCAAGGAAAGTTCATTGAAACTTCATTTAGTTCATTAAATTGTTGGTTTCTTGTACCTTGGCTCCTTCTAATATAAATGAACCCTTTTGCCTTTTTGGGCAGAGAGCCTCATCTGATGTGTGAGCACATCACTTTTTAAGGCTTAGTGATAGATTAGGATTTGAGAATGTGTTGATTGGCATGTTGCGTTTTTTGTTGTAGCAGTTAAAGCTAGTTTCAGAGTGCATCAAAAGCTCAGAAAAATTCAGATCCTGACATAATTAGAGGGTATTTTATTGGGCAACATTGGCCAGGCTTATTTTAACTGCTGATAGGATTAAAATCTTTAAGAGGTATAATTAACTCAAAGATTTTTCCAGTTGTATAATAAAAAATATTCACAAAAAATATTGTTCAATATTAAATAATTAAAAAAATGAACGTATATCCTTCAAAATAAAGAGCTAGCGAAACAAGGTAATTTAAAGTAGAATTCAATTTGAATTTAATTTCAGAAGTAAAACATGCGTCAAAACTATGGGTCAACAAAATTTAAATCATCCAGAAAAAAATTTTGGGTTCTATCCCGTAAACCCGTTGACCGAGCGGAACCCTGGATTACAATCTGTCCGTGAACATAATATCAGATCACTGGTTTAGACTCAGAAATTCATTAACATGTATGCAGCATTGGGTCCAAGCACAAGGGGACATCCATTAGCCTTCAACGGTTCAAGTAAATTGTCTTATTTTCCTTCTTACATATATTCTTGTGTGATTGTAATGAATTCAGATACAGCTTGATTGAATAACAGTGTTTGAAGTTGGGAAGCTGAGCTCATTAGAAAGGAGACACGTATAAGAGGAGGCTTTTGCCAAATTGGGTTTTGACCAAAGGAACAGCAAGGAAAGTTCATTGAAAGTTCATTAATTTTGTTGGTTTCTTTACCTTGGGCTTATTCTCTTATGGTACCTTTTTTGGGTAGAGGGATGTGAGCACCTTTTAAGACTTGCTGATGAACTAGGATTTGAGAATGTGTTGATTGGTTTGTGGTGCATTTTTTGTTGTATCTTTTAAGTAATTTAATGAGCAGAAAAGGCTAATTCAGAGTGCATCATAAGTGAAGACAATTTCAGATATTGACATGCACGTTAAACAAAGAAACGAGAAGAGGAAGATGCCTAGAAAGAAAGCTTCACAATAGCTCCTCAACAGAGATCATATCACTAGCTGCTCTTGCTGCAAGCTGCAGTCTTAAGTTTGGTTCGAAAATTTTAAAATGAAGAAAATGAAAAAGAAAATAACTAAAGGAATTGTCTGCATGATGCAACAACCAGTAGAGAAACTAGGTTGTTGTGATGGATAACTGTCATGATTGCTGGTCAGATACAAACCCTTTCTTACTGTGCAAAAGCTCGAAGACTATATATAGCCCATCCAGTTGTGTGCATAAAAATAATCCTCGGTCACATGGGCTGGGTAGGAAGGGAAAGGCCCAGGAAAGAAATAATTCGGCCCATTATAGCCACAAGCCGAACCAGAATCAAGTGGCATGATAGAGAAGATTCGTGAAGATTTGGCGATATTTCTGGGGAAGTCGGTGCAAAGAGTTACCAAAGATGGATTGGAAAGATTTGTGAGGATCTTAACAAATCGGTAACAATGGCGGAAAGATCACCAAATATGTTACTTGGGGGTCAAGTGAAAGTTGGGGTTAAAAGACTATAACGTTGAACCGAAAAAAGAAGAAAGAAGGCGGCATCAATCTTCTCAATCAGCCAATTATCAATTTTCATAGTTCTATCTAGGGCTTCTAAGCCACCACTTAGTTAATGTAATCTAGGTCTTAGGCGACTAACAACGTCTCCATCGAGGCCCTGTCGAGACTTAAAACGACCGGCCCTCCTCAATCAGATATGCCTCTACGTTCCTTTATATCTGCAGAAAGCAAAGCATCAATGATGAAGGAATGCCTCTCGGTCCTCTCATCGGCGCGTCAACATACGTATAGCGCCGATCAGAATATGGCCAAGGACGCCGATGGCCGAATCGAGGCTGTTAGAATGACTATGGGAGGTTCAAACGTCTATCTCTACTCTTGTATCATTATAATAGAACCAATTCCGGTCTCCGACCATGTCAAACTTGGTGGTCACAGTACGAGAGATTTAGATGTCGACGATCACTACTCTTGTGTTGTGATTCTGAGATTGGTCTCGATCTAGACGAGACGATCGGCACCCGCTCGGTCTGGTAATAAACGACCGAGCGATTTAAACATTCATCCCTGCACTTGGATGTTGAGAGCATGCCGAGCGGTGTAGCTGATGAACCATAATTCGGCTTGAGGCTTGATGTGTGGGAGACTTAGATGTACATCACTGCTCTTGCATTCAGTCTTCAGGACTAGGTATGGTCAAAGGGTTGAGAGTTCGGCGAAATGCTAAAATCATATGTAACTGTAACCCAAGTTTCAATAAATTATGATAGCTGGATGTCTATCATCTTTGTTATTTCATATCGTTTAGTTCATGCAACCAAGGGGTCCGATTTATTAGGAAGAATGGTCTTCCATTCCTCTAATCACGGCTTGACCGTCGAAAGAGACAATTTTCGGGCTGATTAATTTGTCCTTAGTGCAGATATAACTTTAGAGCGAACACCGGTATAATATGCGGACTTGGTAAGAGTGTCAATTGTATGCCCAAAATATTCTTAAAATAAAATATTTTATTGTAACTATGTCCGTATCCAAAAAAATATGCATATCTATATCCGTATTCAAATAGTTTTGTTAAAAGCGAACCCGTTAAAATGAGAACATTCTAATTTAAATATTTATTATTACAAAAGTATTAAATATTAAAAAACATTCAAACATCACCGTTGTTCATGCTTGGACTTTGTCGTGAATTTTGCTTCCGAGCCGCTTGGAGATCATACTCAAGCACAGTGGCATCAATTCATATATCATGTCAAGCACAGCTGTGGAAAATGTACAACTCTTGGGCCACTGCTCTATTATCTAATCAAATCCACAGTACCTTTGATCCAAAATTAATTAAACCATATATTCAAAAGTAGGAGTGTGCAGGGATCGGGTTGGACGGGTTTTGGACTATAAATAAACCCAAACCCGCTAGTGCAGACGGGTTTTCTAGCCATTTTAAACCCGTTCATTGGAACATGTAAATAAACCAAACCCCCAGGTTCGGGTTTCATATGTTCGGACGGGTTAAACGCAGATTCGGATAATCGCGGCTTTATATATTAAATTTGACATTTAATTTATATGAAATAAAACAATAGACCATAGACCGTTAACTTAGTCTCACCTCCTGATCCTAACTAAACCATTGTTTTCTACCATCTCTTAATGTTAGAAGTTGAAACCTCAGTTTGGATCCTACCACCCAGAAATAAAAAGATTTCATATTTAATTTAAGTAGATGAAAAGTTAAAAAAAAATAAAGAGGGAAAAGCTAAAAAAGAATGCGGCTCAATTAAACTTTAAATTTGAGAAGTAAGAAAAGGGTTTAAATAACCTATATAGGTATAGGGAATTGATCTTAGCCATATGATTAAAGTTATCAACGGCTCAGATGTTTATTAAGCAGACAGGTTCGGATCGGTTGCGGGCCGATACGTGTTCCAGAAAGGTGCGAGTTCGGATTTGGCGGGCTATAAAAAATTTAAAACCCGCCATATTCAAATACGGGCGGGTTTAGAATGGTCATTTTACCCATCTAAAGCGGACAGGTTCGAACAGATAATGGGTCCAAACCGACCAGTGAACACCCCTATTCAAAAGAATATGAGAAAACGAATAGAGTCCACGCGTATTCATAGCTCGATGAAGAAAGAAAACGGCTCAAGAACGGCATAGAAACAGCCAAAAATTTGAGCTCAGCTCGGAACAATGAGTTGGCGGCTCGAAAGAACTCGGCTCGGCTGGCTTAGTCGGCTAGGAGTTGGGACTCGGGTCGAATTTGGTCGAGTCGGCTCAGATCGGCTTGACGGCTCAACGGCAGTTTGGCGGTTTGATATCGACTTGGCGGCTCGAGAGCGGCTTGGCAAACTCGGCTTAGCTCTGCTCGTCCGGCTTAGTCCACTAGGAATTGGCCCCAGCGACTAAATTGGCTCGGACTTTGGTCGGCTTGGCTGCGGCTCTGATTGAGTCAAATGGCTTGGCGGCACAAGAGCGGCTTGGCGGCACAAGAGCGGCTTAGCGGCTCGAGAGCGTCTCGGATCTAACGGCCAAGAATAATCTCTAGATCCAACGACTGATCAAAGAGGGCTGCTACGAAGCTCTAGCGATGGCGAGGGATCGACGACGATGGATCTACGGAAAGGAGTTTCGAGATGATCTCGAGAAGTGGACAGCAATGGGATCGTGAGTCGATGACAACGATGGTTAAGTCGATGGTGACGTAGTTCGGTGAAGTCGGCGGAATCATACGCTCGTGACGGCAAGAATGCCCATAAGAACGGCTCAACGATGAGACGACGAAGATCAATCAACGGTGACGGCACGGCTCTAATACCATGTTAATTTTAAATATACACGAACGAGGAGGGGCAGTTGTATATTTTTATTTATACGAGGGCATATACGAGCTTTCAATATAAACGAGTTCCATCCAAAAGACTCAAGCCTTATAATAAGTCGTTCCATCATATATCTTATACACGTACCATACTTTTTCCAAGGCGGGACAATTCCTGAACATATCTTAACACCCTCCTTCATGTGCAACGTGGTTGTCACATACAACACATATGGATACTAATCTCTCAGAGACAAGTAGACGGCTTTCTCAAAATTGCACAGTTAAAAAAGGCTGCCCTATCAAAGGCATGTAGACGATTCTCTCAGAGGTGCTGTTAACTACCCAAATCCACTGGCGCTCAACCTAACTCTGGTACCATTTGAAATGGCCTTTCTACTATATCAAAACTCCGAAGTTACGACGAGAATTGAGAGAATATACTTTTATATACGAATTAACACCCTTCATCAAAACTAGATTGAATTTACTTTACCAAAATTGGTACTACAAGTTATTCGCAGTTAGAGTAGTGAACCATGCAAAATCTAAAGGAAATTTACCAAAAACCACTGTGGTTTCACCCTTTTACGAAAAACCACCATATGGTTTATTTCTTGACAAAAAAACATCGTATGGTTACTTTTAGAAAAATCCACCCTATGGTTTCGGAAAAAACCCAATATTGTTAATTTTTTAGGCTATTCTTGAAATATACTCATATATGACATACTCATGACTCGTAAAAGTATGTTTATACCCAAATACCCTTCTCATCCCGCGTTTTTCAAAAAGTTGCTTATTTTGTTTGTTGCTATCACAAGGATGAGAAAGATATTTCAGGTATTAAAATACTTTTACGAGTCATGTGCATGTTAAATGCGAGTATATTTCAAAAATATCCCAAAACATTATCGGTATTTGGTTTTTTTCTAAAACCAAAGGATGGTTTTTCGTAACATGCCACAATATTCCCCTAATGGAAGAACGCAAGGCATATTTCTAAAAATCTGCAGGAAATATAAAATCTCAAATATCCAAAAAAAAATACCTAAAATTCTAAATTATTAAATATTCCAAAAGTTGATTGTAAGTCCACAAACCTTAAAACGGTTATAGATCCAAGTGTTGTGATGGTAGATCACATTCTTAAACACTCTACATATTGGATTAGCAAGCACATAAAAGGTGGATGAGTTTTACAACCCAGTAAGAGGTGCATACAATATGTAACAAATATTTAAATGAATAAATCGATTGGAGATGACATATAATAACAATAATCTCTTTGTAGCATATAAATCAATAAATGATAGCTTATCATTATAACCAAGCTCATCTATGTGTATATGCAATACTTTTAGAAAGTATTATTTTCATGCTTAGGAAATTAGACTGGGTTACGGCTAAGTACGATCAACACCTCTATCTCGGTTGATATAAACAAACGCCACTATTGACAGCCCGTGTTAGAGAGAACCGTATATTATGACCCGCGATGAGATTGTCTTGCGGCGCGCGCGCTATAATCCCACTGAGACTACACTACTAGTCTGGATGTAAACCACATAACTTTCCACATTCATATCGGTATTGACATATAGGATGCATACCACAACATGGACCAAAATGAATATAAGAATCCATATAGATAACGGCATCTACATGCCACCAGTTGTGTAATATACACAAAACCAACAATCCAAATTACAACACATGAGTGTATGCACATCCATGACTATATGAAAAAATACACTTTCGATATAATGAGCTCCTCTCATAATATGATACAAACATTATCTCAATAATATGAACAATAAGCATATCATATAATGCATAAACATGTTATAGCATACATTCAGGTGTGTGTGTGTGTGTATATATATATATATATATATATATACACACACACACACACAACCAACCATACAAGACAATCAATTTATATAATATCACATACATAACTCTCAATTATTAACGGCGTTACAAAACATGTATTGTAAATCCCCGTTACCATCCTAATAAAAGTTTTTCCTATTTTTTCTAAATCCCAAAAATTTACTTTTTACTCGTACATTTTTGTGTCGAAGGTGGTTGCTTGAATCCCAATGTTTATATTTTTCCTTAACCCTAAAAGTCAAAACCCAAAATTTAAAAACCAAACTCAAACCAAAATTTAAAACAAATTAAATATTTTTACCAAACCCCAAAGCCAAACTTTATTTTTCCCCGGCCCGCTGCGCTCAGCCCACTCACAAAATTTTAAATGAATTCTTCAATTATTTTGGCCGGCCCTTCCCATTCCAATCTCCTTCAGCCCACAAAATATTTTAGAGGGAATAATTTTGAAATTGAGCCGGCCCGTTTCTCCCCCTGCAGCCTATGAAGTATTTTTTAAAGGGAATTGTTTTGAAATTAAACCCAAGCCCAACTCCTTTCCCACTTTCCTCAGCTCACCCGACCCCACTACTGTTCATCTTCTTTAAATCCCCAACGGTAACGTCCCTAAATTCCCGCGCGATCCCATCTCTCCGCCGCAGTTCACGCCCGTTTCCTCTGCTCGCGCCCACGCTGTGCTCGTGCGCCGTTACTCCTCGTCGCGATCCCATTTACCTCAAACCCTCGTCTCTCCAACTCCTATCTCCCTCTCCAACCTACTCCCCTTCTCTCTCTCAAACCCACAACAACCCACTGCAAACTTCACGCCGCTCCCCTCGACGACGACGACGAACCACCCCCTCCTTCATCACCTCACCCTAACCTCCTCCTAAACCCCTCACCTCCACCTCAACAACTCAGCCAGCTCACTCGAGTTCCAACCCACCCTGCACACTCTCTCGGCCACCGCCCTGCACCTCACGCCGGCGAGATTTCCACTGCACTCTAACCCCTCGTCGACACCTCCACTGGAACTCCGCATCATCATCACAATAGCCAAGCCCCACCATCTCTCTCCCTCTCTAGAAACCACATCCAAAATCACCCAAACCCATTCTTGTTCCTAGCACTTCACTGTGCACGTTGCCGGAGCGACGCCGTCGACCGTCGTCAACCCCAGTACACTCGCAGAGGATTATCAAGCACCCCTCAACGTCCAGTGACCGTGCAACGACTCCGGACAACTCCGACGCAAGATCCGCATCTCGATCCAAGCTCGCGCGAATCGGTTTCACGGCGTACATCGCGCGTTCGTGACGCCGTTGCTGCCTTGCGACCCCGAGACGTTTCCAGGCAAGTATTTACTTGCTTCATGCTAAAATAATAGTGGTACAAACCTAAATTATCTGGTTTACGAATTTACCGATTTCCGATACATAATGTGACCTATGTGTTCGATGCTAGATCCCAATGGAAATAATAGTTTGTTTTGACGGAAACTGATATTTTCTGTTGGCCCATTTGATGATAAATATCGTATATGAATCTCGCTGGAAAATACGATTGTTAGTGACAAAAATTGATACCCCCAAATATGCCGTTAAAACTAATATTTTTCTCGTATCTGAAAATGAATAAAATCACCGTAAATTACATACAAACTGGAATGATACGTTCGAGGGCTTAAATCGAAGCCGACTCGACGAACTTTAACCCTATGTAAAATTTCAATGATTTCCGTTCGGTAACCGTGATGATAATTAGATCGGAATGCGACTCTGAACTGCAGTCCAGAGCGTTTCTGATTATTGTGTTCTGTCCCAAGACCTGTGTCACTGTGTTTCCTGAAGTCGTATGTTACGGAACTCTACAGTAGATTAAAGATAATTCTGTTAGTTAAACAAAACAAGTGGTTCCATTCCGTTTCATCGCCGTTTGCTATTTTAAACTGTATTTAAAAGGGCAGAACGTATAACTGTCCAGAACAGATTCAGAAATGACATACTGAGGTTAAGCTGTGTATAACTTTCAACGTACAGATGCGATTGAGGATCCGTCTGTTGCGTTGAATACTCCATTGAAAACTCTAGATTTCATTTAACTGTAACATCGCTAAATTCTGAGCCCAACTGGGTACAATTCGTGTCGCGAAACGGACGTTCAGTTCTGAAACTGAATTTCCAGCCGCGAGCACTTGAAATGAAACAGCTATATCTTGAAAACCGGAATCCCGATTGAACTGAAACAAATTTTGATGAATTGCTGACTGAGTGTTCTACTTATCTTACTTGTATCATTTTGCTGAATTCTTAACATATTAATTTATGCAAATTATTTTAGTTAATGACATGCATGTTGATTCATAACATACAGAGCTTATTGGTAGCATACAATACATATATCATACCCTTACCATATAATCAGTGTTGGTGCGTGTGGACATTGCATTATCGTGCGTGATAGATGTTGGTTTAGGAGTGACGAGTATATCAATGGAAAGTGAATATTCGTGACAGTGATTGATACAGTGAACAGTGATAAAACCGTGCCATTGGTATACTTGTACACAACTAGATCAAGATCATAAATAGTGTAAACCTGGGGAAAAGGGGAAAATCAAAGTAGAAAGAGTATCGTATTTAGCGGGACCGTGTTTAGAGGATGATCATTCGAACCGTGATACTGATACATGTAGGGTAGGATCTAGCGATCCGGCTGACAGGGTTATGTCCCGGACATGTGGGCCGTTGTCTCGGATATGTACGAGACTCCTGTTAAACATGATCCTCCTTCCACTATGTGATTTCAAACATGACCTAGAGACCGATAGGGACACATAACATATTCTGCATCATATAGTGACATAGTGATTACTTGCATTGTTCTTACACCAGTATTACTTCATATATCTGTTTCATCTTATTATAATAATATTGTTATTGTGTCGCTCTGACGACCTGAGTATGCATGCTCAGATTCCGCGGGAGGACCAGCACAGGAGACGGATCTACCCTTTGAGTTCACGGAGATATAGTTTGGTGTACCTTCTTCATTTACTGCTTTCTATAAAAGTGATCGTGAGATTGAACTTGGTTAGTTATTGTTCTTATTATCTGTAAATTGTGAACAATGGAATTTTAATGTAATAAACTAGTGATGTGATTCCTTTAATACTGTGCTTTACTTACTGATTACCATGTAATGCTAGAAGCCGAAGTGTGACTACGGCGGGATGATTCCTTGACCGTAGGAGCATGGCTGGCCTAGTCATACCTCGTTTTCCGTATTTTGGGATGCGGGGCGTGACATGTTTAAAAAAGGGATTTTATAGAATTAAAAATCATGTAAATTGATGAACAATGTAACATCACTTACAGTATTTACGGAACTAACGGTTCATGTGACTCTAAGTCCTCTCCTCGACATCAATAGATTATCTAAGAATGCATAAAACGTATAATTAATCCATGCACAATTGGACACATATAATCCAACTCAATTCATATATCATATATATTAGCCTACTCAAAATTCATCTTATAACTACCCAAAAATACATAAAGATTATTATTAAATTCCTATAATTTAATTATAATAAATTATTAATTAATCAAAAAGGAAAATTTTACTATTAAATTTGATGAGATCGAGATGAGAAGATCGATTCCTTTTTACCATCTCCAATAGAAATTAAAGGTCAATTTCGAGATTTGTAATGTGATTTTATTACGCTGAGATCCGAGAGAAAGGAAGGGGAAGGGGGAAAGACAAGAGAAAGAAGAAGGGCGAGAGGGAGGAGACGGGAGAAAGAGAATGAGAGAGAGCTCAAATAAGACACAGAGAGGGACAAAGGAGCGCCAGAGGAGCGAGATAGAGACGAGAGAGGGAAAGAAAAAGAAACGAGTAAGAGAGATGAGCAGCTAGGGTTAGGTTAGGGTTAAAGGAAAAGGAGATTAAATAATTTGACATCTTTACACTAAACACTCTTATATATCCTTTATTTACCCTTTAAGTCAAAAACACTAAATCATAAAGGCTCATGCTTGACTCTACAAACCATTATAGGTTAATGAGGCAAGAACATTTTGTTGCAACCACCTTCATCCGATAGATCTCATGTGATTTTCTTAACCTGGATTCAATATCTTTTTTTTTCTTGACATTAGAAAATTATCATAATCTGGATGGACTGAAGCCCAAACACGTGATACAAATCTGTCTCGCACTTTGTAAAGAAGAGTATAAGGTGTTTACAAACGTCTCATGAGGCGAAGTAAACTTACATGCTACCACGCCAAAAGCTTAAAGGATTATAACAGGATAAGCCTTATTTATAAAAGATGACAAAACGCACAACGAAGCATATGGTGCACGAAAAGGAACTCAAAAGACAAGTTGATTAAACATCTAGGACTTAGTTCCAACTTCTCCCATTCACAAGATCTTTCCTAACTAACCTAGAGCTTAGCATTCTTACTTGAATCAATTCAATCATTTCCATTGGTTAGAGTCCAAATCATCATGACTAATGCGATTATTTCTAACTCCAACAAACTATTTAGGGAACAACACCATCTACCAATAGGTGTCTTAGCAGCTAAGCTAGCAGTAAAACGATGGTCATTATTACTAAACCCTCAAAATCAAATCCATGCAATGAAATATAGTACAAGTAAGAAAAGAGGCTTAGTTGAATTATTTATGATCGTCTATAAAACGAACTATTAAATAGGTAGAGGTATAGTGATATATTACTCAATAAAATGAACTCTTCATGCACGTCAAGGGAAGGGTATCCAAAGAAGATGGTTTCAATAAAATAGTTTGTTGACATCCGTGTCACACGATCCTCAATTTTGATGATTTAGTTCAAAACGTTATTTAAACAAGTTCATATGTTATTAACGTTTTAAGTTTTTATCTTGAAGTACAGTTTGCAACAACATATCCAACATCAAGATTGCCTACAATGTGATACGCACTCAAACCGGCAATATGACATGACAACTCGATGCAATCGACAACGTGAAGCAAGCAAATTCAAGAACCATTCACGTCAAATGTAATAAGTCAAGGGAAATGAAGCAAATTGAAGAACCAAGACTAAGATCGAAGATATGAGCGATATACATGTAATTAGTAATGATCTCATAACAACGTTAGAAACCTCATTCCAACTCATTTTTATTGTCCATGACGTGTTCATCTCTTTTAGAGACGTCATAACTATCCGTTGGAATTCAAATCTGCCAAAATTCAAACCAAATGTATCATTCATGTCAGAACACTGACGTCGGCCCTTGACGTCGGTATAAAAAAAGTTTGAACTGACGTCAAACCAAGACGTCAGCAGAACAAATCGCTGATTTTAATCTTTCTGTTTAAGTTCTCAGTAACGGCTACCCTGACGTCACTAGAACAAACTTTGTATAGCTGACGTCTACCCCTGACATCAGCACGGGCAGTTTGAATAAAAAATTTGAATTTCAAATTTTGAAATGAATGGACACTTGCGCCAAATTTGCTCCTAACTTCCTCTAAACAGCCATTAATTGTTTTATGGCAGTTTTTGGCAGTTACATTAACTTCATATTCAATTCTCTATAAATACCTTTGAGATCTCACAATTCATAACAAGGAAATTCATTGCAAATCTTTCTGAAAATCTTTGTGATATTCGCGCTTTAACTTGTTCAGATTTTTCATTTCCTCAAGAGCCTTAAACTTATCCACATCTCTCAAAACATTCCTTGTGCTTAACCAGAAATAATCTTTGAGATCAATTGGATTGTGAATAAGTGAAATCGTTTGTAATAAAAACGATTTGTAATCCAAGAGAAGAGGTGCTTTCTCCTTTCACTTGAATTGTAGATTCGGAATGGAAAAAAAGATTTTTCTAGAGAGACGTGGATTAAAGTGGAAAGTGTGGCTTTCCTAAAGAACCATGGTTTAGCGAGGAATAAAACTTGTTTCCTAAGGAATTGCAATTTAAGTAATTGATCATTGTGAAGAGAGATATCTTGTTTCTTCACATCCCTGATAAATGGGATTTATGTACTTCACACATATAATGGAAAAATCCTGAATATGAGACCCAGACGGGGACTAGCCAAAAAAGACGGTGAATCTTAGTCAACATATCGTTGTGATTACATTGCTCTTACTCTTTTACTTTTCTGTGTTTTTCTTGATTATCTTATTAAGTTTCTTGTTTAAAACTTAATTTAAATATTTTCCGCAGAAACTCAATAAGTTTAAGTTTTAAATTTGCCATAGGATATCATAATCACCTTATCCATCCCCCTCTAAGGTATTTTCAATTGGTATCAGAACGGATTGCTCAGTTCTATATTAACATTTAGAGTTCATTAGATCCTAATGGCAAACCAACTAGAGGGTCAATCCACCACACAACCTACTTTTCAATGGCACAAATTTTCAATTTTGGAAAACTAAAATAAGAATCTTTTTACAATATATAGACTTAGCTATTTTAGATATTATAGATGAGGCCTTTATTATTCCTACCACAAAACCATATTCTGATGCAGAAAAACAATCTATGAGATTAAATATTAAGGCTGTGAATGCCCTTCACTTCTCGTTGGTTCCAGAGGAATTCAATGAAATTTCCATATCTCAAACGACATATGATATCTGGAGACCTCTCGAGACTGCACATGAGGGTACGAGCCAAGTAAAAGAAAGTAAAATTAATTGGTTAATGCATGTGTGTGAAATGTTTTCTATGAAAGAACACTAATCAATGATTCAATGTATTCTAGGTTTAACAATATAGTAACGGAGTTATTTAATTTAGGTAAAAAGTTTGTATATAAAGAAAAGAACTATAAGATTCTTCAATCACTAATCTTGTCTTGGCAGCCTAAGATTACCGCTATAGAAGAGACAAACGACATGAGCACCATGAGTGTTGTCACTCTCACTGGTAAGTTGAAAACTTATGAGATACAATTCGATGACATCAAGACAAAGAAGGACAATCAAAGAAAGAATATCACACTCAAAGCGTCGATCGGTAAAGTTGAAGAACCAATCCCTTCAAGCGATGATGAGAGCAACAACGAAGAAATGAAAAACATTGCAAGACATTTCAAAAGGTTTCTTAAGGCAAGACGCAACTCTTTTAAGAAACGGTTTAACACATCCAAAACCATGCGATATTTTGAATGCAACAAAGAACATCTCAAAGCAGATTGTCCGAACCTCAAGTTCAAAAAGCACAAACCAAAATGGATGAAAGGTTCGGAAAAACGTGCATTTCAAGCCATCTGGGATGATTCCGATTCGAGTGAATCAGAAAACGAAGAAGTCGCCAACATGTGCTTCATAGCAATTGACGACAATGATGTAAGTAAAGATATTCTTGATATAAAAACCTTAGATAAATATAATTTAATTAATTTGTGTTTTTACTTGAAAGATAGCTATCAGAAAATCCATTCTAAATATAAACAACTAAAAATACCCTTAGTGTAAATAATAATTTAAAAGAAAAGGAAAAATTAGTCCATGAAAATAAGACATTAAAAGAAAACCTAATTTTAAAAGAAAGAAAAGTTCTAAAGTTAATAATACTATATTTTCTTTGAATAATGAAATGTTTGATTTAAAAAGAAAACTAAAAATTAAAGAAAATATAATCCTAAAGTTTACTAAAACTAAAGATATTCTTAACGTTATGCTAAGAACATATATAAATCATTATAAACATCAATGTGTCGGTTTTCATGATGATTCCAAATATGAGAAACATACTAAGTTTATTAAAAATTCTAAAACATATAAAGATGGAAATAGATTTGCATTTGTAACTTGTAATTATTGTGGTAAATTATGTCATATTAGTAGGTATTGTCAAATAAAGTTAAAATTTTCATATAAATATCTTTTCGCTCATAATCCCAGTGGACCGAGAATGAAATGAATTCCTAAGGTCATACCATCGTTATCTTGTTTTGCAGAATTCTAGATCACGTAAAGAGAAGAGGATTCTTGATGCATGGCGGCTGCTCGAGACACATGACAGGAAATATCAACTGCTTCCAAACGTTATCAAGAAAAGATGGTGCTACCGTGACATTTGGTGATAATAAAAATGCCAACATCATCAGTAAAGATACCATTACATTTAAATATAATTCTAATATTACTATAATACATGATGTTTTGTTAGTACATAATTTAAAACACAATCTATTTAGTGTCAGTCAATTCTGCGATAAGAATTATAACGTTGTATTTGAAAAAGACTTACGTAAAATAATTTATAATAATATAACTATTTTAACGGGAAAATGTTACAATATATATATATATATATATATATATAATGTACACACATGACTTTAACAATAAATATTTATAATGCTTGGTTGTAAATCATGACTACTCATGGTTTTGGCATAGAAAACTAGATCATGCGTCAATGGATATCTTATCTAAAATAACTAGGAATAATTTAGTTTAAAACATTCCATTATTAAAATATGAAAAAGATAAACAATGTAAGGCATGTCTTAAAGGAAAACAAACCAAAACTTCATTTAAACCAAAGAATGAAATTACTACCGACTTACCTTTACAACTAATTCACATGAACTTATTTGGTCCAAGTAAGAATATGGGTCTAGGAGGTAAGTACTATATTTATGTTATAATTAACGATTATTCTAGGTTTACGTGGATATTCTTTCTTAAAACCAAAGACGAAACCTTTAACGTCTTCAAATTCTTTTCTAAAAAGATTCAAAATGAGATAAATCTTAGAATTTCCAAGATCAGAAGTGATCGATGAGGAGAATTTGAAAATAATCTCTTCGAAAATTATTGTAACAAGAAAGGATACAAGCATGAGTTCTCATGTCCCAAGACACCACAACATAATGGTGTCGTTGAAAGGAAGAACCGTTCGTTACAAGAAATAGCACATACCATAATAAATGAGAACAATCTGCCCATGTATTTCTGAGCTGAAGCAGTAAACACGTCATGCAATATCATAAACCGTTTTAGTGTTAGAAAGTTTCGCAAGAAAACCCCTATGAACTGCTTTACTAACGAACGCCAAATATAAAATACTTTAAAGTTTTCGGATGCAAGTGTTTTATATTAAATACGCTAGATAACTTAGAAAAATTTTGAGTCTAAGTGTGACGAAAGTGTCTTTGTTGGTTACTCCACGACCAGCAAAGCATATCGCGTCTATAATAAAAAAAACATTAGTAATACAACAGAGTATAAATGTCAATTTTAATGAAAATAACTCTTCATCCAAGATCATAGATAATGATGATGAACCAAGCTTCCTAAAAGATCTGGATATTGTATCACCAGAAAAGAAAATTGCTGAACCACATATAGAAGATGCACCACAAGTTGTGGTAGGTCTTCTAAAGGATTGGCAATTCAATCGAAACCATCCAAAAGATTTGATTATTGATGATATTGATAAAGAAGTTGTTACAAGATCATCAAAATTCAATACTGGTATTAACTAAGCTTTCATATCCCTGATAGAACCCAAAAACATTAACAAGGCTATTGATGATGAAAATTGGATAATAGCCATGCAAGAACTTAATCAATCTGAAAGAAATAGTGTCTGAGATTTAGTTCCAAGACCGGAAGATAGACCCATAATAGGAATTAAGTGGATATTTAAAAATAAACTTAACGAATCAGATAAAGTCGTTAGGAACAAAGCCCGCTTAGTTACTCAAGGATATAACGAAATAGAAGGAATAGACTACGACGAGACATATGCACAAGTTGCAAGACTTAAAGCAATACGTATTCCCTCAGCATACGCTTGCTATAAAAATTTCAAAGTCTTATAAATGGATGTTAAAAATGCATTCTTAAACGGTCAAATAGAAGAGGAAGTTTATGTATCTCAACCTTCTGGTTTTCAAGATCATAAATTTCTCGATCGTGTCTATAAGCTAAGAAAAACGCTTTATGGTCTAAAACAAGCACCATGTGCTTGGTATGAACGTCTAAGTTAATTCCTAGAAAACATAGGTTTCACGAAAGGTGTAGTGGATAAAACTTTATTCACTAAAATCTTTAACAAAGATATAATTTTAGTTCAAATATATGTTGACATCATTTTTAGGACAACAAATTAAAGTCTTTGTGAAGATTTTGCTAAAACCATGCAAGACGAATTTGAAATGAGTATGATGGGAGAGCTTAATTACTTCCTTGGTTTTCAAATTAAACAAATGGATAATGGCATCTTTATCAATCAAGCCAAATATACTAAAGAATTTATAAAGAAATTTGGCTTGGAAAATGCAAAGACTTGTGAGACACCGATGGCTACCAATACCAAACTCACTGAGCATAATGATGGTCAAAATGTTGATACTAAACTTTATATTGGCATGATAGGTAGTCTACTATATTTGATCTCTATTAGACCCGATATCATATTCAGTGTATATTTGTGTGCGAGATTCCAAGCCAACCGTAAGATATCACATTTGACTACAGCCAAACGAATCCTTAGATATCTAAAAGGAACCATTAATTTTGGCTTATGGTATCCTAAGAACAATTTGTTTCATTTGACAAGTTATTCTGATGTGGATTATGCTGGAAGTCTCAAAGATCGAAAGAGCACAAATGGTACACGTCACTTTTTAGGGAATTGTCTTGTTTCTTGGATTTCAAAGAAGCAAAATTATGTTGCTCTATCGACGGCCGAGGCAGAATATATTGCTATCGATATATGCTGTGCACAAAGTTTATGGATGAAATACACACTCGAAGACTATCGAGAAAGTATTTCACAAATTCCTATTCTTTGTAATAATACCAGCACGGTTCATATGACCAAGAATGCATATCAACATTTCAGGACTAAACATATCGATATACGATACCATTTCCATCATGTTCATTTTCATAAAGTAGATATCATATTAGAATACATATCAACCGAAAATCAATTAGCCGATATGTTTACCAAACCATTAGACAAAACTATGTTTTCACACCTAAGAGAACTAAATATGCAAGAATTCGTCGCATCTAAGAAACAATAAAATACGATAACGTGAATCATCAAAAAATTAATCATGTGTATCTAAATCTTGTTAAGCTGACGTCATCAGGAGACGTCGGTACTCATTACTGACGTCTGAACGACCTAATGGTTATTTCTTTTAAAATTTAAACATGTTCATTTTTCCACATAAATTTTTTTTTAAATTACCAATAAGCATTTAGTCAGTTTTAGGATCCAGAATAGAATTGCTTTATACAATTCAAATTTTAGCGAGAAATTTGAAAACTTAGTAGTTTTTTCAAACTCCCTGGTGGTTACTCAAACTTCTTCTCAATTTTTCTCTATAAATAAGATTAAAACTCACTTAGTTTTCATCATTCCTATATTTGAGAAAAATGGAGACTAAGAACAATGTAAGTCTACGGTAGCGTCCCGGCCGTCAGTCCGAGGCCAAAATGCGGAAACAAAAACTTTTTCTAAATTATAAACCGGCGCTACCGCGGACTATAAACCCGGATCGGACCATTAACCTACTACTAGCTAATTAGAGAAAGGGTAGAGAGCTATACCGAGCGATCCATGTCCTTCGGTCTTCGGCCACCATCCCGATCTCCCCGCGGCATCTCCGGTATCGATCTCCTCGTCGGAAAGGGCACCACATCACCGAGTCTTTTTACGGGCTCCCACCTCTGAACCGAGACAACTCGGACACGAAGTTGGCAAACCGACGTGTCCAAGATTGCAGTAGACTGAGTGTAGAACGCTATGTCTCAACGGTTAATGAAGTTGCCATTTTTGGAGTGGAGGTGAAGGAGATGAGCTTTGAAATGGAGCTATATTATTTTTGTGCAAGCAAATGAGATACAAATCCCACCCCAAAAATTTGGACAGCCCCCAAAATGTGTGGCCGGCCAAGCATAAGAGAAGAGAGGGAGGTGAGCACAAACAAGGTGGGGTGAGCATAAGGAGAGAATAATGCAAAAAAGAAATGAATGATCATCATGAAAAAATGTCACACCAATATCCTTCTCAATCCCATCTCCAACAAGCAAGTAATGATGAACCAATGGAGTCAACCTCAATCTAGAACCATCATGAAGCAACCACTTACAAAAAACACCCTCCACTTTGCTAATTTGCACATTTGCAAATAAGCCCTTCCCATCAAAGGAATTTCAGCCAAGAAGGAATAAAGGAAAAGTGGCCGAAACGGAATGCAAACTGGCAACTTCAAAAAAGCGATCCCGTAATAAATTACAGGAAAACCCCGCGACTGTATATACATATCTGCATTTGTATTCCGACCGAATACAAATGCAATGAGACAAAATCTACACTGTAAAATACTAGGATCCGGCTTAAACCAAAGCCCGCTAGTATTATCCGTCCGATCATGATCCGTGCAATAACGCACGTATATGATCGAACCCTGCCATATATCCATACGGCCTCTACAGCGTTTCGCCCGAAACTTGAGAAACTGTCTGTGAGAGACTCTAAAGACTCGTCAATACTTTGACTGTGGATTTAACCACTAGCACGTCAGAGGTATTAGCCGTACGTAACGGGCTACCAGGTATTGACCAAAAGGGAAGTCGATGAGCGAACACATCCTGACACCCTACTGAGCTTGTCAATGACAATATTCGTACAGTCCGGTCCGTTCGTCTATGAGCATCGCATGTCGGGCCTAGAGGGTTGGTAAAAGTCAGATCCCCAAAAGCGGTACAAGTCGTGTCGGAGTGTAGCCCAGAACACCCTGAGATACTACTGGAATACCTACCAGTAAATCTCCTGCCTTGACCAAGGACTTCGTGTAATGGCTCTCCTAGACACAGCGCGACCTCACCCCCAATACCGGGAGAGACGAACCCCTGCAGATCCGCTCACTGCCTCCATGTGGTTCGGGACTGTACCTAACTAAAACCTGTTTGCATGACTCTTTTGAGCCGTGGTAGGGTAGTAATCAAAGTATAGTGGGAACTCACACGAGACAAATGACGATCTCAGGTCGATGAACTAACCTGTACACATGTCACCAGGGAACTGCTATCTGACGTCAGGTATAAAACCAACTAGTATGTTCCCGGCGAGTCCTGTCCGGTGTACTCATAACCCAATGAGCACCTGTATATATCTTAGGTGAACCAACTGACACCAGTGGCTTGTGAGACCGGCCACCGTCCCTCATCGGGGTCTCGACTGTATACACTAGTCTACTCTGGAGTATCGATGCCCTGTCTCGAAAACTCCCACGACTAGGAACCTTTTAAGGATTTGCTTATAGACCCCAGCTCCCACGTATATGATCGCCATCATACTGCTGGCCGTCAGGCAAGAATCCTAAGGGCTCTATCAACGCGCAATAATGACCTGTAAGGTCACCTAAAGCAGTACACGATAATAAAGATAAACCAGATAGCATACTATCATCTTGAGTAAGACTGTCCTACCGGTATAGGTCCTCCCTCAATCATTACAAGCACGTGCCTGTGATCCAATAATTGACTCTGAGGGCACTATATCCAACAATCTCCCACTTGCACTCAAGCCTAATTATTGCGATGTCGCATACTCACAGCCCGTGTGATACCGAACACCCAACTCCTCTACTAATCAGTCTTACAAAACCCGTTTGCGAAACTGTTGCGTTTGAGGAATAGCCTCAGCTAATGGATCCGCCCTGATATTTCTTTCTATGTCTCTCTTATCTCAAGTTCGCGGAGAAAGCCATCTCCCGAAATGAGCAATACCTGTTTTAGAATATGTCTGGATATCTGATGGGACCTAGTTCGCAAATGAACTCCAAATCCAAATTTCTTAGACTGTATCGTCAACTGAACTTAATCAGTATCCTGCGCCATGCCTCCCTCAGTATCCCCTTGGATCACCTGTCCAAAACACTGCCCCTCGTCAGAGGGAAAACTATAACTCTGACAGTCACTGTCATCCAGGTCATCTTGGAAGCCTGGAATGATAACTGTCTCCTAAAAGAGGCTGTTGTTATCATATCCCTAGAACATCCACTTATGTTCTAAAACTGCTTCCTAATGTTTCTCCAGGATTGGATTAATATCAACTTATTGTATCTACTGCAAAAACAACATCTGGTGTGGTACTTGACATCTCACGATTGACTCAATTGCCTAAGCAAGTGATTTGCCAATCACGCACATCCCTCTCCCCTTTAGTCTGTAAGACACCTTTAGAGAGGGTGACTCCATTACCTGCAGGTATACTACCGTGCCAGGAGTCGTCCATTCTAAAACACCTTTAGAATGCTGTCTAAGTACCCAAATTGGGAAACTACCCAAATCTAGATCTAAAACCATAGATCCAGTAACCAGAATGTCTGATATAATATCCAAGTCCCATGTGGAGAAATCACTGTGTGGCAACCAAAGTATAACCGATCGTAGTATAGAAATTTCACTTCCTACTCCGTTTATGTCATCCAAATACCATGACATCACACTCTCCTACCTTCTTAACAGATCCATCCCCTATTCTGATGAAGTCAAACCTATGACTGTCACATCAGAAATAGATGATCTATCTCCGCTATATCTGCTTTAGTCCATAAATAGACATAAACTACTTGTCCACTATGCTTCCACTGCTCCCACTGACTACGACAACCCTCTGGCAGAATAATATACACGTGCACTTCTAAAGCTAGTTTAGAACGACGCTATACTCATCCTCCTGCCGGGTCTCATAGCCTGAAACAACAGTAGTGTCAAATCTGGATAAACAAGAACCTCCCTGTCACCGTCCTTGAGGCTACCAGAATACCTCTCGGGTGTCTGAGGTTACCCACCATATCTGCGGAGCGGCTAATGGAATGTCAAACCATATTGAATCTTTAGGTTCTTAACAAATTTTCAGTAATCGTTTCCGGTTCTGAAATCACTTCCAGTTCTACCATACTCCCACTTACTGTTTTCTAGAAAAAATCCATTTTTATTAAAACTGTGGCGAGTCAAGAACAATATCACTATTGATCTTCCAGATGGTAAAAATTCAACCCTCATCATAACCCGGGTCAACCCACAAACAGCCACTACAGAAACGTGCCTTGAGTTATCCAGAGTCTGGTTTTAAGCATAAGCCGGACAACTCCCCGTACCTTAACATCGTTAAGATATGAACTATTCTATATCCAATATAGATTTAGAGGCACTGATTTAATTGGAACCAGATTCAAATCATGCAACTGTCTCCAGTGCATGTCAATTAAATGGAGAGAGGCTGATCAGCATTACTCAACTTAGGAGTGCTTCCAATTATGAGTAACCTGAAAGAGAAACAAGTTCTCTTAAAATCATTACTATCAACTGAATACCACATACAAGTATCTACATCTTCGATCACCTTGAAGAATCCCGATACTTGCAACGCATGGTTCTCTACTTTATTCATATACCTATAACTTCTCAAAACTTAGACCTCGTGTCTCTACGAAACACATGTCTAAGAACTAGAGAAGTCACAAGTAAACAGAATATAGTACGAGTACCAACCCCTCTGTCCTAATGGACACTGGACAACATACAATACTCTGTATAAGTCTTCTAAGTTGAATAACTCAAACCCTGTGCGTCGTAGGTTGAAAACTGTACTATGGTTATGAAGAATTACACCGCTGTTTAATGCTCCTTACCTAATCATCCACTGATATAGGTAAATGTCATGGACATAATTTCAAAAAAGGGTATATCTCACTCTACAAAAATAGACGTACAGATATATCAATTTGAAATTGGTGTATAACAACGGATATTCAAAACCAAATATTTGTCGTCCGGCAAACAACCCAGGTGACTTCCTCAAATATCACCAATTGCAACGAATTCCGATATAATAAGGATGATCACCTAATTCCCAATAACTTACTCCCACTCATCATCTGTAAAATCATACAGATGTGAGAATCAAACCTGGTAAATACATACCCTGGAGCAAGTGTCTAATTGGGAAATCAGTTTTCCTTTAACAGTACACAGTGAAACTAAAACATTAAAATGTTTCGTAGGGGTGTCCGGGTATTTCTAGTAATGCCTCTTCCATTATCCAGATTCACAACTGTAACCGTATATTTCTTTGCCATCTCTCCAAATCCCTTCATATGTCTTTAGTCATTACCTTCTGTACACCCCTTTAGGCTAAATGGTTTTCTTCTTTTCCTACCGTTCGGCACCAACCTATGGTTTGAAAAAAGACTATCCAATAAGCATAATGGGTGTACTGTCCTAATCCTAGGAGCACTCGCAACTCGAGAGAAGGTAAAAGATAAAAGACAACTGAATAAACATTATTCCTATTTCTCCTGAATCAGAATCCATCCCCGAACTGGAACAGGTTCCTTCGAGTTCGTATATAACCATACGATGGAGTATCCAATAAACTGTGGATCTTCGTAGTGATACGGAGTGTTCTGGAGAAATACAAAGGTGATGTAGGAGTGGCGATGAAAATACTTGGTTTGGTCGTGAATAGCAGTCGCAATTTACTTTGCCCTCTTACTAATCCCTTTATTTGTCTTTACTTAATACCTTCTGCACACCACACTTAGGCTAATCGGCTTCCTTCATTCCCTACCGTTCGACACCAGCCTAAGGTTTGGAAAAAGACTATCCAATAAGCGTAACGAGTGTACTATCCCCTAATCCAAGGAGCACACACAACCTGAGAGAAGGTAAAAAGAAAAGACAACTGAATAGTCCTATTCGTTTTCTCCAGAACCGGAAACCATCCTCGAATCTGGAACAAGTTCGTTCGAGTTCGTATATAACCATACAATGGTTTTATCCAATGGAAGTGGATGTTCGTAATAATACGGGGTGTTCTGGAGAAAAGGGTAAAAATAGGAGTGGCAATGAAGTATGCAACTCTGACAATCCAAAATCCAGTGTTATAAGAAGGTTCGGTCAACTTGGTCACTGAGTCATAGTCACGGGTCGGGTCACGGTCGCTGCCAAAGAGAGAGAGAGAAAAGAAACACTCAGCGTGCACTCTAATCTAGATCAGAATGGTTATCAATTTATCTAATCAGGAAACCTCCCACTGTAACCTCAAATTCTCCTCCAAACCTGAAAGAAGAATTAGTCGGGATCACCCGAGGAGTAAAGCAACTCATCAATGGGAATCGGGATCCAACTATCATCGCATGATAATGTGATGGAATCCACTCACGTTATCACACTCCAGAAGGTATGCGCATATCTGGCAAGTTTCAGTTTCTTTAGAAACTCCCGATGCGATTTTTACCCCATGCTCTTATGACCTTGACGAAGGCCAACATATCATAAGTCACATGTCAAGTTCTACCCGTCATTATCCAGGTTAATTTGAACACACCCGTACATACCCTTGACGAAGGCCAAAATAGTAGTACGACTGTCCCAAACCAACGCATCTATCTATACAGCAGAAAAGTAACAAATAGCTACCATACACTATGCCTTGACGAAGGCCAACATACATAGCATGAATACTAAGTGCTACCTTTCTGAAATGACGGAGGGCTACGAATGGTTTTTGGCGAAAAACCTTTAACGTAATAAACTTGATATCGTTGAAGGAACCGGATAGCTTTTTATAAAAATATAGTGGCGAAAACTTTTGCTAAAGAGGTCACTCCCGGTGAAGGGATCTCGGCTCTTTCCCCGTAGAATGAGATGCAGGATATTCCAACTGAATACCACGATGCAAAGCAAAAAGTAATCGGCTATAGTGAAGTTATTACCCTGACGCAAACTTCTGTCCAAGGGATCACTCCCGGTGAACGGATCTCGGCCCTTGCCTCGTCGACTGAGGTGCTGGATATTCATAACCGAATACCACTGTGCAAAACAAAAGAGAACGTCCTTGCAATAACAGCTTTTTGAAAAATGTTCCAACAACATCAGAATAGGTTTGTTTAGCTTGAATTGATCCGAATCAACGCAGTCCCATCAATTGATCACACCAATAAGAACGAAAATACGATGTACGTATATACCATCTGCATTCGCCACTGGGTCCCGTCGTCACCCGTTAGGTTACTTAACTAACGACAGAGCGGGGACTGGACTAGCGCGGATGCAAAACATGTACATCTACTAGTATATATATCAATATATAATATTCGCTCAAGGCGTGATAAAATGCAACATCACAGAAATGTAATAAGCATCACAGAACAATACAGATATCTGGGATCCCCGGGTTTCATAGAACCGCTACTGAAACCCGACGGTCCTCTGGTCGTGTGGATAGCCTGTGCAATGAAATCCTAGACCCCTAAGGGCGCGGCAAGTTACCCGCCAAAACCTGAAGCGAGGCAGCCCCCTTCAGCAACATGAATGGACCACCCAGCACTTCACGGAATCCGGTAACTTGGGCATCCCTCCTTGGGTCAACCTGTACCCCCTACGAGTGCGGCGAATAGCCCGCCAATTCTAGAGTAAAGCCCCCTCCGTCTCAACACCATGAGATGCGGGCCCGTTGCCCTCTAGAACCCGGCTATCCGTGCACCCCACCGCAGGGTAATCCTAGTACAGAAAGTAAAATATATAAAACGGGTACATTGACCTCAGCCCGGTCGTGCCCCAAAAGAATAATATACAAACAGGCAGTGACGGCAGTCCACATGTCGAACGCTCGCCCCGCAATATCAAATGTACATATACAACCAAACTGTACTACCATTGCATCCAGGCTATCCACCACGACAAATCCGCAACATCACAGCACAACACAGAACATCAACGTGAATGTCACGTTCGCAAATTCGTCTAAAAGAACTATAGCAATTAGACAGGATTTACCGATCAAATAACATTCACGGTCGCAGATATAATGTAAATACTGTGAACTAACATATTTAAAATTTTCGATCGACTAAGTTTCCCGAAGTGGGCCCCAAGCACAATACCCAGTACTCAAAATAAATCTGGGCCCAAACAGAATATTCCAGAAACCTCTTTTTCATGTCAGAGACCTACTATAAAAATATGGTGCAGCGAGGCTACTGTTCAACGGCGGAACCGCGACCAAAATGGGGTTACGGCCGCGGTTCCGCGGCAACAAAGTAATATCATTGTACCAAATTTTTTGCAGTGTTCTCTGAAAACCCTGCACGTATTTCTGAAACTTACCAAATAATTTTTTTGAGCAAAAAACAGAATCAACAAAAACTGATGCTTGAAATTGTGGTTTCTGGAATTTTTGGTCGATCGAAATTCTAAACACGTTAGAGCAAGCTAGAAAATGTTAATGGCGTGGCTCTGATACCATGTAAGTCTACGGTAGCGCCCCGGCCGTCAGTCCGAGGCCAAAATGCGGAAACAAAAACTTTTTCTAAACTAGAAACCGGCACTACCGCGGACTATAAACCCGGATCGGACCATTAACCTACTACAAGCTAACTAGAGAAAGGGTAGAGAGCTATACCGAACGATCCGTGTTCTTCGGTCTTCGGCCACCATCCCAATCTCCCCGCGGCATCTCTGGTATCGATCTCCTCGTCGGAAAGGGCACCACATCACCGAGTCTTTTTACGGGCTCTCACCTCTGAACCGAGACAACTCGGACACGAAGTTGGCAAGCCGACGTGTCCAAGATTGCAGTAGACTGAGTGTAGAACGCTATATCTCAACAGTTAATGAAGTTGCCATTTTTGGAGTGGAGGTGAAGGAGATGAGCTTTGAAATGGAGCTATATCATTTTAGTGCAAGCAAATGAGATACAAATCCCACCCCAAAAATTTGGACAGCCCCCAAAATGTGTGGCCGGCCAAGCATAAGAGAAGAGAAGGAGGTGAGCACAAACAAGGTGGGATGAGCATAAGGAGAGAATAATGCAAAAGAGAAATAAGTGATCATCATGAAAAAATGTCACAACAATATTCTTTTCAATCCCATCTCCAACAAGCAAGTAATGATGAACCAATGGAGTCAACCTCAATCTAGAACCATCATGAAGCAACCACTTACAAAAAACACCCTCCACTTTGCTAATTTGCACATTTGCAAATAAGCCCTTCCCATCAAAGGAATTTCAGCCAAGAAGGAATAAAGGAAAAGTGGCCGAAACGGAATGCAAACTGGCAACTTCAAAAAAGCGATCCCGTAATAAATTACAGGAAAACCCCGCGACTGTATATACATACCTGCATTTGTATTCCGACCGAATACAAATGCAATGAGACAAAATCTACACTGTAAAATACTAGGATCCGGCTTAAACCAAAACCCGCTAGTATTATCCGTCCGATCATGATCCGTACAATACCGCACGTATATGATCGAACCCTGCCATATATCCATACGGCCTCTACAGCGTTTCACCCGAAACTTGAGAAACTGTCTGGGAGAGACTCTAAAGACTCGTCAATATTTTGACTGTGGATTTAACCACTAGCACGTCAGAGGTATTAGCCGTACGTAACGGGCTACCAGGTATTGACCAAAAGGGAAGTCGATGAGCGAACTCATCCTGACACCCTATTGAGCCTGTCAGTGACAATATTCGTACTGTCCGGTCCGGTCATGTATGAGCATCGCATGTCGGGCCTAAGGGGTTGGTAAAAGTCAGACCCCCAAAAGCGGTACAAGTCGTGTCGGAGTGTAGCCCAGAACACCCCGAGATACTACTGGAATACCTACCAGTAAATCTCCTGCCTTGGCCAAGGACTTCGTGTAATGGCTCTCCTAGACACAGCGCGGCCTCACCCCCAATACCGGGAGAGACGAACCCCTGCAGATCCGCTCACTGCCTCCATGTGGCTCGGGACTGTACCCAACTAAAACCTGTTTGCACGACTCTTTTGAGCCGTGGTAGGGTAGTAATCAAAGTATAGTGGGAACTCACACGAGACAAATGACGATCTCAGGTCGATGAACTAACCTGTACATATGTCACCAGGGAACTGCTATCTGACGTCAGGTATAAAACCAACTAGCATGTTCCCGGCGAGTTCTGTCCGGTATACTCATAACCCAATGAGCACCTGTATACATCTTAGGTGAACCAACTGACACCAGTGGCTTGTGAGACCGGCCACCGCCCCTCGCCGGGGTCTCGACTGTATACACTAGTCTACTCTGGAGTATCGATGCCCTGTCTCGAAAACTCCCACGACTAGGTACCTTTTAAAGATGTGCTTATATATCCAGCTCCCACGTATATGATCGCCATCATACTGCTGGCCGTCAAGCAAGAATCCTAAGGCTCTATCAACGCGCAATAGTGACCTGTAAGGTCACCTAAAGCAGTACACGATGATAAAGATAAACCAGATAGCATACTATCATCTTGAGTAAGACTGTCCTACCGGTATAGGTCCTCCCTCAATCATTACAATCACGTGCCTGTGTTCCAATAATTGACTCTGAGGATACTATATCCAACACTAAGAACGTCAACAAGAGAAAGAATGAATATGAGAAGGGTGAGAGTTCAAAGAAATCCAAAGTAAACCAAAGGAAAAACTTCCGACTCCTAAATCGGAAGAAGAAGATCCTAGAGAAGACTTCGTTACTTTGTCATCCTATCCACCACCACCATTCCCAATTCTACCAAATTTGCCAACATCTGGAGAAATTGTGTTTCTTTTTCATCAAACCTTTTCAGACGACACGTATATATTTTATGATCCTGAAGATAATATGATTATAAAGAAGTGAACGACCAATGTCGTGGAGAAATTCAAGAAAGAACACTAGGATAACGTGTTCTTTAAATGTGTTTCAAGTGTGTATGTTAAGTTTGTTTGTATCTGTTTGTATTTTTTTTTTATTTGTTGTAATGTTTTTATTTTTCAATTCAATAAATTTTTCATGTTTGTGTCAATTTTTAAAAAAAATTATTAAAATCTTTAGTCACCAACGGAAGTCGGTAACTGACGCCAATAGAAGAGATTTTTAAACCACTCCCGTCAGTAGTTCAAAATGGGCTACTGTTCTTCCCTGCACAGACGTCATGAACAGTGTCACAAACGTAAGCACGAGAAATTTTCTCGTGTCGAGTCGTTTTCTTGAGTCGTTCAAAATACCCAAATTAAATCGTAACCGTCCATTAATAATTAAATTGGTTCACACCTTCATCTTCCAACCCAAGACATCCATATATACACAATCTCTCTCCCATTTTCTATCTTCTCAATTTTTTTACCTGAACTTTTCAAACTCCAAAACCCTAATTTTTCTCACCTACACCATGGCTCCAAAACCACCTCCGGCGAAGAAAGCCGTTAATCACAAGGAAAAACTAAGGGCATCTGAATCCTCTCCCGAATCCAAGAAGCGCAAGTTGCAACACCAAGCCAAGTCTTCATCCAAGATAAAGGAATTCACCAATGCAAAGGCTAAGGATCGTTTCACTATACTCGCTAATCGAACAATCCATATAGGAGTTAAGGTAATCTTCCGAGAAATAGAAGATTTTCATTTTCAAGAATTGTTTAAATTCCAAGGATGGATGTCGTATCTCATACTCTCTTGCCCTACATACGACAAGGCCGTGAGATATTTCTACGCCAATCTTGTGAGCACATATAATAATCCTACAGATTATTCGATTAGAGTTTTTGGGAAGGAATTCCAATTCACTCCCGGGACAATTGGTCGTGTATTGGACATCCCCTCCGAAGGTGTAGAATTATATAACATGACGCTCGAAACCTTCAAGTTTCCCGAGCTCATACGAAGGAAGTTGCTTCACAACTCCTTCATGGACAAGATTTTCCACATCTTTACGGGGAACGCTATGCCATGACACTCACAAGACGTGCCCATGTTTGATCAAATTTGCTTGCTCATGTGACCATTCCTAAATCCGGTAGTTGTCACATCCTATACGGCCTCCACAAGCTTATAACATACTGTGTTCTGGCGAAGATTAAAGTTAATCTTCCATCATTTCTCATTCAAACCATGTGGGACATCTCCGGCATCCAATCACATTTGTATTATGGACGAGTCATCACTAAGCTTCTCCAATACCGCAAAATTCTAATATCTAGTGACACTGCTATAATTAAAGAGACTTTGGAACTAAGATTCTGAATCTCATGAAGTTGGATGCCGCTCCTCAACCCCAAGCCCCAGTCGATGCCCCTCCAGTTGACATTCCTCCACCTCAACCGACTTTTGATTTTGCCGCATTTGAAACTCATCTCGGTGATCGTATCCAAGCATGCCACGATCACATTTCTTCTCGACTCGATCAAATATTTGGTGAAATTGATCGTCTTCGTGGCAAAATTGACAAGGTTCAAACACGATTGTCTACCCTTACTGCTCCGATTTCCACATCACCACCACCACCATCCAACAAGTAACAGGATCTGTTGTTCAATGTTGTGTTTTGTTATGATGTATGCCGATGTGCATATGGTATGTGTTGGGTCTTTTGGAATGTGTTGATGAGACTTGATAGTTTAAATTTGTATGCATGTTTTTGCTACTCTGGCTTGTATTAAGGGTTGCTAAAACTATTAACGAAATCTTGTGTGTTTATATATATTCATGTCTGTTTTATTTTTCCATTGCACTAATTGTTTATATTCATATCCCTCCTTATATTTCTAAAATCTTTTCGAGTATTTTGCAAAAAGAGGGAGAAAATATTCATGATACAAATGCTTAAATTGGTTAATAAAAATTCAAACTAAATCACTCGTTTTCATGTCATATTTCTTGAGAAATAGTATCAGTGGTATGAGACGCTGGTATGAGTTCAAAGAGTTTCTCAAATAAGTATGAATTGATGGGGAGTATCTAAATCGAATTTACTTTTTCATATATATCATGAATTCTTTAAATAAGTATTGCTTACTATCAAAAAAAGGGAGATTGTTGACATCCGTGTCATACGACCCTCAATTTTGATGATTTAGAATGTTATTTAAACGAATTCATATGTTACCAACGACGTTTCCAAATTTTTATCTTGAAGTACAGTTTGCAACAACATATCCAACATCAAGTAAGATTGACTACAAAATGATACGCACTCAAACCAGCAATATGGCATGACAACTCGATGCAATCAACAGCGTGAAGCAAGTAAATTCAAGATCCATTCAAGTCAAATGTAACAAGTCAAGGGAAATAAAGCAAATTGAAGAACCGAGACTAAAATCGAAAATATGAGCGATATACATGTAATTAGTAATGATCTCATAAGGTTAGAAAGCTCATTCCAACACCTACTTAATGTCCATGACGTCTTCATCTCTTTTAGAGACGTCATAACTATCCGTTGGAATTCAAACCTGCCAAAGTTCGAACCAAATGTATCATTCATGTCAGAACACTGGCGTCGGCCCTTGACGTCGGTATAAAAAAAGTTTGATCTGACGTCGGTTGAACAAATCTATGATTTTTATCTTTCTATTTAAGTTCTCAGTGATAGCTACCCTGACGTCACTAGAACAAACTTTGTATAGCTGATGTCTACCCCTGACATCAGCACAGGCAGTTTGAATTAAAATTTTGAGTTTCAAATTTTGAAATGAATGAACACTTGCGCCAAATTTGCTCCAAACTTTCTCTAAACGGTCATTAACTATTTTATGACAGTTTTTGGCAGTTATTGGCAGTTACAATAAGTTCTCACTCAATTCTCTAAAAATACCTTTGAAACATCACAATTCATAACAAGGAAATTCATTGCAAATCTTTCTGAAAATCTTCATATTCTTTGCGTTTTAACTTGCTCAGATTTTTCATTTCCTCAAGAGCCTTAAATTTGTCCATATCTCTCAAACAATCCTTGTGCCTAACCGAAAATAATCTTTGAAATCAATCGAATTGTGAGTGAGTGAAATCGTTTGTAATAAAAAGCGATTTGTAACCAAGAGAAGGAATGCTTCTCCTTTCACTTGAATTGTAGATTCGGAGTGGAAAAAGAAATCTTCCTAGAGAGACTGGATTAAAGAGGAAAGTGTGACTTTCCTATAGAATCATAGTCTAGAGAGAAAAAAGACTTGTTTCCTAGGGAATTGCAATTTAAGTGATTGATCCTTGTGAATAGGGATATATTATTTCTTCACATCCCTATGAAGTGAGATTTGTGTACTTCACACATATCGTGGAAAAATCCTAAGTAGGAAACACTTGCGAGGACTAGCCACAAGAGGTGGTGAACCCTGGTCAACATATCGTTGTGGTAGCATTGCTGTTACTCTTTTACTTTTCTGTGTTTATATTGATTATCTTATTTTCTTGTTTAAAATTTGTTTTAAATATTTTCCGCAGAAACTCAATGATCGCTTTAGAAATAGTATTTAAGGCCTTAGAATATAAATAATGATTAAAATTTTAAATTTAAGACATTATATGAGTATCATTGCAAAGAATTTAAAATATTCTCTCAAAATAATATCATGGCTTCATTCCAAATATAGCAAATTTGAATTTAAAAATTAACTCTTTTATGTTGACCGATCCTTAGATTATTCTGTCCATAATTATTAAAAAGATTATTTCCATATAATTATTCTCAAAAAAATTCGGATTTTACAATATATATATATATATATATATATATATATATATATATATATATTGAGAGAGAGTGTGTGTGTGTGAGAGAGAGAGAGAGAGTATGAGTGCGTTAGGACGGGTTCGTGTTTTTAAATTCACGAATCTGAATAAAAGCGGCTTTTGTTTTTAACGGCTCATATTAAAACTTAAAAATCTATTAAATAAGTAAAATATTCTCTTCTATAATTTTTAGGATATCCAACAGATCCTCATTATTCGAATCAATACTATCCAAAATATTTCCATTAATCCAAAGATAAACCATCAAAACATCCAACAAATCCAACCCTCATGATTCGAAAACAATATTACCCAAAATATCTTATGAACCCAAAGATAATAATCTCATGTAACAAATCCTCATGATTCCAAACTATATTACCCAAAATAAGAGATACATATAGATCCCAAAAACTATGAAAAAGAATATTTACTTTCTTATTTAATGGATTTTTACATTGTTTTAATCTGAGACGTTGAAAACAAAGGGCAGATCTAACGGTTGTTATTCAGATTCGTGAATTTAAAAACACAGACCCGTCTTAACAGATTTGTACTCTATACACACACATTCCGATCTTATCCAATTGATATTTGCACCGTGGAAAATGCATACAAGTTCTTAAAAGGAATCAAGAAAATAATCACTAACCGATCTTAATGCTCGTACATTTATTTACTCCTCTGTTTGTTGAACTGAAAAAATTGATGTAGTAGCTTATGTACTTCTCCGTAAGTATTTGTAGTAGAAACAAGACGTTCCTTTATCCAAAGAGGTAGCTTGTCAGTAGGGCGTGAGAAACTCTGGTTTGACAAACTGCATGCATATCGTGAGTCGACCAACAAAACTGCCGCGTAGTCATTTACATGCCTAATTGCTCTACCTGTATCAGAAACAGTAGGGAATCAAAATTAGTAGGCGAAAGAACATTAATATAAGGTAAAATATATCAATATACCATGAACATTGGCCATGTTTGAGATATATTGACACCACAAAACTCTATAAATTACATTAAATAATAGCATTAAAATAGGGTAAAATAATACCGCATTTCAGTTATCTTTCTCAGACCATCTCATGACAAATATATTTTCATGTTACTTATGTAACTTCTTTAAGAAGCAGTTCCCAGACTCTTCTTCCTCCTCTTTCTGAAATTGTTTCAATGTACAAAAGCGAGGCAAATAAGTTTTAATAATTTACAAGAGTAAAATAGGGGAATATTGATCACCTGACAATCAAGAGACTACAAAGACAGCAGTGGAGAGATAACTGAACTATGGTATATTAGAGTAACAAATAAAGAGTTCATGGTATTTTAATATAATTTACAAAGTTAATATAATTTAAGCCAAAACGGTGAAAATTCATGGTTAGTGGTTATAAGTTTATCGATGTGCACACCTATTGATTGGTTTACAGCCTTCATGCACAGGTTGTCATAGTACTCCCGTCCTCTTTGCTTACAACTTCTTAAGATTTCGGACCCAGACTTGACAGAAGAATTCCCACTCAATTTTCTACTAAATAAATTTGATTCTCCAAGACCAAGCCCTTCTATATGCTTTACTCTCTCCATCAATTCTAAATCAGATGGACTCGGATACGGTAGCCCAACCATAATAACACATCGCCCCATTCCATCACTAAAATTTATACCTTCAGAAATTTTGCCACCAACAATAGCAAGAAGTAACACACCACTGGATGATGTAACGGCTTCTTTGTATTGATTAAGTAATTGTTCAACATCAATATTACTCCTCGGCTCTCTAAATATCTGTTTCTTTTTAAGAATTCTTGAAAGAATGCCTGAAGAGTTCCATGCATCGTAGACTTGTGCCTCGTAGTCGAATGATGAGAAAAACATGACTATTCCTTCAGGAACAACAGCCACGAGATTGCAAAGCAATCTCCCCAGTTCCTCTATCTGGTGCTCAAACAAAATCCAGAAAAAAGATTATTTAATGTTTGCAAGAATAAATAACGTAGAGTAAAATGAAACAAAATTTGTTATTATTTCTACTTCACGAGTGCTGATCAAAATTATTAAGATAGCTTGTTTGTGGATATTGAACCGTGCTACTTCAATAGAGGCTTATATTCGGAATACATCAAAACTAAAATTCAGCTTGCAATGAACTTAAGGGAATACAGCAGGAACGAACAGTTGTCACAGCGAACAAGGGAATACAAAACCGACGAACATATGCAAATTTTGTGAACAAAGAACAGAAAGATAGAAATGAAGAACATATAACAGGAGAGATAACAGGAGAAGTTTTAGAAAACAGTCAGTTTTCTCGTCAAGAAAGGAAAAGAAAACATACAGTATAGAAGCAAGAATATAAGCAGTTATCACTGATGCAGCTTTTTGAACTTTCGATGGAGAGGCAAAGAGCGAAATCAGACAATCACTCTTAAATTCATTAAGGTTCCACCTAGCACCATACGAAAAAGACTAGAGGCTTCACAGTCCGCATTGCTCGATGCATCAATGATCGTGTTGTTCTCGTCTTGTCGTCTTTGTATATAGCAGATTCCATATCAATATATATTTCTATTCAAATTCTCGGTAGGCACCGTGAACTTGTGAGAGGATGTTAAAGATGGAAAGATCATGGTTGATTCTATTACTTATTATGGCTAGCATGCAGCGTTCTAAATATCACCCGATATCCGATATATATCACCGCTATATTGGTTTTGGAGACGAAACGATACAGTTTATCAAAATTATATATATTTCTAATATTTAGAGAGAGAAATCGGCCGATATATCATAAATCTCGCATTTGCTAATATATTGCTATTTTTCACATAAAACTTGTTTGGGTTTATTGAGTTTCCGACAGTTTTCAAATAGACTCGCACCAAACCCGCGATGGAGTAATCCGTTAAAATAAAGAAAAATATCAACCTACCGTCTATCTTCTCTCGTTGAAATTTTGAAATCTTCCTAAAACTGAAACCCGAGAATCTAGATCAAGTTTTTAAATATTGACGAAACCTCAAGCCCAACGAAGATCGATGAACCCCATATTGATACCTCTTTCCCCCCTCACTCGTCTTCCTTTTTTTTATGCTGGGTATTTCCAAAAATAAATTGATACATCTCTGTCTTTCTAACTTTTTTTTGAACGCCGAGTATTTGCTAAAATTGACATCTAAAATTTTTTTTTTTAAACTAAAGGTCAATTTACAAAATTCATACGCGGAATAATTTTTTGGATTCGAAGCTACGACCAATTCTCTATTAACTGACCACTCCACCACTAAGCTATTGAAGAAAAAACTCATTTAAGAAAAGTAACATTTTATATTAAGTTATATTTATCATATTTATTATACAAAACTTGACAATCCAATATTTAGAAAATATCATCCGATATATCACGGTATCCGCTAAGCGATATGAAAATCTTCGGACCGATACGATTCCGATATCTGATATTTAGAACATTGCTAGCAAGAATGTCTTGTTTTAAGAAATCTTTTACCTTATGTATAGGTCAATTCCTCTTCTAGGATATTTTAATTTTATTTTATGTAGCCTTATTTGTATAAATAGGGAATAATTATATCAATGAAATAAATAGGTATATCGAGTTTTACAAGTCTAATAGAGGTACACGATTCCCTAACATGCCAATACCGATTGTGTTGGCTATTCTAAATTCTTCTTTACAGTTAGATCAATGATGTGAAGGCAAGTCCATTCAGTTCCAATAACGGCATGGACAACAGGAATTGTACAATGCACCAATGATCCATACCCAAATGATGCCAAGTTAAATTGCCCATACTGATTAGAGTACACTTAATAGCATGTTGTGCAAAGCACGACACTGGCTGAAACCCAAATTTAAGCATAAATTAGAAATAGTACAATTTAGAGAGCTCTTGCTCTTTATTCTGTACAGGAGGAAAGAGCAAATATGGTGAACATTCATGGCTAATGTATCCTGGAGGCAATACACCAAAAGCCCACTGCATCGGTTGAATTCATTAGATTTCATTCGGGGCAGTGCAATTTGCCTTAAAGAAAGCGAGATTTCCATGCCCCTGCTTCGAATTCATCAATATTCATTTTTTTGTAATTTTTTTTTTTACTTTTCGGTTTCATTGTACTATTTCTAACATTACACCTATCTCTATAACATAACAGAGATTTCATCATTCATCATCTGATATATAGTCTAGAGATAAGGTTAGTTATCAGACCTCCAACATGGCATTTATTTGAAGTGAAGTTATATTTTAATAAACCAACAAACATGTTTTCGAGGCAAGAAGGTAGGAAGACCCCCAACCCCACGGCGATATCATTAAAAAGCTCTTAATGCCGCAAAAGTCCCCATGCATACAAGGTCATGAAAAAAAATACAACACGATGTCTAAGATAGTACATCAAAAGAAATACAACAAAAGGAAATACACACAAGTTTTAAACACAAAAAATATAGCCAAAATAAAATTGTAGTTAATTACTGAAAGCACATAATTCAGATGACAAAGCAGCACTCTTGAAAACTAGAGGAGAATCCTGATGTGGACTTCTGCACAAAGTTCTTTCTTTAGTAATTAATATTTGTTCTTAAGTCTAAGTTCTCAGATATGGTTTTAGCTGTCAATATTTTTTATGTGGTTTACTAAAACTTAGTATGGACCTTGTGAAACTATGAAACCATCTGTATGGACCTTGTGAAACTGTAGTAATTAAAGTAAATGGATTACGACCATCTGCATGCATAAAAAAAAAAGGTCCGAACAGATTGTCCCAATCTAAATTAAACAAGAAACGTAATTAATAAGAACTATCATCTTTACTTTTTTTATATACAACTCAAGAAACATCTTTCCTTTAATTGGAAAGAAAAAGAATAAAAAGAAAGCCTCTTGTGAATTATCATGCCTGTTAAATGTTAAAGTTTATTTAAAATTGAACGAGTAATGAGCTTTTTTATAGGTACACATGGGCCTTTGATATAAATGGGTTCCAACAATAAGACTCAAGCATTGTAGAGGTTTGACCGATATTTTATCTTATACCTATGTGTTTCTTTTGTTGTTTCCAATATAAGACTATCTTTAAAGTCCCATCATTTGGTTTTTACTTTCAACACTCGCCCTCACGTGCAACCACCATTTTTTCTTAGTGTGGTTATCACGTGAAAAGTACGAGTAGAGTTACGTGCAACCACCACTTTTTCTTGGTGTGATTGTCACATGCAAAGTACGAGAAGAGTTACGTACAACCATCACTTTTTCTTGCAATGGTTGTCATATGGAAGATCGAGCCATTGGCTCTGATACCATGAAAATAATCAATAGAATAATTTTAGTGACTTGATCATTAATGAGTTCTACATGCAAATATATAGAGTTATAGACCACCTCTCATATCTTAACTGATCTAACAACTCATAACTAATATCTAACAATCCATTATATTCACAACAATGCCAAAGTGAAAATTGGTAAGAGCTCAATACTAACCATATTTGGAGAGGTTCTCATCTTGTAACTAAAATCAAAAGCTTTCCCAGAAGGCCCACAAGAAACTGCAATAGGCAAAATACTCTCTGGAGGAACAATATGCTTGCAAGTGAAAAACTGAACCTGATCAATAGATAATCCGGGGAATAGACGTGCCCTTGTCTCCTCAATTGGTTGTAGAGTGCCCCCAGCAAGAACAATAGCATATGCTTGATCCATAATCTGAAGAAGGGATAATTACGCTATGTAAACTTAATTCTGCTTCAATTAGATTATCTAGATAATAGATAATGTGCACAAGACCTCGGAAAAAATTCTCTCTCCAGAAAGCATAATAAATTTAATGTGACCTTCTTCAATCTGCCCAGAACATGGAAGCTTTTGCCTTGATACTATTATTCTTCCTTCGCTGTCATTATTTATGAGTGAGACTAATAAATCAAGTAATGCTTGAAAGTTATTTACAACACTCCCTTCTGCAATGTTTTGTGAGCAGTCAAACTTTGTTGCGTATCCACTGATCTGAGAACAAGTCAAATATCACACACAAAGAAACAAAATGCTCGAATGGATGCACAAATATATAGTATAGTACCTTATGAATAATATTGCTTTCCTTCACATAGCGATGAAGCTTTACCAAGTTGATGTTGTCAATATCAAGAGAAAATACAAATTCATTTATGGTCACTGATATGTCACAAACTTCCTCCTGGTAGCCAAGAAGTAACTGAATGAATGACTTGGTTAGTGATATCAGAGTCTGTATGTATCGTCTATTTCCAGCTCCCAGACGACCACGAAATCGTTCAAGATACAACTCCAGGTGGGAGAGCATCTGCTTCAACTGAAAAATAAAAAATAAATAAATGTCACTATTTATACTAGTGCTCTGTTCTATTCATAACACAGGTAGGGACTAGGCAGTGAGGTTAAAGCCTTATCAAACCACATAAAGTAATCATGGTAGAAGATATAATTATATCCCTCAACCATCATCATAACTTCGAACAGTTTGGAGAGACTTTCATATTGTAGCAGAGAAACCCAGGCGCAACCCCATAGGTCGCACATTAAAATAGAGGATTATAAATCGATATCACTGCACCGCAAGCCTAAGTAGTCTCACAAACGAGTGCTCAACCTGCGAGGGCCTAATAGAGTGAAACATTAAATCCCCCAACTCTCATCATAACCTTGGAGTTATGGTGTGGTGGCTGGACTATGCAAAATCAGAAAAAATAGCAAGAATTGAGAAGAACTTAGATTGTCTCAACAGGTAACTCTGGTAAGCTCCTCCTGTCTCATATAACATTTGTTAAGAACCACTCAACCTAAAAGCTTAAGCTGTTAGGTTGTGGGATAACTATGTATGTCAATCAAGACAACAATATACTTTAATACTCCCCCTCATGTGGGCCATTGAATTTCGGGCCACGTGCAAAGAAAGGCCTCTAAAAGAAATTCTCTCTAGTATATAGACGGATAAATGGAAGTAAACAAATATAATTTAAATTGAGAACTATGAGATTTGAACCCAGAACCTCTTGACCCTGGTGTGCTCTGATGCCATGTTAAGAACCACTCAACCTAAAAGCTTAAGCTGTTAGGTTGGGGGATAACTATGTATATCAATCGAGGCAACAATATACTTCAATAACATTCGAGCAAGGACTGACCCAAGTAGTCAAGTTAATAAATGAGCGAAAGCTGTAATAGGTACTTAACCACATAAAAACAATTCCTTAAGGCTTTAAAATTGATCAAGAAGTCTTCTATCACTGAAAGCATATTTCCCAGCCAATATACCTAAATACATGAATAGATATTGATATAATAGTTAATAGTTAATACTTATGTTAGCTTGATGTACATTAGCCCAGAACCCCGACACTTAAAGGCAAAACTTCTGGGTAAAAGCAGTCCTTGACATGATATAAGATACCAAGTTTTCAAGAAGTCTTGGGTTCAAACCTCATCCAGTTCATTATAAAATATATCTATTTAGTATTTACCCTTATTTATTCTTTCTCTTCAAGTAACTAGAAGACTTTCCAACAGGCCCAAAGGCTTACAGGAGGGAAGTGCTAGTTATTTTAGCTTGATATACGTTGTTAGCCAACAACCCAATAGCATAATCTTTTGGTAAGTTGTTGAAGGTCAATGTGACCCTGGCCAAATACAATATTTCATTGAAAATAGGAAATGAGACAGAGCTGCAGACTATTACTTAGAAGATATGCAGTAAGTACCGGCAGATAAGGAAAAACATCATGCCCAAAGTAACTGAAATCAGCTATACAGAAAATCCAACAAGTTTGACTCACAATCTTTCAGCAAGAGCCTAGTCTATATTGTAGAAGAGATCACCTTCCTTCTCAAAAAATAGTTGTCCAAAATTCCAATAGAACATTAATTTGTATTTCTAAAAAAAACGCAAAAGGTTTCATGGTTTGGCAACAAACTAGCAAAAGGTTTGAAATCTCCAAAAAAACAAACTATCATGACTAACGATCAAATGCCATTAAGCACTAAACGGTGTTAACTGTGCATATTAAATGACCTTTTTACACTTTCAATAATTACAATTAATTAAATTAAATAATTAATAATTATTTTATTATTAATTTTAGATAATTGTTAGTTAAACGATTTGTGGCGATGGCAGCATGTGAGGTGGCCAGCAGCTGTAATAGAAGAGAACACGTGGTGGAGGAATTGTGTGTTAGTTACTTAGTTTAGGGTTAGGGTTAGGGTTAGGTTGAAAGGAAGAAGGTGGCGATGGAGGAGAGGTAGAGAAAGGATGGGGATAGGCGGAGGTGGAGGCATGAGGTGGGGGGAGGTTGAGGGCGAAGTTGGGGGTGGAGAGGTGGGGGAGGAGACGGGGGCAGAGGGAGGAATGGAGGGTTAGGGTTAGATGTGAATAAGGATTAGTTTTGTGATAAAGGAGGAGCTAGGTTAAGGTTTGTTTCCAAGAAGAGGAAGAGGAAGAAGAAGAAGAAGAAGGGACAGCAAGGAGTGGAGTGGGCAACTCTGGTAGAGGGCGGCGCCGGTGGTGGATTGTAGGGTTAGATTATGGTTAGGGTGAGGAGGGAGAAGAGGGTATTTTGGGGAAATTTTGCCAATCTCTTGATAATGTAGCAACTTAAATGATAGTGCAGTCGTGGTCGGTGGTGACCAGACACCGTTAGTGCTAATATGGCACCATTAGTCATGGTAAAAAAAAAAATGAGATTTCAAACCTTTTGGTAGTTTGTTGCCAACCATAAAACCTTTTGGGAGTTTGTTTAGAATCAAGCCTATTAATTCTGTGCAAAACATTTCCCATAGTGAAGGGGTTTCGGTAGACTATATCAGTTATCGATGAAGAAAACATGGGATTATTGCATGTGGCACAATTATACTTATTTACCTATTTACTGGGCCTTTACAAGATAATGTTTTCTGTTAAAAGCCTTTCAACATGCCAAAAGGTTCATGTGAAGGAGAACGTTAAATCTTATGTTAGCTTGATATACATCGTTATCTCGCAGACCAACTTAACCTTTTGGGTGAAGTGGTCCTTTAACTCTTAACCTTTTAGGTGAAGCGGTCCATTGATAAAATGTAAAAAGCCTGTATCAATATCAACGACACCGATTATAAGGGACGATAACATAAGTTACTACCTGCGGCATGCTGATTTTTGAGTTGTACATGCTAGTAAGGGAGTCGGCCAAATTATGTGCCTCGTCTACAACAATGACATTGTTCTTCAAGTTGAGATTAAGTGACTCTCGAGCGGACCTCAAGAGAAGGGATTGGTAGGGAAGGACCACCATGTCGGCTTCTCGCACCATATCCCGAGAACCATAGTACGGGCAGGTCCCAATCTTGCTCCCTAGCTGCACGAGGTCCTCAATATCTAATGCCTCATGCTCCCAAGCTTCGGTTTTGAAATGTTCTCGTAGGCTCTGCTTTCTTAGCATCGGACAACCGCAGGAAGCCTTTGTACGCTGACTCCTCACACCATTAGTTTGGACCTGGATATGTTTCCTCATAATTAATATTACCAACTATTAAAAGTTTACAGCTATGATTAACTAATTAATGTGGGGTTAATTACATAAAACGCCCTGCCTGTACATCTCATTCGTCGCTTATCACCCATCAGTTAATTTATTAAGAAACAACACGCCCATGTGGTTGGTCTCATTATGACTTTGAACATCAAATTTCACTTGATCGTCAGGTAAATAAGCGGTGTCGTGCTAATAATCTAGTTGGAAGGGGGTGAGGGGATAAGTTCTAGGCAAGGTATGTGTACAGATGAGAGGAGTTATATACAACTAACCCTTAAATTAGTATGTGCATATCTATTATGGTAACCAAAGGGAAAAACAAAGCAGCATCTTCCATCAAAACCCACTTATATGATAAGAATATAGTAATTTCTAATGCATATCAGCTCAAGTATTATAAGAAAAGAAGGTCTTTTATCCAAGGAATATCACATTTTCTGGGTAATATTGCATGTTTAAACCAAGGTCGAGAATGTCAAAAACTGCTGTTTGTGGCTGAAATTAAACATGAATGTAAGCTCTTCAACATAGTGTATCCATTTTTCCCATTTCTAGGGAATAGGGGATGGTTACGCACAATGTTTGAAAAAGCGTATAGTTTAAAGCAGAGAACACACCTTAAGCAGTGTGATGTGTTAGTATTACAGTGAAAAGCATAAACTTCATGAATCTGCATTTTATTGGAAAATGTGTGCTTGTATAAATTACAAGAAACAATTTTGTTTTAAATACATTTCAACTTGGATCTAATCAACATAATGAGAAGAGGTAAAACAAGGAATAGATTAAAACTGCATGCTAAGAGAACTTTGTTTGACTGGCATCGGTGGTGGTCAGAACTTGGAAGTAACATGTGCAACAATGTGAAAAGCAAGAGATTACAATGCGATGAACACAAATTTATCAGCACAAGAACACTAAGAATGGCTCCAACGTTCACTTCAAGGCATAAATGGAAAAAAATGCACACACAAAAAAGAAAAGAAAAGAAAAGAAAAAAGGAGAGAGAGAAAGGACCAAAACTATCCGACCTAAAGCATTCAGTTGATGATGGAAAGCATAAGCTTCATACTAAATAGTGTGATAACTGATTAGAGCTTTACCTTTAGCTGCCTAGAAAAACTTCACCTGTAGGCTAAAAGTGTGACGAAGCAAGCATCATAGCACGTTTCTTAGAACATTGGTTAGGTGTTTCTAATAGTTACGGCAGAACTACAAGAATATTTATCCAAGTAAATAGAAAACAAAATGAAGAGAAAAATTTACCGATTCGGAATATTAAACCAAAACAACAGATAACTTTTCAAAAGAAATAAACAGCACACCTTTGCTTTCAAATCCTTGCGATTCTTCTGCAGCTCCAAGCACCGTTCATTGATCCTATTTGAATTCCCCAATTTCGCAACCTCTGGCAAAACAATCAAATTTGAATACACAATAATAACCCATCAACAAATAAGATACTATATCCAAATTACAATCAAATTACCAGGATTGATGCACATATTCTTTCTTGAACCCAAGCACACCAAATTAAGCTCCGAAGCAAATGCAGTCCTTCTGAACTCTTTAACGAACTGCGTCAGCTGCGAATGTGTCCGGCTTGTAAAGAAAATTTTTGGACTCTTCTCCTCATCATTCTCCCCAAAGTTTCCTCTTTTGTCCTCCTCCTCCTCCTCCTCATCGCTGCTGCTAAAACCCGAACATTTCATCGCCTTCCTCTTCAATCCAATTTCCTCCTCGCTCTCGTAATCCTCCAACAGAAACTCCGATTCATCGTCCTCCAATTCCTTACCGGCCTTGGGCTTTTCCAGATTCCAAAACCCTAACCCTAATTTCTTCTTCTTCTTCTTTAGGGTTTTCTCTGGATCAGCCGCAGCAACAAAATCCCTCATCCAATCTGGCTCTTCTTCGTCGTCGTCGACTCCAGATTTGTTGTTGGTCCTCTGAGACTTGATCTGATTCCTTCGATCGACGAGCCATTGGAGAGCGCTGCAGATTATGCTTAGGGTTTTGCCAGTTCCTTTACAAAAAACAATTTTGAGATAGAAATTGGTACTGAAGCGTGAAAGGAACGAGATTGTAAATGAAGATGATACCAGTGGGGCTCTCGAGCATGGAGATTCCGCCATTGTTGAGGGAATCGTAGAGGAAGTTCATGAAATCGATCTGAATCGGGTACGGATCAAAGGGAAACGCTGGGAATTCTCGTTTGGGTTTCGCTTCTTCTCCCATTTCGTCTTCTTCTTCTTCCTCTTTCTTCTCTCTTCTCCCTCACCGTTCTATTTTCCCGCCAAATATTTTATTTTTGGGGGTGGGTGGGGCCGTTCTATTTGCCCGCCAATTTTTTTTTTGGGTGGGTGGGGGCGTTTGTGGGTGCCCGCGCGCGCGTAAGGCTGAAGGTTTGAATGGGCTGTGGAACAAGCTACCTTTGTTACAACTAGGGACGTAAACGAGCCGAACTCGAGCCAGTCAAGCTCGGCTCGAGTTCGGCTCGTGGTTCTTTTTGTCGGCCCAAGTCCGGCTCGTTTGGTTAATCGAGCTAGAGATGCTCGGCTCGAGTCCGGCTCGATTAAACATGCCCAGCTCGTGTTCGGATCATTTGTGGCCCATTAACTAAACGAGCCGAGTTCACGAGCCGAGCTCAACTGAGCTCGTTTAGAGCTCGTTTGTGAGTTCGGCTCGTTTTCAGCTCATTTACTCATATTAATAGTATCTTCCAAGAAAAACACATAATTAACAATAATGCTTAAAACTCAGGGTTTTGAGATATGGAAAAATTAAAAAATATTAACATCTAGAGCATTGAATGGGTCTAAGTGCTGGGTTTTTATTTATCTCAGTACACTTTATATACTGTCATTTAATTGAATTAAGTGTTCTGAGAGTTGTATAGAATCTGCTATATATTACATATTACTGTTTTTTTTAAACTGTGTAACCCAGCCGAACCCGAGTCAATACCGAACGAGCCTGGCTGAGCTCGAGTCCGGCTCGTTTAATAAACGAGCCAGGCTTTCTGGCTCATGTCCGGCTCGTTAATAAATGAACCGAATTTGAACGAGCTGATACCGAGCAGAACCTTAATCGAACCCGAGCTGGCTCGTTCAATTACCGCCCCTAGTTACAACGAAATTATTCCGTGTGCCGGATATAATACATCCGGTATGGATAAGAAAGAAGAGCAAATTTCGAACAACCTTGGACAGCGTGGAGGACGCACACTTTTATTTCTTCTCTCTCTTGCACAGGTTTCTTCTCTTTCTTGCTCGGGTGTATACGGCTGGCATATGGAATGATTTTTCTCATGTTACGAACATTCAATTTTAATTGGTTTTTCTCATTAAATTCTCTCTTTGTAAAAAGAAACTCTTTTCCATGATGTTTTGTTTCTTACAACTGAAAATGCTATCAAATGATACCAAAACATAAAAACCTTATTGATGATGCTCGTAAGTGGGAGCTCCCCAGATCATGACATGGCAAAAAACATGTCTTGATGCACACAGAAACAGGGTAAGGACTGCACATTGGAGGCGTCCCCCGGGCTATCTTCCCGGGCTTGGACCCGACCTTCGAGAATTCCCTGAAGAGTCCTGTAGACGACTAATGGCTCACCTCCGAACCCTCCTGCATGCAGAGCTTTCTCAGCCCTCCCAGCTCGTCTCCGAGCTATCACAGCACCGAACTTCCTCGGCCTCCCGCTCGTCTCCGAGCCCCCGCCGAGCTAAGATTCCTCGGTTCTATTCGGTGACCCAGAACGCGGATCACAGGCGTCTCCGCCATGGCTCCGCGAGTCTCGCCAAACGCGAGATATCCGCCACCCCACGATCCCGCGTTCCACGCCATCGCATCCCCCATTAACGAGCGTATCACGTCATTAATGGGGGGATCCCGCCATTCTCGCGGGCGCAACGCCAGGGGCGTAACGGTCGACGAGAATCTCGCGCCCGCTAGCCCATGGCTGCCGCTATATAAACCCCTCTCTCAGACGACTCAGGTAAGGAAATTCTTATCCAATAAGCCGCTACTCTGCCCAAATACCTCGACTAACTTGATCGTCGGAGGGTCCACAGTGGTACAAGCACCCTGGGACTCCTTTGCAGGTAGCTCGGCTTCTCACCAAACCAAACCCATTGAGATCCACACGCCTCAGGAGACAGTTCTCAAACCCAATCTCAGCCGTTTGCCAGCGCTGCCGGCAGATCGTCGGAAGACAACATCTGAAGGAGATCCAGAGCTCCATCAGTCGGCGCCGTCTGTGGGAACGAAAAAGTCCCGCCCATCGAAAGTTGATCTTTCGATCTCAAGCTGATGGCGAGCGATCATCGCGACGATCCCAGCACTAACCGCCGTCCTCCCCACAACGGAGGCACGGACCGATCCTCTCCTCCCCCGAACGTCGTTCACGCCCTGTCTGCACGGATTGACAGGCTCGCGTCCATCGTGGATGTTCTTGTCCGTGTCCAGACAACTGGGCAAGCCGCCCAGGTCGCCGTCCCCCCACCTTGGGACCGTGGCCTCCGCATAGGGGGAGACGATGCTACCCATGCTGGCACGACGGAACAGCGCCTCGCTATTTTCGGCGGCCACAGATCCCCCATGGCTACCAATTCAATAACCCGCTGGGCACCTCACAGCTCCACGCCGAGGTCTTACGCAAGAGCACCCCGTCCCGAGACCCATCACGCTCATGTCCCTCCCGAGGAGGTGTCGGTCAGCTCGCCTGCTCCCAGACATGGCCGACACCCTCTCCCTCGACAGGGTCGCACGGACGGCACTCACCACGGTGGCTCAAGGACAACCTCACCAGGGGACCTGAGGAACCTCATAGAACAGAACCGGAACCGCGGCCAGGCGCAGGACGCCAGCGGGAAGGGCCATAACTCCGAGTACGCCGAATCCTTGGGATACAACGACCGCCTCGATGCCCTCGAAAAGAAGATCGAAGGTATACATCAGGAGAGTCGTCCATCAACCGAGGGGGCCAGGTATGCCGCCGACTCGCTTACGAAGCCCTTCATTGAAGAACTACTCGATGTTCGCGTCTCCTACAGAAACAAGCCTCCAAAGGTGGCCCTCTTCGACGGAAAGTCTGACCCGAAAGACCACCTAGACGCGTTCACGGCGGGGATAAGCTTCCAGGACAACTCTGACGCCGCCCAATGCCGAGCGTTCCCCGCCACTCTCATCCGCGCTGGACGAGATTGGTTCCGAGGACTCACGCCACGCTCCATCTCTACCTGCAATGAGCTGGCCGCCCAGTTCCTCGGGCATTTCATCGGGAACAGACGGCAGAAGCGGATCGTTGATTACCTCTTCACTATAAAGAGCGGGGACAAGGAATCCTTTAAAAGATACGTCACCTGCTTCTACAACGCTCTTCTTGAGGTCCCAGAGCACCGGGACGAGACTGTCATCACGGCCCTCAGGTCGGGTCTTAGGCACAAGGAGTGGCTCCGCTCCTTTGCATTAGCGCAACCTAAGACCATGGCCGAGGTAAAGGCCTGGACCGAGCAAGAAATCCAGCTCGAGTCCAAGGTAAATGCGAACCTACCCTGGAGCGACCAGGCCGATCAAAAGAAGAGGGATAGAGAAGAGAGGAAGAAGATTGACCGGCCAAAGCCATACTCCCCGAAGTTCCGGGAGTATACCCCGCTCAATATCCCCCAGACAGAGATGTTGGAGGAGGCAAAGGGCGAGCGATTTTTCAAACTCTCTCCAGTCACCAATAGGCCGGCCAAACAGACATGAGGCCCTTACTGCGCCTTCCACAGGTTGCAGGAACACCCTACCGAGAACTGCAAACAGCTCCGTGACTACATCGAGGAGTTAATTCGCTCGAGGCACCTGGCAAAATACTTGCGGGAAAAGCGACAAGTTGACCGGGAGCAAGAGAACCATCCCCTCCCGGTGAGCTGACGATCGGCCAAATCATGGTCGTGTCAACAGGGAGTGCACCTGGAGCCAGTGAAATTCGACGCCTCCTGCCGGTCGAGGGGACTAGCAGCCAGCCCCGGAAGAAGAGCAAAGCAGCCGAGCCTATCACCTTCACCGACGAGGACCTCCACGGGATATCCTTGCCTCATAATGACCCCCTGGTGATTACAGCACGGGTCCACCGCTATGAGGTTCAAAGGATACTAGTCGAATCAGGGAGCTCGGAAGACATCATTTTCTACGACTGCTTTTTACGTATGGGGCTCGGCCTGTCGGACCTAAGGCTGACCGCCCACATTCTATCGGGGTTTACTAACCACTCCATCCCGGCAGAAGGAGTCGCCCTCCTACTTAACATCGGGGAGGCGGGCCATTCACGAACCGTACCAATGGAGTTCATCGTCGCTAGAATTCCATCGACCTACAATATCCTCCTGGGACGCCCAACGCTAAACTCCCTTCGGGCCCAGATCTCGACCTACCACCTCGTGATCAAGTTTCCACTCGACCAAGGCGGAATAGGCCGGGCCTACGGGAACCAGCAAACCGCAAAGATTTGCTTCACAGCGACACCTATGCCCGGGGAACGAAGCGACGACCTTGAGGGCACGGGTGATTTCCGGGGGTCCTTGGATACTCGGGACGAACAAAAAGAAATCCGAGAGGCACCGGTGGGGCCGCTAACAGAGGTCTCCCTCGTCGAAAGGGACAATAAACGAACCGTCCAAATCGAGTCGCTCTTAACGGGGGCCCGGCGCGACGACATGGTCCACTTCCTGAGAGGAAACTCGGACGTGTTCACTTTGGCGCCCGCTGACATGCCCAGGATCGACCGCTAAGTATATCACATAAGCTCGGGGTCGACTCGACGGTCCGACCCGTCAGGCAGAAGAAACGAAGCTTCGCTCCGATCAAACAAAAAGCGATCGAGGACGAAGTTGACAGGTTACTCGCAGCCAACTTCATTCAGAACGTGGCCTACTTAGAATGGCTGGTGAATGTGGTAATGGTCAAGAAGGTAAGCGGGAAGTGGAGAATGTGCGTCGACTTCACAGACTTCAATAAGGCCTGCCCAAAAGATAACTATCCCCTCACTCGGATATATCAGCTCGTCGACAGTTCGGCAGGCCACGAGTTACTCAGCTTCATGGATACTTTCTCCGGCTACAACCAGATCCGTAGGAATCCGGCAGACGAAGAGCTCACCGCATTCACAATGGACCGGGGGGTATACCGCTATAAAGTGACGCCCTTCGGCCTCAAAAACGCCGGGGCTATATACCAACGCTTGGTCAACAGGATGTTCAAACCACAGATCGGGAGGAACATGGAGGTCTACATCGATGACATGCTCGTTAAATCGACTTCGTCAGATGAGCACACCAAAGATCTTGGCGAGACTTTCGACATCCTCCGCAAATACAAAATGAAGCTGAATCCTGCTAAGTGCGCGTTCGGGGTCACTAGTAGGAAGTTCCTCGGATTCATGGTTACCCACCAAGGAATCGAGGCTAATCCAGAGAAAATCAGCGCCATCCTCAACATGGTCGCGCCAAAGACCAATGTCGAAATCATGCGGCTCACGGGGGATAGTAGCCGCTCTGAGTCGCTTCATGCCAAGGTCCGAGGAAAAGTGCGTCCCATTCTTCAAAGCCCTGAAGAAAATCCCAAGGTTCGAATGGTCGGAGGAGTGTCAGATCGCTTTTGAGCAACTGAAAGTACACCTGGCCACTCCCCCACTGCTCACCCGACCGACTGAGGAAGACGAGCTATCACTGTATCTAGCGATGTCCGGTTAGGCTGCCCGCTCGGTGCTTGTCCGAGAAGTCAAAGGAGTCTAGAAGCCGGTCTACTACGTAAGCCACATCTTTAAAGACGCGGAAACAAGGTACCCGGCCATAGAAAAGATCGTCTTGGCGCTTATCATGACCTCGAGGAAACTACAACACTACTTCTAGGCACACACCATCCTCTTCTCACTGAGCGTCCTTTAGGGGCTATTCTCGCCTCCCCCGAGTCTTCTAGTCGCTTGGAGAAGTGGAGGTGGGAGTTATCTCAATTCGACATCAATTACCGCCCAAGACAGGCTATCAAAGCATAAGTCCTGGTCGATTTTATTGTCGAATGCACTATCCCCAGTAAGGAGGCAGTGTTAGTGCCGGCCTCCGGATCTCAATCCTCGATCGAAGAGAGGCCTGACTCCGTCCCCGATTGGGTCCTTTACGTCGATGGATCATCAACCAAGGATGGCTGTGGTGCCAGCCTCATCATTCGAGGCCCGAACGAGGCAGAGATGGAGTATTCTTTGAGGCTCGGGTTCAAGGCCTCAAACAACGCCGCGGAGTAGGAGGCCTTGCTAGCTAGGCTACGAATCGCCTCCAGAGTGGGGCTGAAGACGATCCGAATCCGCAGTGACTCCGTCTTGGTCGTAGGCCAGGTGACCGGCCGTTTGGAGGCACGGGAGCCTCTGATGGTGAAATATTTAGCCGAGGTAAGGAGCTACGAAAAGACTTCGACGAAGTTCAAGTAGAGCAGATCCCCCGGCACCTAAACGCCCAGGCCGTCGCTCTGAGAAAACTAGCTTCCTCCTATACGACCAACAACAAGAGAAATATCCTCTTCGAGGTCTTGCCACGACCCAACGTAGAAGACAGAGCGACAACACTTTAAGTTTACGCTGACCGGGAAGAAGACTGGGATTGGAGGAAGCCCTTAGTAGAGTTCCTTAAGGAAGGTACGCTTCCAGAAGACCGAGGGGAAGCCCGCCGCCTCCGAGCCAAAGCTCGCCATTTCGTTTGGAGCAATGGAAACCTCTACAAGAAAGCCTTCACTCAACCTCTGCTTCAGTGCGTCGACCCCCACAAGGCCGACTACGTCCTCCGTGAGGTTCACGAAGAGGTCGGCGGAGCACATCAAGGGGCCCGCACCTTAGTCCAGAAGACGCTACTCCAAGGATACTATTGGCCGACCATCCATCAGGACGCTCAAAAGCTCGTCAGAAGATGCAAGAGCTACCAACTCCATGGCAGCATACCCTGTCTTCTGGCTACCGAGCTAACGGCCCTGACCTCCCCATGGCCGTTTGCCCAGTGGGGAATGGACATGATAGGCCAACTCCCTACTGGTATGGGCAGGCATAAATACATCCTCATCACGGTGGACTACTTTACAAAATGGGTCGAGGTCGTCCCCATCAGAAAACCAGACACCACCACGACCATCAAATTCCTGCAGAACAACATAATATTTCGGTTCGGGATCCCGAGGTGTATCATTACCGACCATGGGACGAATTTCGAAAACAACAAAGTTAAAGGATTCTGCAGCAAATACCATATACTGATGAAGTTTGCCACAGTCGCGCATCCTCAGTACAATGGGCAGGCCGAGGTCGCTAATCGGGACGTTATTCGAGGTCTTCGAGCTCGCCTGGAAGGACGGCAAGGCAGTTGGGTCGACGAATTACCCCGGGTCTTATGGGCCTTGCGCACATCGAAGAAGACCCCCTTCAGCCTCTGCTACGGCACCGAGGTGATGGTCCCGGCAGAGATCGGGCTGCCCAGTTACATGGTCGAGCACATCGACGACGAAGCAAGCACCTCAGCCCTCCAGACTAATTTGGATATCTTGTTGGAGAAGCGAGACCGGGCACAGATCAAAGATGCCCTTATCAACAGCAAACTGCCCGCTACTACAACGCGCGAGTCAAGTATCGCGCCTTCAAGACCGGAGATTTGGTCCTAAGGCGGAACGAGTTCGTTGACCAGGGCAAGTTACACAAGTTTTCCCCAAAGTGGGATGGCCCATTTCTCGTCTCCGAAGTATTGCCCGGCGGGGCCTATCGCTTGCAAGACGTGGCGGGTCGCAAATTTCCACGTCCCCATAACACCAAGAAGCTCAAATTGTACCTTTGAAAATTGTATCTATGAATATAAATTTCTTCTTTGCCAAAACGATGTATATTTTTCTAAGTCTTTTGAATTAGAAGAAATTCCTCTTATGTGTTTCCTTTTTCTCGGTTCAAAGGTCACAGAGTTCGTTTCGTAAAATTACTCAAACGCACCCAGAAAGGAAGCGATAATACGTTGCAAAAAAAGGACTTTATTTATCAAAGGTATTGTGGGCTCCTCGGCCTTACATGAAAATTAAAATTACAACAGAGAGGTACGGGGTCAAGGTAGCACTGTTGGTGGTACTCCATGGAGATCTCCGCCAGCTGAGCCCTGGCCTCTTCAGCCCATTTCTGGCGATGCTGCCCACGTACCCGGGACGCCATGGAAGCACCGGGCCCCCCATCTGCCGAGCAGGAGCTTGCGATCTGCCTCTTTCGGAAGCACTCCAAAATAAGGACCAAAGATCGGTCGTGCCTGTTCTTCGAGATGAGGCCGAGAACATAGAGCGTACACACCTTGTCGAGCGCCTCATCCAGCTACTCCTTGGAGAGGGGGTTGTACAGCCCCGGGGACCTCCTCCAAATTGTGTACATCAGCAATTGGAGTTGGGGCGACCGACGAGGAAGTAGGCAGCCGAAGTGGTCCTCGATGCGCTGGACCACGTCTCGGTACGTCTCCTCGGAAACCGACTAGTCGTACATGTAGACGTCATCGGAAGTGACGATCTTTTCAATCGCGTAGATACGCTCGGCCATCTCGAGAAAGCGATGCTGAAAGAAACTCTTCTCCTCCTCTATTTATAGCCTCTACAGAATCCCTTAAGGGCCCAAATTTGCGCGCGCGCGGGCGCGAATCCTGGAATTTTCTCGGCTCTTCCAATACCGTACTGCCACGTGGCGGGCATTCCGTATTTCTCGGCCAACCGCAGTTAAAACAACGCAGATCTTGGAACGCCTCGCCTCACCTATGCGTTTCTGCCACGTGTCGCCTGCGACGGTCACTATTCCGGATTTTCGCGCGTCGAGGGAGGTCGGGCGACGCCTCGCAAAACCGAGCAGCTTTCTTGCTCGGTCAATCCATGGCTAGTAGTTTACTACCCACCGACGCCAAGGATCAAAGCCCTCCTCAAGAGGCCACCGAGCTGCTTCCCTGCTCGGTCAATCCATGGCTGGTAATTTACTACCCACCAACGCCAAGGATTAAAACCCTCTACAAGAGGCCACCGAGCATCCTCCTTGCTCGGTCAATCCATGGCTGGTAGTTTACTACCCACCGACGCCAAGGATCAAAGCCCTCCTCAAGAGGCCACCGAGCAGCTTCCCTGCTCGGTCAATCCATGGCTTGTAGTTTACTACCCACCGACGCCAAGGATCAAAGCCCTCCTCAAGAGGCCACCGAGCAGCTTCCCTGCTCGGTCAATTCATGGCTCGTAGTTTACTACCCACCGACGCCAAGGATCAAAGCCCTCCTCAAGAGGCCACCGAGCAGCTTCCTTGCTCGCTCAATCCATGGCTGGTAGTTTACTACCCACTAACACCAAGGATCAAAGCCCTCTACAAGAGGCCACCGAGCATCCTCCTTGCTCGGTCAATCCATGGCTTACTACCCATCGACGCCAAGGATCAAAGCCCTCCTCAAGAGTCCACCGAGCAGCTTCCCTGCTCGGTCAATCCATGGCTGGTAGTTTACTACCCACCACGCCAAGGATCAAAGCCTTCCTCAAGAGGCCACCGAGCAGCTTCCCTTCTCGGTCAATCCATGGCTGGTAGTTTACTACCCACTGACGCCAAAGATCAAAGCCCTCCTCAAAAGGCCACCGAGCAGCTTCACTGCTCTATCAATCTATGGCTGGTATTTTACTACCCACCGATGCCAAGGATCCAAAGAGCTCCTCAAGAGGCCACCGAGCAGCTTCCCTGCTCGATCCATCCCTGGATGGCAGTTTACTACCAGCCGACCCAAGGATCCAAAGCCCTCCTCAAGAGGCCACTGAGCAGCTTCCCTACTCGATCCATCCTTGGCTGGCGGTTTACTACCTACCGACGCCAAGGATCAGAAGCCTTCAACCTCGGCAAACGCTGACCAATCCACACACTCTTGTCTAACTCATTCCAAGAGAAGTGGTCACCGTCCAACTCAGAAGAATGGGCAAATCTATGCCTTTCTACTCGAAGGAGCCAACCGACGTACCTTAAGTGAGCGATCGCCACCTCGACTCTGGGGCCATAAGGACACCGACCTTACACCGGCCTTTGCACACTTAGACAGATAATTGGACTTCACTCGACGCGTGATCGCTAACTAAAGGACCGGTCACCGACCTAGCACGTGGCTCGTCAGGCGAAGAAAACGCTAACATGCTCACACAAATGAAAATATTACCACATAAAAATTTGCAAAACGATTTTATTCACAACTTGGGAGTTTTTACAAAGGTATTATAGGCTCCCCGGCCTTACAAAATTTCCTGAAGGCTTACAAAATTCCAAAACAAAAAAAAAGAAAGCAGAAAGGCTCAGGCCTTGGGACCGGGAAGGACCTCGATATGCTCCGCGCCAGCATCGGTAGCCGGGGTGGTGGTCGTAGGGTCGGCGCCCCCAACAGGAGCTTCGGCACTGGGATCCGAGGTGATCACCTTATCCCCAGCGCTCCTATCGGGAGCCTTCCCCCGGGCGGCACTTCCAGCGGCGTCCCCCTGCGTCTCATCCTCGAGGGGATACTCGAGCCAGAGCCCGTCGTCGGGAAACTTTGGCATCAACGCCTTGACGACATCAAGAGCCTGATGCCAGACGAGGGCCGAGGCGTCAGCAAGATCGGTGTAAAATTGATCTGACGTCTTGTAGCTTTCCACCGCCTTCACGGTCCGGAGGTCAGCGCGCTTCATCCCTTCCTTCGCCGCCTCATTCTCCCTCTTAAAGGTGTCCCGCGTCTTCTTCAAAGTGGCGTTAAGCATCTTGGCCTCCTCCAACTTGGCCTCGAAAACCTTGTTGGACTCCTTCAAAATTCGGATGGACTCCCTGCAGTTGGAGTTCACCCCCTCCTCGGCGGCCACCCGATCTTCGAGGACGGCGATCCTCTCCCTCGACCGACGCAGCTCCCGGCTCAGGCTTTCCTCCCGCGAGGAAGACTCGCCCGCTATCTGCATCGCAGGGGCAATTTCCCCATGCTCCCTGTTGGCGACGAGGGTACAGTGCTGGAGGACCTATGGAAAACAAAAGGAGGGGTTAAAAAGTATCCGATCTGACAAACAAAAAAGGATTAATGAAAACCCGAACGGGAGGCAGACATTGACATGCACAGCCTCCTGAGCTATGGCCACGATTTGGGCCTTGAGGGTCCCCCGGTGGATTTTGCCCCCGGCCGATCGTTCCATCTCCGAGAGCAAGTTATCGGCAACAGAAAGCCCCGAGGGCACCTCGAAGCAAAGATCCGCTTCCTGCACGAAGGCCGAGGAAGACGGAGGTCGGGATACCGTCCTTTTGTGTCACTTGAGGGGGGCCTCGGGGGGGTCGACCTCATCCTCCACCTCCAAAAATCGGGGCTCCGACTCCCAAGCATGTTTACGGCTCTCCCTGCGGCTGGTCTCCTGAGCCCGGGGCGTGGTGCAGCGCTTAGCCGATGCAGCCGCCGACAAGGCCGGGCTTGGAGCGGGGCGTGACGAGCCGGCGCCTCCGGCCTTCCTTCCTTTTTTTTCTCGGCCATGGGTGCCAGGAATTTGGATCGGTCCATCGGTTCTGGAAAAAAGATAAAGGAAAAATACACAATGGGAATTAGTGACGCCGGAAAGAACAGAAGAAAAATATGCACATCTAAACAGGTCGCCTAGGCTCCTAACTTACCCGTGAATTGAGCAGGGCTGAGCCCGGCCTAACTAAGGGCCTGCTCGGAAAGCAAAACATCGGCCCGTTGGACAGGCTCCCACACCGACACCGCCCTTGCTTCGGGAGAAGACGACCGCCTCACACGCGGGCAGCCGACCCTATGCCACCGAACAGGCACAGGACAATCCTCACCCTCGGGTGGCCCAACAAATAGGAACTTCTCCTTCCATTCGTGAATGGAAGAAGGAACTGCGATGACCCCCGACCCGGCCGTCCCTCCCCTATGTTTTCTAAAGGAAACAAATACCCACGGCTCGTCCTTACGGGTGTCGGGATGATTTTTATAGCAAAGGGGGGAAAGGAGAAGGGTCAAACTGTAGGGGATTTCTTCGAGCCTCAACCGGACCAGAAACCCGAGGAGAATCCTTTACGAGTTTGGTACTAGCTGGACCGCAGCTAATTGAAAACAACGCGACGCGGCGCTAACATCGGGAGAGAAGGGCAGACGCATTCCAGCCCAAAAGGCATCTAGGTATAAGGCGATCTCCTTGCCCCGCACCTGGTCCGCCCTCTCTCCCTCCCCAGCCAAGCGAAGCGAATAGCTAGGGGAATGTGGAAGCGAGCCCGGATTGTGGTGAGCTCGTCCACATTCCTCCGGAGGGAGGGCGCGTCGCGAGCACTTTTGATACGTGCTTTGGGAACCGTCCCCGTCGCATGACCACAGGAAGCACGGGTAACCCCAACTCCCCGGGAGGAACCCGAATCAGAGGAAGAAGCAGAGGAAGCAGCAGCGGAAGACTCCCTAGACTCTATCCTAACTATCTCAACAGACTCCCCAGAGGAAGACATCTAACCCGAGTCAAAGAAGGAGTCCTTCGAGGAAAGAGTGCGAGAGATCCGACTTAAAAGGAAAAGCGCCGAGTTGACTCCCGCAGCGATGGAGAATTGATAGCGAAGTGCGGACCCTGAGGGGATCCCTCCTCTATTTATAGCATTTGGCAAGCTCATCCAACAGCGCAGATCGTTTCCCGCCAAATCAGCGCTTCACGCTCGACGGCCGTCGACGTCCCACGTGTCGCATGACCATTGGGCGCGTCCCTTCGAATGCAGGGGACTGCGGCTACCCGTCACGTCAGCCAACCAGCGTCGGACGCGTAGCCTGGTGCCTCAACGAACGTATGATCGAATCGGCGCTCCCTCTTTAATGCATGATCTCCTCTCTGGTCCGCCGACGTCATAAAAAGATTCGCCTAATTGCCTCAGGAATCCGTGCCGACGAGATCTTCAAATACGAACTGAGCCTGGGTAACCGCTCGGACCACTCTCAACCCGACCCATAAATAGGTCGGGACGAGAGTGGGGGGCTAATGATGATGCTCGTAAGTGGGAGCTCCCCAGATCATGACACGTGGCAGAAGACGTGTCCCGATGCACACAGAAACATGGCAAGGACTGCACATTGGAGGCGTCCCCCGGGCTATCTTCTCGGGCTTGGACCCGGCCTTCGAGAATTCCCTGAAGAGTCATGTAGACGACCAATGGCTCACCTCCGAGCCCTCCTGCACGCTGAGCTTCCTCAGCCCTCCCAGCTCGTCTCCGAGTTATCACAGCACCGAACTTTCTCGGACTCTCGCTCGCCTTCGAGCCCCCGCCGAGCTAAGATTCCTCGGTTCTATTGGGCGACCCAGAACGCAGATCACAGGCGTATCCGCCACGGCTCCACGAATCTCGCCAAATGCGAGATATCCGCCGCCCCACGACCCCGCGTTCCATGCCGTCGCATCCCCCATTAACGAGCGTATCCCGTCATTAATGGGGGATCCCGCCATTCTAAGGGGCGCGACGCCAGGGGCGTAACGGCCAACGAGAATCGCGCGCTCGCTAGCCCATGGCTGCCGCTATATAAACCCCTCTTTCAGACGATTCAGGTAAGGCGATTCTTATCCAATAGACCGCTACTCTGTCCAAATATCTCGACTAACTTGATCGTCGGAGGGTCCACGGTGGTACAATCACCCCGGGACTCCTTTGCAGATAGCTCGGCTTCTCACCAAACCAAATCCATTGAGATCCACACGCCTCAGGAGACAGTTCTCAAACCCAATCTCAGCCGTTCGCCAACGCTACCGGCATATCGTCGGAAGACAACATCTGAAGGAGATCCAGAGCTCCATCACTTATGGTCTTATCTGGATTTGCTATTACTTCAATGGAAACCGGGAAATCCAGAATAACGTAATTTACGTACCATATGATCTTCCAAATATGATCTTCCAAAAACACTAAGTGAATTTTCCCCTCTTGATACAAGCTAATAACAAGGTGAGAAGATGACCAATTTTTATAAAGATTTGACGAAGATGGTCAATTTCTATAAAGATTTCATAGATATGCTCCTATCAAACAGTTCTTTGGAGAGGAGGAAGAAGTTTATTGCTTGATTGAATCTGCTTTACCAGGGTACATACTTCCAAAGTCATGTATTCAACTGGTTGCAACCATGGAGGAGTATTCCCAGGTACATAGTCATCTCCACCAGAGTCATAAATTTACGGGAATTATTCGGCGAGGTCGAAATTTAGATTCGGAGAACTATTCGGAAAAAAATGGCAGGTATTCGGGAAAAATTCGGCAAGTATTCGGGAAATGTTTCGAGCAAAAAATTAACATATGAGGCGCTGGGTTTTGATATTGCGAATTATTTGCTGTTTTTGTGAATTATTCGCTGTTTATTTGAATCATTCACGAATAATTCACGAATTATTCAAAGCGTGGTATTTAATCGTCCGATAAAAAATTCGTGAATTATGTGACTATGATCGCGACGGGGCCAACACAAGAAACTAACAAATCCTAGGTCAGTATTATTTTGTGTAAATTGTCAAAAAGCTCCGGCCCGGAGTTGTCTAAAAAACCTTAATATTTTCGAAATTGTTGGGAAGGACATGCTATCAAAAATCTTTGTGAAAATACCGCCGGGCTGCATTTCATTTAGGTCTTTCTTCTCTTGAACTACAGGCAACTACAGGCAACAATTATAAAGGGGTTTTAATTGGGCCCAAGTTTTTTTTAATTAAGAGCAAAAGGCCCAGGAGTTTTTCCCAAGTTTGAAGCGTTTGGAGTGTTTTTTGACAATCTACCCTTTTTTTTATTCCTGGAGTAACATAGAGTCCTTTTATCTTTAACAGTGTAAACCAATCGTTTACTCAATATGACCGGGCTAATGAAGGCTCATGAAAAGCTCTAATTTCACCTAATCTTATACTTTTCAAATAGGCATAGCTATAAAATTAGTTTATATTATGATTTAAGAGTATCCAATCATTACATATTCTTATTAAAAGGTATCAGATCAGATTCTTTGTTGACACGTTCATTATATTTACTTACATACATTTTTGCTTGATGCATATTTTTTGAAGACTAAAGGATCAATTTTGCAATCTCTCATATCGGATAGGAAATTAGTACCAACTGAACTAAACCCATTTGGTATGTTTGCTTGATATAGATAAAAAAGCATGTAAAGCTTGATCAGAACAAGTAAGTACACATAACAAAAAAGGTTCAATATTATTTCTACTTGTTGAAGATGTGGCCAGAGCCATTTCGCCTCAAAAGCAATAATGGAACAATGGATCATTTTTTGGGGTAAATTATTGGAAAAAAACCCGGCCCAGTCCAAACTTCTTGAAAAACCGTCGGTATTTTCGAAATAGGCTCTAAGGCCCGACTGTTTGAATACTTAGTGAACACTCCCCCTTATCCCATTAGGGCCTGTTTGGTTGCAGGATTATGGGTTTGGATTTGGATTTTGGATCGTGGAATCCCAGGATTCCATAATTTTGTGTTTGGTTGCAAGATTAGGATTTCTAGGATTCCTTTGTTTTGTATGGGGGGCCCACCACAAAAGAAGGATTCATGAATCCTAAAAATTTTCAAGGATTCTTAAGGATTTGGCACTATTCATTGTACTTTTAGATGGGGCCCATGCACTTTATTTATTTAACAATCCTCTCTCTCTATCTCTCTCTAAAATCCTCAAATCCAAATCCCATTTTTTTCCACCAACCAAACAAAGATTACAAGGATCTACAAATTCAATACTAGGAATCCAAAACCAACCAAACAACAAATTACCAAATCCAGAAATTTCAACCGTACTATTTTCGGAATCCAAATTCCATAATCCTGCAACCAAACAGCCCCTTAGAACGTAGGCATGGGTTGATTTTTTATGGGTTAGGACAAAAACACCCCTTCTAAAATCCACCATATCCAAATTTCTTCTCCTTTCTCTCTTGCTCACTCTTGCTCCCGCAAACACCCTCGTCCTCGAAAACCCTAATCCTAATCTCGTCGTCGACTATCCTCGCCGCCATCGCCATCGTCGTCGACTATCCTCGCCACCGGCCCTTCGCCACCTTCTTCTCGACTATCTCGATCGCCGTCCCAGCTCGTCATTCCATCTTGTCGCTTGTCCTCGAAAACCCTAACCCTGATATCTTCGTGATGCCATTGTCATCGACTATCCTTCCTGTCGGCACTTCACCGTCTTCTCCTCGACCGCCTCGATTGTCGCCCCATCGATCTCCGTCACGAGCAGCATTTCATCATCATCCCCGAGTTCAATGGCTCGTAAATCCCAGAAAAAAGCGGTCAATCCATCAACGCCAAGTTCCGTGGCCACAAAGAAGGGTAAAAGGTCAGCTAAATCGACAGCGTCCGACAAAGAAAAAATGTATAATTGAGAACCTTTTTGGTTGATGTTGCATTTCATTTTAAAGTTGGTATTCATTCGTAAAATTTATGTATGTCACCATTGGTTGATTTTCAAATTTTAATAAGGAGACGAAGGGAGTTTGTTACCCTTATATGTTTGAATTAGAAATATATGAAGAGAGTGATGTAATATCAAAGCGCTTGCCTATAATAGCAAAGCATTTGCCTGTAACATCTAAGCAATTGCCTGTAATATCTAAGATATCTGTTTTTTTAAATTCTCATCATGATCATGCTACTTCTTATTTGTCACGACCCAAGTTTGGATGTGACCGGCACTTAGATTGTATTACATCTAAAGACATGCACAAGTCCAAGTAAGCCGAAAACCAAGATCAAATACCTTATTTCGGAATTATTTATGAAAATTAGTTTTTAAGTAAAAATCTCAATTTATGAAGTTAATTTATTAAACAAAGAATGACGGTTAAGTTTAGTTGCATTCCTAGTTGGAATCAACAATATTAACAATAAACATGAATATAACATAATGAACATCACTGAATCTCATAAAGAAAGAACTATAATACTGATCAACAGATCTCAACTGTACATATATATATATCCCATCTCTCATTTCTAAGTCAAAATACAGGTTTGATGGAGACTTCTAGATACAAAATACATAACCCAAAAGGAAGGTTACTACACATGTAACCTACCGATCAAAAGATGGAATACAACTGCAAAAGTGGTCCTGCCTCGCAGCTACCCGTCCACTCTATCCCTGCAAGGAACTGTGGCACAACGGGGATGAGTTGCCAACTCAGTGAATACGACTAACATATAACGGCGAATAAAGTAAATATGACAATCATGCTACTGAATATGAATCAATATGGTATATATGTGAAATTCAACAATAAATCTCATTATACTTTGAAAATCACAACTCAAGTAAATTCATTTCTCGGTGTCTATCAATGACACAAAACTTTCATTTCTTATAGGCACCATTCCCTGAATGATCCTATACCCATAATATCGGTCGTTATCCTCTAGATACACGCCGTATTTTTATTACCAACTCCGGTATCGAGTAACCTCGCTAGGCTCCCCCGTTTCAATACGGCTATCCTGCCCCTCGGTCTCGACCGGGTCCACCATGTATCCAACCGTATATCTCCCCCACTCAGTATGGATAACGTAAATCCACGACCGTATATCTCCCCCACTCGATCCGGAATAAAACCAAAACAGAATTCAGCTCATGGCGGACATGACACATCAATCATGAAAATACTGGATTTATGTAATAGTAAAAATTCAAAACCATAAATCCTCAATTCTACATTTACTTCATATATAACACCAAAATACGCATAAGGTAACAGGATGTCAATGATGCAATCTACCACTACATTAGATATGTGAAATACGATATCATCTAATTTAACAAGTATGATATTTAAGTGTATGTGACATGGCAATATCGACGAGGTGTGTGTAGCATATAAGATGTGCACGTGGCATGACTCGTCGATAATTGTGAAGTGTTCTAACAACTAAGCAATTTATAGTTATTTGTAGTGAATGCAATTTAACATTTAAGCATAACGATATAAACATCAAGTCTAGTAAAACCACGGGAGAAACACGCCATTTTTACAAAATTCCCCGGTAGATGTTTAGTCTACTCACCGGAAAAGTCGGATCTACTCCGGAATCGCTGACCCTTTCCCTTTCCTCGCGGTTTCCGTACTTCTCGTATTAGAGTCTAATCATGCAAAATAACTTATATAAGCAAAACGGCTATTCCGATATAACGGAAATAGAAACACGTTATCCTACTTACTAGTTATCTACTATTTGATTATATCAAGTTATTAAACACCTAATCTTGCTGGATTTCAACTTCAATCTGTACTGTTGCAGAATTTGAAACCGCGATGCGATTTAGTCGTGTCGTATTTAGTGTTTTACGATACCCTTTCCGATATATCATCCCAGATTTTAACTACAGTAAAACTAAGTTAAATAAACAGTACCAAAACATCCTAAATTGCATACTGTAGACTACCCAAAAACCCAAACCCACAAAGCTTCCAACATGGCCGGCGACGCCGGCCAATTCCTTGTTGTCGCCGGCCCAAAACCGGCCCCCTGGTGCCGTTCTCTTGTGGTGTGTTCTAATTGATTCCTACATCTTTTTAGCTCTGTTTAATTTATTTAATTATGTTCCAGATTAAAGCAGATTCTAACAGACACTAATTTTACCTAGAATACGATATTATGTGACTTATCTAAACTATAATTAACTAAACTACTTAACTTAATCTCTACTGTGTTTAAGAAGTTTACCCTCTTAATTTGCTGTAGGAATAACCCCCCAAAGATTTACAAGCTCCTCCTAGCTTGATGATGATCCAAACTCGAGAACAAGCTCCTTCTTCTTCCTCTTCTTTCTCTTGTTTTCTTTTCTCTTTTATTTTTCCTTTCCTTTTGATTTTCTTTTCAGTTTTGATTCTGAGTTTAACTGAAAATGAACTATTTAAGTGAATGAATGAAGAGATAAGGGAAGGTGGAGGTGTCTTAAGCTAAGGTGTGCATGTTTCATGCAAGGAGGAGGTGGAAAGAAGGGGTTGCTTGTAAGCATGAGGTGGTTTTGCATTATCCTCTATTTTCTTTTGTTTTAATTTGAATTTCATTTCAGAACTGAAATGACTTCATTTAATTCACTTATACCCTCAACAATCTTGTATTTGCATAAAACCTAAACTTTACAATTTATCCCCTCACAACTTAACTTATTATAAAACATACATTTTATCAAAATGAAGCTAAATTTATCTTTATAACCCTTATAGCTTATTTATATTACATTCAAAAATTCTAATTTAATTTGTATTACATATAACTTATGAAGATTGACATATTTGATTTTAACCATTTTATGATTTATCAGCTTATTCTTAATTTAATTAATTTTGTTTATTTCTAACTTTTCCTAAATGTTACATTATTGCTAAGATATTATAGGAAAATGATTTGATATTACTGTCAAGTTCTTAAACGATGAATGATGCATGAAAATGCGCACTTGACTGTAACATCTAAACAGTTGCTTGTAATATCTAAGATGTCCGTTTTTAAATTTTTTACCATGATCATGCTATTTGTTGTTGCTGAGATATTACAAGCAAATGATTTGATATTACAGTCAAGTGCTTAGATGATGCATGATGATGAAAATTAGTAGTTGCCTGTAATATATAAGCAGTTGCCTATGACATCTAAATAGTTGCCTGCAATTTCAGTTTAATTAACCGATAGTTATGTTTTAACGTTAAATTTTATTTTTCAGCATAAGAAAGTATGGAGATACGCCCGCCATTTGGACGTATGTTGACTCGCTCGCTATAACAGCTTCATGGAGTGCTTGAAGCCACACATTCATGCCTAGCATATACGGAGGCTAAATAAAACCCCATTTCGCCATTATCTGCATATGCCAACTTTGGTTCATGATAGGCCTACCATATACAGGCTTATCTCTTGCTATAATTGGGACATTGGAGAGTTTTGTTTCGAAGGTGCCTCTCATAAATCCACCGTAGATTGGGTTCGTGAGTACACCGGCTTGCCCAATTCAGATGAAATTATCAAGTCTTCCCGTGGCATCATTCGGCTAAGAAGCAAGTATCTTAATACAGAGGAAGGTGTAAGCGGCGAAAAAGAGAAGAAAAACAAAACTCGTACTTGGATCAAGTATTTGGAGACTGCTATGGAGGGAATTTCTAAGGATAGATCTCCGAGGGTGATAGATGATTTTGTGGCGATGCATATTTTGTATCAGCTTTCCTATTTTTGGATGCCCGTAACATCCGGCACCGTCCCTAGAGACAATTTTCTTTATGTCAATCTATCGGTAGTGAACAATGTGAACTGGGCTCGAGCAGTACACGACATGATAATGGATGGTGTCATGAACAAGCTTTCTTCGAATGCGGAGACTACACAGTTGCTTGGGTGTCAGATCCTTCTTGCTGTAAGTATATGCAAAATCTTATAGAGAATGGTATTGTATTGGCATGAAAACAATAAATTACATATTTCCTATTATATATTGCTGGCAGATGTTTTGATTATTTAATATTAATAATGTGAACGCGATGTATGTTTTTTTACAACTATGATTTTATATCCAGACGGATTTGTTTGAGGGTACCAAGATACATGCACGTCGACAAACCAGCCCTTTGTGGATGGCAATTTGATAGCTCCTTGAGAGAGTTAGGATTGGAGAAGGCTATGAAGAGGAAAATGACCTTTTTTTTACCGAAGGAGGACATGGATGCGTCGGAGCATTCATCTAGTTCTACGTCCTCGAAATGAATGAGGGCTTTTTTTTAATAATTTTTTTAAGCGGCACAGGCAGTATGTATAAGAAGAGGAGAAGCGATGACGAGAATGAACCGATTGCATCGGTAAGTTGTATATTCCCAATTTTTAATTAACCGCATGTAATATCTAATGTGTATGTGTGTGTGTATGGATGTGTGTGTGTGTGTATACGTTTGTATATGTATTTGTATGTATATATGTATATGTATGAATGTTTGTATTTGTATATGTGTATGTATATTGACACACACATTCATGTATTTAAAAAGGTTGCATGTAATAATCATAGTAACTGCCTGTAATATCTAGAGAGTTGCCTGCAATATCTAAACAGTTGCCTGTAACATCTAAAAAGTTGCCTCTGAAATCTGACGGGATTAATTTATCTCGTGTTGTTTTCATTGGTGCAGATGCTGGAGAAAAAATTGCTAAAAAATCGGAGCAGGAGTAGAAGGTTAAAGACATGTCTTCCGAAACGCAAGTGACATATTGGAAGAATCTTTATGCCAAAAAAGATGTGCATTTTAAAAATAGTCCTTTTCAACAAGTAAGCGGTATTGGAGGCAGCGGAAGCCGAGATTCTCTGACTACGTCATAAGTTATTTGAGTTAGGATGCCAAGAGTTTGCCGATGCTGATACATCGGTAAATACTTCAAGGAGAGGGGTAGGAAGGGCAAAGATGCGACTGAGGAAGAAGATGAAGAAGAGGACCGAGGAGAGAAGACGAATGAAAGTGATGATGAAGCCGGTGGTTTCGATGCCGGTTTTGATGATTGTTTTGTTGACGATAGGATATCATTGGTTATATCCCTGGTGGTTGTTCAGGAGGAGGAAGCAGTTGCACTGCTTGTAATATTGCGGAGCCCGTTAGCGAGGGTGGTGATGCTATATTGCAGTCTTTCGCCGTCACTCCCATACCTGTAGGCAGCAAGAGGGAAGTACTCGCCCATAAGTCTACCACGAAAAGTCTCGAGAGACTTGTGAAGGCTAGGATGGGTAGAAAACCGTCGAAGTTTCTAAATGAGGATGAGTACACAACCGCAAAGATTAAGAAAACATGGGTTGCACCGAGGCCAAGGAAGATGAGGGTCCGGAGTTCGATGCCATGATCGAAGATTCCAATGCCGCCGTTACAGTTGAGAAGGCCTATGCGATCACCGCGATCGAGGCATTGACTAAGATGTATAAGACCTTGGGCTATCACGGTGTGATACGCCTTAAGGTAGTTCAGGATCCGAACTCTCCAGGTGTGAAACAGTTGTAATATAATCGTACTCTGTTTATTGTTAATTGTAATATTATGTATGAATACCATCCATATAAACTATAATTCTTATGAGTTGAAGTTGTCGTAATGTTGTATGCAATTGTCAAGTAGTGTCTGAATTGATACTTTTTTGGTTGTCTACAGGCATTTTGATGAGGGTATAAGGGGATGAGACATTTGTCGCTTATCCCGAAACAGCACACATCGACGAGGTAGATAAAGTGTATAGGGATGCCATAAACACTTTTTTGAAGGAGCGTGTTTCTAAAGAGACAATACCCTTCAACGCTTCGAATCATACTTCGATTTCCCGATTCGAACCTTTTGATTTCCTAACCGGGCTGCGGGTGGAGGATACGATATGTCTCTAATATCCGTCGTTTCTTTTTTTTTGTTACTAAAATGATATCAGATATACATATATATTTATTGCCGATTAAACGCAATTGGTTAGTTATTAAAGACAACTTTGTAGATATTAGAAGCTAATTTTTAGATGTAACAGGCATCTGCTTATATTTTACAGGCAAATCTGTAATATCTATAGATATTACAGGAAAATTCATAGATGTTACAGGCAAATTTGTTTATAAATGTAGTTATTACATTCAACTTAGTAGATGTTATATACAACTTAGTAGGGCAACTTATTAGATGTTACAGACAAGTCGGTAGATATTAAAGGCAAGTCAGATGTTACAGGCAACTTAGTAGATATTATAGGTAAGTCCGTAGATGTTACAAGTAACTAATAAATATTTAAACTCTTTATCTACTCATTTTGTAGATGATGGACTCCTTTATTAAGCTGCTGGAAAAATTGTTGAAGTCTTTAGCCCCTTCAGGACAAGTACCCACATTCGCCATCGTCAGGCCTTGTATCATGGTAATGCCTACTCATATTATTTGGTTCTCATGATTACTTTCATTAAATTATTAACAAGCTAAATACATGCGGCAGTGATTGTTGATCAAGAGAATGGAATGTTGCACATGAACGGTCGTGTATGGAATATATACCTTGAAGATGCATGGAATTCCCCATGACCGTTATTATGAACCCGATATGTCATAACGACCATTAGACGTTGTTCGTTGTAGACTTCGCCAACAAAGAATTGCGGCATTATTCTTCACTTAAGCTCAACGACCATTGGGAGGAAGGGGTAGGCTATATACGGAGTATCAAATGAATTTCAGGGCAAAAAAATTCAATGAGCATGAAGGCTTCAATGAATTTCACTAAGTTAGGGTTAACACTTGCCCAAACAAAAAAATTCGTAAGAAATGTTTCTTTTATTTAAAATTGTTACTTCTACTTTTAGTGCCCGTTTTTTATTTTACGAATTTTATGTTAACAGTTATAATTACATGCGTTTGTTAACCGCGTTGTTTAACAGTGTGGATTGAGGAGTGTTCGTGTATTTATTTATGAAGGTCTTGATTGAGGGTCGAGACATAGTGAATGCGTTGGAGAGAAAAGCTTCGTTGCACTGGTGGCCGATAATAACTACGCAAATTCTATTGTCGCCGGCGAAGAATCAAGAAGATTCTTTATATCTGTTGATTTAAGTATAAACAATTTGTGAGTTTATGTGGTTGATATTGTGGAGTGGTTTTATTTTGCCGATATTGGCCGATACTGTGGATTGTGTTATGAATGACTAATTTTGTTGATGTATACATAGTCACACAACTCGGCGAATTCGCGAATTTTTAATTGGCCGATTAATTCTCCGATTGTATCTCCACGCTTCGAATAATTCGCGAATAATTCATGAATAATTCAAATAAACAGCGAATAATTCATAAAAATGGCGAATAATTCACAATATCAAAACCCAGCGCCTCATATATTAATTTCTTGCTCGAAATCCTTTCCGAACATTTCCCGAATACTTGCCGAATCTTTCCCGAATACCTGCCGAATCTTTCCCGAATACCTGCCGATTTTTTCCGAATAGTTCCCCAAATCCGAATTTTCGACCTCGCCGAATAATTCCCGAACGGCGAATTTGTGACTATGAATGCATATAGTTTTATTTCGCCGATATTGGCCGGTACAATTGTTAGGGTCAAAATTTGCACTCCGCTACTAAAATCAAAAAGTCAAAAAGTCAAAGACGAAAAGGCAAAATCAAGTGGGCCCAAGCCCGAGCCCGAGCCATGTGGGCCCAAACCCGGCCCAAACCAATCCAAGATCAAGCATGGAAGCCGGCCCCATGCCAAGGCAAGGATATGAAATTGTAATAAATAAATTTAATTTGTAATAAATTGGAAGTAAATTATAACACTTTGGAATTTGTATAAGTTAATTTCGTGTTAATTAGCGAAAAAACGTGTTTTTCGTAAAAAACCTAGTTAATAAATATTTTCCATATAAACATGAATATATCTATTTGATTATGTAATTACATATATAATTGGGTTTTATTAGTTAACATTTAAATTATTGTTCACTTAACTATCTATTTTGCTTATTTATTATTTACTAAACTAGATTTTTAGTTAAACATGCACTAATCTAGTATTACCCTATGTTAATATGTGTTTTAGCAACCATGACAACTCAACACTAATATTGTAACATGCCTTTCCTTTTAATTCTTTTTATGGTTCTAAAATTCTTTTTAAAAGAAAACAACGAAAAAAAAAGAAAATGGAAAATGAAATGTGAAATTGGAGGCATGGTGCATTTAAGAGGCATGGAGGGGTTTGACCTTGGAAACACACACACACCCTCCCTCTCTCTTTCCCCCCTCAGCTCGGCCAAGCCCAGCAGCCCCCTCCCCTTCATCCTCTTCTTCTTCTTCTCTTAATCCAAGCCTCCATTTCCAAAAGAAAATCCATATAATTCTAACCAAAATCATCTCTAACTTCCCTTTTTCAATCAAGTATGATTCTTGGCTAAGTCTCCATAAGTGCTAGCTTGTTTGGATCACCTTCTCGACCATCTTGAGGTATAAGCCTAAGCTAAATACTTAATTGCTAAACTTTTGGTTTATTTAGCTTAATGTAGTATTTAAGTGATAATTAGTGCTAATTATGTGATTTAAGAGGAGATTAAGATAGGTTAGGGTTTTTATGGCTTGAATAGGGTAACTAAGTGTAGTTAGTGCCTAATAATCCAATTATTTCTACACATTTACACTAAAATACCTTAATGTCACAAATCAGTGTTTTAATACGGTTTTGAAACTAGTTTTGTGATACTACGAATCTGCTATTTCTATGGTAGTTTTTAAATCAAACAAACATATACAGTAGACTATACATTGTGATTAGAGTGTTGTGTAGAGATATGGGCCGTTTTACCCCACTTGACCCGGCGAAACCTCTATGGTTTCCGAGCTCGCCGGCCCCCTGGTGGATTTGGGAGTTGGTGCTTTGCAGACATGTTTCTGTGTGTATTTTATAGTGTTTGGTGTTGCTTATTTTCTTGGTTTTTGCTCCAGATAAAATCTGGGACCAATTACCTATAATTATAGTATTGTGACTTGCACGACACGTACGTTCCGAATCTGGGTTTGGTGTTTGCTGTGTATCACAGCCAGCCGGGGTGGCTTCTGACGTTAGCACACACGTTTTGGTGTTTCGAGTGCACACACGTTGCTTGTGGTGCTAGTTACTCGTATGGTCTTGATATCGCGTTTTGCAGAATATTAGCCTTATGTGTGTTGCATTGTGTGATTCTAGGATCGGTCGCGGAGATATCGGACGCGGCACGGAAAGGAAAAGCGGTGGTCGGATCAGTTTAGCCGAGGCGTCCCGGTAAGTAGATGTACACATCTACGGGAGAATCGTCTGGATGGCGCAAGGCGCCCGATAATTAGAATTTCTATTAGTACTTGCATTTATATGCGTAATTCCTAGTTATTCATCTCGTTGCATCGCATCATCTTTATATATATATATATAAATATATATATATGTGATATCATCTCATAGGATACTTGCTCCATTACCATTGGTTAATGCTGCACGGGCACTATTCATGTGGACACACACGCCTTGGTAATTGCTATGCCACGAACACAATCAGAATATAAAACTATTGTAACATATATGATTTGTAAACCTGTATTTATATATTCAATTCATCAGGATGGATACGTAGGATTGTTAGTTATATGCATATACCTCATTGCATCGTCGTTCATGCATAGTTTTCTAGTCACGCATCGTATTTCATATTGTTGATACCATAGGCATTCATCATCACCGACAGGTGTACATATGGTATTTCTCTTGAGGATTTCAGTATTATGAGATTTCTGGATTTTTGGGAAAACCGCAAGAATTTTATAAACCGTTATCATTTTTAATAATGCAAGTTGCGGTTTTCTCGTGATATGATGTATGTGTCGTCCACCATGAGATTTCTCGGTTTTTGAGCGGTATCATACACCCGATTCGATGAGGAGGACGAATCGTCTGTGAGTGCATGGTGGACCCGGTGCGGTACCCCGGGAAAAGATGGTCGCAGATGATGGCGTTGAGCCCGACAGGGGAGCACTACCGACCGGTTATTTATGACGCGGCGGACATCCGGAGGATACCGACGTAGTCTTGAGATTGATGATATGGGCCAGTCCGGATTTCCAGAGCCCAAGATATTGAGATTATGGGCCAGTCCGGATTGCCGGAGCCCGAGATATTGAGATATTGATACATTGTGACATCGAGGTATTGAGAGCTGAGATGTCGAGACTTTGAGATATTCATATTTGGTGTCGATGCTTGACACAGATTTCTATTGATTTCATTGATGATATTACAGTTAAATTACAGAAGTTTTACTAAGATAAGAATACAGATTCCCTCGTACTAAACATATTCAGATCTCGTGCTGTTTATGCATTCATGTTGCATACATACCAGTGCATCGCATCACATTATTATATGTAGGCTGTGACAAAATTGCGTGCATGCTTACGATAGACTTATTAGATGTTACTTACTGCTCACGAGTTGGCAACTCACCCCCGTTGTGCCACAGTGTCTTGCAGGTTTGACCCGTCAGCGCAGTAGCGGCGGGCGTTCTTCCTCTTTTGGCTTCATTTGCTTGATTTGCAGCTTGCTAGGTTGCGAGGATATTTTTATTCCATAATGTACATTATATTGTATCTAGTATACTTCATCTACCCTTGTATATTTGACTAGACAGTGAGACTCGTGAGAATTGTATTTGTGATGTTTGGTGTCGATGCTCATTTGAGTCGACGTGGTATTCTCTTATTCTTGCTTTATAATGCTTATTGTGCACTTTTGATATACATGTACATGTGGTCGTGTTTCCGCCATCTGCGAAGAGCTAGCTCCCGCTTAGGGATGCCTTTATTTATTATTCATATGTATTTTCATGTGTTGTGCCCGTTTGGGGGCCAGTATTTACAAAGGAGACTCTGCCGAAATTTTCGGGAAAATATGTTGTTGCTTTAAAATATTTAATGCCACTTATTTTGATAAAATCACTTGCTTTAAAACAAGTTTTCCTTCACTCTATTTGTTAAATGGTTTAGTTTTCTGGGCTTTGGCTTACTTAGATTACGTTGCGCCTTAAGACGTTTCGTAGTTTAAGTGCCAGTCACGTTCCGTACCTTCGGGTCGTGACATAAGTGGGAAAAAAGCCAAATTTGTAAAGCCTAAGGGCTAAAGTACAAAATATTTGCATATGTGAAAGAATAAGCAAAAAACCAAAATTGTAAATCCCAAGGGGTTATATGTAAAATGTAAATGCTATAAAAGCCAAACATATGTGGAAACAATTATAATATTCATTCTCTCTCAATTTTTCTAAGGCTTGGAGCCTCTACAAAAGAGACAAGTCTTGTTCTTTCTAAAAGAGAGAGAGAGGGAGAGAGAGACCCAAAAGGAAAGAGAGTTCCGTTTGGGTCTCTCCCATCTCCTTCCCCAAATAACCCATTGAAAGAGAACCCATCACTTGAAGAAGAAAGCTCATCTAAAAAGTCCAAGCTCCAAGATTAAGACCAAGAAAAGGAGCAAGTTTTCTTCATCAACCTTAAAGAACAAGAGAGCACAAGGGTTCTCGGGGTGAAAGCTATGAGCTTTCATCCCGAGCAAGCATATTTTTCGAACAGGGAACTCGATGAAAGCCTAAGATCTTCATGACCGGCGTTGCCTCCGGTTGTTGGCTGGGATCCCCAAAAGGATCTCCACTGCGGACATCCCCGCAAAGCGGAATGTCCACATCGGAAATCCCTAGAAGAGGATTTTCCGCTTTGAAAATCCCCTTGCGGGGATTTTCCACTATTTGATACCCGCTCGAAGATCCCAAGAGGATACCTGCGTGCGGATATTTTAAGAGGATACCCGCTCGCGGATATCTCAAGGATATCCACGGTGGGTATCTCAACGAGATACCCGCTTTCAGATATCTTATCGAGATTCTCGCGTGCGGATATCTCCAAGAGATATCCGCACATATATCTCCAAGAGATATCCGCTGCATATCTCCAAGAGATATCCGCTGCAGATATCTACTTTAGGAATATCCGCTTGCGGATATCTCCAAACAAGATATCCGCTTTTCCCTCACTCCCCCATACACTCTCACACCAAAAATTCTTTTGTTTCGGGATGCTACCCCGGGTCCTGAAAGGGGCTGCTATCCTCCTTAACCCCCAACCTGCTCCAGTTGACCGGGCAGTGCGATCCCCGTAAACTCTGCGAGGCCCTTGATATGTTTAAAGAGGCATAAAAATCATTTTCAAACACATATGCACACTTTCAAAATGGGTTTGCATGATTCGTACGACCTATTAATCGGAGGTTCTTTCGGCTCAAAACGAGGGTTATTAACGATAACTTTGTCCGCGGCTGCCGGAGATTAGGATTCCTACAATCAATAAACCCCTACCTACCCTAGGCAGAGGGAATCTATACACGCTTGACAAGAGAGCACATCCTATCTCAATGGAGTAATGAAAAACACTCTACAGATTATGTCATGCCCGGTGGGACCTATCTCTCCTCATATATTTCGAGTCAAACGATCATGCGAGCTCATTCAACATAGATATCGTTGTTTGTACTGAAATTATGCTTTTTCATGCAGATTATCAATCTTCAGCAACAAAAAACAATCAACATTACCCAATAATGTCTCTAAAGACAAACTCGGCTTCTGATGCAGCTCCAGTCGCGTACACAATCAAGACGACTGCCCGAGTGATTTTCCTGTCAAACCTTATGCAGCAGTAGGAGGAACCAACGCTTCAATTTGGTTCTATCCTATTTTCTTCAGCCTTAGTGCCTTTACTGCGGAGGCTTCAGCAAGTCTAATGGCCAAACCAGCCTCAAAAGGAAGGAGGCCAAATGTCGTAATCACGAAGGCGTCCGAGCCCAAACGCACGTCTGTTTTTGAACGGCTCTCCATTGCTCTAGTTGGAGGCTAGGCTGTCAAAACCAAGGAAATGATGAGGCATCTCCGTCAAACTCAGGCAGTGCCGGTGACAACTGCACGATTGGGTGTCTTTCTGGACTCCCTGTCAATCGGCCACAACTGCAGTTAGATTTCGTGAGGTTCCAGAAGGATGGTTATCCCGCGGCACAAGCCAGGATGGCCGTGAAGCTCCTTAACTCTTTTGAACCATTGAGGATGATTCAGAAAAATTCCATGACGACAAAGATAGAGAAACACGCAATCCAAAGGGTCCTGTGACGAGGTGTGTCTAATCCTTAAAATCGAAGGTGCAATATAGTCTTATAAAGGGTCCATCAGACTCTCGTCGCCGCGCGAAATCTAATGAGAGAATTCGAGAAGCGAGTGCCATCTCCACTAAAACCTCTATTTAAGCCTGCTGTCTTCAGTTGCCTAACCTTCTCACAAAAGGACGGGTTGCAACGACGGTCCAAGAACTCAATGAACACCACAACCGACAATAAAGACTCAGGCGGATACGCAACCCAAACAGTCTATGTGGTGAGCACGAGTCCTAGTGGTAACCTTTGTAGCAAAAATAAAGAAGGGGTTGACGTACACCAACCGCCGCCTGGTGTGGAAGGGTCTACCACTTCCCGATCCTAACATAATGCGAATGACGATGAAGACCCTACTAAGGCTGCTAAGCAGAAAGAAGCTGCAATTCTTAAGGAGTCGGGCTCGGACAATGAGGATGAGCCAACTTTCATCCCTAAGACCGCAAAACAACAGCTACTCCAAGTCCTCCGGAAACAACTCAAAAACAAGGACAAGGAAGTGAGTAAGCTCTACTCCAAAATCGATGATTTGACAAGTGTTGTGATGCAACTCACGGCCAAGGTCACTCAAGAGCAATCCAATAAAGCGTAAGGCTTCACCCATGAGCAGGGAGGTGATGGAAGCAGCCGACACCTACCCCCTAAGTCCAAAGATAGGCGAGCCCTATGAAAGTCTCCAGCGTCCCGCTTCAAGGGGCATCTTGAGTATGGATGACAGCGGCACACTAATGCATGGTTAGATCATGGACTTGGTCGCTAATAAATTCAAGACATTGGTGGTCGAAGCCAAAGTACAGAAAAACATACCCTACACGATATGATCTCGTAGAGTTTCCCAGCGGTTATGATCTCGTATAATTGAAATCAAGTTCTCTTTTTAAAGTATATGTAAAGTTCGTTTGAAATGCAAATGAATTATTTACTATAATTTGAAAACGTTTTCGTCATTTGAAATTTTGGCAGCATCTCCTTTGTAAATTTCAATCCAAAACCAGTACATAACAAGTACAATATAGTATCCCCAAGCGGGAGCTAGCTCTTCACCAATCGACAGAAACAACTACACAGATATGAATATATGACGCCCAAGACAAAGATAAACATAGGAAAGAAAGTAAAGAAATTCGAAGCATCATCAAACCCAAAATAAAGGATAATACACACATCTCGCTCTAAGTCTGAAAGAATATACAAATCTCTGGATTCTAAGTCTACTAAATATATATATAGTCTGATTGATAGAGCTTTTAAAAAGATACAAATGAATAATAAATGTATACAATGGCGGTTATGATCCGAGGAGTAACCCGCCTACCGATGCAAATCACCCAGAAGAAAAGATGTGCCAGCAAGCCGCTACTGATCCAAGCGGTCGATCTTGCAAGAAAGCTATGACACAACGGGGGTGGGTTGCCAATTCATGAGAAGAAGATATCGCAGGTAGAAGTCGAATGTATAACGAACTCCTAGGTCATACTGTAATATAATAATGTCATACCGTGTAGTATTTAGGGTGATCGTGTATATATAAGTGTAATAATAATAATATCGTGCCTGTATCAATATATGGTACCAAGTCATCTGTGTCATATGTATGTATATACATGTATCATCCAACGTGTGTCCATCAACGACATATAAAATCATCATAAAACCTGAGTGCCCAGCATCGACACTCGAAATCATCACAAAACCCATGTCTAGCATCGACACGTAAATCCTCATATCTCAGGCATCATCTCATCAGGTTGGTCCTCATATCCATCTGTCTCATATCACTCTGGTCGGTATCCTCCGGATATCCGCCGAGTCCAGTACTATCACCGGTAGATAGTGTTCCCCTGCCGGGATCAACGCCTTTTTATACGAGCTTCTTGCCTTGGGGTACCGTACCGGGTCCACCATATATCTGCAGACGGTGACTCCTCATTCCTCGAATCGGGTAATCATCATAGCTCAGCACCGAGAAAACTCATGATGGACGTCGAAATATCATATCAAGGAAATCACGTTTCTAAAACAATCATAAGACTTTAAAATGTATCTGCGGTTTCTCAAATCCAGAAATCTCATGAAAACAGAATCTCATAAGCATGTAACGATGATGGAACAATATGTATAGGCACAAAACAGTACTGTAAATTATAGCAAGTGTTTTCATATGAGCGTGTCGTGTAACTAGGTAAGAAAGTGCAATATCTGAACTAGTATGTGCGGCAATGAGTACTAAACAATAACCATAATTCTACAGGTTATAAGGCGATAGAATGACATGGCGATTTCTAATATGTACGCGGCATAGCAATTACCGATGATGTGTGTGTGAGCCGGCGAGTATGTGTACGTGCAATATGCGTATCATCGGTAATGGTGCGTGTGTCCTAGTAGACGAAGTCGTATAAAGGTAAGTACACGAAGCATAGTATATATGTCGTAAATGAAAATAATACGAGTGTCTGTGGAAATAAGAAATCGTAGCGTAGACAGTATAAAATACGTAATCACGTATGAGCCATACAGTTAAATTTAAAATACTATGAATCGTTGTTTTTGAAAATAAGGGCTACGATGTTTTAGAAAAAGATACCATTTGAAAATCCGTAGCATCCCTTGAAGTTATCATTTAAAAGTGCATAACGATTTGTTAGTTTTGAAAATAGGTATGGTTATAAATATATCCTAATATCTACCTAATGATTTTAATCAATATTTCTCGAGTCGATATATATATGTCGGCGATCCATCCTTATCATATCACGTACAGTATAATCCATCATACGATATTATCAATCAATAGTGCGGATCTCTAGTCACGTACGTCGCCTCATCTCATATCATTATATATCATCTCATGTCATATCGTGTCATGCCATGTCATATCATATCACATATATATCGCCTCGTATCTTCATATCAAATCATATCGACTCGTGTCATCATATATCATATCGCAATTATCCTCATGTTTATATATATATATATATATATATAACTCATGGACTAAGAAAAACTAGAACTAGTGATATACCTTCCTACACGTGTACTACTATTGTTTATAGTATCCTAGAACCCTATTAGCTAGGTATACACATCTAAAATATCTATATATACTATATCTCTAGTATCCCAGTACTACGGTTGCGGGGGTGCTATACGCCATCCACCCGACTTCCCCCATAGATAAACTTCTACTCACCTACTACGCCTTGCTCTAGTTGGTCCCGACGGATGCCTTGCCCTTTTTCGTCGTCCCGGAAGTCCACGTGCTTGTACCTACAAATCAATTCCATAACCAAAATCTAATGAAAACCCGAATCGAATTCCATAGAAACCCTTATCCAAAACCGATACGACAAGCGAAAGGCACATAGGTTAGAATTTATGGTCAACGCATGCTAAAACAACAAAACAACCCCTGAAGTTAAAGTACGAACGTCAAACGACCGAGTCAAAACTCAAATATCAAAAACTAAGTTTCAAAATTCGGAAAACATCGACGGAAAACAAGTAAAATGACTCCAGATTACCTAAGGTTAAATTAAATTTTTTTCATATACGGTAGGTCTAGTTATCTTATCGGTGAGCTACAGACCATGTTTCAGACCATAACTCCAAAATTGGGTAGAACGGCCAAAATCAATAAATTGGCGGCCAAAACTTGGGGGTTTGGGCTCGGGCTTTTAGGGTGGCTTCCTATGTGTTTGCACATCTCCCTTTATCTGCTAATAAATTTTCAGAATTCTAGAGTCATCCCAGATTCCATTTGAACATCAAAGGTCAATGAAAAACCGATGTCGGAAAATTCTAAGTTCGTCTTTGAACATTCTAAACTCATTTTAATCACGGCTACCACCACTACTAGGCCAGTAGACACTCACTAAACCTCCACTAATCTCTACTACAAGTTTTATCCACTAATCCTTATCCAAGAATTTTCCAAGTTCACCAAACCTAAACCTCTTAACTCTAAACTAATACTTGTGGTTAGGAAACTTAAAACTTGACTAAAGTGAGAGTTTTACCTTGTAGAAGCAACTCAAGAAAATTCCTAGTTGGTCAATAGTGTTCAAAACTCAAGCTTGAACTCACCATGATGTGTAGGAGAATCTTGTGAACAATATTTATGAAAGTTTAAGGGGGTTTTGAGGTGATTTGAAAGGTGTTGTGTGATGGTAGAGGAGGTTGGAAGTGAAGGAGAAGGAGATGAAGAAGAGGATGAAGGGATGAGGTGAAGAAAACTAGCCATGGTTTTTATCATGGCTCCTTCTCTCTCTATCTCTTTCTCACTCTCTCATTAAATGCACCTTGTCACTTCATATCTCTCTCTCTCATTTTCTTTTCCTTTTTCTCTTCTTTTCTCTTTTCTTTAGACACAAAACTTAAAACCATACGTCACAACAAAATGTGTCATGGCACTCATAACATGGTTAACAAAAACGGATTTGGTTTAATACATAATTAGTAATATATCAATCAAGTTTAACATTCAATTTGTATGTAAATAATATATATTATTTTGTAAAATGCCCAAATCATATAAATGTTTTCATACATGATAATTCATTTTAAATTTCAATTTTTTTTGCTTCCAAAATTATAGGTATATAACTATACCATTCTATGAAAACTCAAATTCATACTTGCATAATATTCATAAAATTTATTATTTTATTATTTAAATTCCAAAATATATTTTATATTTTCTGAAATGTCACACGTATCCAATATTATATGATTTAGCAATGTTGACACAAAAAATGGATTAATATCATATATCAAACTTATATATACATGTTACATATATGATATTAATAGAAAGGCATTTATTAGAGACAAAAATATTGACTCTCAAAAGTACTCAAATCGAGTAGCTATGAATCTGCACATAAGCTGACTTCAAATATCTATAGAGTTCAGCACACTTGGTTAATTGAAACAAATGAGGATTCATTTGAAAGCCGTTTGAGTCTAGTTTCCAAAAAATCAAATGGTGTGACGTTTGGACTTCCCTAGACGAATTTATGGCCAAATCATTGAACTCTACGCGTGCAAAATTGTGATGTCGGGAACCCCCTTCGGCTGTTGGGAGCCCCTTTTTTGGGATGTCAAGAGCCTCCTTTTGGGTGTCGGGACCCCCAAAAATAGGAAATTTGGCCTATTTTTAAGGCGGGGTGGGGGTTTATCTCTCCTCACTCAACATGAGGATTAGTTCTATAACTACTCCCTCCTCTTAAAGAATTATATATACTTCTAAAATCAATAGAAAAGAGAGAGCTTTCGATTCATTTTTCTGAACAGAGAGTTTTTGAGAAAAGCTGTAAGTGTTCTCATCTTTTAGAAAGAATAAGAAGAAGAAGATGAAAATATAGGAACGGAATCTCCATTCCTCTCTCCTTCTTATACTCTCCACCCCACCCTCCACCCCCGATCAAGGATCAATAAAAGATCTATAGAAACTTATAAGTTTCATTTCTAATGGAGAAACTTGATAGCCATGACCATGGATTCCCCACTTCTTCAATAAAGAAGAAGATACAGACTTTAGAACATGAATCTACATGTTTTCACATGTTGGGCAGAACATAGAACATATGTCACCCCATGTTCTACATAAAAATGAAATAAGCCATCATATTTCCATTTCATATATGGAATAGGATAATATCCAATTTCTCAAAATATAGAGACGAGAGCTAAAATCCCCTTGACTCTCTGATAAAATACATATATGAATAGACAAATTCTATTTATCTCTTTAAGATATGAAAATCATATCTTCATATTGGAATCAAGTGTTTAAAACACCGTATTCCTCTCTGATAAAACATACATATAAATAGGCAAATCCTATTCATCTTTTTAAGATATGAAAATCATAACTTCATATTGGAATCGAGTGTTATAAGCACTGTAATCCTCTCTGATAAAATACATATATAAATAGGCAAATCCTATGAATCTCTTTAAGATATGAAAATCATATCTTCATATTGGAATCGAGTGTTAAAAACACTGTATTCCTCTATGATAAAACACGTATATGAATAGGCAAATCCTATTCATATCTTTAAGATTTGAAAATCATATCTTCATATTGGAATCAAGTGTTAAAGTCACTGTAATCCTCTCTAATAAAACATATATATGAATAAGCAAATCTTATTCATCTCTTTAAGATATGAAAATCACATCTTCATCTTGGAATCAAGTGTTAAAGACTCTGTATTCCTCTCTAATAAAATATATATTAGAAAAGGCAAATCATATTCATATTTTTAAGATATGAAATCATATCTTCATTTTGGAATCAAGTGTTAAAACACTGTATTTCTTATCATGAACATAGTTTAATGCTATGTTCAATCTTTTGAACACAATATATGTGTTCATGTTATACAAAATCATTGAAAATGATAAGGATGTGTCACGACCCGGAAATGGTACGTGACCGGCATTTAGATCACGTGAAATCTATAGGACCCTACCGTAACCCAAGTAAGCCAAAAACCCAGAAATCTAAATCTTTTTAGGAAAATAATGGAGGTGAAGTTTTGAAATAGGGTATAAATGAAATCAAATTCTCTTTTAAAAAATATAAGTAAAGCTTATAACGATACGAGTGGATTATATACTCAGATTTGAAAACGTTTTCGTCATTTGAAATTTGGATAGCACCCCCTTTGTAAATTTTGATAAAAAACAATACATAAACAATAATATCATATGCACCCCCAAGCGGGAGCTAGCTCTTCGCCAATTGGCGGAATCATAACCACACAATACGAAATATACGACGCCCAAGGCGAAGATCAAACATAGAAAGAAAATAAAGAAAACCAAAACATTATCAAAAAATAAATGTAATAATATATACATATCCACGACTCTAAGTCCGAAAGAATATACAAGTCTCTGGTTCTAAGCCTACCAAATATACATAGTCTGGTTGATGGAACTTTTAACTAGATACAATGAATATAAAAGTAAACAATGGTGCTTGCGCTCTGAACTGTAATCCACCTACCAATGTGTAACAACCTTAATTTTCCTATACAAATTTTTTTCAAATATTTTTTTCAAAATCCATAAAGGGGTATTTTAGCCTGAGCACAAGTTATAAGTAATTATTTTGCTTTTTAATTACAAGTTAAAAGAATGTAACAACTCCATTTTTAGTGTACAAAATTTGCTTAAAAATTAATGTATATTTTGGGTATTTACATTTTCTGTAACTACTTTAAGTAATTATATAACTCCATAATTACAAGAAGGAGCTTGTAGCTCATTGGTAATATCTTGCACTGCTGAACCAAGCCACCAGAGTTCAAATCCCATGCCCCACATTATTTTTAATATTTATTTTGTTTTAAATTTTATAGAAGCCCAGCAGTCCACACGAGATAACTCCCAAACTTTCCACTGAACCTGAAAAACTGAGTATACCAGAGCCTTACTCAGGTGACCCCCCACCTCCCTATGCCCCGACTCGGCCGGGTCGGCCGACGGACCAGCCGACTCGGGCCGGCGCTGCCGGCCGGACGGCCGAGTCCTCAACTACAAACTTCTGGCTTTTAACCTTCTCATACCCCCTGCACACTTTATTTCTCCAGATCGTTTCCAGAGATCTCTTAATACTCCATTTACTCCATTTTATTACAATTTATCACATTATTTTTACATTTTTTTCAATTTAACTCTTCACCTACCCTAACCCTATAAATACACCCCTACCCTCTACCCTCTCACCCCAAAACTCTGAGCCAACTCTCTAAAAATTTCCAAGAAACTTATGTACTTTGAAAACGAGCACGAAGCGAAGCTACGACGAAATTCCCGGCGAACTTCCGGCGATTGTTCTAGGAGCTCTCGGCGACGAAGCTACGCACCGGCGATTCCTCTCCTTACATCTTGCTCCCTTGGTTGTCCAAAACCCGTAAGTCCCATTTTCTACCTCTCTTTTCTATTCTAAAAATACGGATTTACAAAACTCGATGGAATCGGAACAAATCCGATTTCCGATTCGGTTTTCTTATAAAACTTCACTTCTCGTTAATACAATTATACTTAAACTCTCTTATGTTGACTATTAAACACTAATCAACCAAATTGATCAAGTTTCATTTCATAAAATGATGGCTATTTCTCTTTATCGTATTTTTCATTTAAATACCACATTATTTCAATTATACATTTAACTTCATTAAACTTGATATACCTTTAAGTAGACCACGAGGTAATGACCTACCTCCTCATACACTCATATGCAACATAACACGATACCCTTGAGAACTTAGAATACGGGAAAACAAACATTTTCATTTAAATACCCTTTACTTAATAAAACCATTTCTAAAAGATTTAGTATTGATACATCTTTACAAATAAATAACCTTTGAGCTAATAATAAAAATATCTAGACTCAGCCAATTAAGGACTGTCGCACTCATTAGGACAGAGGAAGGTTGTGGGCATTCAGTCGTTTATCTAAACCTGATTTTGTGGTGCCAAGGCTAGACAAGTGAGAAAGGTAACTTTAAAAGGCCCGTCTCACGGTGATTCGTGAGCGGATCCTTCTTTATGAAGTCGCACTGGGAGCTAGTGCTTGCTATCTCAGAATAGCTCATTTCTTCACTTGTACTTACCTGGCCACAATTGGCGGTGAAGAGGCGATTTGAGGGATATCTCACAACTTGTCGCTTTGGACCAGTTAGGAACAGTCTAGTTGACTTAGGAGACCCTAGAACATAGAATACGAGAAATTGACATCTTTACAAATAAATACCATTTACTTAATAAAACCGTTTTCTAAAGGATTTAGTGTTTATACAAATCTTTGCAAAGCGCCGCTACAACCCATTTTAGTGAATCCGTTCGGGATGGTGCGGATTATCGCACATCCTCAGGCTTAGTATGCAAGATTCAGATATCCGCAAGGAGCATTCGGTCTCGAAAGATTTAAAATACGGCATCTTGAGAAAACGAGATTTCTAGAATATTTCATATATACTAAAATTATTTTTGTATAAATATATGTATATTTATCATTAAAATACCTATTTTGTTATGATATAAATATTCCACCTTTTTCTAAAAATCACAAGAATCATTTTACACTAAAATACCGTGAATTCCATACAAAACCATTATTACAAATAAATACCACTTATTATGAAACTAGTATATTTTTACTAGAAATATCACAATATAAAATCTACATTCATTAGAACTCTAAAGACGAATAATAAATACTTAGGGTGTATTTTGAAAAGTATATAAACGTATTTTTATATAAACCCCCCTCACATTCTGTAAATTACTCTAAGGACCCTAGTAAACATAGGTTTAAGCAGGACCAATATCTTGAGCCTCGGGGAGCCGGAGAAGTGGGTGCTTGCCTATCTAAGATAGACAACTTAACAATGGTGTTATTAAAACGGTAATCGTCTTTGAAAAAGACACAAATCCTGCTGTCCATGTGCAGCGGTTACCGATAACATCAAAACGATCAGGACTTCAATTTACTTTTCTAATTGTCTGAGTCAGAGTGAGTCTCATTATAATCTGACTCGAATATGATTCAAATACAATCTACAATCTACAATCTACAATTTACAATATTACAATTCAACATGAATCCATTATTCCATATATTCAATCTATCAACTTGACTGAACCGAACCATGGATATACATCCATTTACATGATTCTACAGTTATTCCATTTACATGATTATACAATTACATCCGTTTACCGATATCATGGTTTTGGTCAGTCATCCAACTATACAATCTATACAATACAATACAATAATACAATCAAAACACTACGGGGTTTAAGGGGTAGACTGGTACTGAAGGTGTTAAAAGTGGCACGAGACGGCAACCATAAGACACCTAACCTATATTCCGTTGTTTTTGTACCGTGGCCCAACGGTTCCTTGAGTTTCTGATACCTTAGTCTCCGGGGCAAGTGAGACTCCTCTCGTATACACTAGCATCCTTCTGTACCAAGCTACAAACAACAGCGTTAATACTAAATACAACATTATAACAATATAATACAACTTTAAAAGATACCTTCTTATTCTGTCTATTCTATTTCTCCCTTATCTTTGGGACTTACCGAGCGACCTGTTCGCTGACGACATTCTATTTCTTTCTTCTTTGAATGTCGTCAGGTGATCTGGACACTTCAGAGATCGAGCCCACTGCAGAAGATTTGGACCAGTTCAGCGAAGATCCCGAGCTCTAGTTATTGTACACTTTCCATTTCAGTACTTTACTTTTCTGTTATGCCATTGTTTAGGCATTGCTTTTTATTTCAGTTGTGTTTACTTTTCAAAATACGGAATACGAGGGGTTGACAAGGCCAGCCATGCTCCTACGGTCAAGAAAATATCCTGCCGTAGTCACACTTCGGCTTCGAGCTTTACGTGGTAATCAGTAATCAATGCACATGTAATGAGAAATGCAGTCATTAAATCAAGACAAATACAAAAGAACTAATCAGATGAAGATCAAGAAAGTATAGCTCTGGGTAGTTGGTCAAGATGTCCGCGATGTCCTCGAGGTACGTCAGGTCCTGGTCCAAGCTAGATCCACTTCTCACTCTGAGCATGCATACTCAGGTCGTCAGAGCGACACGATAGCAATACATATGTAGGTACAAATGGTAACTCGTGCAGTAATAATGAATATGTAACGGTAATCAAAAGAGTAAGGACGTGAACATGAAGTAGCCAATGCAGGTATCTAGTAGAGTAGGCAAACAGTGAAGCAGTAAACCGTAAGACAGGTATGTTGAATCAGTAAGCAATACTTGTCAATGTAACTAACCCTATCAGTCTCTAAGTCTCACTGTACAGGTCGCTAAGCCTATCGTCAGTCCAAGTGTGAGAGTCAACCACTCGTGAGTATCCCCCACCCAAGGGTAGGACCCAAGGACAAGGGAACACAGGCCCGAGTCGCTCGCTAATAATCAGTAATATCCCCATATATCTCCATATATCTCCATATGTACCGGCATGGGACTCCCGAGAACTGAAGACAGGGTCTTCATCAAGCATGTCTCGACTGATACCCAAGATAAATGGACAGTGTTTGGTGCCTTACTTGTGACACCCATATAAGTGCTTCCATAATTGTCCCATACCAATTATAGTCACACTTATACGCGTCCCACAGACGTCGACAATGTAATAAATCAATAGGGTCCACTGATTGTGTACAAGTAGTGTCACTTTCACTTATCCATTCACGTTTAATGACTAACATACTTGCCACAATCAAACACTAAAACCTAATACTGGGTAATGCATGTGATCACTAGGTTACCAATGCAATGACGTATATAATGTGATGAGAATACAGTAATTAATGCATGATTAAGATATCATCAGTCGGTGTCCTACCACTTGCATAATTTATCATAAACCATACATGCAAAATTTAGCGAAACAATGAAAAGAGGGTAAGCAGTAGGTTTGATTATCTATCCATAGAAATTAGTTTCACATTAATCGGGTTTCAGGATCCCTAGATATGGCCATTTCATTTCAAGTGTTCGCTGCAGGAAATTCAGTTTCTGAACTGAACGTTCGTTTCGCGACACAAATATCACCCTGTTAGGATCAGAATTTAGTGACGCTACAATTGAACGAAATTTAGGGTTTTCAATAGGGTTTCTAACGCACCATACGTATTCTCAACCGCGTCTCTACATCAGAAGTTATGTACTGTTCAATCAAAGGGTGTCAGTTCTGTCCCTGTTTGGGACTGCCATACGTCCTGTCCGTTTAAATTACAGTTTAAATAGTAAACGACGGTAAAAAGGGGTGAGATCACTTGCGTTATTTAGATAACAGTTTCATCCTCAATAAAGTATAGGATTCCGCAATGTACAAGTTCAAACAGAAAAGGGGTAAGCCTTACGAGATAGAAATCAACAGCCAGAGCTGTGCTGGACTGCAGTCCAGAGCCACTCTCCGAACCAGTTCTAATCATATTTTTAGTACAGAAACAATTAAAAACTTTTATAGGGTTCCATCTTGTTGAGTCGGCTTCGATTTGAGCCCTCGAACGCATCATTTCAATGTGTACACAATTAATTATGATTTTAACAAGTTTCTGACGCGGGAAATATTCAGTTTTTACGGATGTAATTGGGGTGATCGTTCAAGCCAGTAACGATTAAATTTTCCAGTCAAATTTCACCACAATATTCATTACCACACGGGCCAGTACATAAGATCAAGTTCCGTCAGTTTAATGGAAGGTTTTCGTTCGGGTTTTGCATCAAGCACTGGTGTCATATAGGTTTTCACGAATCGTAAACATAGAATTAATAATATTTTGAAGTATAACAGTATAATCTAGCATGTAGCAAGTAGGGTACTTGCCTCAAGACGACAATCGGTGAAGTGACAGCAGCGGACGACACAGTGGTGAACCACGGCTATGGCAGCGGCAACGACGCGATGACAACTTGAGCACGATAAGAGTTGGCCTCGGTGGAGCTTGGTTCCTGGGCTGATGGCTCGGTGGGTGCTACGGACGTACGCTGGTATTGCGACGGCTACTGCGTCGACAACGACAATGATTAGACCGACCGAAGACACGGCTTAACCAGCGATGACGGCAACTGGGAACACGGTGTTTGTGACAACCATAAATGTTCGATGAAATGACGGGCCTCGATTTGGCTACGATGATGGCGTGTTATGATGGGCAGTGCGATGAGGCAGTGAGGGTGGTCGTCAACGGTGTTGGCAGTGCTGCGATGGTCGACGGAGTTGCAGGTGGTGAAGCGGCACTCAGGCGGTTGATGATGAGGCTCGATGGTGGGGTTGTGGCCATAGGGTTATAGTGGAGAAGGAGAATGGCGGAGGATGTCGTGGTGGCTCGTCGGCAAGGCTCCTGTAGCTACGAGGGGAGCAGCGGCGGTGGTGATTGTGGTTGGGGTCTCGGCTGTCGATGGGTGTGCTCGGGTGAAGATGGTCGAAGTAGCGGGAGATGGTGGTTGGAGCTTAGGGTGTGGCAGGTTGCAGGGGCTTGACGAAGGAGGGCGGCGATGTAGGCTCGTCGGTGAAGGAGGGTGGCTAGGCTCGTCGTGGTCGATGGAGGTAGCGGAGGCGAAGAGATGCAGCGGTAGCGATTTGCAGTGAGGGTGTGTGTGTGTGCAGGCGAGAGGAGTGAGGCAGTGGGGGCTCGGGTTTTGGGTAGTTGGTGAAAGGGGCAAAGGTGGTTGGTGGTGGAGGCAGTCAGCGGCGGTGGCGCGGTGAGGGCGTGGGTTCGGGAGAGGGAGTGGGAGGAAACAGGGAAGGAGCGAGAGGAAACGAGAGAGAGGGGAGGAGAGAGTTAGAGAGACGAGGTGGAGAAGGTTGTGCACGCGCGCGGTCGGTATGTGGGATTGTGGTCCTCATCGTTGTGGAGGCGTGCGCGGTCTTCGCGGAGCGGGCGTGGTCGTTGCTGAGCGGGCACGAGAACGGGGTCGTGGGAAAGTGGGGGACGAGCGGGAAACGAGACGAAGGGGAGAAGAAGAAGGGGAATTGGGAGTCGGGTCGGGTGAGGGTCATAGGCCGGGTCGGGTTAGGGTCATGATGAGTTGGGCTGGGCTGTTAGGGAAAAGAAATTAATTGGAAAGGGGGAAAAAGAGTGGGCCGGGCTAATAAAGAAAAAAAATTGGAGATGAAGGGGTATGGGCTGGAAATTATAAAAGAAAAAAGGGATTTAGGAATTGGGTTGGGTTGGGTTTAGAAATAAGAAATAGGGAAAAGGAAAAGAGGTGAGTAAATAGGAGTTTAGTTTAAATTAGGGTTAGGGTTTTAAACTAACAAAAATAATTTTAAATATAAATAGACAAATTTTGTAAGCCACAATTCATATAAATACGGATATTGGCGCGCAAAAGGACCGGGTATTACATTCCCAGTTCCGTCAATAAAATTTTCCCCATATTTTTCCAAGTCCCCTGAATATTTTCTATTTTTTCCCGTTATTTTTGGGATTTTAGAATGCATATGTTTTGAATTTTAGAATTTCCCCAAACACATAACCCAAGCCCAGCCCATACATAACCCAAACCCCGGCCCAGTTCCGTGCCCGACCCGACTCCCATACCCAACCCGCCTCACCTCTCTTCCCCACTCCCATTTCTTTTCCCGCTTCTTCTTTATTCTGCACCCCCCACGTCGTCGCCCCACGCCCCACGCCACCGCCCCGTTCGTGACCACGACCCGACGTCCCCACTCCTCGACTGCGCGCGCGCCCACTCCCCCTCTCGACCTCATCCCCCCCTCTCCCATACAAAGCCGAGCCCCTTGTCCCCTCTACCCTTTTTTCACTGCACCCAGCTTCCTCCTCGACCCTTCACCGCACACCAACCTCCACTCGTTGACGAACCTCCTCCAACCTCCTCCTTCATCACCGAGCACCCTAGCCTCCTCCTAAAGCCCTCGCCTTCACCTCAACACCCACTGTTCTTCACCAAAACCCATATCCTCGCAAGAACCCCCTCGCCTGCACACCGAGCCGACCTCCTCCCCATCTCGCCTGCACACCGTGCGACCTCTCCCGACGCACCCATCACCGTCGACGACCTCACCACTTCTCTCCACTCCCTTCTCCATTCACAACCACGACCACCTTAGCCATCGCTGCAACCCCAACTCGAAGCTCTACCCATCTACAGCGGAGCTCCCTCGCCTCCTCTCCTACGCACCGCTGAGCCACCCCCTCGACGACGACACGCCGACGAACTCGCGGAGCCCTCCTCTGTCGCTGACGACAGACCACCACCACTCGCAGCCGCCTCGCCCCAGCAACCCAAGCTCGAGCCGAGGCCGCGAACCCTAGCCGCGCCGTTCGTAGCGCGATCTCGCCGTTGCCGCTGCCGTGCGTCGTTAACGCGTCTTCAGGCAAGTTACCTACTTGCTTCATGACATTTGTTTTACTAAAACTTGAAATACCGTTAAATTCCACATAAACACTTAGTGCGACTTAAAATAGTGTATGTGTTCGACGTAGAATCTGAACGAAAACCTTCCATTAAACTGACGGAACTTGATTATATATGCTGGTCCGTGTGGCAATGAACATTGTGGTAAAATTTTACTGGAAAATATAATCGTTACTAGCTTGAACGATCACCCCCAATTACACCCGTTAAAACTGAATATTTCCCGCGTCTGAAACTTGTTAAAATCATAATTAATTGAGTATACATTGAAATGATGCGTTTGAAGGCTCAAATCAAATATGACTCGACTACCTGGAACTATATATAAGTTTTTAATTGTTTTTCTGTAAGTCCATGCTACCTTTCCCGGTACTTTCGGGAATGCGGAATTTGGTAAAAAACGATTTTTACGGAGGTGGTAACATGGACCTAAAACCCGGATCTTGGTTAAACATCTATCTAACAACCTAACCATGAGTTTCTAGCTACTCGGTTAGGGGGTTATACCTTGCTTGTCTTGAACTCCTTCGTCTTCAAGCTCCGATGGTGGTCCGGATTGGCTTCTTCTCGTCGTCTCCGTACGCCGAAGATAGATCCACCTGAAAGCTCCAACCTTTGGCTCCTTCTTCGTTCTTTGAAGAAACTAGTTCACTCGGTTTGCTAAACCTTGTGAACTAGAATGAGTAGAGAATAGTTTGTGTGGGATTTTATCTATGGTTCTTGATTCTCAACTCATGAGACAAGAGAACCATAGATTAAAGAGAGGGAAAAAGAGCAAGAGGGTGAGAGCAAAAACAAGAGAGCTCAAGAACAAGAGAGAGAATGAGCAAGAAAGAATGAGCAACTCTTTTGTCTCTCACCCTCTCATAATCCAAAGTCATGATAACTCATCATACTAAAAAAGTCTTATGTGATGGTTGAAGCAACCATAACCATATCATTTCATGCACTCATTTTACACAAATGAGCAAGCAAACAAAAGTCTTTGCCATGAAATGATGGCTATGGTTATCATGATGGTCAACTAGTCAAGCCTAGTCAACCGGTCAACAAAGTCAACAAGTCAACAAAAGTCAACAAGTCAACAAAGTCAACAAGTCAACAAAAGTCAACAAGTCAACAAAGTCAACAAAAGTCAACAACCATGTCACCATAATACTTAATTAATATAATAGTTAATCACATATCATATTCTCATTAGGGTTGAACAAAAAGTCAAATAGTCAACGGTCAACTGTCAACAACCCTAATGAGAATCCGCTGCCTCTGTCTCCCTGTCAACTGTGCATACGCACCCGCATCCGCGTTCCGAGGAACACGAATGCACACTGGATAAATCCAATCCCAAAAGGTACACTAGGATCTGGCTTAAACCAAAGCCCGCTAGTGTAAACTGTCCGGACACTGTACGTGCACAAGTGCACGGATGTGACCGAACCCTGTCGCAAAACCATGCGACCTGTCGCAATACCATGCGACCTCTACTCTTTTGCCTAAAGGCGAAAAGCTTTCTGTGTGGGACTCTAAAGACTCGACACTATGCTGGCAGTGGGTTTAACCACAGACCGCAAGCGGCACTAGCTGTGCGTAACGGTCCCCAGGTAGTGCCGACAAGAAGACCGACGAGGCGAAACCCATCTGAACTCCTACTGAGCCTGAGTGTGACATTCTCCGTACAGTCCGGTCTGTTCGTCTGATACATCGCATGGCGGGCCTAGGGGGCGGTAAACGTCAGTCCCCCAATAGCGGTACAAGTCGTGCCGGAGCGAACCCCAAAACACCCTGAGATAACACTGGAATCCTACCAGTATATCTCGTTTGCCCTGGCCAGGGACTACTCGTGTAATGGCTCTCCTAGACACAGCGCGATGTCAACCCCCAATACCGGGAGAGACGAATCCTGTCTAACCGTCACTGCCTCCAAGTGCTTCGGGACTGCACCCAACCACTACCTGTTTGCACGACTCCTTTGAGCCGTGGTAGGGTAGTGATCAAAGTACAGTGGGAACACACTCGAGACGAAGTGACAGTGTCAAGTCAGCGGACTAAGCTGTACTCATGTCACCTGGGAACTGATAACTGACGATAGGCATAATACCAACTAGTCAGTTCCCGACGAGTCCTGTCCAGTGTACCCGTAACCTAACGAGCACCCGCATACTATCTCAAGTACGACGTACTGACGGCTGTGGGACAGACCGTCTCCCACACTGGGATGAGAAGCGCATGCGCTGGTCTACTCCGGAGTATCGATGCCCTGTCTCGATAGTCCTGCGACCAGGGACCTGCATAAGGATGTGCTTATAGATTACCCAGCCCCACTAGTGTGACGGCCATCACATCGCTGGTAATCAAGCAAAGATCCTAAGGGCTCCACTAATGTGTATAGGCGATATACAAAAATAAACACATGTACACATTGAAGTAGAAACAAACCAAGTAGCATACTACTATTTTGAGCAAGATTGTATATACAAGGTGAATATCCCAAGCTTCCATTAAGTAATATACAAACTAGTATGATACAGTAATGGCCTCTAGGGCATATACACTAACAATCTCCCACTTGCACTAAGGCCATGTACTGGCGTATCGAAGACCTATCATCTCGATCAGCCGCTCGAACTGAGTCTGGGGCAGGGCTTTGGTGAATGGATCTGCAGTGTTATCTTCTGAAGCGACTCTCCGAACCTCGATCTCCTGGCGATCTACGATCTCCCTGATCAGGTGATACCGCCTCAAGATGTGCCTGGATCTCTGATGGGACCTGGGTTCCTTCGCTAAAGCTATAGCCCCGTTGTTGTCGCAATACAGAGGTATTGGATCAACAATGGACGGAACCACCTGAAGTTCTTTCAAGAACTTCCTCATCCAGACAGCTTCTTTTGCGGCATCAGATGCAGCGATGTATTCCGCTTCCATCGTCGAGTCTGCAACGGTTTCTTGTTTGGAACTCTTCCAACACACCGCCCCTCCATTGAGGGTAAAGACAAAACACGACATGGACTTGGAATCATCCTTGTCACTCTGGAAGCTGGAGTCAGCAAAGGCCTCAATCTGGAGGTCTTTTCCGCCATACACCAAGAACATCTCCTTAGTCCTTCTCAGGTACTTGAGAATGTTCTTTACCGCTATCCAGTGTTTCTCCCCAGGGTTTGACTGATACCGGCTTACCACACTCAGTGCATAAGCTACATCCGGTCTGGTACACAACATCGCATACATTATAGAGCCTACCGCAGAAGCGTAGGGTATAATAGACATGCGATCCCTCTCCAAATCAGTCTTGGGAGACATCTCTTTAGAGAGGGTGATCCCGTGACAAGCCGGTAGGTTACCGCGCTTGGAATCTTCCATACTGAATCTTTTCAGTATGGTGTCGATGTACCTGGACTGTGAAAGTCCTAATATCCTCTTGGATCTATCACGATGGATCCGGATCCCCAGGATGTATGAGGCATCACCCAGGTCTTTCATGGAGAACCTGTGTGACAAGAACCCCTTGACAGATTGTAGCATAGGAATGTCATTTCCTATTAAGAGAATGTCATCCACGTATAAAACGAGGAATACTACAGTTCTCGCTACAAATCTACTATAGATGCATGGTTCATCTGGATTTTTGATAAAGCCAAATTCTTTGACCGTCTCATCAAAGCAGATGTTCCAACTCCGTGATGCCTGCTTTAGTCCATAGATGGACTTAAGCAACTTGCACACCTTTCCGCTGCTCCCACTCTGAATGAAACCCTCTGGTTGGTCCATATAGACACACTCCTCTAAATTTCCATTTAGAAAAGCGGTCTTTACGTCCATTTGCCAGATCTCATAATCGTGGAAGGCAGCAATGGCAAGAAGGATCCGAATGGATTTCAGCATGGCTACTGGAGAGAAGGTTTCGTCATAGTCCAAGCCAGGTCTTTGACGAAAACCCTTTGCTACCAGCCTAGCTTTATAGGTCTCAACCTGTCCATCTACACCAATCTTCCTTTTGAAGATCCACTTGCATCCTACGGGTTTTACCCCGTCTGGAGCAATGTCCAACGTCCATACCTTGTTGGTGTACATGGACTCCATTTCGGTCCGCATTGCATCCAGCCATTTCACTGAGTCAACGCTCTGAACGGCCTGCTGGAAGCTAGTAGGCTCATCATAATCTATGATGCAATCCTCTCTATCCCCGTCTATGAGAAAACCGTAGTATCTCTCGGGCGGATGAGTCTGCCTACTACTTCTGCGGAGCGGCGTAGGAATGTCCCGTTCTTCCGAACCCTCTGGTTCCACTAAACTTTCAGTAATAGTCCGTGGCTCTGGAATTTCTTCCAGTTCTACTGCGCTCCCACTTATCTGGTTTTCCAAAAACTCAGTTTCCAAGAAGTAGGCATGACGAGAAACAAGAACTTTTTGTTCCTCTTCACAGTAGAAAAAATATCCTTTGGAATTCTTTGGATATCCCACAAACTTGCACTGTACTGAGCGTGCCTCGAGCTTGTCCGCATGCTGCTTTTTGACAAAAGCTGGACATCCCCATGTCTTAATGTACTTAAGATAGGGTCTCTTCCCACACCACATCTCATATGGCGTAGTAGGCACAGTCTTAGTAGGAACTCAGTTCAAAAGATATGCGGCTGATTCTAGCGCATATCCCCAGAATGATCGCGGTAACTCAGCGTTACCCATCATGGACCGCACCATATCCAATAGGGTGCGGTTCCGTCTTTCCGATACACCGTTATGTTGCGGAGTGTATGGAGGAGTAAGCTGAGAGAGAATTCCGTTCTCTTTTAAATAGTCCAGGAACTCGGCACTTAAGTATTCTCCACCTCGATCCGATCTTAGAATCTTAATACTTTTGCCGGTCTGTTTCTCTACTTCATTCTTATACTCCTGGAATTTTCCAAAGGCTTTGGACTTATGTTTCATTAGGAAGACATAACCGTACCTTGAAAAGTCATCCGTAAAAGTAATGAAGTAAGAATAGCCGCTTCGCGCATGTGTAGACATTGGACCGCACACGTCACTGTGTACGAGTCCCAAGAGCTCGCTCGCTCTTACTCCATGTCCAGTAAACGGAGTCTTTGTCATCTTTCCTTTGAGACAAGATTGACAAGTGGCATATGATTGATATTCGAACTCATTCAAATATCCTTCTGTATGTAACTTAGTCAACCTTCTCTCATTGATGTGACCCAGTCTACAATGCCACAAGAAAGTCTGATTTATTTCTGGAGACTTTCTTTTGTGTGTATTCTGGACATTGAAAATCTGTGGTTGGTTCAATACGTATATACCATTACTCAATGTACCTGACCCAATCAGAACTTGATTAAGGTGAATGTTTACAACATTACTTACAAACGCAAATTCATAACCTTCTTTAGAAACTAAAGATACAGAAATGATATTACAAGTTGCGTTGGGTACAAAAAAGCAATTACGCAAAACCAAAACATGTCCATCTGACATTCCCAGGTGATAGTCCCCCACGGCTTTAGCATCCATGCTAGCTCCGTTCGCAACTCTGAGGGTCATGTCACCTGCCTTCAAAACCCTACGGTTTCTCAACGCCTGCAAAGAATTACAGATATGAGATCCTGATCCGGTATCCAATACCCAGGAAGTAGAGTTTATTGAAAGACATTTTTCAATAACATACACACCTGAAGCTGAAGCTGAACCTGCTTCAATTCCTGTGTTCTGGCCTTCCAGGCCCTGCAATCATTCTTCCAGTGTCCTTTCTTATGACAATAGAAGCATTCTTCCTTATCCACAAGCTTCCCCGCTATCTTTGTTGCTTTAGCTTTTCCCTTCGTATCCACTTTACTAACACCGCCCCTTGGTTTGGCGGGGGCTTTCTTCTTCTTTCCCTTGGCTTTCGCCTTGGACCTAGAAGAAGATGATCCTCCTACAAACAAAGTGGATGTTTCCCTACCTTTCTGTAGGGTGCCCTCTGCGCTCCTCAGCATGTTGAGGAGCTCTGAAAGTTCAACCTCTTTTTCTTGTAAGTTGAAGTTCAGTATGAACTGGGCGTAAGTGGAAGGAAGGGACTGGAGAACTATGTCCGTATAGAGTTCACTCTCCAATGTGGTTCCTAGGTCCGCGAGCTCCTCAATGTAGCCGATCATCTTTAGCACGTGCTCGGCTACTGATGATCCGACGGCCATTCTTGCCGAAAATAACTTTTTCGACGCTTCGTATCTTGCGATACGTGATTGCTCTCCATACAGTTCTTTTGTATGGAGAAATATGGATTCAAGGTCCATATTCTCGTGCCTCCTCTGATGTTCGTTGTCCATCGAGGCAAGTACGAGGCACTTGGCCTTCGCGCTATCAATCTCTCAAGTCTTGCGGATTTCCTTATCCGCGACGCTGGAAGTGGGACCAGGGACAGGGGGAGCTTTGGTGGTAAGAAGATACCCCAGCTTGTCGTAAGTGATTGCTATCTTGACATTCCTGAGCCAATCTTTGTAGTTTGGCCCTGTCAGTTTGTTTTTATCTAGGAGTAACTTAAGTCCAGTCATGTCGATTTGGTCGCTGCAATTAGGAGAGAGAAGAAGAAACACTCAGCATGATGCTCTTGCAAGTTTAGAATGGTTTTTAGTTTGTCTAAACAGGATGGCTCCCACTGTTTCTCGAATCCCTCCTCAAACCATAAAGGAAGAATTAGTCGGGATCAATCCCACCGCACAATACTTGCTTAACCGTTCAGCCAGGCCGGTGTCGGTACTTCGAGGGAGGTTTTCCAACGCTTTCGCGAAGTTCCTTAATTAAAGAACCTCTTTTCCCTGGGGGCGTAGCCCCGCTAACACCTTTCTAGGCACCTACTAGGTTTATAGCATTGATCGATTAGTGAGAAATTTCCCGAGGAGTAGCATATACTCACAGTAGGATCGGGATCCAAATATCATCGCGTGACGAAACTGAAGGAATCCTACCAGAATCATCACACTCCAAATGGTATGCAAATCTAGCAAGTTTCAGTACTTATGAAACTCCCGATGTGGATTTTTGCCCCATGCTCTTATGACCTTGACTTTGGCCAACAAATCATAAGTCACATGTCAAGTTCTACCCGTCGTTCTCCAGGTTAATTTGAATCCACCCGCACCTACCCTTGACTTTGGCCAACAAGGCAGTACGACTGTTCCAAACCAACGCATCTATCTATGCTGCACATGAATACCCAATAGCTACCAATCACTATGCCTTGACTTTGGCCAACAAACACAGCTTGAATACTATTGACTATTCATGTGAAACGACGGAGGGCTACGAATGGTTTTGGCAAAACCGTGAACGTAGTGAACTTGATTTGGTCGATGGAACGAGATAGCTTTTAAAAGGAGTGGCTCAAGCTCCGCATTTAAAAGTTGGTTTTGAAAAGAACCGAGTGGTTTTTCGAAAGTGTTCCAACGACTTTAACTTGGTTTATTATCTTGCATTAGTTCTTTTAATGCGTGATATTCTTGCATTAGTTCTTTTAATGCGTCCCATCATTTAATCCTACCATTGCAGAAAACAACCAAAATATGACGTACGCTTATGCCATTCGCATTCGCCACGGGGCCCCGTCATTACCCGTTAGGTTACTTAACTAACGACAGAGCGGGGGCTGGGCTAGCGCGTCTGTAAAACATAAGCAACGCCTAAATAATATCATATATAGATATACTGCAATGATAAACATTTCAGATCACAGATGAATACATTGGATATACTAGGAATCTGTAATTCGTACGAGCCTGTAACGAAAGACAAATTACACGGTTGCGGTGAATAGCCAAATACCCCACCCAAGACCCCTACGGGTGCGGCAAACTACCCGCCAAGTACCCGAAGCGTAGTAACCTCCCTCATCTCCATGAGTAGGCCACTCGACACTTCGGCATACCCGGTAGTTTGTGCACCCCCTCCATGGGTCTATCCTAGGAGCAAAAACAGTAAAAAGAAATTATACAATGACGGCTACAACCCCGACCCGGTTGTGCGGCCATACAAATAATTATTACATCAATTTACAAATTTACATGAATTGAAAGAAAAGAAAACTCTCGTCTCACAACCCCCGGCTATTCACCCGCGACAATCCAACATATTCATATACACATTCCATCAACATTACAGATCACAGATTTGTATAACCCCCACTAATCGACAAATAGCGATTAGTAGACGTTCAATACAAATATCACATTACAGAAAACCCGTTAGCTTAAGTCTTTTAGAAGTTCGATCAAAAATACGGATTTTCGGGACCCCAAAAATAAAATTTTCGTTCTGGAAAATCTGGGCAGAAAATATATATTCCAAAAATCCCAAAATACCCCTGAAAGTACACTGTAGCAAAGAAACACCAGAGAGGGGCCAAGGAGGCCGCGGAATCGCGGCAATAGCAAGCTATTGCCGCGTTTCCGCGGTCGTTTAGGGGGATCTCTTGGTGATTTTTCTACAGTGGCTTTTAAAAACCCTGAGCCGATTTTAGGTGTGAAAATAATCAACTTTTGAACAGTATAAAAATCGACAGAAACTCGAATTTTTGGGGTTCGTTTTCGGGACTTTTTCTTTGATCGATTATCTAGTTACTTGCTAACATGTTAGATAGAGTTTAACTAGGCTCTGATACCACTGTAAGTCCATGCTACCTCTCCCGGTACTTTCGGGAATGCGGAATTTGGTAAAAAACGATTTTTACGGAGGTGATAACATGGACCTAAAACCCGGATCTTGGTTAAACATCTATCTAACAACCTAACTATGAGTTTCTAGCTACTCGGTTAGGGGGTTATACCTTGCTTGTCTTGAACTCCTTCGTCTTCAAGCTCCGATGGTGGTCCGGATTGGCTTCTTCTCGTCGTCTCCGTACGCCGAAGATAGATCCACCTGAAAGCTCCAACATTTGGCTCCTTCTTTATTCTTTGAAGAAACTAGTTCACTCGGTTTGCTAAACCTTGTGAACTAGAATGAGTAGAGAATAGTTTGTGTGGGATTTTATCTATGGTTCTTGATTCTCAACTCATGAGACAAGAGAACCATAGATTAAAGAGAGGGAAAAAGAGCAAGAGGGTGAGAGCAAAAACAAGAGAGCTCAAGAACAAGAGAGAGAATGAGCAAGAAAGAATGAGCAACTCTTTTGTCTCTCACCCTCTCATAATCCAAAGTCATGATAACTCATCATACTAAAAAAGTCTTATGTGATGGTTGAAGCAACCATAACCATATCATTTCATGCACTCATTTTACACAAATGAGCAAGCAAACAAAAGTCTTTGCCATGAAATGATGGCTATGGTTATCATGATGGTCAACTAGTCAAGCCTAGTCAACCGGTCAACAAAGTCAACAAAAGTCAACAAGTCAACAAAGTCAACAAGTCAACAAAAGTCAACAAGTCAACAAAGTCAACAAAAGTCAACAACCATGTCACCATAATACTTAATTAATATAATAGTTAATCACATATCATATTCTCATTAGGGTTGAACAAAAAGTCAAATAGTCAACGGTCAACTGTCAACAACCCTAATGAGAATCCGCTGCCTCTGTCTCCCTGTCAACTGTGCATACGCACCCGCATCCGCGTTCCGAGGAACACGAATGCACACTGGATAAATCCAATCCCAAAAGGTACACTAGGATCTGGCTTAAACCAAAGCCCGCTAGTGTAAACTGTCCGGACACTGTACGTGCACAAGTGCACGGATGTGACCGAACCCTGTCGCAAAACCATGCGACCTGTCGCAATACCATGCGACCTCTACTCTTTTGCCTAAAGGCGAAAAGCTTTCTGTGTGGGACTCTAAAGACTCGACACTACGCTGGCAGTGGGTTTAACCACAGACCGCAAGCGGCACTAGCTGTGCGTAACGGTCCCCAGGTAGTGCCGACAAGAAGACCGACGAGGCGAAACCCATCTGAACTCCTACTGAGCCTGAGTGTGACATTCTCCGTACAGTCCGGTCTGTTCGTCTGATACATCGCATGGCGGGCCTAGGGGGCGGTAAACGTCAGTCCCCCAATAGCGGTACAAGTCGTGCCGGAGCGAAGCCCAAAACACCCTGAGATAACACTGGAATCCTACCAGTATATCTCGTTTGCCCTGGCCAGGGACTACTCGTGTAATGGCTCTCCTAGACACAGCGCGATGTCAACCCCCAATACCGGGAGAGACGAATCCTGTCTAACCGTCACTGCCTCCAAGTGCTTCGGGACTGCACCCAACCACTACCTGTTTGCACGACTCCTTTGAGCCGTGGTAGGGTAGTGATCAAAGTACAGTGGGAACACACTCGAGGCGAAGTGACAGTGTCAAGTCAGCGGACTAAGCTGTACTCATGTCACCTGGGAACTGATAACTGACGATAGGCATAATACCAACTAGTCAGTTCCCGACGAGTCCTGTCCAGTGTACCCGTAACCTAACGAGCACTCGCATACTATCTCAAGTACGACGTACTGACGGCTGTGGGACAGACCGTCTCCCACACTGGGATGAGAAGCGCATGCGCTGGTCTACTCCGGAGTATCGATGCCCTGTCTCGATAGTCCTGCGACCAGGGACCTGCATAAGGATGTGCTTATAGATTACCCAGCCCCACTAGTGTGACGGCCATCACATCGCTGGTAATCAAGCAAAGATCCTAAGGGCTCCATTAATGTGTATAGGCGATATACAAAAATAAACACATGTACACATTGAAGTAGAAACAAACCAAGTAGCATACTACTATTTTGAGCAAGATTGTATATACAAGGTGAATATCCCAAGCTTCCATTAAGTAATATACAAACTAGTATGATACAGTAATGGCCTCTAGGGCATATACACTAACATTTTGTACTGAAAATATGGCGAGAACTGGCTCGGAGAGCGGCTCTGGACTGCAGTCCAGTGCAGCTCTGGCTGTTGATTTCTATCTCGTAATGCTTACTACTTTGCTGCCTGAACTTGTATGTTGCGGAACCCTATACTTAATTGAATATGAAACTGTTAGATAAATAACGCAAGTGATTTCACCCCTTTTTATTGTCGTTTACTATTTAAACTGCAATTTAAAAGAACAGGACGTCTAGTAGTCCCAAACAGAAACAGAATTGATACCCTAGCGTCGAACCATGTATAACTTCTGACGTAGAGACTCTATTGAGAATCCTTCTGGTGCGTTGGAAACTCTATTGGAAACCCTAAATTTCATTCAACTGTAGTATCGCTAAATTCTGATCCCCACTGGGTGAAAATCGTGTAGCGAAATGGACATTCAGTTCAGAAACTGAATTTCCTGCAGCGAGCACTTAAATTGAAATGGCTGTAACTTGAATACCAGAAATCCGATTGCACTGAAACAAATTTTGATGAACTTATGACTAAGTCTACTTGTTATCGTCTTTGTATCATTTTTCTAAATTCTGAACGTATGATTTACTGCAATTTTTATAACCTCATGAGGTGCATACTAGTTCATATTACACATGACTTGTTAACTGCATAAATGTACATACCTTACCCAATTGCCATATACCTAGTGATAATGCGCGTTATTATTCAGTGTACAATGCATTATCGTGTGTGAACGGTATTGGTTTAGGAGTGTCGAGTATGCCAATGGAAAAAGTGAATGATTCGTGACAGTGATTAATATAGTGAACAGTGACAAAACCGTGTTATTGGTGCATACTTGTACACGACTAGACCATACTCGTCAATAGTGTAAACCTGGGGAAAAAGGGGAAATCGAAGTGGAAAGAGCATCGTATTTAGCAAGGACCGTGATTTAGAGGATGATCATTCGAACAGCGACTCTTATATATATTAGGTAGGATCTAGCGATCTGGCTGACAGGGTTATGTCCCGGACGTGTGGGCCGTTGTCTCGGGTATGTACGAGACCCTCATTAAACATGATCCTCCTTTCCACAATTCGATTTCAAACATGACTTAGCTACTGATAGGGACATAGATCATACTTTGCATTATTTAGTGACATAGTGATTATCTGCATTTTACTTCCACTGTTATTACCTTATTTGCCTGTTTCATGTCATTATTACTATATTGCTATTACGTCGCTCTGACGACCTGAGTATGGATGCTCAGACCTCGAGGAAGAACCAGCGCAGGAGTCGGATTTACCCTTCGAGCTTGCGGAGATCTAGTTGAGAGTACCTCTTTCTTCTTTTCTGCTTTCCGTAAAGAGATCTTATATTCGAACTCGGTTAGTAGTTCTTTTCTTGTTTATTTGTAAATTGTGGACAATGAACTTTGATGTAATATTTTAGTGATGTATTTCCTTTATTTCTGTGCTTTGTTTACTGATTACCATGTAATGCTAGAAACCGAAGTGTGACTACGGCGGGATTATTCCCTAACCGTAGGAGCATGGCTGGCCTAGTCATCCCTCGTTTTCCTTATTTTGGGAAGCGGGGTGTGACATGGTTTTGTTGGTATCAGAGCCGTGTTCAGTAGTAAGGGATAACATTAACTATACTGTATTACATTATTTTTGCTTCACTGTTCCTGATTTTCATCATTGTATCTAATCATATCCTTTTGAATATCTTCCAGCGATATGACGTCCCCGAACGACCACTCCTCGGACTCAAGTTCTCAGGATCGCACGGAGAGGATACTTAGTGCACTGACCTCTCTCACAGAAGCCCAGGAGAGAAAGATGGACCTGCTCGCCGAGGGACTCAGGGCTATTACCGCTGCAGGGGGACCCTCCGCACTCATTACCGCCCCCGAGGGCACTGCTCCACCAGTTTTTTCTGCCAGGCCCGGCACCGTGTCAGATTTCCGGAGGTTGCATCCAGCTGCATTCACAGGGCTAGCCGAACCACTTGAGGCCGAGCAATGGCTGGTTAATATGGAGAACTTACTGACGGCCGCCAGGGTACCAGAGGAAGATAGAGTGAATGTGATAAAGATCCAGTTGGAAAATGAAGCCCGTACATGGTGGTTAATTGAAGAAAGCAGGCTAGAGAGGCCAATCGAATGGAGCAAATTAAAGGAGTGCTTCCTGGACCATTATTTCCCTTCCACCGCCAAGGCAGAGATGGAAGAAAGATTCATTCTACTGAAGCAGAATAGCCGTCCCGTGGACGTATACGCGGTAGAGTTCAACCGTCTGAGCCGATTTGCTCCGTACATGGTCGCTTCAGAGGCCACCAGGGCCAGACGCTTCTTGCAGGGACTTGATTTTGAGCTGCAGCAGTTGATCGCGTCACTGGAGTTGCAGACTTTTGCACAGGTACTCAACGCGGCGCGAATTCAGGAGAAACTGACCAACAAATTCAGGAAGTTCCCAGTTGTTCCAGCACGCACCCATGCACCGACTCGAGGAGTCATACCAGTTCACAGGCCAGGAACGACTAAGATGAAGCGCCCATTCGTGCCCCAGCATCGCCCTCAGAGCAAGAACGTAGTTTGCGGCTACTGCAACAGAGGTGGGCATACCCAGAAGGACTGTCGCCGCGCCAAGGGACAGTGTCTGATTTGCGGATCTAGTTAGCACAGAATTAGCGGTTGCCCCGAGCGAGCAGAGATACAGGGAAGGTCTGGACCACAGCAGCAGAGGTCATAGGAGCAGAGGCAACCCTATACAAGTCGCGGTCAGGGACGGGCTTTCGCCTTGACCACTGAGCAGGCAGAGGCTTCAGGCGAAGTTGTCACAGGTATTCTACTCGTACATTCCTTGCCAGCTAGAGTACTATTTGATTCTGGAGCATCGCACTGTTTCATATCTGAGCATTTCGTTGATACACACTCCATACCACATGAACCGTTAACCAAGGGTTGGGAAATACATACGGGTAATGGCGTGATAGTATCTAGTCGAGAATGTAGATCATGTCCGGTTGTAGTGTGTGGCAGGGAATTCTATGCGAATTTCCTTTTGATCGGGACAAGCAGCTATGACGCAATTCTCGGGATGGATTGGATGAGTACCTTCCATGCAGTTATTGATTGCCGAGTAAGGAATGTGATCTTCCGCATTCCCAATCATCCGGAGTTTATTTTCGAAGGCGGGAGCGAATCTTTGGAGCCAGCCAAGTATAGAGCCAAGCAAAAGAGCTGACAGCTATGGAGATTGATGAGAGCCCAGCACCAGTGATTGTTCGGGATTTCCTGGACGTGTTCCCTGAAGATTTACCAGGTCTACCACCTCCACGCGTCTTGGAATTCTCGATCGATTTGACTCCAGGTACAGCACTAGTTTCCAAGTCCCCGTACAGAATGGTACCGGTTGAGTTGGCAGAATTGAAGAAGCAAATTGAAGAACTCCTGGAGAAGGGTTTTATCTGGCCGAGCGTTTCACCGTGGGGTGCACCAGTTCTGTTAGTGAAGAAGAAGGATGGATCGCTGCGGATGTGTATAGATTACCGGGAGCTGAACAAAGTCACATTAAAGAATAAGTACCCAATTCCGCGCATCGACGACTTATTCGATCAGTTAAGTGAAGCCAAGGTATTCTCGAAGTTGGATCTCCGTTCTGGCTATCATCAGATCAGGGTAGCTGCCGAGGATGTATGCAAGACGGCTTTCAGGACCCAATACGGACATTATGAGTTCCTTGTGATGCCGTTCGGTGTTACCAATGCTCCAGCAATATTCATGGACTTGATGAACATGGTGTTTGCAAAGTACTTGGACACGTTTGTCGTTGTATTTATTGACGACATACTTGTCTACTCGAAGACCCGGGAGGAGCATGTTGAGCATTTGCGCACGGTTCTACAAATTCTTCGGGAAGAGAAGCTGTATGCGAAATTGAGCAAGTGTGAATTCTGGCTCGACAAGGTTCAGTTCTTGGGACACATTGTTTCGGACGAAGGCATCTCAGTGGACCCGGCAAAGATAGAATCTGTCAGAGATTGGCCAACGCCAAAGTCAGTGTCCAAGATCAGAAGCTTTTTGGGACTGGCAGGATATTATCGGCGGTTCGTCCAAGATTTTTCAAGGATCGCTGAACCGTTGACGAGGTTGACACGGAAGGATGTACCGTTTGCGTGGACAGAAGAGTGCACTCAGGCATTTGACACACTGAAGCAGAAGTTAACCACGGCGCCTATTCTTACAGTACCAGATGATTCCGGTGGTTTGGTGTTACATAGTGATGCCTCAGGGAAGGGATTAGGCTGTGTTCTGATGCAGCACGGTCGGGTGGTTGCTTACGCCTCTCGACAGCTGAGAAATCATGAGAGGAACTACCCTACGCATGACTTAGAGTTAGCTGCAGTGGTTTTTGCGTTGAAGATTTGGAGGCACAATCTATTGGGCGAGAAGGTGGAGGTGTACACGGATCATAAAAGTCTGAAGTAAGTCTTCACTCAGAAAGAACTAAACATGAGGCAACGCCGATAGCTAGAACTGATGGCAGATTACGACTTGGACCTTCAGTATCACCCAGGGAAAGTAAATGTTGTACCAGATGCTCTCAGTCGCAAGCCAGCGGTCAGGATGTTGACCAGTCAGAAGAGCATCATTGAGGATTTTCAGAGATTCGAGCTTGAGGTCGTCACACCGGGCGCAATCAGTCAATTTTGGCAACTACAGGTGCAGTCTTCTCTTGTGGATCGTGATCAGTCGAAAATACTGCATTTTTAACACGGCAATTTCCCTACCAATTGCATTCATATAGAAGTGTTCGGTATTCATATTGCACATATTAGCAAAACAGCTGTAAAATATCGGATTGCATGTGTTAGACTTTAAAACCGGCATTTCTAAGGAAATTGACTGTATTTTATGGCATCGCATCATCCCTATATTGCGCAACACTTGTCTCGAGAAATTGCAGGAACAAAGCCAAAAGAAGCTGATAAAAAATACGCCAACTCAAAGGCTAAAGATCTGGTAGCAATACAGAAGGCCAGATAAAATTCAACATATCCTAAGCAGGCCCAAATGTCAGCCCAAGGCCCCAGTTAAAAACTCAAGCTCCAAAGCTTCAGAACCGCCGCGGTTCCGCGGCGGGAGCGCGCTTGCGCCGCGGTTCCGCGGCGCGATGATGGCTTCAGACGCCCAAAATTCCTGCACGTGCTTACAATAACGGCCCAAGCTTCTAGAACATTGTAGATTCTCCACGTGGCACATCTAGAAGGCTCGGCTTAACAAACTATTTCTAGAAGGCTCTTTTAACAAACTTTTGGAGGGAAATTCAAATCTCCTCAACAAACTTTTGGAGGGAAATTCAAAATTCAAATCCCAGATCTAGGGTTTTGGATGGTCTATAAAAGAGAGCCTAGATCTAGGGTTCATCACTTCTTCAATTCCCCCCATTCCATCTACAAGTTGAGTGACACATCTTGTAGCCCCAAATTCTAAATCCAATTCCAAATTCAAGATCCCGAGTACCATTCAAGCAAGAAGCCTTCAACCTTTTAGGAGCCGAGCCGATCTTCAATCGGGCAAGTGATCCAAGCCGATCCGCGACTCAAGGAGACGAGCGAAACCAAATCGACGATCGAGTTCTTCCTCTTGTAGTTCTTGAGCGATTGTAACGAAATTGTTGATATAAATAAAAGGTGAAATTCTTTAATCTTGCTTTCTTTAAATTCTTGCATCATGATTCGATCTCAATTTGTGATTGTGGTTCTTGTTGTGATGTTTGAGTAAAACTCCGCTCGTATAGGAGTTGTGACGATCAATAGAATGATGATGATTTAGATTCTTTTACAATTCTTAAATCCTATAACGATTGTAAATTCTTGTGAATCAAATGATCGATGACCTAGTTTCGGGATGATCCTTTCTTGATTGTGTTCACTCAAAACTGGGAACAACTATTGATCATTTGATTAACTAGAAGCTAGAATTTGAATGAGATTCATCGAAAGGATAAAGGATAAAGACGAGGAAACCCTAGCTTCTTCGTAAGATCCTTAACCTCGACGAATTATCATCGATCTAGTATCAATTCGCTAAAGGATAAGAAAATGAAATCATTAGATCTCATCATATCTATAGATCCGATCGATTCCTACGAGCCTCATTTAGATTCTTGATATTTGGATTGGAAATCATCCCAAATTATCAATTCTTGATTTTATCGTTTCTTGTTATTAGATCTAGATTTTCTAATTCTTGAACTTCAATTACAAATCATGAATTGTTTTCTTTTCTTTACTTTAAAGTTTCAACTCATCTAAATCAAAACACGAACGATTACACTTTCCCTGTGGACGATCCACACTTACTAACGCGCTACATTCGACACCGTTATTGATTGCGGTCAAAATATTTTTGGTTGTGATTTCTCTATTCTAATTTTACAAACATACACAATCCGAAATCGTTTACAATCAATTGGCGCCGTTGCCGGGGATAGTGCGCTAATTGTTCGAATTTTGAAATTTGAGTTGAAAAATTTATTCCATTATAATTTTTAGATCTAAACTCGCACAAACCCTAATACGTGTGTTGTGATTTGATTGCGAGGAAATCTGGAATCATTGGAGCTTGGATAAAATTTTTGTGAATATTCCAGAAAGCTAAGGGGAGCAACAGAAGCATTTTCCTGAAAACATTTTGCAGAGATCCCTTCACGAGACCGCGATTCCGCAGCAAATAACCCCCAACAGCGGCAGTTCCGCGGCTCTCTTGCTGCTTCACTGTACCAAAATTTCAGGTATACTTCTATACTATCTTATCTCCTCGTAAATCTGCTCCAAATAACAATTTGTGCAGGTTTCTTTGCTAATAAATCGCAGCGCTGTAAAAAGCAAAATAAATTGTGCGTGTTTTTGATTTTTTGGTTGTTTGCATATTAAAACGGAAATTAAGGGGCACGACCAAATCCAGATTAGGTGGGGAGTTCATTACCCTTCCTAAGCCCCAAAAATCACAAACTTGCATCCGCATTTACCCTCATTAACTAAAAAATATCTAGAGATGACTCTAAGGACCGTCGCGCTCACTTAGGACAAGAGAAGGCCATGGGTAATTCATTGCTTATCCGCGTTTTCTTGTGGTGTCTAAGGCAAGTGTGTCGAAGGCTAGTGGTTATTAATTAGGCCCACTACTTACGTAGTGGAGTACCTTCCCACTTACCTGGTGTTCCCCCAATCAGAGCAAGGCTCTGTTTGAATTTCAAAAATTCAAATTTTGAAGCAACGCTTCAGATCCCGTGCGCTGCGCGCAACGCGCCACGTGTCAGAAGTTGACACGGCAGCACAACGCCCAAGGCAGTGCGTCCAATCAGAGCAAGGCTCTTTAAAAAACATAAGCAACACTCAGTTGCGCAAGCACTGCGCTGCGTGACACGTGTCTGCGCAGTTGCGCAACACAACTGCGCAAGCGCAGCGCTGCGCGACACGTGTCAGCGCAGTGCGCAAGCACAACTGCGCAAGTACACCACAGCGCGCCACGTGTCCGCGCAGTTTCGCAAACACTGTTGCGTAAGGGCACCGCTGCGCGACACGTGTCCGCGCAGTTGCGCAAGCGCTGTTGCGCAAGCGCTTCACTGCTCGACACGTGTCTGCGCAGTTGCGCAAGCGCTTCACTGCGCGACACGTGTCACGCGCTGGGGAGTTGCGCAAAAACAGAATGAAGATTTAAGGAATTTTTTTTTTCTGTTCTTGTTAAAACAAGAAGATTTCTTCTGTAAAACAGGGGCCTTTGGATCAAAGATCCAACGGTGGGGAAAATTCCCCAAATCACCCAGAAAAAGATCTTTTTAACAAATTTAACTAATTTTTGAGCACTATAAAAAGGACCCCAGACCTCATTTCAAAAAGGGAGAGAGACATCTGGATAGAAAAAAAAAGAAGAGAGAAGAGAACTCTTGAGAACTTCTTGAGAATACAAAAAAAAGAGAAAGGTAAAAACCTTTAAAATAAGAGAAAATTCTCTTAGGAATAGATCATTGATCTAAGAACAAGATCAGTGATCTTCAATAAATAAATAAATAAATAAATAAAAATAATAAATAAAAATAATAAATAAAAAAATAATAAAAAAAATAGTGCCTTGCACTTGCTATGAACCTTTGGTTCTCTGAAACAAGGAAAAACTTGTTTTTTTCTTTGATCTAAATTTAGATCAAGAAATTAAAAAAGTGCTTTGCACTTCTGTTCTTGAATCTAAAAGATTCCTAGTGCTTTGCACAAATGCAATGCATTACTTGAAGGGCCAGGCCCAAATCAAAAAGACCTAGCAGGCCTAAAAAGGGCAGAGCCCAAAACAAATTGATGCTCTGCATCCTTTCTGGGCAAAGCCCAAATAAGAATAGAAAGAAATGCAATGTAAAAGCAACTGGACTTAGCCCAATCATGGCCATAAGTCCTTAAATTAAACTGACTGAGCAAATTGGCTCTCCTAAATCAATCTACATCCGGTTCGAGGGTACATCTCCGAACTCCTTTGACATCCGTCGTTGTAATTCCTCAACGACGTCAAAGAGGTGACGGGTCCCGACGACCACACACCCATATGGACTGCGGGGTCCTTAAACTCGTGGACCGAAACGTCCTTAAACTAATATCGGACCGAAACGTCCCTAAACTAATATCGGACCGAAACGTCCCTAAACTAATATCGGACCGAGACGTCCCTAAACTAACATTGGACCGAGACGTCCCTAAACTAATGATGGACCACCACGTCCCTAAACTGGCGATGGACCGAAACGTCCTTAAACTAATGATGGACCACCACGTCCCTAAACTGGAATGCGGACCACCACGTCCCTAAACTGGAGCATGGACCGCAACGTCCCTGAACTATCTATGGACCACTACGTCCCTAAACTGGAACAATAGAGCCTCCAAATGCTCTTTTGCCGGATCTAAACGATCCCGTTTAAGTTGATCTTAGCCCCCAAACATGGCTAACGTATCCTTAAACATTTAAACGGACTATAAAACTCCAAATCAACCTTGGTTCAAGGGTACATCTCTGAACTCCTCTGACATCTGTCGTTGTAATCCTTCAACGACGTTAGAGAGGTGACGAGTCCCGATGGACAGATATTAAACGGATTATCACGTTAAGTTGATCTTAGTCTCAAACAGGACTATCGTATCCTTAACGAACGTTTAAGTTGATCTTAGCCGCAACGCGACTAATGCATCCTTAAACTAAAAACACCAAACCCAAATCTAAGTAAATACGGATTTGGACTAATCCACGTCCTACGGGCGACGGCATTACTCAGTCTCCGTATACAATCCACGGGCAACCACAAACAAAACAAACACACACGACACGAAGTGAAATTCTGGAGAAGGAGAAAGTTGTTACCGCGATGCGGTAGCGTAATTAACTGCAGGGGCTTGCGCCTGCAGGGAAGAGCGTCCCCACAATCAAAAACCCCTCAAGCGAGAGGGAATCTGACGAAGTCTGCTACATCGGCTGCATCCGTCTAAACCTCCGATACACGGTGCCATAAATCAACTTGGCATCTTCGGAGAGGTGGACGGATAAAACCAAATAGCATCTGCCCCGAATCTCAGCGTCAGGACATCGCAGTCTTGTGCGCCGTCTTTCGGAGGGGAACAGATTCTGGCACGCCCGGTGGGACCTCTTCCTCTTTCCACTCCACACTTCGTGTGTCGTCTTCGCGAACCAATCGCGGTTTGTTAAATGGTTGTCTTCGGATTTCAAGCTACTAAGATTTGGTCTTTTACCTGGCGCAGAATCCAAGATTCAATGGCCTCTAACTGCACCAACTGCTCGAAATGCCACTGCAACGGACGCTCTACCTCACCAGGAGGTGTAGCATATGGACCCCAAGCAGCTTCCTTCCTCGCTCTGCCGGTAGACCAGGTGACCCAAGCCACCACCGGCTTGTTCTTCGGGACCATCATCCCATCTACAAGCTTCTCTGCACCAATACCTGCACCGGAAGTAAGCAAAAAGTCGGTCTTCGACCGGCTCACTGCTACGACGGCCCCTGTCAACGGGTCGCCCGTTACCAAACCAACAGCCTCCGTTTTCGCCAGGCTAGATCAGAACCATAGACTGGCCGTCCCAAAGAGGGCAACGACCGCTGCCCCGGAAGACGTTAAAGCGGTTTCTCTCATCAAAGAATCGGTCCTCGCGAGATTGATGATTCCCACTCCTGCCCCTATTAGTCAAAGGACATCAGTCTTCAATAGGCTGACATTGGTAGTCACCCCACATTCAAACAGGGGGCAAAAAGAAACTATCTCAAATTCCGAACTAATCCTAATGGCTCGTCGTGCGCGACGTCGCCATTGGCAACGAGTGAGGAAGGCAGGGGGCAACTCTCCCTCAGGGCTAACTCCACCGGCTCCAGTGGTGGAAGTCAACGCTGCTGTTCCAACTGGGAACAGCTTTGAGCTGCTGAGAAGGGTACGGAAGAACTCTCCAACCGCTACATTGAAGAGATCTCCTCCGCCTATGGACAAAGCTCCAGAGACAAAGCAGGAACAGCCCCCTCAACGGCTGTCGTCAAAAATTTATAAAGTTTGGCGGAGGGTTCAAGACTCCGTGATTGACCCGGACCACTTTCATCGCCAGAAAAAGGCAAAGGTGGAAAAAGACAAAAACCGCCCCGTTAAACAACAGAGGGCAACAATTGCTAGGATGCCCACTTCAACGGTCCACAAAAGAAGGAAGCCAGAGAAAGCTCCCGTGATAGCGGCAAAGGTTAAAAATGATGAACCTAAACGCCCCAAGTCAGGAGGCATAACAGTTCACACGGTTTACATGGCATCAGGAAAAGAAGACAACCGTGCATCAACGGGTCATAGACCGCTTACACGGTCAGTGACCAAGGCTCAGGAGCAACAACAGAAGCTCCAGGAAATGATGAACGCCATGGCTGCACTCACAGGGCCAAAAGAAAGCCCTGGAACCTCTTTAGATGAACGTCAGGAACAAGAGACTGACGCCGAGTTCCTTCGCCGAATATTGGAAAAGAAGGACAAAGAGGCTGCTGAACAAGCGGCCAACATACAGCGTATGGGCCTCCTTTTCCAGGACATGATAGGGATGATGATACAACAAGATCCCCCGAATGAAGAACCTCCGATCGTCCTTGGAGACGATAGGGGAGAGACATCGAATCCTCAGCCCATTCTATCAACGGCTAAAGAGGATACAATCTCTAAAACTGATCTGGACGAATACATAGCCCAGCAAATAAGGGTTCATCATGCGGCCGAAGCAGCCGGCCACGTCGTAAAAACGGGGCGGCCATATCCAGGCTGGTATGACCAAATCAAGTACCCGCCGGGTTACACAATTCCCAAGTTCCATGTCTACAAGGGGACCGGCAATCCCCATCAGCATGTTGCCCAGTTCAGGGCGCTTTGCGGTAACACCGGCGGCGATGACAAGCTTTTGCTCCGCCAGTTCGTTGGAAGTCTATCAGATACGGCGTTCGAGTGGTACTCTGAACTCCCTAATGACTCTATTAAAACCTTCGCGGAAATGGAGCTGCTGTTTACCCAACGCTTTACAAGTGCCAGTGAACGTACCCCGATGACGGCACTGATTAACGCTAGGGTAAAACCCGGCGAGACATGGGTTCAGTACGCTATACGGTGGCGTAATCTATGGTCGAAGTGTGAGCAGCGCATAGAAGAAGCCCCTGCGGTGGGAATGTTTGTTGGAACCCTTGATCCACAAGCAACCATCTCACAGTTTATGATGTTCTTCAAACCGACTACCTTCCAGGCTTTGATTGACAAACTAGCGCAGATGGACCAGATGGGCCATAAACCCCCTCTCCCAAAGCTGGACTCCCGAAATGACAAAGGAAAGGGAAAAGCGATCGTTGTCGCTAATGCTCAACAACAACCGAACGACTCGAAGCCGGTTGCTCGTCCAAACAATACGCGCCCGTACGTACCCCTTGAGGATAGGATGGGACGTCCTTATTCCTTCCTCCGCGATAAAACGAGGAGCTTATTCGAGCTGGCGTTGCGCAACAGACTCATAAATCTGCCGGATCCAAAAAGTCCGTTGCAACCAAGTGACGTCAACGAGCCCAACTACTGTCCTTATCATCGAGTACTAGGCCACCCGATCGAAGATTGCTACATTTTCAAGAATTGGCTTGAAAACCAATACCGACAGGGCAAGTTCGCGTTATCTGACAAATGGAAGGTGAATCCCCCGCAGCCCCACACCTCTAAGGGGACGAATACGTCAGGGGCAACATGCTCCGTCATCGAAGAAGCTCCTTGGGAGGTCGTATTATCAGCCAAGACAAAGAGGATGCTAAACGATCTTCAGACATGTCCAGCGGTCAAGTGGAAGAACCCATTGGAGCCACAAATTATGGAGGGAATGCTAAAACCTCGTCCGATTCAAAAGATTGGTGGAAGTGGCCCAAACACTCATAACCAGCCGTCAAAATCTTCGAAAAAGAAGAAGAAGAAATCTAAGAAGCCCGTGAAGCCTGGCGACAAGCGCACGGACTTACAGAAGCAAATTGACGCGCTGGAGGAATACAATCAGAGGGCACGAACCCCCATTACATTCCAAGAGTTCCTCAGCCATGTCTTTCAAGAAGAGGATGAGGGAGAAAGTTCATCAGATGAATCCGAGGAATATGTGGCGAGCTGTCATATGATTTCCCATTCGATCATGAATGATGAGGAGATTCCTTGCACCGAAAAGCTGGGGGCAGATCCTGAGCCAAAAGTTCTGGGGCCATCAGATGAAGTAATTGACGCACTCCTTAATGAAGCTCGATTGAAAAGTAAAGCTGATCGGGAGCACGAGGCGGCTATATTTGAAAGGGCCAAGCGCCAGCGACTTGATGAAGGAGCTGAGACGATCCCGCTGGAGCAAAACACCTCCGCTACCGACAAAAGCCAACTCAGGATGAGGAAAAAGTTCGCTAAAGCCATATCAATGGGCATGAAGCTACCATCCTCTGAAAGAAACATCGCCGGTGAAGTGGAAATGCACCCCTCGTATTGCTTATATCATCTGAGGATTTCGCACCCCATTCAAGAGTGCAAAGCTTTCGATAGATGGTGGCAAGGATACGTTGCTCATCGACAACGCTTTAAGCGGGAAAAACGTAAAACTCGTCGGGAGCAGAGAAATACGACCGAAGGGCTTAAAAGAACTGCTGGCGATTGTTACATGGTTAACACCGGTGGATCACAAGTGCCTACATTCGGGAGTGATTCTGATGAAGAGCTAGAACTTGCCCCTCTCTTTAAAGAGTCCGCTTCAGGAAAAGAAGAAGAACCGAAGGTCTGCGAAAATATCCGGCTGCGGAATTGGACGCTGCCTGAAAAGAACCTCGGACCCTTGAACAGAAAAGATAAAGGGAAAGAAAAGGTCACTGAAGATATCATCTTAGATGACCAAGCGGCGGAAGAGTTAAACGCCAAGAACCCGCCGAAGAGAAATAAGGTAGACTACAACGTTTTGGCGCATCTGAGGAAGCTGCCCTCACAGCTCAGCATTCTTGACGCCCTTTTGCTATCAAAAGAGGCGAGAGATTCGTTGATTAAGGCGCTCCAAGACCCGGAACAATTCCAAGCATGCCTGGCCGAGGAAAAGATGAAGGATGAATTAGAGGAAGTGCACACGGTTGATGTTACTTTTGGTGATGAAGACCTTCTACTTGGGACGTGCGAACACAATCGCCCTCTCTATGTCTCGGGATACTGCCATGATATAAGGATAGGCAAAATCCTGATCGATAACGGGTCGTCTGTTAACCTACTCAACGTGCGGGTGTTGAAGGAAATTTGCATGAGCGTCCAGCACCTTGCTCGGGACAAGATCACCATCTCCGGGTTCGACTCCCAATCGTCAAAGACTCTTGGATCTGTTATACTGACGCTACGCTTCGGGCTACTCGTCACGGACATTAAGTTCCACGTCATAGACGCCAAGACATGCTACAACGCTTTGCTCGGCCGACCATGGTTACACGAGTACAACATCATCCCTTCTACACAACATCAGTGTATGAAGTATTTTAAGGATGGTTTCGAGTATACCGTGACGGGAGAACTGAACCCGTTCTCTGTGAACGAGGTCCGCAAATATGAAGATGCCAAATACTTCTTGCCGGATTTCGAAGACACGGAGAAGTGTCACAAGCCGGAAAATAAAACTAACGCCACCATCCCTGTCTTCGGCAGTGATACCGAGGAGGAAGAGGAGATCGTTTATTCGGGTCCGCCCCAACATAACAAGCCAGGACCGTCCACTCCTACATTGGTCTTTGGTAGTGACTCGGAGGATGAGGTCCATGTCGTATTCTCTGCTCGACCTTCAATACAAGCTTCCACTGACGAAGAGCAAAGTCTGCAAGTCGCCATGGTGCCGCCTAAACATCATAAAGAACTGGACGCACTTAATATCTACAGTGTAGAAGAGCTGCGGACATTCTATATCCCTCCCAAGCGAGAAAACGAGAAGGCAATCCTATTCTACCGTTCTGAAGAAAACAAGGTGGAAAAAGAAGTCTGGCATGGCGCGGATCCCACGCTCGACAGGCTTCAGCCTATCCGTCTTCCCAGATATTATACAGAAGGTTTGAAGAAGCTGCTGAAACGCCAGGGGATATCCTTCAAACAGACCGTTAGAGAGGCCAAATTCTATGACAGGGTCTGGAACATTCCCGGGATCCAACGCAAACTGCCTAACGGGAGAATGGAAACAAGAGGGCTTGGATACATCCGTTCAAAGAAACGAGAGTTACTACCCGGCTGCTACGTCGTATATGACCTTGATGAAGAAGCGGATGCTCAATGGGAGGACGCTAATCCTAAGCCAGTGAAAGTTCCAGATGGAAAAGAACCCGTTCCGTCGTTCGAGGAACAAATGGACAGACTTATAAAGAAAGCTGGTCAAAAGGTCCGAGATGATCACAACCGTGAGACGGCCATCTACGAGAAAGCCAAGACGCGACGCCTTCTCCGACAGGCTGTAAAGGATGAAAATGCTGCTCCTTGTCAACCTGTTATAAAGAAGGCTCAGCTCAAAAGCAGAAATAAGTCGAAAGGCCAAAAAGGCACTCAACAACAACAAAGCAGGGCTAAGAAGCCACGCAAACGGGAGTCGAGCGTTATTGGTCTATCCCTTATGAAGAAAATGGGGCGAGCATACTCGTTTCCTCGGGACAAGACGAAGAAAATACTTGATCTCGCCCTGAAACATCAAATGCTTACATTGCCGGAGTCTAAACACCCTGAACAAGCAGGCGAAGCCTCACACCCGGACTATTGCTCTTACCATCGAGTAGTAGGTCATCCTCTTGAAGATTGCTTCACCTTCAAGAATTGGGTCGAAAATCAATATCAGCTTGGTAAATTCGCTCTGTCCAACAACTGGAGGGTAGCACCACCACAAAAGCACGAGCCTAAGGCCACGAAAGAAAAACCAGTTCCACATTGGGATTGGAAGCGAATTCGTACCTGTCACATGATAACAATACTGCAAGAAGAATCCGAGAACATGGACAGCCTTCCCTGGTGCCTCGAAAACAGTAATGATGAGGTGATCTCAGAATTTCCCCCAGCTCCGAAAGAACTGGAGGGTGGAATACATACCACTGCAGATAACCTCAAGAAAATTGAGTTGGGGACGATAAACAATCCGCGACCGACATTCGTCAGCGAGCTGCTGTCTGAAGAGAGGGTGGCTGCGTTAAAAGACGTCCTTGTACAGCATAAAGATTGCTTCGCATGGAACTATTCCGAGATGCCGGGACTAGATCCAGAAGTTGCTGTACATAGACTGGCGATATCCTCGGGTGTCAAGCCAGTCAAACAAGCGCCGAGAAGAATGCGGCTCGAGCTCGAGATGAGCATCAACGCTGAAGTCAAAAAGCTGATAGACTCCGGCTTCATCCAGGAGGTTCAATACCCTGAATGGATTGCTAATATCGTCCCAGTGATGAAGAAAAATGGGACGGTGCGCATATGCGTGGACTTTCGGGATCTCAACAAAGCCTGCCCAAAGGATGATTTCCCAGTACCAGTCACCGAACTGATGATAGACAATACGTCCACGCATGAGATTTTCTCATTCATGGACGGCTCATCAGGATATAATCAAATAAAAATGCATCCTGAAGACCAGAAACATACGGCTTTCCGGACTCCTTTGGGAATATTCTGTTACAAGGTGATGCCCTTCGGTTTAAAGAACGCCGGTGCCACCTATCAAAGGGCCATGACGAAGATCTTCGATGACCTTATACACGAAATCGTTGAATACTATATCGACGACCTCGTTGTTAAAAGCAAATCATATAAGGAACATCTCGAGCATCTGAAGACCGTATTTCAACGTCTTCGGCAATACAACTTGAAGATGAATCCGCTCAAGTGTGCATTCGGAGTTTCCTCAGGAAAATTCCTGGGATTCATTGTTCGACACCGGGGTATCGAAATAGATCCGTCCAAGATCAAGGCAATCATGGAAATGCCTCCGCCAAGGACTCTCAAACAGTTGCGGTCTCTCCAAGGGAAGCTCGCGTACATACGGCGATTTATAGCCAACCTCTCAGGAAAGTGCCGTCCTTACAGCCACCTGATGAAGAAGGGAACCCCGTTCGTCTGGGATCAAAAGTGCCAAAGCGCACTAGACGAAATCAAACAGTACCTGCAAAACCCTCCAGTGTTGGCCGCTCCGGTTAAGGGAAAGCCTCTCATTCTTTATACAGCCGCCCTCGAAGGTTCTTTAGGCGCATTATGGGCACAAGAGAACGATCAAGGGAAAGAAAGAGCACTCTATTACTTAAGTCGAGTTCTACTGGGAGCAGAAAGCAACTACTCCCCCATTGAAAAACACTGCTTAGCGTTGATCTTCGCGATAACAAAGCTCAGGCACTATGCGTTGGCGCATGAGGTCCGCCTCATTTCGAAGGTGGACCCTCTTAAATACCTAATGTCAAAGGCCATATTGACGGGACGACTCGCTAAATGGGCCCTGCTCTTAATGGAGTTCTCGATAACGTACCGACCTCTCAAGGCAGTGAAAGGCCAGGCCATCGCCGACTTTCTTGCTGAACACCCGATACCTGCCGATTCTCCGCTAAAATGCGATTTGCCAGACAAACATGCGTTTGACGCAGTCGACAGTAGTGATACCCGTTGGGAGCTTTATTTCGATGGAGCATCTTCCATGAAAAAGCACAAACAAAGTACGCCAATGATCAAATCGGGAGTAGGCCTTATCTTCGTGACCCCACAAGGAGGAATAATGCGCTTCGCTTTCTCCTTAACAGAACCGAGAACGAATAATGAAGCTGAATATGAAGCTTTGGGTCTCGAGATCGCCGTTGACATGGGAATTGAAAGCCTCCTCATATATGGGGACTCCCAGCTAGTCGTCAGTCAAGTGAACGGCGATTACCAAACATGCAAACCGGAATTGGTAAAATACGGGGAAAAGGTGCAACAACTGCTGACCCAAATTCCCTCCTATACTTTGGAAAGTATACCACGCGCAGAAAATAGCAAAGCGGACGTGTTAGCTAAGCTTGCTAAAGAACTGGCTGACGAGAACCTCGATGAGGTTAGAATCATGGTACAAAGTCGTCGGGTGCTCGCCCCCGCAGAAATACCTCCGGGATCACCCGAAGAAAAGAGAGTGACTGAACAAGCGACCTTATAAATAAAAGACCATGAGAAGGTTGAGGATTGGAGGGAGGTCTTTATAGACTACTTCAAATCCTACCAAATGCCCGAAGATGCGTCCGCACGACACCAGCTCATGAAACGAGCTCTGTCTTTCGCCTTCATCAATGATACTCTATACAAGAGGTCATTCGATTCTCTGTGGCTGAGGTGCTTAGGACCGGACGAAACGGAAAGAGTCGTTCAAGAAGTTCATGACGGAATCTGCGGTTCTCACCAAGCAGGCCCAAAGATGAAGTTAAAGATCAAACGGATGGGCTATTACTGGCCCACGATGATTCAAGACTGCATCGAATATGCGAAGCAATGTCACTCATGCCAGATTCATGGGGACTTCATCCACCAGCACCCAAATCCGTTGCATCCAACGGTGGCTAGCTGGCCATTCAAAATGTGGGGGACTGACATAGTTGGCCCTATCGAACCAGCATCGTCTAGGGAACATCGTTTCATCCTGGCGACGACTGACTACTTCTCTAAATGGGCAGAAGCAGTACCGTTAAGAGAGGTGAAGACGGAAAATATCCTCCACTTCTTCAAGACGCATGTCATATATCGGTTTGGAACTCCGCGACGGATCATCTCCGATAACGGGCCAGCTTACAGAAGCCACAAGATCAGTCGCTTCGCGCAACAGCATAATATAGACTGGATATATTCCTCGGTTTATAACCCGTGAGCCAATGGACTAGCTGAAGCCTTCAACAAGACATTGACAAAAATCATAAAGAAAACGGTGTCCCGTAATAAGAAAGATTGGCACGAAAGACTGCAAGAAACTCTTTGGGCATATCGAACTACATTCAAGACGGCCACGAACACAACGCCGTACGCGTTGGTGTTCGGTACGGAAGCAGTACTCCCTCTCGAGATAGAGTTACCCTCTCTACGAGTGGCAGTTCACTACGAGCTAACGGACGAAGAAAATGCTCACCTTCGGCTTGAGGAGCTTGACGCCCTTGATGAAACTAGGCTCATAGCGCAACAAAATCTGGAAGCTTATAAAGCAAAGATGACACGCTCATACGAAAGATTGACCCGACCGAGGACATTCCATCAAGGCGAACTCGTGCCAGTGGTCAAAAGGCCTATGATCCCCAATCGCGCCAAGCGGGGAAAATTCGAGCCAAACTATGAAGGCCCGTACATCATAAATAAAGTTTACCAGGGTGGGGCCTATCTACTCATGGACATGCACGGTGAAAGGCCTTTCAGGCCGATAAACGGTCGCTTCCTGAAGAAATACTACGCTTAATGAGCCACAGCCTAGGTCAATGATAGATGACGACGACCATGTCCGCTCGTTATCTTCCTGAGCTCAAGTTTTATAAGCAGTAGCCAACCTCTCAATGTTGGACCGAAATGTCCTTAAACTAATAGCGGACCGAAATGTCCTTAAACTAATAGCAGACCGAAACGTCTTTAAACTAATACCGCAGCATCCTTAGGCTGACGAGATAAAAAAAAATAAAAATAAAAATAAACAAAAAAAACGGTATGTCCATAAGCAAAAAGGGCACGGATGAAAACCCGAAAGGGCTCCGTGAGTAAAAACAGCAGGACTACCGGCGAGTGTTCGTGAAAACCCGAAAGGGCGCGACCTCATAAAAAAAGAAGAAGAAGAAGAAAATAAAAAGAATAAAAAAAAAACGGTATGTCCATAAGCAAAACGGGGAGGGATGAAAACCCGAGAGGGCTCCGTGAGTAAAAACAACAGGACTACCGGCGAGTGTTTGTGAAAACCCGAAAGGGCGCAACCTCGTTAAGAAACACTTATAGGGGCCTCTCGACCCTATAAGGAGAAACCACCCGCGGGAGATCCTTACGACTCATAAGGGAACAACACGCTTAGGGATCCCCACGATTCCTAAGGAGAAAATACACTTGCGAGATCCTCACGACTCGTAAGGAGAATTCTCTTATGGGACCCCCACGGCTCATAAGATTTGAAAGTCTTAAGTTACAGAGACCTAAACCTGTGCTTAAGCAACCCCCACAACTTTCGACATTGCCCTACAAGTGGTCCTATATTGGCCCTTGTATACAATCCACGGGCGCGAATAAATATTTCCCTAACCAAGTCCCATCCGTGACTGGGGATATGTCCACACGGTGAATAACCCTTGTAAATCCTCTCGATTTACAAAGAGAAAACCCTCCTGTAGGATCCTTACAACTTACAGAGGAACAAAACACTTAGGAACCCTCACGATTCCTAAGGAGAAAATACACCTATAAGATCCTCACGACTTGTAGGGAGAAATAGCTTTGTGAAACCCTTACGGCTCATAAAGTCAAAAGCCTTAGTCGACAGGACCCTAACCCTGGTCGCTAAGCCTCCTTTGTTCGACAATGACAGAGGCAAATGATGATTCGCTCCTGGCGATATCCCAGTTGTAGCGGTGCTGATGCCGAAATCGGTGTCCAATTTTAGGTTTACGGAAAAAAGCCGTTAGGCCGCACATGCATACGAAATAGCCGAAATGATGGGGCAACTTGCAATAAAAAAAAGCAGCAAGTAAAATGTATGCATGCGAAATAGCCGAAATGATGGGCAACTCGCAATAAAAAGCAGCGAGTAAAGATAAAATAAATAGCCGAAATGATTGGGCACCGCGAAAAATAGCCGAAATGATTGGGCAATCGCGACCTTCGCGATATAAAAGCTGAAATGATAGAGCATCGCGGAAATAAAACAAAAAAAAAATGACGATAAAACTTTGGCCCTACAGTTAGGATCACATCGATCCCTGTATACAATCCAAGGGCGTAAACAAAGAGAAAACCATACTTTCCCAGCGGGCTCCGTCAGACGACGAAGCCAAACCTCGACGGTTCAATTCAACCGAAGAAGCCAGTGTGTTCAACAAACTCCTCGACTCACGGATACAAACACTCCTTGACGAGAGCCTTCAGATTCGCGTCGACCTGCAGAGCCACCAGTACCTCCGCGGGAATCCTCGACTTGTTTCAAACCCCAAGGAAACAAATAATCCTTGGCGCTTGGGAAAAAATAATCCCTAGCAAACTCCTCGACTCACGGATACAAACAGTCCTTGACGAGAGCCTCCTGATCCGCGTCGACTTGCAGAGCCACCAGTACCTCCGTGGGAACCCTCGACTCGTTTCAAACCCCAAGGAAACAAATAATCCTTGGCGCTTGGGAAACAAATAATCCCAGCAAATTCCTCGACTCACGGATACAAACACTCCTGGACGAGAGCCTTCTGATTCGCGTCGACTCGCAGAGCCACCAGTGCCTCCGTGGGAACCCTCGACTCGTTTCAAACCCCAAGGAAACAAATAATCCTTGGCGCTTGGGAAATAAATAATCCCTAGCAAACTCCTCGACTCACGGATACAAACACTCCTTGACGAGAGCCTCCTGATCCGCGTCGACCCGCAGAGCCACCAGTGCCCCCGTGGGAATTCTCGACTCGTTTCAAACCCCAAGGAAACAAATAATCCTTGGCGCTTGGGAAACAAATAATCCCAGCAAATTCCTCGACTCACGGATACAAACACTCCTGGACGAGAGCCTTCTGATTCGCGTTGACTCGCAGAGCCACCAGTGCCTCCGTGGGAACCCTCGACTCGTTTCAAACCCCAAGGAAACAAATAATCCTTGGCGCTTGGGAAACAAATAATCCCTAGCAAACTCCTCGACTCACGGATACAAACACTCCTTGACGAGAGCCTCCTGATCCGCGTCGACCCGCAGAGCCACTAGTGCCCCCGTGGGAATTCTCGACTCGTTTCAAACCCCAAGGAAACAAATAATCCTTGGCGCTTGGGAAACAAATAATCCCTAGCAAACTCCTCGACTCACGGATACAAACACTCCTTGACGAGAGCCTCCTGATCCGCGTCGACCCGCAGAGCTACCAGTGCCCCCGTGGAAACTCTCGACTCGTTTCAAACCCCAAGGAAACAAATAATCCTTGGCGCTTGGGAAACAAATAATCCCTAGCAAACTCCTCGACTCACGGATACAAACACTCCGTGACGAGAGCTTCTTAACTCATGTCAACTCGCAGAGCCACCACCCTCTCCGCAAGCAAATCCCCGATTCGTCTCAATTTATAAGAAGAAGTCTCAGACAGTAAGGATTGAAAAGCTTGCTTCTTGAGCAATGGGGCCCTGCAAGTCAATCCAAACTGGTCTCTTGCATACTATTCACGGGTCTCACTCTCCGAAGTCGAATTTCGACGAGGAGGGAAACAACCGCTTACGAATCCTCTCGACTCGTAAGAGGGAAAATTCTCTTATAGGATCCTTACGACTTATAAGAGAAAACCACACTTAGGAATCCTCACGATTCCTAAGGAGAAAATCCGCCTATGAGATCCTCTCGATCCGTAGGGAGAAAAGCCTCTATGAGACCCTCACGGCTCATAGAGTTGAAAAATCTTATGCAGCAGACCAGAACCTGCGGCCTAAGCCATCGCTATTTCCTAAGGAAGTCGGAATACTCGTTTTAGACATCCATCAACCATGGTTATTAAGACAGCCTGCTGACAATAAAAAAAAAGAGAAGCTACAGAAAGAATATCCGGTCTACATTTGATCTGGCGTGCGTGACGCATTCATTTATGCATGGGCAGATGACTCAGGACGAGAAATAAGACAAGCTGAAATAGAAAAGGGAAGGGTTTCCATTCATACTGCTAAAAAAAAATTTTTTTTTTCTTTTACAGGCACAAGAATAATGAATTATTACAACGGTATAACCTCAGATCCGGGGCACGGATTGAGGAAATCAAAAGTAAGGCCATCCAGAGTTCTTCTGGCCTTTCTAATTATTCTTATGCGCAGTCTTTCTCGCTCCTCTGTATCGAGATCATCGGCGAGCCCTCCTGGCCTTTGATAAGCAGCAACTATCGTCGTCTGCTGGAAGACTTGGTGTAGGATGTCAATAAGGCTGTTCCGTCGTTTCTTTGAAATCAGCCCTGTCAGGTACACTGAATGCACCTTGTCTTCGGCATCATCCAGCGCGTTGAGCGGTAAGGCCTCATGAAGACCCGGAAGTGCTCTCCATATGGCTCCCAACACGACTTTCAAAAGGGCCGAACGACGAGGCAACAGCCAACCACCGCTTGCGTTCAGACGACCCATGACTTCTGCACATTCAGCGTCTGTAAACTCCTGGTTTTGTTGACGACCCTGAGCGCGGATATCGTCGTAGGTAATAAACTCGTGCAAACTGTATAGATGCACCGCCGCCATTATGCCTGGAGGAAATATTACAGGAAGATCAGCAATAGAAAAGCAATAATATACATAGAGGACTAAATTCCTAGAGAGCAAAACTATGTTCGAGGATAAAGTCCCCTGGATGAAAGCTCTGCTGGTTAAGATTAATCTAAGAATCGATTTTACCTAAAATTTTCCTAAAAACTTTGGAAAAAAAAAGGGAGGAGCAAGGCACCGGAGTTCTTGAAGGCAAGAACAAAGCTCTGAGGTCTTCGAAAATAGAAATCTGAAAGATGATAAATATCTGGGGGGGGACGAAAGGTCCTATTTATAGGCATCAAGTGCCTCTTCGACTTCCAAGAGTTGTCACGGCAGTTTACCCTAATCGGAGCGAACTTCTGTTCAAATTCCGAGGCGGGAGATGAAGCAACGCTTCGTCTTCCCCGTGCTCTGACTTGAAAATTAATTTAATAAAGCGACGCTTCAGATTATTTGCGCTGCGCAATACGCCACGTGTCTGACGCAGACGCATCAGCGCAACGCCCAAAGCAGCGCACCCAATCAGAGCAAAACTCTATTTCAAGCAAAATTAAAGGAAGCGACGCTTCAACGGCGTATGCGCAGTGCGCTGCGTGACACGTGTCGGCGCAGATGCGCTAGCGCAGTTGCGCTAGCGCAGTTGCGCTGCACTGTGCGCTGTGCGACACGTGTCATACCCTGGAGCATTTGCGCTAAACAAAATTAAGGTTCTGAAGAAATCTTTTCTGTTCTTGTTAAAACAAGAAGATTTTCTTCTGTAAAACAGAAGCCCTTGGATCAAAGATTCGACGGTGGGGGAAATTCCGCCAAATCATTCAGAAAAGGGGATTTCTTCAACAAATTGGACTTGCTCCTTAATTTGCAAGATGAAGCCTCAGGCAGCAGAGGTGGGAAAACTTGCTTCCTGAACGATGGGACCCTACAAGTCGATCTAAAATGGTCTCTTGCATACTATACACGGGTCTCACTCTCCAAAGTCGAGTTTCGATAAGAAGGGAAACAACCGCTTACGGGTCCTCTCGACTCGTAAGAGGGAAAAATTCTCTTGTAGGATCCTTACGACTTATAAGAGAAAACCACACTTAGGAATCCTCACGACTCCTAAGGGAAAAAAAAACAAAACCACCTACGAGATCCTCTCGACCCGTAGGGAGAAAAGTCTCTATGAGACCCTCACGGCTCATAGAGTTGAAAAGTCCTAGGCGGCAGATCTGAACCTGCAGTCTAGGCCATCGTTATCTCTGGGAGAAATGAAGTTATCTGCCAATAAGCTGCATTAAAGATGTCATGCTGAAAAGAAAGAAAAAGCGAAGAAGTGACACAGGACATTACAAAAATGTGTATCTTTTATTCATAAATGTTGATCGAGTACAGGATACATTGTACTAAAGAATAAAAAAAAAATATAAAAATATATACATATATTTTACAAGTACAAATGATACAAGGAGAATTACTGGGAAGGAAGCGTCTTGCATAGATTTAGCAATTGCTCGCATACGCCCTTCCATGCCTTCTCTTGATCGGCTACCACCGCCAGCTCTGCCTCCACTTAGGCTCGTTGTTGCAAGACAGACGCAAGCTGCTCCCTGACGACCTGATAGGCAGCTTCCCGACCTGGGATATTGCGCTCAGCTACGTCAAGTTTCCGCTTCAAGTTTAGCCCATGGGAGATGCGCTCCAAGAGACCCTCAAAGATAGTCTTTACTTGGGCAGCATTTGCTTCAACCTCAGTGCGCAGATGGGCCGTCTCGTTCGAGATCTTTTGGCACTCCCTTAGTTTTAAAGCTGCTTCTTGCTCCAAATGGCGGAAGTGAGAAGTGCTTTGCTCGAGCCAAGTTGTTCGTTGGGTGCTCAGGGCTAAAACTTCGGGAGAAGGACGCGTCGACTCCAGCGGATGTAGACAGGCCTCGATCTCCCTGCAGTGATTAACCCAAGATTCGACGACGCCTTCGTTATGAAAATTTACGAGCGCCGCCAACATCGGGTTAACCTCCATAGCGAAATCTATGGCAGAAGGGAGAGCGTCCATATTGAGCTCTTCGATGTACCCGCTCAGCATGCCCAAACTCATCACAGCACCCTTTGAAGATGGACGTTTCAAGAAAGGGCCTGCCGGTGAAAGGACGCGAGACTCAAAAGGGACCGGAGCCGGAACAATAGCTGCAAAACAAAACATGGTCAAACGATGGTTCAAGAGATGTTGAAGGGTTACCAAAAAGGAAATTTACTATACCAGCTGCAACGGACGGCAAAGCCGGAAGGCCGGTAGCGTGGCAGGTCTTGCATTCCCTCCTTCGATTTGTGGCACTGCAATAAAGAAAAGGAAAAGTCAGAAATCATCCCATTGCTAAAAAAGGGATAAATAAAGACATTGTAGTGAAAGTATACTCACCAACGCCACCAGAGGGAGAAGCGAGTTCGGATGGAAAGGAGAAGTGTGGGAGCAACACTTGATATAAATGATCAAAGAGCACTCCTGAAAGGGCACAGTGATATAACGTTAGTACAAAAGCTACATTTTAAAAAAAAAATTATTAATGCATGAGTCGTAAATCCATACCTTCCAACATCCGCGATGGTACACGAGAAGGCGGGGAAGTGACCACCGCCAAAGCAGTAGTTGACGGTGCTCCCTCGAGCAATGGAGCGTCGGCACTGGCCGCACCTGCAAAGACAAACTTGTTAGAAGAGGTCGTGAGACATATATATAAAAAAAAAAGAAGAAGAACGCTGGTAATTAAAAATTTACCCGACGAGCTGCCAGCCGAAACTGAAGCAATCCCCTCCTCCAGTGACATGAGACCACCGCCCGTAGCCTCATCACCTGACTCGATGGGAACCGTTGTTGTGCTCGCAAGCCCTGGAGACGGCAAGGAACCATACACGGGGAGGGCTATTATCGGAGTATTGCCAGATTCCTGGGAAAGAGCGGTCAGCTCCTCCTCAGGAATCGTGGCCGCCTCACCCGATACTCCCTCGGGTTCTGCGGTCGCGATTGTCTCGTCCATCGGCACCACGAGGTCTCCAGCCTCGAGCGCTTCGCCCTCTACTGCTTGCGGCTCGGTTAAGACAATCATCTCATCTGCCGCCACTTCAGGTGCGGCATCAATGACCCTCTCGGCGACGGATCCCTCAACCTCTGTTTCAGGCCCCGTGGCCCCGACGACGTTGCTCACTGTCGGCTCTGGTTCGGCAAGTACCGCTTCCTCCGCTCCCCTGGGTTCGACGGTCTCCGCCTCCCCCTCAGTCGGACCTGGCCCTGCAAGATGGAATGCATATGAGCCAATGGCTTTATAATTCTTACAACAAGGTTCTGAAAGAAATTCTACCTGAAGAAGATTTATCGTTTGCACTCCGGGCCGCGCGCGCCACTTGCCTATGAGCAGTAGACAGGGCGGCAGAGGCCTCTTCAGAAGGAGTGTCGGCACGAGGAATAATGCTAGGGCCCGCTCCTGTGGCCAAAGCAGCTCTGCGCGCCTTTGCTTCGCGTCTCAACCGCTTCCGCTCCTCTCGAGCCGTTGAGACGGATGCCACTAGGGCTTCTTTGAGTGAGGCTTCTTCGTCCGTAAATAGGGAGGCCTCTAGATTTTTCAGGGCATCCCTCGTCGTTTTGTCAAGCCGAGGCTCTTGCGGTAACTTCGACGAAGCCGGGACTTCGGTAACGGGCTCGGGAAGGATCCCCGCATCAATTGATACAACCCCTACAAAGAAACAAAAGAAGGTTAGGTTGACCATCAGAAAAAGACGACAAACTTTCCTTATAAAAGAGAAAGGGGTGAAACATACCGACGCCTGCTAGGGCACGCTTCTCCTCCTCCTCCTGGAAGGTTTTCAGGGAGGCAGCAATAGCCTCTTCAGTAGAGACACCTGTTGAAAATGGAGTAAATATTAGTTAAAGATAATAATAAAAAGTGCAATAAAATGACAAATAAAGCGGCTGATGATTACCGGACTCAGCGAGTTTGCTTAACATCGCTTCGAGCCTCGCCGATCGCTCAGAAGCTGCAATGGCGGCAGCCAAATTGGTGTCCGCAGGGTCTACCGAGAAGCCCTCATTACCGCCATATTCACATATGCCTTCGGTGGGAGGAGCCGCAGGCTTTAGGCTGAGGATCGCATCGAGGGAAAGGGTGGACTTCTTCTTCTTCTTCTTCTGTTCGCCAGCTTTAGATCCACCCGGAATAGATTTGCGCTTGGTAGTCACCTTAGGGCGGCGGGTCCTAATATCTGCTCCTACGCCTGGCTCTGGCGATACTACATTAGCCGCCTTCGTGGGAGCACGGGGCGCCGATGGTGCTTCCACCGTAGCGGGCAGCGGCAATCCCCGCGGGGGGCTCAACACGCGTGGTCGATCGACTCCAGCATCTTTTAACGGAGGGACGACCGGGAGCCTTGGCTGCAAAGGGGCCTTGCGATCGCCGCCGGGAGGCGCACCCCTACGGTCAACCAGTATACGCTTCTCCGTTAATATAATTGGGCCCATCGCGTGCGCATACCAGGCCACATATGAATTAAGCATCTTAGGGGCACAGCTGGGTTCATTAATGAAGAAATAGGAACCTGTGTTAAGCCGTGTAAAATGATGCATCACATTCTTTATCCCCTCTGGGCCAACCACGGGCGTTTCCAAGAAAGCTTCCAGCGGGATCCCTTGGTTGTAGCTTGACTGCCGGGCAAATCGGTGTGGGTTATATCTCATAAACAAGGCTGTCTTATTCTGCCTGAACACTAGATAGCCCGGCCGGATGGAGTAGAGATGGAGGATTTCTCGAGCTTTCAATACAGAAGCCCCATCTTTGAAGTTATCACGCAGGGGCACCACTGACTTGGTGGTCTCTGAGCCTATGGTTATGACCTTGTCCATAAAAGAAACCTTCGCTCCGACCAGATGTGGACGAAGGAGCAGCCTTCTAGACTCCCGCGGGGCTGGAACCACAATTGAAGCCCCAACCAACCGCATGACTTTCGGGAGTCTGTATTTCTCGAAGAACGGAGGAGTCTTGTGGGCACCAAACACCCCTCGCACATGCATCTCCATCCAAGAAGTGAAGTAGTGCATCGGGAAGTTAGCAGGCTGTACCTCGGGCTCACTGGCGTCCGCCGCTACGCTAAGTCCATGATAAAGGTAAGCCAGCCCAGCGATTCCTACCGATAACTGCAAACCAGCCACCATCCGATGCGCTGGGTAAAAGACAGAGGGCCGCATGAGACGGGGGTGCATGGGAAGTGTAAAGTTGCATAGCCACAAGCCCAAGAATCCAATAAAAAAGGTTTCCTTATCCATGCCTGGGACGGCAATTTCCGAGAAAGCAGCAATGGCAGCGTTGGGGAGATAGAAATCCTTCTGGTCATTGTCCGATACGGGTCGGCGGTCCAAACCGAAACCAAAAGGGTCACCAAGCTGAGCGAACTTCTCGCCCTCCTCCGATAGGAACTCTGGGCGAATGAAGCGAGCAATAAAATCTGCGAAACCGACGCCCCGGTCGCCCGATTCCAGATGGAGTTCCTCATAGATCTCCAATACCTTCACCAAGCCCGGATACTGATGCTGAATGGCGTTCTCCTGAGTCAAGTCAAACACCAGCTGCTTGGTGGCAAAGACGTACTCGTCAGGAGGAAGCAGCTCCTTGTAGTGCTCTCCCCTCATTGGTAGACCCGAAATCTCAGCAAATTCCTCCAAGGAGACAGAGACTTCCCTATCCGTCATCAGGAAGGTGTGAGTGGGGATATTCCATTGTTCGATAAAGGCCTTGACCCACCACGTTGGAGGAGAGGGATACTCGAAAAGCGAAACGTAGATGGCTGGATATAAACCAATCCTCGTTAGATGAGTCCTTTTCGCCGATAAGATGTACCGGGCCCACTGCAAATATCCGGCGGGGGGTCGCGGGATCAGTCCAATATTGTAAGCCTGTCCCCAAGGGCGTGCTTCACCCTGACAGATTCGCCTCCCCAGAATGTCTATTGCCGGCGGCGGCTGCACGGGAATGGCACCGATCGCAGGCTGGAGGAGGTCATCAGAATTCCAGTTTTTAACCTCCACGGCATACTTCACCGGGGGTTCGTGACTGTAGGCTCAGACGGCGAGGCGGAACTGAAGCTGCGACGGCCTTGGATGATCTAGCTGTACCACCTTCCCCACAGGTGGAGCTTTTTGCACTCAGGGTCATGATCTTTAATGAGAGCGAACGCCACTCGGTCCACTGGCGAATGGGGGAACCCTCCTTCCGAGCGAACGAAAGGGAAAGACAAATCTTCAGACATGTTTCCTGTAGAAAAAAGCAAGAAAATAATAACCGTTAGTGTTCTAATGCTTCACATCTTAAAGTCCTACATCACACTGCAATGCAGTGGGTAGGGGACCAAAAGGGGACCCACAAAATCCAGATGACGGCGCATCATTTGATAAGACAGTCCCATCATTGGATGAGACTGTCAGTTAATGAAAAAGACCCCCAAGAGAATATCCTCATTGGGGAGGGGGGGAAATTCCCAGAGACAAGGAGAAAATCTCCTCTTTTAGAGCAAAGCTCTATCACAGAGTGACATTTGTCAAACTCTCGTCTCAAGGGAATAAAACTTCCTAAAAAAGGGGGGGCCTAGCTCTGTAATAGTAATGAAAACTATAACTCCTAAGGATTAAAAGAAAATTTTGGGATCTTAAAGATCCATGAAAACTTTTAGGAGTTCTCCATTTGATCTATGAGCAAGGCTCTGTTCATGGGTTAAAACCCAGGAACAAGATCTCTGTAAATTTTTGAGCAAGGCTCTGTGGATGAAACCCCAAAGGGGTTTTCTTTAGATCAAAGATCTATGAGAGCAAGGCTCTGTTGAAGAAACCCCAAAGGGGTTTTCTTTAGATCAAAGATCTATAAGAGCAAGGCTCTGTTAATTAAATTTAATTTAAATTAATTTAAATTTTTACCTAGAGTGATTCTAAGTTCTGAACTTTAAAGTTCTTGGGAAGAAGCAAGAGCAAGGCTCTGAGAGTTCTTAAGCAAGAGCAAGGCTCTGAATCAAAGTTCTTGAAACGGTAAAGAAATTAAAGGACCAAGGGTCCCATTTATAGGCGCCTGCGCCTCTTCACCTGACCTCCATGATCCAACGGTCGGGATCTTGCCACCGCTGCACTCACGTGCGCGCCACGTGAGCGCAACGGTGGAGGGGCATTTGTTCCCTCAATCAGAGCAAGGCTCTGTTTGAATTTCAAAAATTCAAATTTTGAAGCAACGCTTCAGATCCCATGCGCTGCGCGCAACGCGCCACGTGTCAGAAGTTGACACGGCAGCACAACGCCCAAGGCAGTGCGTCCAATCAGAGCAAGGCTCTTTAAAAAACATAAGCAACATTGCGCAGTTGCGCAAGCACAACTGCGCAAGGACACCACAGCGCGCCACGTGTCCGCGCAGTTGCGCAAACACAACTGCGCAAGCGCACAGCTGCGCGACACGTGTCCGCGCAGTTGCGCAAACACTGTTGCGCAAGTGGAGTTGCGCAAGCGCTTCGCTGCTCGACACGTGTCTGCGCAGTTGCGCAAGCGCTTCACTGCGCGACACGTATCACGCGCTGGGGAGTTGCGCAAAAACAGAATGAAGATTTAAGGAATTTTTTTTTTCTGTTCTTGTTAAAACAAGAAGATTTCTTCTGTAAAACAGGGGCCTTTGGATCAAAGATCCAACGGTGGGGAAAATTCCCCAAATCACCCAGAAAAAGATCTTTTTAACAAATTTAACTAATTTTTGAGCACTATAAAAAAGACCCCAGACCTCATTTCAAAAAGGGAGAGAGATATCTGGATAGAAAAAAAAAAGAAGAGAGAAGAGAACTCTTGAGAACTCCTTGAGAATACAAAAAAAAGAGAAAGGTAAAAACCTTTAAATTAAGAGAAAATTCTTTTAGGAATAGATCATTGATCTAAGAACAAGATCAGTGATCTTCAATAAATAAATAAATAAATAAATAAAAATAATAAAAAAAAATAATAAAAAAAATAGTGCCTTGCACTTGCTATGAACCTTTGGTTCTCTGAAACAAGGAAAAACTTGTTTTTTTCTTTGATCTAAATTTAGATCAAGAAATTAAAAAAGTGCTTTGCACTTCTGTTCTTGAATCTAAAAGATTCCTAGTGCTTGGCACAAATGCAATGCATTACTTGAAGGGCCAGGCCCAAATCAAAAAGACCTAGCAGGCCTAAAAAGGGCAGAGCCCAAAACAAATTGATGCTCTGCATCCTTTCTGGGCAAAGCCCAAATAAGAATAAAAAGAAATGCAATGTAAAAGCAACTGGACTTAGCCCAATCGTGGCCATAAGTCCTTAAATTAAACTGACCGAGCAAATTGGCTCTCCTAAATCAATCTACATCCGGTTCGAGGGTACATCTCCGAACTCCTTTGACATCCGTCGTTGTAATTCCTCAACGACGTCAAAGAGGTGACGGGTCCCGACGACCACACACCCATATGGACTGCGGGGTCCTTAAACTCGTGGACCGAAACGTCCTTAAACTAATATCGGACCGAGACGTCCCTAAACTAACATTGGACCGAAACGTTCTTAAACTAATGATGGACCACCACGTCCCTAAACTGGCGATGGACCGAAACGTCCTTAAACTAATGATGGACCACCACGTCTATAAACTGGAATGCGGGCCACCACGTCCCTAAACTGGAGCATGGACCGCAACGTCCCTGAACTACCTATGGACCACCACGTCCCTAAACTGGAACAATAGAGCCTCCAAATGCTCTTTTGCCGGATCTAAACGATCCCGTTTAAGTTGATCTTAGCCCCCAAACACGGCTAACGTATCCTTAAACATTTAAACGGACTATAAAACTCCAAATCAACCTTGGTTCAAGGGTACATCTCTGAACTTCTCTGACATCTGTCGTTGTAATCCTTCAACGACGTTAGAGAGGTGACGAGTCCCGATGGACAGATATTAAACGGATTATCACGTTAAGTTGATCTTAGTCTCAAACAGGACTATCGTATCCTTAACGAACGTTTAAGTTGATCTTAGCCGCAACGCGACTAATGCATCCTTAAACTAAAAACACCAAACCCAAATCTAAGTAAATACGGATTTGGACTAATCCACGTCCTACGGGCGACGGCATTACTCAGTCTCCGTATACAATCCACGGGCAACCACAAACAAAACAAACACACACGACACGAAGTGAAATTCTGGAGAAGGAGAAAGTTGTTACCGCGATGCGGTAGCGTAATTAACTGCAGGGGCTTGCGCCTGCAGGGAAGAGCGTCCCCACAATCAAAAACCCCTCAAGCGAGGGGGAATCTGACGAGGTCTGCTACATCGGCCGCATCCGTCTAAACCTCCGATACACGGTGCCATAAATCAACTTGGCATCTTCGGAGAGGTGGACGGATAAAACCAAATAGCATCTGCCCCGAATCTCAGCGTCAGGACATCACAGTCTTGTGCGCCATCTTTCGGAGGGGAACACCTGGCACTTACCAGGCCACAGGGGGACAAAGAGGCAGTGGAGGATTGATCCTGCGACTTGTCTTTTGGCAGTTAGGAGCGGTCTAGAGCCTGACCTAGGTGACCACTAGATTTTAGGGTATTGCTTGTTGCATTTGTTGTGATCGCATCATATTTTCAAAAATCCGTAAAAATTTTCAAGGCAAACACCAATCACATTCATTCTTTCCCCTAATTATAAATCTACGCTGCCACTTGTAATAACCCTTTTTAGTGCAAGATAGGCTGGACAACAGGATTCTAGTGCCTGTTTAGTCCGCGTCCTTTCGATCGACCCAAAAGTCGGTATTTCTACATTTACCCTTTCTTTGCCCACCACCACACCCACATCGATGGATCCGACTCCATCGAACTTCTTTACCACTACTCTGCCGCCGTCCGTTGGTGCGCAGAATCCACTTCGCATCTCTCTCCATGAGAGGTGCTATCCTACACGAGGTCCCCTTTCCACCTGTCTTTCCACTCCACCAGCCAACGGGGAAAATTTTCAAATTAAACCCCAATACATCAACCTTCTACCAAAATTTCACGGTCTCGAGTCTGAGGACGCATATGCCTTTATCACCAAATTTGAAAATGTATGCGCAATGATGGGTACCTCACTGCTGTCTGTGGATGCTATGCGTCTTCGTCTTCTCCCATTTACCTTGTGCGATTTAGCCGAGAAGTGGCTATATAACACTACCGCACATTCCATTTCAAATTGGGAAGACTTCGTCAAAGCATTCCTTAAGAAATTTTATCCACATCACAAAACAGCTCGAGTCCGTAGCGAAATCAATCAATTCACCCAGCTTCCAAATGAACCATTTTCAAAATGTCTTGAACGCTTCAAGGATCTGTTTGTCCAATGTCCACATCACGGCATCCCGAGATGGGAACTGTACCGAATCATTTATGAGGGCATTAATCCTAACACAAGACAGACCCTTGAATCCATGTGTCAAGGCAACTTCATGACTAAAGATGATGGGGAAGCCTGAAAATTTCTAGAAGATTTTGCTGAAAAATCTTTACAGTGGGAGGGTGTGAGTCAATCGTCTAGGGATGGCAATGGTATTTCCATAGGAGTTAGAGCTGACTTGCAGCTATACACAAGAAACTCGAGACTATGGAAAACAAATTTTTAGCTGCCGCCCTAAATCAAATGTCACTCTCCAAAACTGTATGTGGATGCTGTTCTGATCCATCACATCTCACGGAAGAATGTCCACTAAATTCTCCGTTTCAAGGTCATGAGCATATCAATTCTGCCTTTCAAAGACCTAGAAACGATCCATCTTCTTCCATATATAATCAGGGTTGGAGGAATCACCCTAACTTTGCTTGGAACCAATCACAATCTCAAAACACGGTTCCAACCCAACACAATTTCCAAAGGGTCCCTCCACCACAACAGCAACCACCACTTCAATTGAGTCAGCACCCCTTCCAATCACAAAACTTCCAAAATCCGATCAACACTTTTGCACCATATGAAAACTCTTTGCAATTGACCGGTACTGATAATACCTCTGCACTAGCACAAACCTTGGACACTTTCATGAAACAATCCATCCAAGGGACGGCAAGTTTGCAATCTTCCATCGAGAATGTGATGAAGATCATTGTCTCTCAAAATGAGAATATCAAATCGATGGAAGAAGAAATTGCACGATTAAAAGCCGAAATGAGTGCAAGAGAGAAAGGGAAACTTCCAGCTCAACCCTTACCCAATCCTGGCTATTCACATCTTGTGGATGCAATCACGTTGAGATCTGGAAGAGTGCTTGACAACCACGTTGGGGAAGAGTTTGATGATACTGATAAATCAATCAATAACACCCCGGCTGAGACCTTTCCTCACACACACACTTCTAATTCTAACCCCAGTTCTTCTACCCCACCACCTTCTTGCGAGCCTATTCTTCGTTTCCCACAAGGCTCGCTACCTCAGCCCATCTCTTCTAGCTCTCCACAGACGATCCCCACTCCTCTTTTGGGATCATGTCTACCCCCACTTCCTTCTCCTATGATGGACCCAGCGCTTATTGCTAAAGCACCTTATCCTAATCGGTTAAGGGCTAACACATCGAGTCCACATATGGAGAAGATTATGGATATTTTTAAGCAAGTTAACATCAACATCCCTCTCCTAAATGCTATCCAACAAGTTCCGTCCTATGCGAAAACTCTTAAGAACTTGTGCACTAGGAAGAGGAAGACTCAAGTGCCCAAGAAGATATTCATGGCAAACACGGTAGACACGGCTTTCCCCCAGCAATTACCGAGGAAACGTAAGGATCCTGGATATCCTACGATTTCCATTTCTATTGGGGAGAAACACATCAACCGTGCTCTACTAGATCTTGGCGCTAGTGTTAACTTGCTTCCATATTCAGTTTATGAGCAACTAGGTATTGGAGAGTTGAAGCCAACCCATTGCACTCTCTAGATGGCTGACCGATCAATCACCAAACCTAGGGGTGAACTGGAGGATGTGTTAATAAAAATTGGGGAATTTATATTTCTTGTGGATTTTATTGTAATTGATACACAGCCTGTAGCGAACCCACGGAATCAAATTCCGGTGATTTTAGGTCGCCCCTTTTTGGCCACTTCCAATGCAATCATCAACTGTCGTAATAGTTCTATGACCCTATCTTTCGGGAATAGGTCAATTGAACTGAACATTTACAAGTTGGGAAGTGTACCCTCCGAACCTACTGCTCAGGTCTGTTCTGTCGACTTAATGGATGTCGACAGCAGCGAATTTGATGATCCTCTTGATACTGATCTTGACTCTTTTCATACGTTATTGTTTGACCCAACTATGTATCATACACATACAGACTCTTCCACCGAGATGTCCAGGTCAACAATTAACACCGATTATGAACTGCTTTTAGAGTCTGAAGATCACCCCGCACTTTGTGATGACATTATTCATCGGGGTATTGATGGAACTTTTGAGAAAATCTTCGCTGAAGAACTCGCATTTTTGAATGACACGGGTGTTAAGATGAATCATGTCCCACCCACTGAAATTGAACCTCCACCCCTTCTTCTGAACTGTAAAAAGAATGCGAGTAATCCATCACATTCACTGCATCGTCTCTCTAAAATGAGACTCACACACACTCTCTTCCACCACTTAACCTTTCCCCACTACTTCTTCCACCAACCAGAGCACTGCATTGATAAAATTTTTGAATGGTTGGTATTAACGTTCGGTCTTTGCAAAGCTTGGCATCGACCAATGATTTTTGACCCCCCTCATGTGATTTTCAAAGATTAACATTGCTTAAGTTTGGGGGGGGCATTTTTTCTGGCTCTTGAAAAGAAAAGTTTTACAAAATTTTGAGCCAAAAATAAGTTTGGGGGAGGTTCTTCACTTAAATATTTTGCCCCCATTAATAAATTTCCTCCCAAGCTTACAGGTTTTTCGAGATTTAGCTGATGGCAACAGTGAGGACACTGTTGAAAACAATTTTGGGGGAGGTTTGTGCTTATTTTCGCATCATTTGCATCATAATTTGCATAAGCACAAAACATTTTTTGAAAACCTATAAAAATTTAAAAAATTTTAAAAAGATAAAAATATTTTTGTACATAAATAAGATAATAAAATATTAGATAGTGAAAAATTACATCCATAAGATTAGAAAAATTTAAGAAAACTAAGAAAATTAGAAGTTTTCTTATACGAACTGGTAATAAGTAGTTATGAGCCGTTGTCCCAAGGGTTAGTAAGATGAAGGAAGTCACTAATCTGAGGATAAAAATAAGTCTGAAAAATAATTTCTATTTTGAAAGCCAAACATTTTGAACGTTGATACCCTGCTATTCGCACTTACACACGTCTTGAAGCCCGGGATAGTAGAGGATACCTTGAAATGCTCTTGTCTTAAAGCCAAAAGTATGAAGGAAATAAAAAAAAATTTGAAGAAAATATAAAGTGGTGAGAAAAATGAACACTGGTTTTGTTATCGCCGAGGGCAATAAAAAAATATATAGCGAGGGTGCCTCTTCACCTAGTGCCCTAAGGCCAACTGGTCTGGGAGTCACTGCTATGCCTTAGGTGGTGCAAGACGAGGAAAATACACCAAATAAGCAAGCACATGAGTAATCGGTCGGTTAGTACCTCAAGAAGTATTAACGGTCGCATGAAAGTGTGTGAGCACATCTAAATATTCATTAATTAAAAAGTACTGAGGCTGATGGGCAAGAGTATGATAGCTTGAATTGAATTCTCCGGGTGTAGGGATGTCCTTAACACACACGCAGGGTGATATGATCGATGTTTGGAAGAAAGATAGGAATGAAGAATAAGACGATGTTTTATTGAGGGAGGACGTGATTTCTAACATCTTTTCATGACCATTAAGATAGGGCTCATGACAACCGAAAAGCTAGCTTAGTTGGAAACCCTAATTTTCAAGGCTTTTCTTTTACAATTCTTTTCTTTAAATGTAATATTCATGATCTTCCTTTTATTATTGGATTTTGTGGGTGCAATCCGCTGAAAACCCTCAGGAGACAACACTCCTCCTAATAGGGACACCTAGAGGTTTAAAGGCTTGTTGCACGTGCTTAGTGCAATCGTGTTGCCTACGAAAGTGTGCTAGTTAGTTTTTCTCTTTCTTTATTTTCTCCTTCTCTTTTTTAATAAAACAGTTCGATCGAGATGATCGAAAATAAGTTTGAGGGAATTTGATCAGTCGAAAATACTGCATTTTTAACACAGCAATTTCCCTATCAATTGCATTCATATAGAAGTGTTCGGTATTCATATTGCACATATTAGCAAAACAGCTGTAAAATATCGGATTGCATGTGTTAGACTTTAAAACCGGCATTTCTAGGAAAATTGACTGTATTTTATGGCATCGCATCATCCCTATATTGCGCAACACTTGTCTCGAGAAATTGCAGGAACAAAGCCAAAAGAAGCTAATCAAAAATACGCCAACTCAAACACTAAAGATCTGGTAGCAATACAGAAGGCCAAATAAAATTCAACATATCAGCAGGCCCAAATGTCAGCCCAAGGCCCCAGTTAAAAACTCAAGCTCCAAAGCTTCAGAACCACCGCGGTTCCGCGGCGGGAGCGCGCTTGCGCCGCGGTTCCGTGGCGCGATGATGGCTTCAGACGCCCAAAATTCCTGCACGTGCTTACAATAACGGCCCAAGCTTCTAGAACATTGTAGATTCTCCACGTGGCACATCTAGAAGGCTCGGCTTAACAAACTATTTCTAGAAGGCTCTTTTAACAAACTTTTGGAGGGAAGTTCAAATCTCCTCAACAAACTTTTGGAGGGAAATTCAAAATTCAAATCCTAGATCTAGGGTTTTGGATGGTCTATAAAAGAGAGCCTAGATCTAGGGTTCATCACTTCTTCAATTCCCCCCATTCCATCTACAAGTTGAGTGACACATCTTGTAGCCCCAAATTCTAAATCCAATTCCAAATTCAAGATCCCGAGTACCATTCAAGCAAGAAACCTTCACCTTTTAGGAGCCGAGTCGATCTTCAATCGGGCAAGTGATCCAAGCCGATCCACGACTCAAGGAGACGAGCGAAACCAAATCGACGATCGAGTTCTTCTTCTTGTAGTTCTTGAGCGATTGTAACGAAATTGTTGATATAAATAAAAGGTGAAATTCTTTAATCTTGCTTTCTTTAAATTCTTGCATCATGATTAGATCTCAATTTGTGATTGTGGTTCTTGTTGTGATGTTTGAGTAAAACTCCGCTCGTATAGGAGTTGTGACGATCAATAGAATGATGATGATTTAGATTCTTTTACAATTCTTAAATCCTATAACGATTGTAAATTCTTGTGAATCAAATGATCGATGACCTAGTTTCGGGATGATCCTTTCTTGATTGTGTTCACTCAAAACCAGGGAACAACTATTGATCATTTGATTAACTAGAAGCTAGAATTTGAATGAGATTCATCGAAAGGATAAAGGATAAAGACGAGGAAACCCTAGCTTCTTCGCAATATCCTTAACCTCGACGAATTATCATCGATCTAGTATCAATTCGCTAAAGGATAAGAACATGAAATCATTAGATCTCATCACATCTATAGATCCGATCGATTCCTACGAGCCTCATTTAGATTCTTGATATTTGGATTGGAAATCATCCCAAATTATCAATTCTTGATTTTATCGTTTCTTGTTATTAGATTTAGATTTTCTAATTCTTGAACTTCAATTACAAATCATGAATTGTTGTCTTTTCTTTCCTTTAAAGTTTCAACTCATCTAAATCAAAACACGAACGATTACACTTTCCCTGTGGACGATCCGCACTTACTAACGCGCTACATTCGACACCGTTATTGATTGCGGTCAAAATATTTTTGGTTGTGATTTCTCTATTCTATTTTTACAAACATACACAATCCGAAATCGTTTACAATCAGATCGCATCAAGGCTGCACAAGCGGATGATTCTCGATTGCAAAAGTTCAGAGCGTAAGTGGAAGCCGGGCTGAGAACAGACTTAATCATACATGAAGACGGTTCTCTGAGATTCGGTAGCAGACTCTGCGTACCCAAAGGGAATGTTCGAGAAGAGGTACTGGCTGAGGCTCATAGTTCAGCTTATTCTGTGCATCCGGGAGGTACGAAGATGTATCGAGATCTAAAGCAGGATTTTTGGTGGAACGGGATGAAGCGTGAAATGGCGCGGTTTGTATCCAGGTGCTTAGTATGCCTACAGGTGAAGGCGGAACATCAGAGGACAGCAGGATTGTTACAACCACTTCCAATACCAGAATGGAAGTGGGAGCATATCACTATGGATTTCATGATGGCCTTACCACGGAGCCCTGGGGGAAACAACGCCATTTTGGTTATTGTCGACCGCCTCACAAAAGCTGCACACTTCTTACCATTCCGAGTGGGGCAGTCAACAAAGTCACTGGCAGAGAGATACATGCAGGAGATAGTGTGACTTCACGGAGTCCTGGTCAGTATTGTGTCAGATCGAGACACCAGATTCGTTTCGCACTTCTGGAGGAGCTTACAGGAGAGTTTGGGTACCCGCTTCAAGTTTAGCACAGCTTATCACCTGCAGACGGACAGACAATCCGAATGTACGATTCAGACGCTCGAGGATATGTTGAGGGCCTGCATGTTGGATTTTCAGGGTTCCTGGGAAGACCATCTGCAACTAGTCGAGTTTTTTTTATAACAACAGTTACCAGGCTAGCATCCAGATGGCTCCCTTCGAAGCACTTTACGGGCGGAAATGTCGATCCCCAGTGTGTTGGGATGATATGGGAGAACGAAGACTACTGGGTCTCGAGCTCATCGTTCAGACAGTCGACAAGGTCCAAATGATCAGGCAGCGTATTAAGACGGCTTAGGATCGACAGAAGAGTTGGGCGGATACCAGCAGGAGAGCACTAGAATTTGAATTCGGAGATCACGTTTTCCTGAAAATTTCCCCTACCCGTGGAGTTATCAGGTTCGGAGGTCGCGGGAAACTCAGTCCCCGTTTCATCGGACCTTTCGAGGTGCTAGAGCGAGTAGGAGAGGTGGCCTATCGACTTGCCTTGCCTCCATCGCTAGCTGGTGTGCACAATACCTTCCACATGTCTCAGTTGCGGCGTTATGTTCGGGATGAGAGCCATGTTCTGGACTATTCGGAGTTAGTTTTGGGTACCGACCTATCTTACGAGGAGCAGCCCACCACCATCCTCGACCGCAGAGAGAAAGTGCTGAAGAACAAGGTCATTCCGTTAGTCCGAGTGTCTTGGGGCGGTCGTTCCCCAGGAGAATCCACCTAGGAGCGGGAGGAAGATATTCGTGCACGTTTTCCACATCTCTTTGTTTAGTACTTTTGTTTCGTTGTCTCCTTTTTTAAATTTCGAGGACGAAATTTTGTAAGGGGGATATGTTGTAAATCCCCGTTTCCTTTAATAAAATCTTCCTTGTTCCCCGAGTGTTATCCTATATTTTTCTCATATTACTTTGTGTGAAGATTAGTTGCTTAGGTTTCACTATTTAATTTTTCCAAAACAAAATATATACACTAAAACCCCAGCCCAAACAAACAAAAACTAAATTAAACTAAAATCCCCAACAATCCTTAGAGACCAGCCAAAGAAAAATAAATTAAAATCTAAGCCCACACAAAACAAAACCAAATAAACTAATTAATCTTAAAAATCCTTGAGTCGGCCCACTTCTTTTTCCCTTTACAAACGAATTAAACAAAATCCTTAAGCCGGCCCAGCCCTTCCCCTAACACCCACGCCCAACTCCTTACACAACCCGACCCGACCCGCCTCAAACCCTTCTCCTTCCCCACGTTCTTTCCCGTGCGTTTTTCTGTGCCTCCCTCGTTGCAACCCACGTCGCCCACGTCCCCGCGACTTCGCCAAGCGTCCCCGACTGCGTGCCCCACGACCGTGCGCCTCTCGATCTCTTAAACTCCTCTCCTCTCTCCCTCCTCATTCTCTGGTTCTCACTCCTCTCCTCTCTCTCCAAAAAGTTACACCGAGCTTCAACCCACTGCGTCCCCCCGACGACGACTGTCACCTAAATCACCTCATCGACTCCCTCGCTCTCCTCTCCAGAACCGAGCCTCCACTTCAGCTCTCTCACAAACCCAAACAACCATCTTTCCTCACTGCCTCACCATCTTCAGCCACCGCCGAGCTCCCCTGCACCACCTCGGCCACTACCTGCACCTTCACGCCGGCGAGCTCCCCACTGCCCTGAACCACCTCGTCGACCTCTACATCTTCAGCATCATCCCCATCACCTCCAAACCCGAGCCCACACTACCTCTCTCTCTCCAAAACCACCAAGCTCCGAACCCTCACTGTGCCCACCGCCGGAGCCGACCATCGCCGACCTCAGCACGCTCCCAGGAGATCCACAGCCCCCCACTCCGCTTCCAGTGATCGTGAGCCATCCCCGGACAACTCCGACGACGAACCCGAACGCGAGCCGAGGCCGTGAATCCAAACCGTGCCGTTCGTCGCGCGTTTGTGCCATTGCTGCTGCCGTGCATCGCCAAAGCGTCTCCGGCAAGTACCCTACTTACTACATGCTAGTTATTACTTTTACATTTCTAAAACCTATTGATTCCGTGTTTAAAACTCGTGAAAACTTATATGACACAAGTGCTTGTTGCAAAACCCGAACAAAAACCTTCCATTAAACCAATGGAACTTGATTACATATGCTGGCCCGTGTGGCAATGAAGTTTGTGGTGAAATTTGACTGGAAAATTTGATCGTTACTGGCTTGAACGCTCACCCCCAATTACAACCGTTAAAACTGAATATTTCCCGCGTCTGAAACTTGTTAAAATCATAATTAATTGTGTACACATTAAAATGATGCGTTTGAGGGCTCAAATCGAAGCTGACTCGACGATCTAGAACCCTATACAATTTTTTAATTGTTTCTATACTGAAAATATGGCGAGAACTGGCTCGGAGAGCGGCTGTGGACTGCAGTCCAGAGCAGCTCTGGCTGTTGATTTCTATCTCGTAATGCTTACTACTTTGCTTCCTGAACTTTTATGTTGCGGAACCATATACTTTATTGAATATGAAACTGTTATCTAAATAACTCAAGTGATTTCACCCCTTTTTATCATCGTTTACTATTTAAACTGCAATTTAAAAGAACAGGACGTATAGCAGTCCCAAACTGAAACAGAACTGATACCCTATCGTTGAACAGTGTATAACTTCTGATGTAGAGACGCGATTGAGAATACTTATGGTGCGTTAGAAACCCTATTGAAAACCTTAAATTTCATTCAACTGTAGTATCGCTAAATTCTGATCCCAACTGGGTGAAAATCGTGTCGCGAAATGGACATTCAGTTCAGAAACTGAATTTCCTGCAGTGAGCACTTAAATTGAAATGGCTTTAACTTGAATACCAGAAATTCGATTGCACTGAAACAAATTTTTCTGAACTGAAAACTAAGTCTACTTGTTACCGTATTTGTATCATTTCGCTAAATTCTGAACGTATGATTTACTGCAATTTTTATAAGCTCATGAGGTGCATACTAGTTCATATTACACATGACTTGTTAACTGCATAAATGTACATACCTTACCCAATTGCCATATACCTAGTGATAGTGCACGTTATTATTCAATGTACAATGTATTATCGTGCGTGAACGGTATTGGTTTAGGAGTGTCGAGTATGCCAATGGAAAAAGTGAATGATTCGTGATAGTGATTAATACAGTGAACAGTGACAAAACCGTGTTATTGGTGCATACTTGTACACGACTAGACCATACTCGTCAATAGTGTAAACCCGGGGAAAAAGGGGAAATCAAAGTGGAAAGAGTATCGTATTTAGCGAGGACCGTGATTTAGAGGATGATCATTCGAACAACGACTCTTATATATATTAGGTAGGATCTAGCGATCCGGCTGACAGGGTTATGTCCTGGGCGTGTGGGCCGTTGTCTCGGATATGTACGAGACCCTCATTAAATATGATCCTCCTTTCCACAATTCGATTTCAAACATGACTTAGAGACTGATAGGGACACAGATCATACTTTGCATCATTTAGTGACATAGTGATTATCTGCATTTTACTTCCACTGTTATTACCTTATTTGCCTGTTTCATGTCATTATTACTATATTGCTATTACGTCGCTCTGACGACCTGAGTATGCATGCTCAGACCTCGAGGAAGAACCGGCGCAGGAGTCGGATTTACTCTTCTAGCTTGCGGAGATCTAGTTGAGAGTACCTCTTTCTTCTTTTCTGCTTTCCCTAAAGAGATCTTGTATTCGAACTCGGTTAGTAGTTCTTTTCTTGTTTATTTGTAAATTGTGGACAATGAACTTTGATGTAATATTTTAGTGATGTATTTCCTTTACTTCTATGCTTAGTTTACTGATTATCATGTAATGTTAGAAGCGGAAGTATGACTACGGCGGGATTATTCCCTGACCGTAGGAGCATGGCTGGCCTAGTTATCCCTTATTTTCCGTATTTTGGAAAGCGGGACGTGACAGTTTTTATTATGTCTTGTCTCTTGTGCTTTATTTTTATATTGCTTAGATACGCTTAGCGTATTTACTTCACAGTAAATACGTAGCGGACCAGTCGCGTCTCCTTTGCCGTATACCGGGAAGCGGGGCGTGACACAATGCAAATCACACAGAAAGGAACAATGTGCCAGCAAGCTGCTACTGAATCCGAGCGGTTGATCCCCAAGAAAACTGTGGCACAACGGGGGCGAGTTGCTAACTCGTGAGTAGAAGACATCATCAGGTAGAAATCGAATGTATAACGATCTTTGAGGTCATACTGTAATATAATAATATCATACCATATGGTATCGAAGGTGATCATGTATACATATGTATATAAATATTTAATATCATGCATGTATCAATATATGTCATCTGTGTTAAATATATATATATATATATATATATATATATATATATATATATCCATTGTGTGTCCATGAACGACACATCAAATCATCATAAAATCCTGTGTGTCCAGCATTGACACTCGAAATTATCATAAAACTCGAGTCCAGCATCGACACGTAAGTTCTCATATCTCAGGCTCCGTCTCATTGGATCGATCCTCATATCTCAGGCACCGTCTCATCAGATTGGTCTTCATATCCATCTGTCTCATATCACTCCGGTCGGTATCCTTCGGATATCCGCCTAGTGTACTACTGTCACCATAAATAGTATTTCCCTGACAGGCTTAACGCCTTTCTATACGATCTTCTTATCCCGGGTTACCGTACCGGGTCCACCATATACCCGCAAATGGTGACTCCTCACTTCTCGAATTGGATAAATATCATAGCTCAGCACCGAGAAATCTCATGATGGACGTCGAAATATCATATCAAGATAAAACCGCGTTTTTAAAACAATCACAAGTTTTTAAATAATATCTGCGGTTTCTCAAATCCAGAAATCTCATGGAAAGCAAAATCCTATCTGAATATGGCAATAATGAAATGACATGTACAGGCATAAAACAATGCTATAATATATAACAAGTGTGTTCATATAATCGCGTCGTATAGCAACGTAAAAAATGTACTAATAGAATCTAACATGCTAACAGGTATAGTTTGATGCGATAGCATAGCGAATTCTATCTGTGTACGTGGCATGGGAATTACTGATGATGTGTGTGTGAGTATGCGAGTATATGTATGTGAAATATATGCATCATCGGTAATGATGATTGTGTCCTAATAGACGAGGTCATATTTAAAGATAAGGGTATGCACGCAGTATATATATCGTAAATGAAAATAATGCAAGCGCATGTAGAAATAAGAAATCGTAACGCGAGCGTAAACAGAATAAAGAAATCGTAAACGTGAACAGTATAAAATACGCAACTACGTATGAGCCATACAGTTATAGTTTAAAATAGTACGAATCGTCGTTTTAGAAAATAGGGGGACTACGATATTTTTGAAAAAAATACCATTTGAAAGTCATAGCGTCCCTTTGAATTTATCATTATAAATGTACGTAATGATTCGTTAGTTTTGAAAATAGGCATGGCTCTAAATATATCATAATATCTACTTAAAGATTTTAATCAATATCTCTCGAGTCGATATATAAGAGTCGACGATTCATCTTCATCATATCACGTACGGTATAATTCATCGTACAATATCATCAATCAAATAGTACGGATCTATAGTCACATACATCATCTCATCTTATCTCATGCCATATCGTGTCATGCCATGTCATATCATATCATATATATATCGCCTCGTATTATCTTATCAAATCATATCGACTCATATTATCATCATATCATATCGACTCGTATCATCATCATATCATGATTATCCTCATATCATATATAGGTGTGTATATATGTATAGCCTAATGGTGAGAAAATAGAACTTGGGAATATCTTCTACTAAGTATATTATTAGGGTATGGTATTCTAGACACCTTACTAAGTATACATATATATCTATCTATATATCCTAATTCTACGGTTGCGGGTGCTATATGCCATCCACCCGACTTCCCCCGTAGATATACATTTACTCACCTACAACGCCTCACTCTAGTTGGTCCTGCCGGATGCCTTGCCCTTCTTCGTTGTCCCGAAAGTCCACGCGGTTGTACTTACAAATCAAAGTATATCGTATCGCATCAAAATCAAATTCGAAAACCAATACGACAAGCGAAGCGCACATATGTTAGAACCTATGGTCAACGCGTGCTAAAACAACAAAATACTCTGTGACGTCGACGTACGAACGTCGAACGACTAAGTCCTAACTCAAATATCCAAAATCAAGTTTCAAAAGTCGCAAAACATTGACAGAAAACAAGTAAAACAATTCCATATTTTTCTTAAGGTGAAATTAGACATTTTAGCATATAGGGTAGGCTTAGTTATCTAAAGAGTGAGCTACAGACCAAATTTCAAGGCTTAACTCAAAAATCGACCCGCAAATTGCGGTCAAATTGAATAAAACGGTGGCTATATCTAAAGGGTTTGGGCTCAGGATTCTAGGATGGCTTCCGACTGGTCTACACATCTCACTGTATCCGCTATTTAATTTTCAGAGTCTCTGAGTAGTACCAGATTCTAATTGATCACCAAAAATCATCGAAAACCGATATCGGGAAAATTCTAAACTCGTCTAATCCAAGGTTACTTGCACTAACAGGTCTTTATCTATCACTTAAAGAGATTATGGTCACTAACTAGACCCCTACTAAACTACTACTACAAGTTTTGTCCATCAATTCTCACTCTAGAATTTTCCAAGTTCATAAAGCATAAGATTTTGAGCTCTAAACTAAGATATGAGGTTAGGAAACTTAAAGACTTGGTCTAAGATGAGAAAATTACCTCATAGAGCACCTCAAGAAAATTCCTAGATGACCAAGGAAGCTCAAAAATCAAACTTGATTCCACCATGATGTGTAGGATGAGACGATGAACATTTTTGTGAAAGTTTTGTATGGTTTTGAGTTGATTTGGGAGGTGTTTGTGGGGGTGGTAGTGAGAGTGGTGGAAGGAGATGAAGAAAAGAAAGAGAGAATGAATAGATGAAAGAAAGAAAATGGCTCATGATAGCCATGCACAAGTTTTCTCCATCATTTAATGCACCATCATCTCATGTCCCCCCATTATCATTTTCTTTTTCTTTTCTGTTCATTTCTTATTTTTTCTTTTCTATTTTCTTTTCTTATTTTGAAAATATAAAACCAATTATCACAAAAATGAAATGTTACGTGTCTTGATACTTAAACATGGTTAAAAAAATAAATCTAGGCTAAATGCATAATTAGTGAAATACTAATCAAATTTAACATTAACTTGCATGGAAATAATTATATATATTAATTTATAAAAAGCTTAATTAAGTAAATGCCTTCATAAATGATAAATCATTTTAATTCCTAATTATGTTCCAACAATATAGGTATATAATTATACCATTCTACGAAAACTCAAATCTTTATTTGTATAATATCTGTGAAATTTATTATTTTATTATTTAAATTCCAAGATAATATTTTATATTTTCTGAAATGTTATAGGATACCATCTTCATCTTGTGCAAAAAATTCAATCCAAAGAGTTTCATCTTTAGCGAACTCTTCATTTCAGGCTGTAACGACCGTAAATTCCATATACTCTTTTCTTTATAATAAGATCTTTTCTTTTGAAATTCTATATATAATCATTTCTTTTTGAATATATGCATGATCATTATTTGTATCCTATTGATTGAGACGCTGCATTGCTATCCCATAGATCTCGAGTTCAAACCCCAGCCTTTTCAAGCTATTTATTTCTTTATTTTTAAATATTTTGCATTATGAAATTTTGTTTTAAAAGAATAGAAAAGAATTGTTAATATAAAATATTTATTAACATTTTTGTAAAGAAAAGGGAAAGAATTTATTAAGGCCTTACTAAACTTTTTAAAATCATTCTTAAAGCGGAAAAAAAGATTATTTGTATTTTTTTTGTAAAGAGGTAAATTAATTTAGTCTTAATTTAAAACCTATATTTTTTTAGAAAACCCTTTCTAAGTCGTTCGATTTAACAAAATATAATTATAGCTCTTGATCCCTAGAAATCTCAATCCCTAATTTTACATATAAACCCTAACCTCCTCAAACCCTAATCTTCTTTCTCCTCCATTGCCTTCTTCAATATTTTCCTCCCACGCTCTGTAGAAAACCTAGATCTAGAGTGATGAAGGAGAATAAGCCACCGATTCAACGTTGGAGGCCTCAAAATTAAATCGAGACTATCTCTACATCGGAATCGATAACTTGATACAAGAATCAAGTTGTTTCTTTGTATGTTCCCCCCCTCTTCTTCACTCACTCTTCTTTGTATTATTTAAATCCCTAAAATTTAAAATAATAACACTCTTGTAAAATTGATTTGATTAATCACTAGTATTAATTGTTTATTTATGTAGTATTGTTTATAATTAATCGTGTGTTTGTCAATACTAATTATTGATATTATATGAGTTGTCAATTGTTTTTAATAGTATTTGTAATAATAATGATTTCATAATGCATATCTATATTTGAAAATACAATTAATAACTTAATTATGTGGTTTCATTGTTTCTTAATTTTATCAAAGTAGACTTTTTTTATGTGTCCGTTTTACTATATATTTGGGTATATACAGAAGCATTCATTACTATTAGTAGTGTGCATGGTCATATTTACACTGTCTAGTATAAGTAGTATGTTACTTATGTTTATTATCAACATGTTTATTATATTTTGAAACCCTACACTATTTTAATACAGACACGTGTTGTAGTTTGTTACAGTAAAATTGTACGTACGCAGGGATTTTTTATTTAAAAGCCTTAATTTTGCCTAAGCAAATTTTTATGAAAAACCATAACATTGATTAGGAAACTTTTATGAAAAGCCATAATTTTGCCTTAGAAGACTTCTAGGAAAAGCTCTAAATTTTCATATAGTAGATTCCATGTAAAGCCTTAATTTCACTTTAGGGTGTGGAAAGCTAATGCTTTCATTTGGTTGTTCCCCCCCTCCCCCCCTTAACATATTATTGTTTCGATGCACCCCATATCACGGGTGCATCTTATGTATGCTCGTATATACTTTTGATGCACCTCATATCACGGGTGCATCTTATCAACTGGTTGTTTATAGTCAAATTGAAGGATGAAATTTGAGTCATGTATATGTTCTTTTTATACTCTATGTCACGGGTATACCCTATACTTTCATATAGGGAGTCTTAACCGTAATTATAATTTTGTAATGATCCATTGACCGCTCTGCCATAGTTAACTAACCTACGGTGCATGATGTCTTCCCGTGGTTAGTAAGAAATTCATAGTTTAAGGTAAGTCGAATTGTATGTTGTTTTTCCTTCAAGTTTGAAATCTGTTTTTCCTCATTAGCATAATCTATTTTAGACCTGAACTAAAATGGCCATAACTTCTAACATAGGAACCCAAACGAAGTAATGTTTGATTTATGAAATAATTTCAGGATGTTAGCTACATATTTTTCCTAGGTTAATTTATCTAGAAACCGACTGAACCCACTCAAATATGTATTTTTATAAAATACGACGAATCTGAGCAGCAACAGGAAATATCTGCGCAGTTGTCGTAAAATAGGCATAACCCCCTCTCTGCTTATCGTAACCTAAATTTATTTTATGGGGAATCATTCAAAACTCACAGACGCTCATTTCTTGTTTAATATTAAAAACCATAAAATGAACAGAATCTACTCGAAAATGCAAAATACCACTAGTGCATGCATTCTGAAATCTGCACTGGCCTGTTCTGCGCAGTGGCACGAAAACACCCATAGTTCCTTCACCTGAAACCCGATCGAGGAAAACTCAATCTCGTAATGCACACAACTTCTTGAACTAGAATTCACTCATTACGTAATAACTTCTAATTCTAATACAAAACTGCTCGTTTTTGTATGTGGACATTTGGTTAATTTTTGGCCTAGATTTAATTGTGATGATTGAAATCTTATGTTACATATGGATATAAATATTTCATATTATGTCTTAACTTGGCCTGGCTCGTTAAATACATGATTCCATGAATACATAAATTCCTGAACCCATTAATCTGACATGAAATTGAAAGTACATCATGAAGTAGAATACATGGAATATTGACAGACACTTGAATATTGATCGAGTCAATTATCATGATATGGAACAAAGTGTTGGTGTTAGGTGCTCGCGCCGCGGAAGCCGCGGCCAAGGCGGAAGTGATCGCACGCTTTCGCGTGTCGGATGTTCAAAGATTTAAAGTGTAACCGCGATCAGGACGGTGTCGCTATGCAGCTAGCCGGTTGAGCACGGGTCGGTCCACAGGGAGATGGTGTTATCTTACCTTCTTGTCTTAGACGAGTCAATAAAGAATTTGTGTATGATTGTTTGGACTAACCTATGTGTATTATCTGCAAGTATAAAGTTGTTAAGAAAAGATACGAGATTATAAGCTAAAGAAATCCGTACTCAAAACCTTTGAGCCGAGTCTTGACCAATTGAAGCTAAGCAATTGGCAACAACGTGGATTAGGGGATTTAAGCGCGGTATTCGTGGAATCCGGCTTATTTACCCTTGTCCTTCCGTTCTTGTCTCTTGCTTTCGCCTCCGGCCAAACCGAACGCAACCGGTCGCGGTTAGGAATCACCGTTACCTTGTCAGGGTACGGTGCCTAACGGAGCGCTTGCGTATGGTTTGGGCGAAGTTCAAATGGAAAATAACGGAAAAAGGAATTGGCAAAGAAACATTAACTTATAATACCGTATTAATTCTTAACAACAACAATAATTACAACATTCACAAAATGAACAAAAAGAGAACAAAAAGAAAAGAACAAAGAAAAGAAAAGATACAAGTATTTAAAGTGCATGAATGTAAATTGCAAGTAATTAAAGAGCATGGAAATAAATTGCAAGTAATTAAAGACAAGAATGAAAAATGCAAGAAAGTAATTACAAGAACCATAGAACTCAAAACAAGCATGGGATCAATAGCCAACCCTTAAACTTGCAATCTCAATGAAGAGGTTGCAAGATCAAGGGAAGGGTAGAGAACACATGTGAATTGAAGCGCTAAGGCGAGAACGAAATGATACAACCCCTTGAGACCATGACCAAAACTTAAACTTGCAAGCTCACTTAAGAGGTTGCAAGATCAAGTTAAGGTAGAGAGCTCAAGGGGGAAGCTTAAACAAAAAGAATAATACAAAAAACCTTCATCTTTATTCACATCCACAAAAAAGCTTCTCACTTACAATTTCATGGAAGAGGAATGAAGAAGAAGAAGAAAAAGAACTAAATCCTACAAAAGAATGGAGAACAAAGAATGGACCCTTGGTTGTGCTCAAAACTGCTGTATTTATAGGCAGGAGAATGGAGTTCTAGGGCAACCACCAGACCACATGGGAAATACCCAAAATACCCCCAAAAGTTGACGCAGAGAGGGCCCCACCTAGCCGCGGATCCGCCGCCAATACCCCCTATTGGCCGCGGATCCGCGGCCCTATAGTGGGATTAGGGGCTCTGATTTTCTGTGCTTCCCTGGTTTCTTGTCCTTTGTTGTCTGGTATATGTATTTTCTGAAAATACATTCACAATTCTTCCAGAATTTCTGTTGAGGAAAGGTGGACTTTTTGTGGATGTCTTTTGTCATGATTGCCTCGAGCTCCGCGTAGATTTCTTGGAACTTGTTGTTGCCATTGAGCCTTGTGCATGAAGGTGATATTGATTTGACATTTTGTCTTCCTAAACTGGTATCTGGTAACATACGGATGACGAGCGGAGACCGTGTTTTCTCAGTGGTTGGCAGGAACCCGGATTTTGTCGTGTTTTCCATGAATTTCACCGTTTTAGAACCGAGAACCTGTATCCTGCAAATATATAACAAACACGGATTAAAAGCACCTACCTATAAACAACCGAGCGTACGAATGGGCGGTATAAAATGCAGTATTCTGTGATGAACAGGAAGCGATAACAAAATTTTTATGCAAGCACAAAACACACGAACCCAAGAAATTGATCCAAACACCTAAACTAGCAAACTAAAGATGCAAGGGTATAGAAATAAAACCATCGACGCGTGTCCACCTAATTGTGGAAGACCCCTCCAAACTAGTAGACGCCGGGAACGCGCTTGAAAGGTGACCACCCTTGCCGAAGAAGATCCACCCGAAGGAAACCGGAAAAAATTCCGACCGACGCTCCAAACTTGCTAAGGATGAATTGTGGGTGATGTAGCAATTTTTCCACTAATTATTTTCTCTCAAAACCATACTCAAGAAAAAGTAAGAAGAAGAAGGAGAAGGAAGTGAGGATACGACTAAGTCTTTTTCTCCACCATGAAGCAACCTAAGAATAATGTGGAATGAAGCATCTAAGTGTAGAAAAATTAATGGGTTTCCTTTTTACTACCATGGTTCAATAGTGAACACAAATGAATATATCATTTTAAAAATCAAAGCCATACCTTTCTACATGTATGCAACCATGCTTCATGCCACCTCACCCTCCACCTCATTTCCCGTTTAATTTTCTAAAAAGAAAATCAAATATGAGGTGTCTTTCTTCTAGAAATACCCGTATAAATACGAAATACTTCACCCGGTATATGTATCGCTACATATACGTATATCCGTATAAAAATACGGATAGCACCAAAGAGAGAAAATGAAAAGTGAACAATTATACTAAAATATATATATATATATATCAATATATATATATATATATATCAATATATATATATATATCAATATATATATATATATATCAATATATAAATTATTAAATCAAAACCTGATTTAATAATCCGGCTTAATCCTAAACTGGCTAGTATTATCAACCGTCTGATAAAAATCCGTGTAACCCGTACACGTATTTAATCAGACCCCTGCACATACTAACGTATGGCTACTACCTCTATCGTCTGAACCGGGAAAACCCTCTGTCTGAGACTTTGAAGACTCGATAATATGTTGGCGGTGGGTTTAACCACAAGCACGTCAGCGACACTAGATGTATGTAACGGCTGCACAGGTACTTTCTATGTAATGAACCTGAACTTTCTGTACATAATTTTTTCAAAATACAGAAAGGAGCACCTAAGCCTGAGCACAAGTTATAAATTTAATTTGCTTTTGAACAGCAAGAAAGCACTTGTAGCTCATTGGTAAAACCTTACACTGCCGTAACATAGCTCCTGTGTTCAAATCCCATCAGCCACATATTATTTTTGTCGATTTTTCTTTTAAACTTTTAGAAACCCAAAGGATTACACGTGCATTGTACAAGAAATGAAAAGTCACAATAAAAACAAACATATGGAAATTGGTATTTAAGCAGACTAGGACACATGGCATTGATCCAAGCACCCTTCCCCATAGAATGGCCGGCGAAGATCACCCCAGGGCCGGCGCCGCCGGTTTTCTCCGTAGGTAATGCCCAAATTTTATTAGCCAAGAACCCCTTGGACTCCCCCCACTAACCCTAGACTGTTTGATTTCCCTGCATATTTCCAGAAAATTAAAATGAGGCATTAATCAAATTTTAATTCATTCTTCATTACCCTAAATTTCTCCTATAAATACAATCCTACACTTTAGCCCTCCTCATTCAGAATTCCATTGCCAAAACTCCTAAAATTCCTAAGTCCAAGAAGTTGTACAAGTTGAGTTAACCAAGATCAAAGTTCCGGCGAGGAATTGAAGCACTTCCGGAGACCCCGCGACTTTGCGAAGACCACAAACCTTCTCCTTTACCTCCCTTCTAAACCTAAGCTAGTAAGACCCCTCTCCCCTCCTCTCATTCTAGTCTAAAACATCCTCAATTCAAAACTCGTCGGAAGCGGAGTTTTCCGACTTCCGATTCTCTTTCCTTTAAAAATTCAACTTTTCTTAAACAAAAAATTAACCAACTCTTCTCATATTATTTAGCAACCATAAAACAACAATTTGACCAAGTTTCAATTCAAAATATTATATTAAACAAATTCTATTTCACTTTTACAGTAAAATACCCTTAAGTTTGCATACGACATTACCTTATCTTTTTGCTTATATTACCTTTAGAAAACTCACAAGGTAATGACCTACCTCATCACAATACTCATTCTTGATATAGCACGATGACTTTTGGAACTTGTGGAATAAAATACGAAATTACATTTAAATACCATAAACTTTCAAAAACCGTTTTCTTTAAAAGTGTATTATTTAATTTCTTGCAAATGCGCTTCTACAACCCATTTTGGGGACCCCGAACGGGATAGTGTGGGTTATCGCACATCCTCGGGCTTAGTATACCGAGATGCATACCTCCTCACGGAGCATCCGATCTCGATGGAATTGATAATGCAATTTTTAAGAAAAACGTGATTTCTGTTTAATAAATAAATTCTATTTATATATATATATATATATATATATTATAAAAATATCTACTTTAAATATACAATAAATATATTCCATGTTTTCTAAATCAAAGGAATCGCAAATTTCATGAAACTACCAATGCAAATCAATACAATTCCAATATTATACTATAATACCATATATTATTCATGTTAGGTTTATATCCACTAGAATATTTCATTTTATAAAAATTACAACTATGAAAACCCTAAAGACTATAATTAAATACTTGAGATGTATTTTTAAAATATATCAAAACCATTTTTCATAAAACCCCCTCAAGTTATATTAAATTACAATAAGGACTCTAGTAAATAAAGGTTTAAGCGGGACCAGTTCTCTTGAGCCTCAGGGAGCCGGAGAATTTGGGTGCTTGCCTATTTAAGATAGAAAAACTAAAAATGGTGTTTTCAATACGGTAATTGTCTTGGAAAAAGATACAAATCCTACTGTCCATGTGCAGCAGTTACCGATAACACTAAAACTAGTTCAAGACTTCAATTCTGTCTAAAAGGTCTGACTCAGTCTGAGTCCCAGTCTAATATGAAATCAATCTATCCTTAAATATGATTCAAGATAACTTCAATACAACATGAATCCACTTATACCAGATACAATCTATATCAACTTGACTCGACCGAACCGAACCATGGATATACTATGATTACATGACTATCCATTTATATCCATTCCGTTATATGATATCATGGTTTCGGCAAGTCGAATACAACCATTCATTATATCAATACAAACAATACAATAAACATTACGGGTTTTTAAAGGGGTAGACTGGTACGGAATGTGTTAAAAGTGGCACGAGATGGCCATTAAAAGACGTAACTATACATCTATTACCGTTGTTCCATGGTTTTATCGACGGGGCCTTGTACTACGGGTTACCAAAGTCCACGGTGTAAGTTGGACTCCTCTCGTATACACCGGCATATTCTTTACCAAGCTACAATCAACTGCGTTAACATAACAAACTTACAATACACCAGTTATATTCTCATATCTGTCTATTCATATTTCTGTTCTATTCCTACTTTTCTTTGGGACTTACCGAGCGATTGTTCGCTGACGACATTCCTATTTCTCTTCTTTCTTTGGAATATTGTCAGGAGGACCCGACTCTGAGGAGTTCAAGATTAGCCAGGAGCACTTAAAGCAGACCACTGAGCAGCACGACCTTTAGGCTTTACTTGTACTTACTTCTCTTTCAGTTCATGACATTGTTTAGGCATTGCTTTCATCATTGTATTTACTTTTCAGTTGTATTGTAAAGAAATGTTCAATAAATAAAAGTTGTTGTTCATTTACATTTCTTGTTTTCTTGTGTATATTTAAATTATATTGCTTAGTACTCTTAGCGTGTTTACTTCTGAGTAAATACGTAAGTAAACACATAGCGGGCCTCGTCACATCTCCTAACCTGTACACTGGGAAGCGGGGCGTGACAGGTTTTGATAGCGGCCCATGCAGGTCCATTCTGCATGGACATGCAGGTCAATTCTGCATGAAGTCCTAAGAAATATAACACAAGAATCAGCAACTAAAAGCATTCTTTACATTTCATATTCCTTGAATCTTACAATTTCATATTCTTTGAATCTATCCTAACCCTATTTTTTTTCAAAGTTATGGATTCTCCAAATAATACCAGCACAAACTTCAACAACACACCACCACCTCTTCCACTTACGCATACCATTGTATCTCCGATCAAGGAGCAAATGGTATTGCTTGAGGCAATCCGAAGCCTCCTGGAAGGACAGCAGCAGCAGACTGCTATCTTATTGAACCGCCCAGAAACGGAAGCATCCGGAGTGAAGCAATTCCGGGTATTGCACCCGAAGCAATTTTCTGGGAAAGAGAGCCCTTTAGAAGCTGAAGAATGTGCTCAGAGCATTGAGGACGATCTGGCAGCAGCACAAGCTCCGGACATCGCTTGGGTACGGGTTGCGAATCTGCAACTCACCGACAACGCCCGAGTATGGTGGAAGGAGAAAGAAAGCCGTCTTGACCAGCCGATCGAATGGAAAACTTTTCGCGACATGTTCGACGCGAAGTACTTTCTGTTAGTGATATATGCCCTGGAGGCCATTATTGTATGATACTGGTTTGTATATTACTTAATGGAAGCTTGAGATATTCACAGTTGTATTGACAGTCTTGCTCAAAATGGTATTATGCTACTTGGTTTGTTTCTACCTCAATATGTGCATGTGTTTCTTTTAGCATATCGCTTATACATATTGGTAGAGCCCTTAGGATCTTTGCTTGATTACCAGCCTTGTGATGGCAGTCACACTAGTAGGGGCTGGGTAGTCTATAAGAACATCCTTATATAGATCCCTAGTCGTAGGATTATCGAGACGGGGAATCGATACTCCGGAGTAGACTAGTGTATACGCTTCTCATCCCAGCAGGGGAGATGGTCTGTCCCACAGCCATTAGTACGTTGTATTGGAGATAGTATGCAGGTGCTCATTGGGTTATGAGTACACTGGACAGGACTCGTCAGGAACTGCTTATGGGTATTATACTTATCATCGGGTAGCAGTCCTCAGGTGATATGAGTACAGCTTAGTCCGTCGACTTTACACTGCTACTTCGCCTCGAGTGTGTTCCCACTGTACTTTGATTACTACCCTACCACGACTCAAAGGAGTCATGAAAACAGATAGTAGTTGGGTGCAGTCCCGAAGCACTTTGAGGCAGTGGCGGTTAGATATGATTCGTTTCTCCCGGTATTGGGGGTTGATATCGCGCTGTGTTCGGAAAGCCATTACACAAAGTCCGTGGCCAGGGCAAGCGAGATTTACTGGTAGGTATTCCAGTAGGTTCTCAGGGTGTTTTGGGCTACACTCCGACACTACTTATTGCGCTATTATGGGTCTTACGATTACCACCCCCTAGGCTCGACATGCGATACTCTTAGACAAATAGACCGGAATGTACAGAGATTGTCACAGACAGGCTCAATTAGAGTTCGGATGAATTTGCTCATCGGCTTTCTTAACGACATATACCTGGGTAACCGTTACGTGCAGCTAGTACCGCTTGCGGCTTGTGGTTAAACCCACTGCCAGCGTACTGTCGATTCTTTAGAGTCCCACACATAGGGTTTCCCTGCATCGGGCAAAAGATATAGCGGTCGTATGGTTTTACGGTAGGGCTTCAATCACTTACGTGTACTTATGCACGTATGATGATCGGGCAGATAATACTAGTGGGATTTGGTTTAAGCCGGATCCTAGTATTATAATGATGGATTATTTTTGTCTCATTATATTCGTATTTTTCGGAATACGGATGCGGGTATGTATATACGGATGAGGGGCATTCTTGTAATTCTCTCAAGATTGCTTCTAGAAGGAGACACCTCATTAGGGTTTTTATCTTTTGATTAAAAAGAATTATGAGGTGGAGGAAATGAGGTATTATTTTTTATATGATAATTGAAGCATGGCTACTTGGTTTGACTATTGAGGCATAGTTTGACTTAGATATTTTGTGAGATATTTTTGTGGCATAAGATTTTTTGTGTGAGATATTTTGGGGCATGCTTATAGTCATATCAAGAGAGCCATATTCCATGATCATTATCAAAAACACTTTCTCTTTTCTCAAGCATCTTCTTCTTCCTCTAAGCCCTAAACCTCTCATGAGTTGAGAATCCTAGCATTCCAAGAGACAAACTAATCCATCTTCACTCTCTATATCACTTAGGCCATCTAGTTTAGTGAACTAGGTGCCCTAATTATCTTGGATTTGATGTTGGAGCTCGGACTATAGACTCTCGGGTGGATCGTCTTTGACTCGAGGAAGCCGATGAGGAAGCATCGATCCGTTACGATCCTCGAAGCTCATGATGATGAGGAGGGCAGCAAAGAAGACCTGAAGGACTTGTATCGTGAGGTATAAACTCCTTTCCGAGTAGTTAACCTCTTTACAAGCTTAGCTAGTTAGGGTTTAGCAACGATCCTGGAGTTCAATTCGGCGTTGCGAGCTTTGAAAATCATTTTTTAAATATTCCGCCTCCCCGCGAACCCGTAGGGTGCGCGACATCGACTTACAGTGGTATCAGAGCCTACTAAATCTTTACTATCTAGTTAGCAAGTTATTAGAACTTCGATCGTCGGAAAATCACGAAAACGATACACTTGTAACCGTAGTTTCTGTCAATTTTTAAAACTGTGATAAAAATTAATTCAGAGGCATTAAAATTGCAAGCAGGGTATTCTAAGAACACAACAGAAAGACGAGTCCATAACTCGTCAGGATCACCGCAGAACCACGGCGAATCGGTCTATTTGCCGCCGTTCCGCGGCCTAGTCGTGGCCGAGTTGGCTCATTTTTCCTCTGTGTGTCTTTTTTTAGGTGTATTGTTCTCTAGGATATTTGGTTTCTACTCAGTATGTTTTGTGTGCTGGTTTGCACTTAGGGTAGACAGGGAAAATAATTTTCAATCAAAATTCTAAGTTATTTGCTAATCGGGTTTTATCTGTGTTGTGATATATGTGCTGAACGTCCGCTAATCGCTATACGTCGATTAGTGGGGGTTGCACATATCTGTGATCTGTGATGTTGGTTTGTGTATATGAACTTATTGGATCGTCGTGGATGAATAGCCGGGGATGTGAGATGTGTGTTTTATCTTTCTTTCGATGTAAATTGTAAAGTGATGTAATATTATTTTGTGGGGCACATCCGGGTTAAGGTTGTAGCCACTGTTGTATTATTTCTTTTATTGTTTTTTGCTCCTAGGATAGACCCAAGGTGGGGTACACAAACTACTGAATTCTTTGGAGTGCTGGGTGGCCTACTCACTTTGCTGAGGGAGGTTGCTTCACTTTGAGAATTTGGCGGGTAGTTTGCCGCACCTGTAATGGTCTAGGGTGGGGTTTGGCTATTCATCATGACCGTGGAATCCATCTTTCGTTACAGGTTTAAACGAAACGCGGAATTCCTAGTATATCTAATATGTTTATCTGTGATCTGGAATGCCTATTATTGCGTGAAACAAATGGTTATTATATATATATTATATAATAGACGTTGCTTATGTTTTGCATCCACGCCAGTCCAGCCCCAGCTCTGGCGTTAGTTAAGTAACTTAACGGTGTAAGACGGGGCCCACTGACGAATGCGGATGGTATAAGCGTACGTCATATTTTCGTTTCTTTCTGTGATGATCGGTGTAATTGATGGGACTGCATTACATTAATGCAAAACAAACAAACCAAAGCTGAATCATTGGAACAAATTTTAAAACCACTCGTTTTTTTTCAAAACAACAAACTTTTAAAATACGGAGCTTAAACCACTCTTTTTAAAAGCTATCAGATTCCTTCGATTATATCAAGTTCACGGTTTCGCCAAAACCATTTGTAGCCCTCCGTCATTTTATATGAATATTCAGTAGTATTCAAGCTATGTTTGTTGACATTCGCCAAGGCATAGTGATTGGTAGCTGCTGGATATTCATATGCAGCATAGATAGATGCGTTGGTTTGGGATAGTCGTACTACTTTTTTGGCCTTCGTCAAGGGTATGTACGGGTTGGTTCAAATTAACCTGGACAATAATGGGTAGAACTTGATATGTGACTTATGATTTGTTGGCCTTCGTCAAGGTCATAACAGCATGGGGCAAAAATCCACATCGGGAGTTTCTAAGGAGACTAAAACTTGCTAGTGCTGCATACCATTTGGAGTGTGATAATGTTGGTAGGACTCCTTCAGGATTATCACACAATGATATTTGGATCCCGATCCTACTGTGAGTATATGCTACTCCTCGGAAGATTTTTTCACTTAACGATCAATACTATAAACCAAGTAGGTGTCTAGAACAGTGTTAGCGGGGCTATGCTTCCAGAGAAAAGAGGTTATTTAATTAAGGAACTTCACGAGAGCATCGTAAAACCTCCCTCGAAGTACCGACACTAGCCTGGCTGAAAGGTTAAGCAAGTATTGTACGGTGAGATTAATCCTGACTAATTCTTCTTTTATGGTTTGTGGAAAGATTCGAGAAAAAGTGGGAGCCAACCTGTTTAGATAAACTAAAAAGCAATCTAAACTTGTAAGAGTATCATGCTAAAGTGTTTCTTCTCTTTCTCCTAATTGCAGCGACCAATTGACCGCGCCTAGGTTACAATTAGCTAATAAATTGACTGGGCCAGACTATATTGACTGGCAAGGGTTTGTCCAGATGTCCATTTCCTGTGACAAGCTGGACCACCTCATTACTACTCAAGCCCCCGCCGTTCCAGGTCCAGTTTCCACCGTCGCGGATGTTGATATCCGTATTACAAGGGAAAATGATAGTGAGAATGCCAAGTGCCTCGTGTTGGCCTCAATAGATGGTGATAACCAGAGGCGGCACAAGAAGATGAACTTAGCTTCCATTTTCCTCCATAACAAAGATTCATATGGAGAGCAATCTCATATCGCAAGATATGAGACCTCGAAGGAATTGCTTCAAGCGAGGTTGGCTATCGGGTCATCTGTAAGGGACAACGTCCTTACAATGACTAGCTATATAGATGAGCTCACGGACCTGGAGACCATGTTGGAGAACCAGTCATATGCTGACTTGATTTTACAGTCCCTACCTTCTACTTACACCCTGAAGGAAACCAGGGAGACACCCGCTCTGCTTATTGGGGAATCTTCCTTTTCTGGATCCAAGGCGAAAGCCAAGGGTGAGAAGAAGAAGACCTCCACAAAGACGATAGGCGGTGTCAGTAAGGTAGAAGGAAAGGGCAGGGCAAAAGTTTCGGGATTAACAGTAGGGAAGGAGGGATGTTCTTATTGTCACCGAAAAGGGCATTGGCAGAAGGAATGCACGGCTTGGAAAGTCAGAATCCAGGATCCGAAGCATGTTGTGGCTTCGGCTTCGGGTGTGTTTGTAATTAAAAACTATATGTCAATTAACTCTACTTCCTGGGTACTAGATACCGGATCAGGATCTCATATCTGTAATTCATTACAGGCTTTGAGAAACCGTAGAGTTATCAGGGCAGGTGATATGGCTCTCAGAGTTGCTAACGGAATGAGCGTGGAGCTGAATCCGTAGGGAATATCACCTAGGATTGACAAGTGGGCAGATATTGATTCTACGTAACTGTTTGTATGTACCTAGTCTAGCTTGTAATATCATATCTGTATCTTTACTTTCTAAGGAAGGATATGATTTTACATTTGTAAGTGATGTGGTTCACATCCACCTAAATCAAGCTTTGATTGGGTCAAGTAAATTAGATAACGGTATATATGTATTAAATCAAGCTCAGGTTTTCAGTGTCCAGAACGCACTTAAAAGAAAATCTCCAGAATTAAATCAGGCTTTCTTATGGCATTGTAGACTGGGTCACATCAATGAAACATGATTAACAAAGTTACATAGAGATGGATATTTAGATCCGTTCGAATATCAGTCTTATGCAACTTGTCAATCTTGTCTCATGGGAAAGATGACAAAGACCCCGTTCACTGGACACGGAGTAAGAGCGAGCGAGCTCTTGGGACTCATACACAATGATGCGTGTGGTCCAATTTCTACACATGCACGAAGTGGTTATTCCTATTTCATTATTTTTACGGATGACTTCTCTAGGTTTGGAGATGTTTTCTTGATGAAGCATAAATCCGAGGCCTTTGAGAAATTCCGGAAATATAAGAATGAAGTGGAAAAACAAACAAGCAAAAATATCAATACACTGAGATCTGATCGAGGTAGTGAATACTTAAGTGCTAGTTCCTGATTTACCTAAAAGAGAATGGAATTCTCTCTCAGCTTACTCATCCATACACACCACAACACAACGGTGTATCAGAAAGGCGGAACAGAACCCTATTGGATATGGTTCGTTCCATGATAAGTAACGCTGAGTTGCCACGATCATTCTGGGGTTATGCACTAGAATCAGCTGCATATTTTTGAACAAGGTTCCTACCAAGACTGTGCCTACCGCATCATATCGGATGTGAAGTGGGAAGAAACCCTATCTTAAGTACCTTAAGACATGGGGATGTCCAGCTTTTGTAAAAAAGCAGCATGCGGACAAGCTCGAGCCACACTCAGTACTGTGTAAGTTTGTGGGATACCCAAAGAACTCCAGGGGGTATTTTTTCTATTACGCAGAGGAACAAAAGGTTTTTGTTTCTCGTCATGCCCACTTCTTGGAATCTGAATTTTTAGAAAATCAAAAAAGTGGGAGCTCAATAGAATTGGAAGAAATTCCAGAACCACAAGCTATTACTGAAAGCATGGTAGAACCAGAGGTTTCAGAAGAACCGGATATCCCCGCACCACTCCGCAGAACTAGTAGGTAGTCTCATCCGCCCGTGAGATATTACGGTTTTCTCATAGACGGGGATCGAGAGGATTGCATCATTGATAATGATGAGCCTACCAGCTTTCAGCAAGCCATTCAGAGCGGCGACTCGGTAAAATGGCTGGATGCAATGCGGGTCGAGATGGAGTCCATGTACACCAACAAAGTATGGACTTTGGACATTGCTCCAAAAGGGGTAAAACCCGTAGGCTGCAAATGGATCTTCATAAAGAAGATTGGTGTAGATGGGCAGGTTGAAACCTATAAAGCTAGACTTGTTGCAAAAAGTTTTGGTCAAAGACCTGGTTTGGACTATGTTGAAATATTTTCTCCAGTGGCTATGCTCAAATCTATTCAGATCCTTCTTGCCATTGCTGTCTTCCACGATTATGAGATCTAGCAGATGGCCGTAAAGACGGTTTTTCTAATTGAAAATTTGGAAGAGTGCGTCTATATGGTTCAGCCATAGGGTTTCATTCAGAGTGGGAGCAGCGGGAAAGTGTGCAAGTTGCTTAAGTCCATTTATGGACTAAAGCAGGTATCGCGGAGTTGGAACATCTATTTTGATGAGACGGTCAAAGAATTTGACTTTATCAAAAATCCAGATGAACCATGCATATATAGTAAGATTGTAGGGAGAACTATATTATTTCTCGTCTTGTACGTGGATGACATTCTCTTAATAGGAAATGACATTCCTATGCTACAATCAGTCAAAAGATTCTTGTCACAGAGGTTCTCCATAAAAGACCTGGGTGATGCCTCCTACATTCTTGGGATCCAGATCTATCATGATAGATCTAAGAGGATGTTAGGACTTTCGCAATCTAGGTACATCGACACCATACTAAAAAGATTTAGTATGGAAGATTCAAAGCGCAGTAATCTACCGGCTTGTCACGAAATCACCCTCTCTAAAGAGATATCTGTTTCGCCCAATCAGAGCAAAGCTCTGTTTGAATTCAAAATTTAAATTTTCGAAGCAACGCTTCAAGTCTCAAGCGCAGCGCACCCAATCAGAGCAAAGCTCTGTTTAAAGGAAGCAACGCTTCAGATCCTTTGCGCTGCGCGCTCTGCGCCACGTGTCCAGCGCAGATACATTAGCGCAGCGCACCCAATCAGAGCAAAGCTCTGTTTAAAGGAAGCAACGCTTCAGATCCTTTGCGCTGCGCGCTCTGCGCCACGTGTCCAGCGCAGATACATTAGCGCAGCGCACCTAATCAGAGCAAAGCTCTGTTCAAAGGAAGCAACGCTTCAGATCCTTTGCGCTAGCGCTCTGCGCCACGTGTCCAGCGCAGATACATTAGCGCAGCGCACCCAATCAGAGCAAAGCTCTGTTTAAAGGAAGCAACGCTTCAGATCCTTTGCGCTGCGCGCTCTGCGCCACGTGTCCAGCGCAGATACATTAGCGCAGCGCACCCAATCAGAGCAAAGCTCTGTTCAAAGGAAGCAACGCTTCAGATCCTTTGCGCTAGCGCTCTGCGCCACGTGTCCAGCGCAGATACATTAGCGCAGCGCACCCAATCAGAGCAAAGCTCTGTTTAAAGCAAGCAACGCTTCAGATCCTTTGCGCTAGCGCTCTGCGCCACGTGTCCAGCGCAGATACATTAGCGCAGCGCGTCCAATTAGAGCAAGGCTCTGTTAAAGGAAGCGCCGCGCTGCGCTCTGCGCCGTGCGACACGTGGCAACACAGTTGCGCTGCGCGACACGTGTCAGCGCAGATGCGCTAGTGCAGAAAAAGGGGCTAAGTGCCAAAGGCAATTTAGCCATGCAAAATTACATGCACTTGATAACAACAAATTAAAATACGATGCACAAGCACAACAAAGAGTTCAAATAAAAAGAACACTTAACAGATAATAAAATACTTAATCAAAACATTTATTTATTATTAAATTTAAAAAAGATCACCGAATACGGGATCAGAGAGACAAGGGTTCACAAAAAGGAAAAGAAAATTATTCAGCTCCCTCTCCGCCTTCTCCATCGCGTCGAAGCGGCGATCTTCCCGAGGGGTAGCCATCCAACGGTCGACGCCGCATTCCTGGGAGAAAGTGGCGATGACGACTCGACGAGCCCGTATCTGGCTCAGCAAGTGGAAAGAGCAGTCCCTCAAGGGTTTGGTGATCAAGTGCGCTTCGAGAAAGCACTCAATCTTATCTTCGGCGGCATCCAGCATTGCTGAGGACATCTCTGCTGGAGGAGGGGGAATGTCGGCAAGCGCCGAGGCAAGGATCATCCGAAGCCAAATGGAATTCGGAGGGAGAGGAGACCCCACACGAGTCAAAAGCTCGTGCATTGCAGCGTCGCATTGCTCGTCCGAGAGAGAAGGGTCCACCAGACGTGCAGCAAAACGAGGAACGATGTCCCGGATCGGCACCTCCCATGGTTGTCGGCAGGCATGAGGGCGGTTGCAAGCCATGATCGAAGAAGTTCTCTGAAAATGAGAGAAGAAAAGGCTCAGCCTTGAGTTATATATATAGACCCAAGCACAGAAAATTCTGTGCACAATGAAATCATTGCCAAGGCCCGGGAAATCAGAATTTTGGGAATACAAGTTTGACTTGAAAAGAGGAGATAAAGCGGCGCTTCTGATTCTCAAAAAATTTAATAAATGAAGCAACGCTTCAGATCCTTTGCGCTGAGCGCAACGCGCCACGTGTCAGGCGCAGATGTATCAGCGCTGCGCCCAAGAAGACGCGCCCAATCAGAGCAGAGCTCTATTTGCCTGAAGCAACGCTTCAGTTGCGCTGCGCTCTGCGCTGCACGACACGTGTCAGCGCAGATGCACTAGCGCAGTTGCGCTACGCTCTGCGCTGCGCGACACGTGTCATGCGCTGGGGCATCTGCGCCAAATTAAATTAAGATTTTTAAGAAATCTTTTCTGTTCTTGTTGAAACAAGAAGATTTTCTTCTGCAAGGCAGAAGCCCTTGGATCAAAGATCCAACGGTAGGGAAAATTCCCCAAATCACTCAGAGGATGATCTCTTTAACAAATTTAACTAATTTGTGAGCACTATAAAAAGGACCTTAGGCCTCAATTCAAAGGCATCGAGTTTTTTTTTTGAGAATTCAAGAACCCTAAACAGAAAGAACTCCGAGAAAATTTCAAGAAAGAGGTAAAGAACCTTCATGGATTAGAAGAAATTCCTTCTAAAAGACCATTAGTCTAAAACAAAAAAATATAAGATCAATGATCTTTATAAAAAAGAAGAAAACAGTGCTTTGCACTTCTTGTGAACCTTCGGTTCTTTAAAAACGATGTAAACAATAAAAGAATAGTGCTTTGCACTTCTGCGAACCTCTGGTTCTTCGAATAAAGAAGAAATTTATTTTTTTCTTTGATCTAATTTAGACCAAGAACTTGAACAGAGCTTTGCACTTCCTTTCTGGAATCTAAAAAGATTCTTAGTGCTTTGCACTTCCAAGTTGCGCCGCTGCGCTCTTGAGAGAGCGCCACGTGTCGGCCATAAAACACTTGCGCTAAGCGCCCTTGAGATAGAGCTTTGCTCTCCGGAATTGGCGCAACTCGCTGAGAGCGCGTCACGTGTCAGCAGCGCAACAGCGCATTGCACTGCGCTAGTGCGCTTGCGCTCATCAAAGCACGACATGTGTCATCACCATATGGACTTGCGCTCGTTACTTAGCGCAAAACGTAGATGCATTAAAAAGGGCCAAGCCCAATTAAGAGAAGGCCTAACAGGCTCAACAAAGCGCAAATGCATTATTTTAAGGGGGCAGAGCCCAAACAAGAACAAATGCTTTGCATCATTTACAAATGGGCAGAGCCCAAACAAAAATATTCAGAATGCTATGCATTTTAAAAAAAGGGGCAAAGCCCAAACGAAGTAGATACTTTGCAAATGGGCAGGACCCAAAATAAACCGATACTCTATATCTTCTGTGGGTAGAACCTAAATAAAAAATGCAATGTTGAAATGGACTTAGCCCAATTTCGGCCATAAGTCCTTAAATTAAATTTACTGAGCAAAATTACTCTTCTAAATCAATTTACATCCGGTTCGAGGGTACATCTCCGAACTCCTTTGACATCCGTCGTTGTAATTCCTCAACGGCGTCAAAGAGGTGACGGGTCCCAACGACCACACATCGATATGGACTGCGGGGTCCTTAAACTCGTGGACCGAAACGTCCCTAAACTAATATTGGACCGAGACGTCCTTAAACTAATGATGGACCACTACGTCCCTAAACTGGCATCGGACCGAAATGTCCCTAAACTAATGACGGACCACCACGTCCCTAAACTGGCGATGGACCGAAATGTCCTTAAACTAATAACGGACCGAAACGTCCCTAAACTAAAATTGGACCGAAACGTCCCTAAACTAACATCGGACCACCACGTCCCTAAACTGGCGATAGACCACCACGTCCCTAAACTGGAATATGGACCACTACGTCCCTAAACTGGCATCGGACCGAAATGTCCCTAAACTAATGACGGACCACCACGTCCCTAAACTGGCGATGGACCGAAATGTCCTTAAACTAATAATGGACCACTACGTCCCTAAACTGGCATCGGACCGAAACGTCCCTAAACTAATAATGGACCACTACGTCCTTAAACTGGTATTGGACCGAAACGTCCCTAAACTAACATCGGACCGAAACGTCCCTAAACTAATGATGGACCGAAACGTCCCTAAACTAACATCGGACCGGAACGTCCCTAAACTAATATCGGACCGAAACGTCCTTAAACTAACATCGGACCGAAACGTCCCTAAACTAATATTGGACCACCACGTCCCTAAACTGGCGATGGACCACCACGTCCCTAAACTGGAAAGTGGACCATTACGTCCCTAAACTGGAACAATAGAGCCTCCAAATGCTCTTTTGCCGGATCTAAACGGTCCCGTTTAAGTTGATCTTAGCCCCAAACACGGCTAGCGCATCCTTAGACATTTAAATGAATGATAAAACCCTCAATCAGCTTTGGTTCAAGGGTACATCTCTGAGCTCCTCTGACACCTATCGTTGTAATCCTTCAACGATGTTAGAGAGGTGATGAGTCCCGATGGCCATAAATTAAATGAATCACCACGTCAGGTTGATCTTAGTCCAAAGCAAGACTAACGTATCCTTGACGAATGTTTAAGTTGATCTTAGTCGCAACGCGACTAATGCATCCTTAAACTAAAAACACCAAACCCAAATCTAAGTAAATACGGATTTGGACTAATCCACGCCCTACGGGCGACGGCATTACTCAGTCTCCGTATACAATCCACGGGCAGCCACAAACAAAACAAACACACACGACACGAAGTGAAATTCTGGAGAAGGAGAAAGTTGTTACCGCAAAGCGGTAGCGTAATTAACTGCAGGGGCTTGCGCCTGCAGGGAAGAGCGTCCCCACAATCAAAAACCCCTCAAGCGAGGGGGAATCTGACAAAGTCTGCTACATCGGCCGCATCCGTCTAAACCTTCGATACACGGTGCCATAAATCAACTTGGCATCTTCGGAGAGGTGGACGGATAAAACCAAATAGCATCTGCCCCGAACCTCAGGCACGTGACGTCCCGACGTCGCAGGCCGCCGTTCGGAGGGGAACAGATTCTGGCACGCCCGGTGGGACCTTTTCCTCTTTCCACTCCACACTTCGTGTGTCGTCTTCGCGAATCAATCGCGGTTTATTAAATGGTTGTCTTCGGATTTCAAGTTGCTAAGATTTGGTCTTTTATCTGGCGCAGAGAGAACTCAAGCATCCATGGATTCCCACTGCACCAAATGCGCGAAGCACCACTGCAACGGACGCTCCACCTCACCGAGAGGTGTAACATATGGGCCCCAAGCGTCCTCTTTCCTTACTCTGCCGGTAGAGCAGGTGACCCAGGCCACCACCGGCCTATTTTTCGGGACCATGGTCCCCCCTGCAAGCTTCTCTATGCCGATATCCGCACCAGAAGCGAACAAGAAGTCGGTATTCGACCGGCTCGCTGCTGCTACGACCCCTGTCAACGGGTCGCCCGCTACTAAGCTGACAGCCTCTGTTTTCACCAGGCTAGGTCAGGATCATAAAGTGGCTGTCCCAAAGAGGGCAACGGCCACAGCTTCGGAAGTCGTTGAAGCAGTTTCTCCTATCAGGAAGTCAGTCTTCACAAGATTGACGGTTCCTACTCCTCCTTCAGCTGATCAAAAAGCATCAGTCTTTGATAGGCTGACACCGGCAGTTGCCCCACTCCCAAACAAGGGGCAACAAGAAACTGTCCCGATATCTGAGCCAGTCCCAATGGCTCGTCGTGCGCGACGTCGCCATTGGCAGCGATTAAGGAAAGCAGGAGGCAACTCCCCTTCAGGGTTAACCCCGCCTGCTCCAGTGGCGGAGGTCAACGCTGCTGTTCCAACTGGGAACAGCTTTGAATTGCTAAGGAAGGTGAGAAAGAACTCCCCGGTTGCTACATTGAAAAGGTCTCCTCCACCCATGGAAAAAGCTCCGGAGACGAAACAGGAACAGCCCCCTCAACGGCTGTCATCAAAAGTTTATAAAGTATGGCGCAGAGTTCAAGACTCTATGATCGATCCGGACCACCTGCGTCACCAGAAGAAGGCGAAGGTGGAGAATAACAAAAGCTGCCCCATTAAACAGCAGGGGGCAACAAGTGCTAGAATACCCGCTTCGACGGCTCCTTCAACCTCAAAGGTCTACAAAAGAAGGAGGCCAGAGAAAGCTCCCGCAACGGCAGCAAGAGTTAACAATGGTGAACCTAAACGCCCCAAGTCAGGGGGCATAACAGTTCATACAATCTATATGGCCTCAGGAAAAGAAGAAAGTCGTACTTCTACAGGTCACCGACCGCTTACCCGGTCAGTGACCAGGTCTCAGGAGCAGCAACAAAAGCTCCAGGAGATGATGACTACAATGGCTGCACTCACGGGGCCAAAAGAGAATCCTGAGACGTCCTTAGATGAACGTCAAGAGGAGGAGACCGACGCTGAGTTCCTCCGCCGAATACTGGAAAAAAGAGACAAAGAGGCTGCAGAACAGGCGGCCAACATAAAGAAAATGGCCCTCCTGTTCCAGGACGTGGTGGGTATGATGATTCAACCAGATCCACCTGCTGGAGATTCCCCAATCATTCTTGAAGATGATAGGGGAGAGACATCGAATCCTCCACCGGCTCTATCTGCAGCTAAAGAGGATACCATATCAAAAGCTGATTTGGATGAATATATTGCTCAACAAATACGGGCGCATCAAGCGGTTGAAGCAGCCGGTCAGATCGTGAAAACGGGGCGGCCATATCCGGGCTGGTACGACCAAATCAAGTACCCGCCAGGTTACACAATTCCTAAGTTTCATGTCTACAAGGGGACCGGCAACCCCCATCAACATGTTGCCCAGTTCAGGGCACTGTGTGGTAACACTGGAGGCGACGACAAACTTTTGCTGCGCCAATTCGTTGGAAGCTTATCAGACACGGCTTTCGAGTGGTATTCCGAGCTCCCCAACGACTCTATTAAAACCTTTGCGGAGATGGAGCTGCTCTTCACCCAACGTTTTGCAAGCGCCAGCGAGCGTACTCCGATGACGGCGCTGATTAACGCCAGGGTAAAGCCCGGCGAGACGTGGGTTCAATACGCTATACGGTGGCGTAATCTATGGTCTAAGTGTGAACAACGCATAGAAGAAGCGCCGGCAGTGGGGATGTTTGTTGGAACGCTTGATCCGCAGGCAACCATCTCGCAGTTCATGATGTTCTTCAAACCGACTTCCTTCCAGGCTTTGATCGACAAATTAGCGCAGATGGACCAGATGGGCCATAAACCCCCTCTCCCGAAGCCGGACCCCCGAAACGATAAAGGAAAGGGAAAAGCGATCATCGTCGCCAATGCCCAACAACAACCGAGCGACTCGAAGCCGGCTGCTCGTCCAAACAATACACGCCCATACGTACCCCTTGAGGACAGGATGGGACGTGCTTACTCCTTCCCCCGTGATAAAACAAGGAGGCTATTCGAGCTGGCGTTGCGCAACAGGCTTATAAATCTGCCAGATCCAAAACGTCCGTCACAACCGAATGACGTCAACGATCCTAGTTACTGCCCTTATCACAGAGTGTTGGGACATCCAATCGAAGACTGTTACGTTTTCAAAAATTGGCTTGAGAATCAATACCGTCAGGGCAAATTTGCGCTGTCTGACAAATGGAAGGTGAACCCTCCGCAGCCCCACACCTATAAGGGGACGAATACGCCGGGGGCAACATGCTCCGTTATTGAAGAGGCTCCCTGGGAGGTTGTATTATCGGCCAAAACGAAAAGAATGCTAAATGATCTTCAAACCTGCCCAGCGGTCAAGTGGAAGAACCCCTTGGAACCGCAGGTTATTGAGGGAATGTTGAAGCCACGACCGACCCCGAAGACCGATGGTGGTAGTTCAAGCGTTCATAGCCAACCGTCAAAATCTTCGAAAAAGAAGAAGAAGAAATCTAAGAAGCCCGTGAAGCCTGGCGACAAGCGCACGGACTTACAAAAGCAAATCGATGCGCTGGATGAATATAACCAAAAGGCGCGAACTCCCATCACGCTCCAAGATTTCCTTGATCACGTCTTCCAAAAAGAAGATGAAGGAGAAAGTTCATCGGATGGATCTGACGAATATGTGGCAAGCTGTCATATGATCTCCCATTCGACCACGAACGATGAAGGAACTTCTGGCACTGAAACGCTGGGGGCAAATGCCGAATCAGGAACCCCAGGGTTACCGGTTGAAATGATTAATGCGTTTCTTAATGAAGCTCGGTTGAAAAGCAAGGCTGATCGAGAACGCGAGATGGCTATATTCGAAAGGGCTAAGCGTCAGCGACTTGAGGAAGGAGCTGAAATGATCCCGTTGGAGCAAAATGCCTCCACCACTGACAAAAGCCAATTCAAGATAAAAAAGAAATTTGCTAAGGCCATATCGATGGGCATGAAGCTACCACCCTCTGAAGAAAAAGTTACCGGCGCGGTAGAAATGCACCCCTCTTATTGCTTATACCATCAGAAGGTCTCGCATTCCACCCAAGATTGCAAAGCTTTCAATGGATGGTGGCAAGGATACGTCGCTGATCGACAACGATTTAAACGGGAAAAACGTAAAATTCGCCGAGGCCAAAGAAATACGACTAAAGAACTTGAAAGAACTGCCGGCAATTGTCACATGGTTAACACTACCGGGTCACAAGTGCCTACATTTGGGAGCGACTCCGATGAAGAGCTAGAGCTTGGCCCTCTCTTCGAAGAATCCACTTCAGGAAAAGAAAAAGAACTAAAGGCCTGCGAGAATATACAGCTGCGCAATCGAACATTACCCGAAAAGAACCTCGGACCCTTGAATAAGAAAAACAAAGGGAAAGAGAAGGTCTCTGAAGACATCGCTTTGGATGGCCAAGTTGCGGAAGAGTTAACCGCCAAGAATCCCCCAAAAAGGAATAAAGTAGATTACAATGTCTTGGCGCATCTGAGAAAGCTACCCTCACAACTCAGCATTCTCGATGCCCTATTGCTATCGAAAGAAGCGAGGGATTCTCTGATTAAGGCCCTACAAGATCCGGACCAGTTCCAGGCTTTCCTAGCCGAACAAAAGATGAAGGATGAATTGGAAGAGGTGCACACAGCCGACGTTGCTTTTGGTGATGAAGACCTTCTCCTCGGAACATGTGAGCACAATCGCCCACTTTATGTTTCAGGATACTGCCATGACATAAAGATAGGAAAAATCTTGGTCGATAACGGATCGTCTGTCAATTTACTCAATGTGCGAGTGTTAAAGGAGATTTGCATGAGTGTCCAACACCTCGCCCGGGACAAAATCACCATCTCCGGTTTCGACTCTCAATCCTCAAAGACTCTCGGATCTGTGATATTGACGCTACGCTTCGGGGTGCTCGTCACAGACATCAAATTCCATGTTATAGACGCCAAGACGTGCTACAATGCTCTGCTCGGCCGACCATGGCTACACGAATACAATATCATCCCTTCTACACAGCATCAGTGCATGAAGTATTCTAGGGACGGCCTCGAGTACACAGTGGCAGGAGAGTTGAATCCATTTTCCGTGAACGAAGTTCGCAAGTATGAAGATGCCAAATACTTCTTACCGAATTTCGAAGACGCGGAAAGGTGTCACAAACCGGAGAACAAAACTAACGCAACCATCCCTATCTTCGGCAGTGACACCGAGGAGGAGGAGGATATAATTTATTCAGGTCCGTCCCGGTCCACCAGGCCAGGACCATCTGTTCCTTCATTGATCTTCGGTAGTGACTCAGAGGATGAAGTTCATGCTGTATTCCCTGCTCGGCCTTCGATACGGGCTTCTGCCGAGGAAGAGCGAAGTCTACAGATAACCTTGGTGCCGCTCGAGCATTACAAAGAACTGGATGCACTCGACACCAACAGCATAGAAGAATTGCAGACATTCTATATCCCTCCTGGACGAAAAGGCGAGAAAGCAATCCTATTCTACCGTTCTGAAGAAAACAAGGTGGAAAAGGAAATTTGGCACGGCGCGGATCCCACGCTCGACAGGCTCCAGCCTATCCGTCTTCCCAGGTATTATACCGAAGGTTTGAAGAAGCTGCTGAAACGCCAAGGGATGTCCTTCACACAGACCGTCAGAAAGGCCAAATTCTATGACAAGGTCTGGAACGTTCCCGGAACTCAATGCAAACTGCCTAACGGGAGAACGGAAACGAAAGGGCTCGGGTATATTCGCTCAAAGAAACGTGAGCTAATAAACAGCTGTTATGTCATGTATGACTTTGATGAAGAAGCAGACGCTCACTGGGAAGAAACTAATCCGGAATCAGTGAAAATTCCCTATGCAAGACCTCCTAACCCATCGTCTGAAGGCCAAATGAGCAAACCTACAAGGGATGCCAGTCGAGAATCCCGAGATGATCATGATCGTGAAATGGCAATCTATGAGAAGGCCAAGACACGGCGCCTCCTTCAGCGGGCGATGAAAGACGAAAACGCCGCCCCTTGTCAACCTACTATGAAGAAAGTTCGACTCGAAGGCGGAAATAAGTTGAAAGGCAAGAGAAGCGCTCGACAACCGCAAAGCAAAGCTAAGAAGCCACGCATCCGAGAGTCAAGCGTTGTTGACCAAGCCATCATGAAGAAAATGGGTCGAGCATACTCATTTCCTCAGAACAAAACAAGGAAAATACTTGAGCTTGCTCTGAAACATCAAATGCTTACTCTTCCAGAGTCTAAACATCCTGAGCAGGCGGGCGAAGTCTCCAACCCAAAATATTGCTTTTACCATCGAGTAATAGGGCATCCACTCGAAGATTGCTTCACCTTTAAGAATTGGGCGGAGGATCAATATCAGCTTGGCAAGTTCGCATTGTCTGACAGTTGGAAGGTAGCGCCGCCGCAAAAGCACGAACCCAAAAACACAAGAACAAGACCAACCTCGCATTGGGATCAGCAGGAAACTCGCACCTGCCATGTGATAACAATATTAAAAGAAGGGTCCGAGGATATGAACAACCTCCCTTGGTGCTTTGAAAGCGGCAGCGACGAGGTGATCTCAGAATTTCCCCCAGCTCCGAAAGAACTGGAGGACGGAATCCATACCACCGCAGACAATCTTAAGAAAATTGAGTTGGGGACAGTAGATGATCCGCGACCGACATTCGTCAGCGAGCTGCTGTCTGAAGAGAGGGTGGCTGCGTTAAAAGACGTCCTTGTGCAGCATAAAGATTGCTTCGCATGGAACTATTCCGAGATGCCGGGATTAGATCCAGAAGTTGCTGTACATAGACTAGCAATATCCCCAGACGTCAAGCCAATCAAACAGGCGCCGAGAAGAATGCGACTCGAGCTTGAGATGAGCATAAACACCGAAGTCAAAAAGTTAATCGACTCTGGCTTCATTCAGGAAGTTCAGTACCCTGAATGGATTGCCAACATCGTCCCAGTAATGAAGAAAAATGGGACAGTACGCATATGCGTAGACTTTCGGGATCTTAATAAAGCCTGCCCAAAAGATGATTTCCCAGTGCCAGTTACTGAACTTATGATAGACAATACATCCACTCATGAGGTTTTCTCCTTCATGGACGGCTCGTCGGGGTATAACCAGATAAAAATGCATCCCGAAGACCAGAAGCACACAGCCTTCAGGACTCCTCTTGGTATATTTTGTTATAAAGTGATGCCCTTTGGTTTGAAGAACGCCGGTGCTACTTATCAGAGGGCCATGACAAAGATTTTCGACGACCTTATACACGAAATCGTCGAATGCTACATCGACGATCTCGTGGTCAAGAGCAAATCATACGACGAACATCTTGAGCATCTGAAGACCGTGTTTCAACGTCTTCGGCAGTACAACTTGAAGATGAATCCTCTTAAATGTGCGTTCGGGGTTTCCTCGGGCAAATTCCTGGGATTCGTTGTTCGGCATCGAGGTATTGAAATAGATCCTTCAAAGATTAAAGCGATCATGGAAATGCCTCCGCCGAGAACTCTCAAGCAACTTCGGTCTCTCCAAGGGAAACTCGCATACATACGGCGATTTATAGCCAACCTTTCAGGAAAGTGCCGTCCCTATAGTCACCTGATGAAGAAAGGAACCCCATTCGTTTGGGATCAAAAATGTCAAGGCGCACTGGATGAGATCAAGCAATACTTGCAGAACCCACCCGTGCTGGCTGCCCCGGTTAAAGGGAAGCCTCTCATTCTTTATACAACCGCCCTCGAAGGTTCCTTAGGCGCATTATGGGCACAAGAGAACGACCAAGGGAAAGAAAGAGCACTCTACTACCTAAGTCGAGTTCTGCTGGGGGCAGAAAGCAATTACTCTCCCATTGAAAAACACTGCCTGGCGTTGATCTTCGCAATAACAAAGCTTAGGCACTATGCATTAGCACACGAGGTCCGTTTGATTTCAAAGGTGGACCCCCTTAAATACTTAATGTCAAAGGCCGTATTGACAGGGCGACTCGCTAAATGGGCCCTACTCTTGATGGAGTTTTCGATCACGTATCAACCTCTCAAAGCAGTGAAAGGCCAGGCTATCGCCGACTTCCTCGCTGAACATCCCATACCCGCCGATTCTCCATTAAATTGCGATCTTCCAGACAGACATGCATTTGACGCAATCGACAGTGGTGATAGCCGTTGGGAGCTGTATTTCGATGGAGCGTCTTCCATGAAAAAGCACAAACAAAGTACACCAATGATCAAATCGGGGGTGGGACTTATCTTCGTGACTCCACAAGGAGGGATAATGCGCTTCGCCTTCTCCTTGACAGAACCGAGAACGAATAATGAAGCTGAATATGAGGCTCTGATAGCAGGCCTCGAGATCGCCATCGATATGGGAATTGAGAGCCTCCTCATATATGGGGACTCCCAATTGGTCGTCAGTCAAGTGAACGGCGATTACCAAACATGTAAACCGGAATTAATAAAATACGGTGAAAAAGTGCAGCAACTGCTAACCCAAATTCCCTCATACACGTTGGAAAGCATACCGCGTGCGGAAAACAGCAAAGCAGACGCACTAGCCAAACTTGCTAAAGAACTGGCTGACGAGAACCTCGACGACGTTAAAATCATAGTACAAAGCCGTCGAGTGCTCGCCCCAACAGAAATATCTCCAAAATCGTCTGAAGAAAAAGAAGCGGAAGAGGAGACAACCCTGCAAACAAAAGACAGGGAAAATACCGAGGACTGGAGAGAAGTCTTCATAGATTACTTCAAGTTCCACCGAATACCTGAAGAAGCGTCCACAAGACATCAGCTCACGAAACGGGCTCTGTCTTTCGCCTTCGTCAATGATACTTTGTATAAAAGGTCATTCGACTCTCTGTGGCTAAGATGCTTAGGACCTGACGAGGCGAGAAGGGTCGTCCAAGAGGTTCACGACGGACTCTGTGGTTCCCACCAAGCAGGCCCTAAAATGAAATTAAAGATAAAGCGGATGGGCTACTACTGGCTTACGATGATGCAGGATTGCCTGGAATACGCCGGACAATGTCACTCGTGCCAAATTCATGGGGACTTTATCCATCAGCATCCTAATCCACTGCACCCAACAGTGGCTAGTTGGCCGTTCGAAATGTGGGGAACTGACATAGTCGGTCCCATCGAACCAGCATCGTCAAAAGGACATCGTTTCATCTTGGCGACGACTGATTACTTCTCCAAATGGGCGGAGGCGGTACCGTTGAGGGAAGTGAAGACGGAGAACATTCTCCATTTCTTCAAAACGCACGTCATATACCGGTTCGGAACCCCGAGAAGGATCATCTCTGACAATGGGCCAGCCTACCGAAGTCATAAGATTAGCCGTTTCGCACAGCAGCACAATATAGACTGGAGATATTCATCAGTTTATAATCCGCGAGCTAACGGTCTATCTGAGGCCTTCAACAAGACCTTGACGAAGATCATAAAGAAAACAGTATCCCGAAATAAAAAAGACTGGCACGAGAGGCTGCAAGAAGCTCTTTGGGCGTATCGAACTACGTTCAAGACAGCCACAAAAACAACGCCATACGCGTTGGTATTTGGGACGGAAGCAATACTCCCCCTCGAGATAGAGTTACCCTCTCTACGAGTAGCAGTCCACCACGAGCTGACGAACGTAGAAAATGCTCACCTTCGGCTTGAGGAGCTTGACGCCCTTGAAGGAACACGGCTCATAGCGCAACAAAATATAGAGGCTTATAAAGCAAAGATGACGCGCTCATACGAAAGATTGACCCGACCGAGAACGTTCCATCAAGGCGAACTAGTGCTAGTGGTCAAAAGGCCCATGATCCCCAATCGCGCCAAGCGGGGAAAGTTTGAGCCAAACTATGAAGGACCCTACATCATCGATAAGGTCTACCAGGGCGGGGCCTATCTACTCATGGACATGCACGGTGAAAGACCCTTCAGACCAATAAACGGTCGCTTCTTAAAGAAATACTACGCTTAATGGGCCACAGCCTAGGCCAATAGCAGATGACGACGACTATGTCCGCTCGCTGTCTTCCTAAGCCCAAGCTTTATAAGCAGTAGTCAGCCCTCTCCACATTGGACCGAAATGTCCTTAAACTAATAGCGGACCGAGATGTCCTTAAACTAATAACAGACCGAAACGTCTTTAAACTACTACCACAGCATCTTTAGGCTGACGAGATAAAAAAAAAAAGAAAAAAAAAAGCGGTAAGTCCATAAGCAAAATGGGCACGGATGAAAACCCGAAAGGGCTCCGTGAGTAAAAACAACAGGACTACCGGCGAGTGTTTGTGAAAACCTGAAAGGGCGCAACCTCGTTGAAGACACTTATAGGGTCCTCACGACCTTATAAGGAGAAACCACCCGCGTGAGATCCTTACGACTCACAAGGGAGCAACACACTTAGGAATCCCCACGACTCCTAAGGAGAAAATACACTTGCGAGATCCTCACGACTCGTAAGGAGAACTCTCTTATGGGACCCTCACGGCTCATAAGATTTGAAAGTCTTAAGTCACAGAGACCTAAACCTGTGCTTAAGCAAACCCCCACAAACTTCCAATGCTGCCCTACAAGCGGCTCATATTGACCCTTGTATACAATCCACGGGCACAAATAAATATTTCCCTAACAAAGTCCCATCCATGACTAGGGATGTGCTTGTACAGCAAACAACACTTGTAAGTCCTCTCGACTTATAAGGAGAAAACCTTCCTGTAGGATCCTTACGACTTACAGCGGAACAATACACTTAGGAATCCTCACGATCCCTAAGGAGAAAATGCACCTATAAGATCCTCACGACTTGTAGGGAGAAATAACTTTGTGAGACCCTTACGGCTCATGAAGTCAAAAGCCTTAGTCGACGGGACCTTAACCCTGGTCGCTAAGCCTCCTTTGTTTGACAACGACAGAGGCAAATGATGATCCGCTCCTGGCAATATCCCAGTTGTAGCGGTGCTGATGCCGAAATCGGTGTCCAAATTCAGGTTTACAGCGAAAAGCCAGTAGGCCGCACATGCATACGAAATAGCCGAAATGATGGGACGACTTGCAAAAAAAAAAAAAAAAAAAAAAAAAAAAGGTGTATGCATGAAAAAATAGCCGAAATGATTGGGCACCGCGAAAAATTGCCGAAATGTTTGGGCAATCGCGACCTTCGCGATATAAAAGCTGAAATGATAGAGCATCGCGGAAATAAAATAAAATAAAAGAAGAAATGATAAAACTTTGGCCCTACAGTAGAGGTCACATCGATCCCTGTATACAATCCAAGGGCGTAAACAAAGAAGAAACCATACTTCCCCAGCGGATTCTGTCAAACGACGAAGCCAAACCTCAACGGCTCATTTCAACCGAAGAAGCCAGTGACTTTAACAAAATCCTTGACTCACGGATACAAACACTCCTTGACGAGAGCCTTTTGATCCGCGTCGACCTATAGAGCCACCAGAGCCTCCGTGGGAATCATCGACTCGTTTCAAACCCTAAGGACACAAATAATCCTTGGCGCTTGGGACACAAATAATCCCTAGCAAAATTTCTCGACTCACGGATACAAACACTCCTTGACGAGAGCCTTCTGATCCGCGTCGACCTGTAGAGCCACCAGAGCCTCCGTGGGAATCATCGACTCGTTTCAAACCCTAAGGACACAAATAATCCTTGGCGCTTGGGACACAAATAATCCCTAGCAAAATTCCTCGACTCACGGATACAAACACTCCTTGACGAGAGCCTTCTGATCCGCGTCGACCTATAGAGCCACCAGAGCCTCCGTGGGAATCATCGACTCGTTTCAAACCCTAAGGACACAAATAATCCTTGGCGCTTGGGACACAAATAATCCCTAGCAAAATTTCTCGACTCACGGATACAAACACTCCTTGACGAGAGCATTCTGATCCGCGTCGACCTGTAGAGCCACCAGAGCCTCCGTGGGAATCATCGACTCGTTTCAAACCCTAAGGACACAAATAATCCTTGGCGCTTGGGACACAAATAATCCCTAGCAAAATTCCTCGACTCACGGATACAAACACTCCTTGACGAGAGCCTTCTGATCCGCGTCGACCTGTAGAGCCACCAGAGCCTCCGTGGGAATCATCGACTCGTTTCAAACCCTAAGGACACAAATAATCCTTGGCGCTTGGGACACAAATAATCCCTAGCAAATTCCTCGACTCACGGATACAAACACTCCTTGACGAGAGCCTTCTGATCCGCGTCGACCCGCAGAGCCACCAGTGCCTCCGTAGGAACCATCGACTCGTTTCAAACCCCAAGGACACAAATAATCCTTGGCGCTGAGGAAACAAATAATCCCAGCAAACTTCTCAACTCACGGATACAAACACTCCGTGACGAGAGCTTCTTTGACTCACATCTCGGGCAGTAAGGATTCAAAAACTTGCTTCCTGAACAATGGGACCCTGCAAGTCAATCCTAAATGGTCTCTTGCATACTATTCACGGGTCTCACTCTCTGAAGTCGATTCTCGACAAAGAGGGAAACAACCGCTTACGAGTCCTCTCGACTCGTAAGAGGGAGAAATGCTCTTATAGGATCCTTACGACTTATAAGAGAAAACCACACTTAGGAATCCTCACGATTCCTAAGGAGAAAATCCACCTATGAGATCCTCTCGATCCGTAGGGAGAAAAATCTCTATGAGACCCTCACGGCTCATAGAATTGAAAAGTCTTAGGCGGCAGATCTGAACCTGCGGCCTAAGCCATCGCCGCCTCTTGGAGAAATTAAGTTGTATGCCAATCAAGTTCATCGACAACATCATGGTGTAAAGGCAGAAAACAAAAGAACATACAAGATATTGCAAAAGAAAGTGTGTATCTTTATTCATTGACCTCAATCAAATACATGGTGAATCATACAAAAGAGCGAAGAAAGGGTACACGTTACTCAGAAAAGAAATTTTTTACAAATACACTGATACAAAGGCAGCTATTGGGAAGGAAGCGTCTTAAATAGCTCTATCAGTTGTTCGTACACCTCCTTCCATGCCTTTTCCTGATTGGATGCGACTGCCAACTCCGCCTCCACCTGGGCCCGTTGCTGTGCGACGGAGGCAAGCTGATCCCTGACGGCTTGATAAGCAGCTTCACGGCCTGGAATGTCATGCTCGGCGACATCAAGTGCCCGCTTTAATCTCAGCCCATTCGACATGCGCTCCAGAAGACCCTCGAACACGGTCTTTACCTCAGCAGCGTTCGCCTCAACTTCGGCACGCAAGCGAGCAGTTCTGCTCGAAGAATCTTGGCACTCCTTCAGCCTCAAAGCCACTTCTTGTTCCAGATGACGGAAACGAGAAGCGCTTTGCTCGAGCCATGCTCCCCGTTGAGTGCTCAAGGCCAAAGTCTCGGGGGACGGGCGCATTGACTCCAACTGATGAAGGCGAGCCTCGACCTCCCGACAATAGTTAACCCAGGAGGCAACAATACCCTCGTCATGGAAGGTGGCAAATATCGCCAACATTGGGTTAACCGTCGTGGCGAAGTCCTCAGCAGATACAGGAGCCTCGATGTCGAGTTCCTCAATGTAGTCGCTCAACATGTGCAAACTATTCGCGGCACCTTTTGAGGACGGCCGTCGCTGGGAAGGGCCGCCTGGTATTGTAATGCGAGACTCGAAAGGCACCGAGACTGGAACGACGGCTGGAAAAAGACGAAATGCGATTAGATGATGATTCAATAGATATGAAGGAAGTCATTGATAAAATGGTTTACTATACCAGTGGAGACAGGTGGCAAGTCCGGAAGGACTGGTGGCACAGCCGATCTTCCTGCTCCCCCTTCGATTTGCAACGCTGCAGTCACAACAAGAGAGAGTTGGAAATAATTCTACCGCTAAAAAGACAAAGCTACCAATCGGGAACAAGTACTCACCAGCGCCACCAGACGGGGAGGCGAATTCAGATGGGAAGGAGAAGTGTGGGAGCAACACTTGATAGAGATGATCAAAAAGCACTCCTGAAAGATACAACGGTGTGACTTCAGTACATAAACTGTATATCTCAAACATAGGATTAATAAGTTATAAACCCATACCTTCCAACATCTTTGACGGTGTAAGAGAGGGCCGAGGGGTAACCATCGCCAAGGCAGTCGTGGAGGGAGCTCCCTCAAGTAGTGGGGCATCAACACTAGCTGCACCTGCATTACGAAAAATGAACTTGTCAGAAAAGATTGTAAAGCAAATAAAAAAACAACAACTTAAGGTGTACCTGAGGAGCTCCCGGCGGAAACAGAGACGACTCCCTCCTCTATCGACATGAGACCACCGCCTGTGGCCTCATCGCCCGATTCAATAGGGACTGTCGTCGTGCTCGCAAGCCCGGGAGACGGCGGAGGACCGTAGACGGGAAGAGCTATGACTGGAGTATTGCCAGATTCCAGAGAAGGAGCGGTTGGCTCGTCTTCAGGAAACGTGGCCACCTCGCCCACTACCATCTCAGGCTCAATAGTGGCGGTTGTATCGTCCACCATCGCCGGGGGATCACCGGTCTCGAGCGCCTCATTCGCCGCCACTCTGGGCTCAGTTATAATGATCACGTCATCTGCCACCACTTCGGGTTCAGCATCCGTGACCTTATCGGCTGCAGGCCCCTCAACCTCTACCCCAAGCTCCAAAGCCACAACGACGTTGCCCACCGTCGGCTCGAGTTCGGCAGGTACTGCCCTCTCTGTCCCTTCGAGATTGACGGTTTCCGCCTCCCCGTCGATCGGACTTGGTCCTGCAAGATGAGAGATGTAAGGACAAACGACATTAAGATACTTATAACAAAAACTCCAAGAGAAACATTACCTGAGGCGGATTTACCGTTCGCGCTCCGAGCTGCACGTGCCACCCCTCTGCGGGCAGTGGACAGGGCGACAGGGGCCGCTTCAGAGGGAGTATCAGCTCGAGGAACGGTGCTAGAGCCCGCTCCCATAGCCAAGGCAGCCCTACGCGCCTTCGCCTCACGCCTCAACCGTTTCCTCTCCTCCCGAGCGGTCATGAAGGACCTCCGTGATGCCTCCTTCAAGGCATCATCATCTTCATTCAGGGATGCCTCCAGAGCCTTCAAGGCATCTCTCATCGGCTCTCCGAGATGAGCCTCCTGCGGTGTCCTAGAGGAAACAGGAACATCGGCCGCTGGTAGAACATCTGCGTCGCTAGGAGGGAGCGGCATTGAAGTCCCTGCAATTAAGATGGAAAGGTTAGGTCGACCATAACGCAAGGAAAATGAAAAATTCGATGAATCGAAACTTACTCAGACCCATAGATTCTCTGAGACGTTCCTCCTCCTGGAAAGTCTTCAGAGAAGCGGCAATGGCTTCTTCATCGGTGATGCCTGTTAAAAAAAAAAAAAAAAGAAAAGCGTTAGTTAAAAAAATATATATATATATAATGAAATGACGAAGAAAATACGTTGCAATAAAGAAAAAGTGACTACTAGTTACCTGATTGCGCAAGCTTAGCCAGCCACGCATCACGCTTCACCAGCCATGCTGAAGCTCTGAGAGCAGCTTCCAAGTCTGTATCGTCCGGCGGCGGCATCACTAATCCCGCGTTAGTCCCATATTCGAGCAGACCCTCGGAATAAGGAGCGTGGGGTTCCTGGCCGAACGCAACGTCCGCTGCAAAGAGCGACTTCTTTTTCTTTTGCCCTCCGACCCTGGGCCCGCGAGGGATCGACTTCCGTTTAGCAGCTACTCTGGGACGACGAGTCCCGATGTCCGCACCCACGCCAGACTCCGGCGAGGGTACAACCATTGCTTCCACCTGAGCACAGGGTGCAGGAGGTACTTCCGCGATATCAGGAAGTGATAATTCACGTGGAGGACTTTGCGCACGTGATGGTCTGCCCCCGGCATCTTTTAAGGGAGCGATTACTGGGGTCCTAGGAACCAAGGGAGCGGTGCGATCGGTACCTGGAGGTGCACCCTTACGATCGACCAACAGTCGCCTTTCCTCCTTTATGACTGCCCCTGTCGCATGATTGTACCAGTCTTTGTACACATTGAGGAGTCTCGGAGCGTAAGTCGGCGCATTAATAAAAAAACGAGAGGTCGTATTCACGCGCATGAAATGGTGCAAGGCGTTCTCCATCCCCTCTTCAGTGGCAGCTGGTTCCACCAAAAAGGCTTCCAAGGGGACCCCTTGATCGTAGCCCAATTGTTGAGCAAAACGATGTGGGTTATACCTCATAAAAATTGCCACATCATTCTGCCTAAAAACTAAAAAGCCCGGTCTAATGGAATATAAGTGGAGGGTCTCCCGGGCCGTTAAAACAGAAGCTCCATCCTTAAAGATATCCTGTAATGGCCGCGTCACGGTGGTAGACACCTTTCCAACGGTCAACACCTTATCGACAAAGGACATCCCGGCTTCGACGGTATGGGGGCGAAGGAGCAAGCCCCTAGCGTTCCGTTGTGAAGGGTTTACAATTGATGCACCGATCAGTTGTATAATGCGAGGAAAACCGCTCTTGTCAAAGAACGAGGGCCTCTTGTGCATCCCGAAGACACCCGCCGTGTGTAACTCGAGCCACGACGCGAAGTAATGCATCGGGAAGACCACATGCAAAACCCCGGGCTCACTGGCATTCGCCGCTCGACTGAGACCGTGGTATAAGTGTGCCAGGCCGGCGATCCCAACAGCTACCTTCACCCCGATGACCATCCGGTGTGCTGGATAAAAGACAGAGGGTCGCATTCGATGAGAGTGCATTGGGATAGCGAACCAACTCAACCATAACCCGAGAAACCCCAAGAAAAAGGTCTCCTCATCCATCCCAGGGGCCGCTACTTCTGCAAGAGACACGGTTGGAAAGTTAGGAAGAAAGAAATCCTTTTGACCTATTTCGTTCGCCGGCAGGTTATCCAAACCTAAACCGAAAGGGTCCTCGAGGGTGGCAGACTTGGCAGTGGCCGCAGAGAGGGCGTTGGGGTGAAGGAACCGAGCAATGAAATCCTCAAAGTTAACTCCTCGACTCCCATGTTCAATGAAGAGAGACTCATATATGTTCAACACGTTAATTAAGCTTGGGAACTGGTGTTGAACAGCAGTATCCGGAGTGACCCCCCTTACCATTGGCCTAGCTCCGAAAACGTACACGTCTGTTGGGAGCAGCTCCTCATAATGTTCCCCCATCACCGGTAAGCCGGATACCTCCGCAAATTCCTCCAGAGAAATTGACACTTCCCGATCCATGGCAAGGAAAGTGTGGGTGGGAATATTCCATTGCTCCAAGAAGGCCTTGAGCCACCAGGTGGGGAGCGTAGGATATTGGAAGAGAGAGACGTAGACTGCGGTGTACAATCCTAGTCTTATCAACTGTGACTTCTTCGTCGACAGGATATACCGGGCCCATGGCAGATAGCCAATCGGGTGGCGGGGAATCAAACCAAGGTTATACGATTGCCCCCAAGGCCGCGATTCACCTTGACAGATACGACGTCCTAGGATGTCCAAAACCATAGGACGCTGGACCGGTATCGCATCTATAGCGGGATGTAGAAAACCTTTTGATGTCCAGTCTGCCAGCTCCACGGCATACTGCACCGAGGGTGGGGTAGCATAATGAATCGCCGTTATGGGTTCCGACGGCACCGCGCATGTAAAGCTCCGTCGGCCCATAATGATCTGATTGTACCACGACCCCCAGAGGTGGAGACTCTTATGCTCAGGGTCGTATGCCTTGATCATGGTCAGGACCTCACGGTCCAAAGGCGCCTCTGGGAATCCTTCCTCCGAGCGGACAAACGGGAATGAAGTGTCTTCAGACATGATCGCTGCAAAAAGAGCAATGTAGCCGTCAGTGTTGTAATCCCAACGTTTGACATTGAAAGAAGAAAATGCATTAATTAAAATCAAAATTAATTAATTACACCGCACCCCAGTGCAGTGAGTAGGGGACCAAAGAGGGACCCACAAAATCTAAATGACAATACGTCAATTAAAGAGACAAACTCATCATTGGATGAGATTGTCAGTTGGTCCTTAGGGGGAACATTCCCATAATAAAAAAGGGGGAGAGAATCCCTAGAGACAAGGAGAGAATCTCCTCTTTCAGAGCAAAGCTCTGTCACAGAGTGACACTTGTCAAATTCTGGTCTCAAAAGAATTAAAATTCCTTAAGAAAGAGCTTAGCTCTATAATACTCCATCAAAAAGCAAGTTTTTGAAAAGAAATTTAAAATTAAAATTTCTGAAATAAAAAAAAAAAGATCCACGAAAGCTTATAGAAAAATTCTTCATTTGTTTCAGATCTAAAAGATCTACATTTGATTCAAAGAGCAAAGCTCTGTTCATGGGTTAGAACCCATGAATAAGATCTCTGTAGATCTATGGATTTGTGAGAGCAAAGCTCTGTTAATGAAACCCTAAAAGGAATTTCTTCAGATCAAAAGATCCATGAGAGCAGAGCTCTATTGGTTAAAATTGATTTAAATTAACTTAACTTAATTTTAAAATTAATTATTACCTAAAAGTTTTCTAAACTTTGGGAGATAAGAGCAAAGCTCTAGAGTTCTGAAAACAAGAGCAAAGCTCTGAAATTCTTAAGCAAAGAGCAGAGCTCTGAAAATCTAAATCCAAGAAAATGGTGAGATTTTCTAAGGGTTAAAAGGCCCTATTTATAAGGCGCTTGCGCCTCTTGGAATTCCCCCTCAATCCAACGGTCAGAAGGGGTTGCCACCGTTGCACTCACGTGTGCGCCACGTGAGCGCAACGTTGGGGGGGCATTTGTTTCGCCCAATCAGAGCAAAGCTCTGTTTGAATTCAAAATTTAAATTTTCGAAGCAACGCTTCAAGTCTCAAGCGCAGCGCACCCAATCAGAGCAAAGCTCTGTTTAAAGGAAGCAACGCTTCAGATCCTTTGCGCTGCGCGCTCTGCGCCACGTGTCCAGCGCAGATACATTAGCGCAGCGCACCCAATCAGAGCAAAGCTCTGTTTAAAGGAAGCAACGCTTCAGATCCTTTGCGCTGCGCGCTCTGCGCCACGTGTCCAGCGCAGATACATTAGCGCAGCGCACCCAATCAGAGCAAAGCTCTGTTCAAAGGAAGCAACGCTTCAGATCCTTTGCGCTAGCGCTCTGCGCCACGTGTCCAGCGCAGATACATTAGCGCAGCGCACCCAATCAGAGCAAAGCTCTGTTTAAAGGAAGCAACGCTTCAGATCCTTTGCGCTGCGCGCTCTGCGCCACGTGTCCAGCGCAGATACATTAGCGCAGCGCACCCAATCAGAGCAAAGCTCTGTTCAAAGGAAGCAACGCTTCAGATCCTTTGCGCTAGCGCTCTGCGCCACGTGTCCAGCACAGATACATTAGCGCAGCACACCCAATCAGAGCAAAGCTCTGTTTAAAGCAAGCAACGCTTCAGATCCTTTGCGCTAGCGCTCTGCGCCACGTGTCCAGCGCAGATACATTAGCGCAGCGCGTCCAATTAGAGCAAGGCTCTGTTAAAGGAAGCGCCGCGCTGCGCTCTGCGCCGTGCGACACGTGGCAACACAGTTGCGCTGCGCGACACGTGTCAGCGCAGATGCGCTAGTGCAGAAAAAGGGGCTAAGTGCCAAAGGCAATTTAGCCATGCAAAATTACATGCACTTGATAACAACAAATTAAAATACGATGCACAAGCACAACAAAGAGTTCAAATAAAAAGAACACTTAACAGATAATAAAATACTTAATCAAAACATTTATTTATTATTAAATTTAAAAAAGATCACCGAATACGGGATCAGAGAGACAAGGGTTCACAAAAAGGAAAAGAAAATTATTCAGCTCCCTCTCCGCCTTCTCCATCGCGTCGAAGCGGCGATCTTCCCGAGGGGTAGCCATCCAACGGTCGACGCCGCATTCCTGGGAGAAAGTGGCGATGACGACTCGACGAGCCCGTATCTGGCTCAGCAAGTGGAAAGAGCAGTCCCTCAAGGGTTTGGTGATCAAGTGCGCTTCGAGAAAGCACTCAATCTTATCTTCGGCGGCATCCAGCATTGCTGAGGACATCTCTGCTGGAGGAGGGGGAATGTCGGCAAGCGCCGAGGCAAGGATCATCCGAAGCCAAATGGAATTCGGAGGGAGAGGAGACCCCACACGAGTCAAAAGCTCGTGCATTGCAGCGTCGCATTGCTCGTCCGAGAGAGAAGGGTCCACCAGACGTGCAGCAAAACGAGGAACGATGTCCCGGATCGGCACCTCCCATGGTTGTCGGCAGGCATGAGGGCGGTTGCAAGCCATGATCGAAGAAGTTCTCTGAAAATGAGAGAAGAAAAGGCTCAGCCTTGAGTTATATATATAGACCCAAGCACAGAAAATTCTGTGCACAATGAAATCATTGCCAAGGCCCGGGAAATCAGAATTTTGGGAATACAAGTTTGACTTGAAAAGAGGAGATAAAGCGGCGCTTCTGATTCTCAAAAAATTTAATAAATGAAGCAACGCTTCAGATCCTTTGCGCTGAGCGCAACGCGCCACGTGTCAGGCGCAGATGTATCAGCGCTGCGCCCAAGAAGACGCGCCCAATCAGAGCAGAGCTCTATTTGCCTGAAGCAACGCTTCAGTTGCGCTGCGCTCTGCGCTGCACGACACGTGTCAGCGCAGATGCACTAGCGCAGTTGCGCTACGCTCTGCGCTGCGCGACACGTGTCATGCGCTGGGGCATCTGCGCCAAATTAAATTAAGATTTTTAAGAAATCTTTTCTGTTCTTGTTGAAACAAGAAGATTTTCTTCTGCAAGGCAGAAGCCCTTGGATCAAAGATCCAACGGTAGGGAAAATTCCCCAAATCACTCAGAGGATGATCTCTTTAACAAATTTAACTAATTTGTGAGCACTATAAAAAGGACCTTAGGCCTCAATTCAAAGGCATCGAGTTTTTTTTTTGAGAATTCAAGAACCCTAAACAGAAAGAACTCCGAGAAAATTTCAAGAAAGAGGTAAAGAACCTTCATGGATTAGAAGAAATTCCTTCTAAAAGACCATTAGTCTAAAACAAAAAAATATAAGATCAATGATCTTTATAAAAAAGAAGAAAACAGTGCTTTGCACTTCTTGTGAACCTTCGGTTCTTTAAAAACGATGTAAACAATAAAAGAATAGTGCTTTGCACTTCTGCGAACCTCTGGTTCTTCGAATAAAGAAGAAATTTATTTTTTTCTTTGATCTAATTTAGACCAAGAACTTGAACAGAGCTTTGCACTTCCTTTCTGGAATCTAAAAAGATTCTTAGTGCTTTGCACTTCCAAGTTGCGCCGCTGCGCTCTTGAGAGAGCGCCACGTGTCGGCCATAAAACACTTGCGCTAAGCGCCCTTGAGATAGAGCTTTGCTCTCCGGAATTGGCGCAACTCGCTGAGAGCGCGTCACGTGTCAGCAGCGCAACAGCGCATTGCACTGCGCTAGTGCGCTTGCGCTCATCAAAGCACGACATGTGTCATCACCATATGGACTTGCGCTCGTTACTTAGCGCAAAACGTAGATGCATTAAAAAGGGCCAAGCCCAATTAAGAGAAGGCCTAACAGGCTCAACAAAGCGCAAATGCATTATTTTAAGGGGGCAGAGCCCAAACAAGAACAAATGCTTTGCATCATTTACAAATGGGCAGAGCCCAAACAAAAATATTCAGAATGCTATGCATTTTAAAAAAAGGGGCAAAGCCCAAACGAAGTAGATACTTTGCAAATGGGCAGGACCCAAAATAAACCGATACTCTATATCTTCTGTGGGTAGAACCTAAATAAAAAATGCAATGTTGAAATGGACTTAGCCCAATTTCGGCCATAAGTCCTTAAATTAAATTTACTGAGCAAAATTACTCTTCTAAATCAATTTACATCCGGTTCGAGGGTACATCTCCGAACTCCTTTGACATCCGTCGTTGTAATTCCTCAACGGCGTCAAAGAGGTGACGGGTCCCAACGACCACACATCGATATGGACTGCGGGGTCCTTAAACTCGTGGACCGAAACGTCCCTAAACTAATATTGGACCGAGACGTCCTTAAACTAATGATGGACCACTACGTCCCTAAACTGGCATCGGACCGAAATGTCCCTAAACTAATGACGGACCACCAGGTCCCTAAACTGGCGATGGACCGAAATGTCCTTAAACTAATAACGGACCGAAACGTCCCTAAACTAAAATTGGACCGAAACGTCCCTAAACTAACATCGGACCACCACGTCCCTAAACTGGCGATAGACCACCACGTCCCTAAACTGGAATATGGACCACTACGTCCCTAAACTGGCATCGGACCGAAATGTCCCTAAACTAATGACGGACCACCACGTCCCTAAACTGGCGATGGACCGAAATGTCCTTAAACTAATAATGGACCACTACGTCCCTAAACTGGCATCGGACCGAAACGTCCCTAAACTAATAATGGACCACTACGTCCTTAAACTGGTATTGGACCGAAACGTCCCTAAACTAACATCGGACCGAAACGTCCCTAAACTAATGATGGACCGAAACGTCCCTAAACTAACATCGGACCGGAACGTCCCTAAACTAATATCGGACCGAAACGTCCTTAAACTAACATCGGACCGAAACGTCCCTAAACTAATATTGGACCACCACGTCCCTAAACTGGCGATGGACCACCACGTCCCTAAACTGGAAAGTGGACCATTACGTCCCTAAACTGGAACAATAGAGCCTCCAAATGCTCTTTTGCCGGATCTAAACGGTCCCGTTTAAGTTGATCTTAGCCCCAAACACGGCTAGCGCATCCTTAGACATTTAAATGAATGATAAAACCCTCAATCAGCTTTGGTTCAAGGGTACATCTCTGAGCTCCTCTGACACCTATCGTTGTAATCCTTCAACGATGTTAGAGAGGTGATGAGTCCCGATGGCCATAAATTAAATGAATCACCACGTCAGGTTGATCTTAGTCCAAAGCAAGACTAACGTATCCTTGACGAATGTTTAAGTTGATCTTAGTCGCAACGCGACTAATGCATCCTTAAACTAAAAACACCAAACCCAAATCTAAGTAAATACGGATTTGGACTAATCCACGCCCTACGGGCGACGGCATTACTCAGTCTCCGTATACAATCCACGGGCAGCCACAAACAAAACAAACACACACGACACGAAGTGAAATTCTGGAGAAGGAGAAAGTTGTTACCGCAAAGCGGTAGCGTAATTAACTGCAGGGGCTTGCGCCTGCAGGGAAGAGCGTCCCCACAATCAAAAACCCCTCAAGCGAGGGGGAATCTGACAAAGTCTGCTACATCGGCCGCATCCGTCTAAACCTTCGATACACGGTGCCATAAATCAACTTGGCATCTTCGGAGAGGTGGACGGATAAAACCAAATAGCATCTGCCCCGAACCTCAGGCACGTGACGTCCCGACGTCGCAGGCCGCCGTTCGGAGGGGAACAATATCTCCCAAGACTGATTTGGAAAGGGCTCGCATGATATCTATACCCTACGCTTCTGCGGTAGGCTCTATAATGTATGCGATATTGTGTACCGGACTAGATGTTGCTTACGCACAAAGCGTGGTAAGCCGGTATCAGTCAAACCCAGGGAAGAAGCACTGGATAGCAGTAAAGAATATTCTCAAGTACCTGAGAAAGACTAAGGAGATGTTCTTGGTGTATGGCAGAAAAGACCTCCAGATCGAGGCCTTTGCTGACTCCAGCTTCCAGAGTGACAAGGATGACTCCAAGTCCATGTCGGGTTATGTCTTTACCCTCAATGGAGGGGTGGTCGGTTAGAAGAGCTCCAAGCAGGACACCATTGCTGACTCGACGATGGAAGCGGAGTACATAGATGCTTGTGACGCCGCGAAGGAAGCAGTCTGGATGAAGAAGTTCCTAACAGAACTTCAGGTGGTTCCAACCATTGTAGACCCAATACCTCTGTATTGTGACAACAACGACACTATAGCCTTAGCGAAGAAACCCAGGTCCCATCAGAAGTCCAGACACATCTTGAGGCGGTACCACCTGATCAGGGAGATCATTGATCGCCGGGAGATCGAGGTGAGGAGAGTAGATACGGAGAATAAAACTGCAAATCCACTCACAAAGGCCATCCATCAGACACAGTTCGAGAGGCTAATCGAGATGATAGGTCTGCGATATGCCAATATATGGCCTTAGTGCAAGTGGGAGATTGTTAGTGATATATGCCCTAGATGCCATTATTGTATCATACTGGTTTGCATATAACTTAATGGAAGCTTGGGATATTCACAGTTGTATTGACAGTCTTGCTCAAAATGGTAGTATGCTACTTGGTTTGTTTCTACCTAAATATGTGCATGTATTTCTTTTAGCATATCGCTTATACATATTGGTAGAGCCCTTAGGATTTTTGCTTGATTACCAGCGTTGTGATGGCAGTCACACTAGTAGGGGAGCACATCCTTATACAGGTCCCTAGTTATAGGATTATCGAGATGGGGCATCGATACTCCGGAGTAGACTAGTGTATACGCTTCTCATCCCTGTAGAGGAGATGGTCTGTCCCATAGCCATTAGTACGTCGTACTGGAGATAGTATGCTGGTGCTCATTGGGTTATGGTACACTGGACAGGACTCGTCGGGAACTGCTGGTAGGTATTATTGCTATTGTCGGGTAGCAGTTCCCAAGTGACATGAGTACAGCTTAGTCCGTCCACTTGACACTGCTGCTTCGACTCGAGTGTGTTCCCACTGTACTTTGATTACTACCCTACCACGGCTCAAAGAAGTCGTGCAAACAGGTAGTAGTTGGGTGCAGTCCCGAAGCACTTGGAGGTAGTGGCGGTTAGATAGGATTCGTCTCTCTCGGTATTGGGGGTTGATATCGCGCTGTGTTTGCAAAGCCATTACATAATGTCCCTGGACAGGGTAAGCGAGATTTACTGGTAGGTATTCCAGTAGTTTCTCTGGGTGTTTTGGGCTACATTCCGACACGACTTATTGCGCTATTAGGGGTCTAACGATTACCGCCCCTTAGGCCCGATATGCGATACTCTCAGATGAACATACCGGACTGTACGGAGATTGTCACAGACATGCTCAGTAGGAGTTCGGATGAGTTTGCTCATCGGCTTTCTTATCGACAGATACTTGGGTAGTCGTTTTGTGCAGCTAGTACCGCTTGCGGCTTATGGTTAAACACACTGCCAATGTACTGTCGAGTCTTTAGAGTTCCACATAGAAGGTTTCCCTGCATCGGGCAAAAGATGTAGAGGCCGTATGGTTTTACGGCAGGGATTCGATCACTTACGTGTAGTTGTGCACGTATGATGATCGGGCGGATAATACTAGTGGGCTTTGGTTTAAGCCGCATCCTAGTATTATATTGCTGGATTATTTTCGTCTCATTGTATTCGTATTCTTCGAAATACGGATGCGGGTATGTATATACGAATGAGGGGCATTCTTGTAATTCTCTCAAGATTGCTTCTAGAAGGGGACACCTCATTAGGGTTTTTATCTTTAATTAAAAACAATTATGAGGCGGAGGAAATGAGGTATTATTTTTATATGATAATTGAAGCATGGCTACTTGGTTTGACTATTGAGGCACAGTTTGACTTAGATATTTTGTGAGATATTTTTGTGGCATAAGATTTTTTTCGTGAGATATTTTGGGGCATGTTTATAGTCATATCAAGAGAGCCATATTCCATGATCATTATAAAAAACACTTTCTCTTTCCTCAAGCATCTTCTTCTTCCTCTGAGCCCTAAACCTCTCATGAGTTGAGAATCATAGCGTTCCAAGAGATAAACTAATCCATCTTCACTCTCTACATAACCTAGGCCATCTAGTTTAGCAAACTTGGTGCCCTAGTTACCTCTGATTTGAGGTTGGAGCTCGAACTATAGACTCTTAGGTGGATCGTCTTTGACTCGAGGAAGCTAACGCGGAAGCATCGATACGTTACGATCCTCGGAGCTCACGATGATGAGGATGACAATGAAGAAGACCCGAAGGACTTGTATCGTGAGGTATAAACTCCTTTCCGAGTAGTTAACCTCTTTACAAGCTTAGCTAGTTAGGGTTTAGCAACGATCCTGGAGTTCAAGTCGGCATTGCGAGCTTTGAAAATCATTTTTTTAAATATTCCTCCTCCTTGCGAACCCATGAGGTGCGCGACATCGACTTACACTTTCCAAAGACTGCCTGATTTGACATGGAGCAGCAATTCATCCATCGGCAACAAGGTTCGATGTAGACCAAATCTGTGGATGACTATGATGTTGAGTTTACCATGCTCAGTAGGTAAAATATGTCTCAATATTTGATTTTCAAATATCACATACTACACAGCTAACACAAGACCATAACAGATTCGTGGCACACTTGATACCGACGGCTGAGATCAGAGCTCGACGATTTCAGCAAGGGTTGGACCAGAAAATCCAACCTGCCTTAGCTACAGGGGATTTCCCAACCCACGACCAAGCACTAAAAGTTGCCTGTCGATACGGGGTAGTAGTGAAGAAGAAGGGCATACCTCAATCTGCCAGTGTGAAGCGTCCTGCCATCCAGATGGCAGGAGGAGCCTCTTCAATACCAACTCATGAACCCAGGAGACCAGAAGTAACAAATAACCAGCCAAGTCCAGATTTTTGCTTCTATTGCAAGAGGGATGGAAACCTGTGGAAGGACTATTGGCGCTCAAAAGGCCTGTGCTTAGTTTGTGGCGCATCCACTCATGGAATTGGAACATGTCCTTACAGACGCATCCCAGTTCCAACTCACATCAACTACCCGTAGCGGCCAGCTATTCAGGCTCATGCACCTCATCTTACTCTCCTAGCTCCACCTCCACGTGGACCTCTTGCACCGCCTAATCGCCAATTCCATCAAGCACCGAGGAACATGCCTCGAGGGCATAGAAACATGCCCTAAGGACAGAGGAATGTGACTCCAGCTAGGAGGAATATACCCCGGCGTCAGGCTTTCACTTTAGCGGCCGTAGAAGCCGAGACTGTCGGCCAAGATAACACTGGTAATTCCCTTCAATCTTTTCAAACCCTTGCATCATCTCGTTATTTTTCATGCACTATCAATAGTTCTATCACCATCACCAAACTTTTCTTGAAACCGTTATACTTTCCTTTTATAAATTTCGAGGACGAAATTTTTATAAGGAAGGTAGAATGTAATGACCCTGAACTTTCTGTATAGAACTTTTTCAAAATATAGAAAGGAGCACCTAAGCCTGAGCACAAGTTATAAATTTAATTTGCTTTTGAACAGCAAGAAAGCACTTGTAGCTCATTGGTAAAGCCTTGTACTGCTGTGACGTAGCCCTTGTGTTCAAATCCCATCAGCCACATATTATTTTTGTTGATTTTTCTTTTAAACTTTTAGAAGCCCAAAGGTTTACACATGCACTGCACGTGAAATGAAAAGTCACAATAAAAACAAACATATGGAAATTGGTATTTAAGCAGACTAGGACATGTGGTAATGATCCAAGCACCCCACCCCATAGAATGACCAGCGAAGATCACCCCAGGGCCGGCGCTGCCGGTTTTCTTCGTTGGTAATGCCCAAATTTTATTAGCCTAGCACACCTTGGACTCCCTCCACTAACCCTAAACTGTTTGATTTCCCTGTATATTTTCAGAGAATTAAAATGAGGCATTAATCCAAATTTTAATGCATATTTTTAATTCATTCTTCATTACCCTAAATCCTAATTTCTCCTATAAATACAACCCTACACTTTAGCCCTCCTCATTCAGAATTCTATTGCCAAAACTCTCTAAAATTCTTAAGTCCAAGAAGTTGTACAAGTGGAGTTAACCAAGATCAAAGTTCCGGCGAGGATTTGAAGCACTTCCGGCGACCCCGCGACTCCGCAAAGACCACAAACCTTTTCCTTTACCTTCCCTCTAAACCCTAAGCTAGTAAGTCCCTTCTCCCCTCCTATCATTCTAGTCTAAAACATCCTCATTTCAAAACTCATCGGAAGCGGAGTTATTCCGACTTCCGATTCTCTTTTCTTTAAAAATTCAACTTTTCTTAAACAACAAATTAACCAACTCTTCTCATATTATTTAGCAACCATAAAACAATAATTTGATCAAGTTTGAATTAAAAATATTATGTTAAACAAATTCTATTTCACTTTTACAGTAAAATACCCTTAAATTTGCATACGACATTACCTTATATTTTTGCTCATATTACTTTTAGAAAACTCACAAGGTAATGACCTACCTCATCAAAACACTCATTCTTGACATAGCATGATAAATTTTGGAACTTGTGGGATAAAATACGAAATTACATTTAAATACCATAAACTTTCAAAAACCGTTTTCTTTAAAAGTGTATTATTTAATTTCTTGCAAATGCGTCTCAACAACCCAATTTGGGGACCCCGATCGAGATGGTGTGAGTTATCGTACATTCTCGGGTCAATTAGAGCGAGATGCAGACCTCCTCACGGAGCATCCGATCTCGATGGGATTGTTAATGCAATTTTTAAGAAAAACGTGATTTCTATTTAATAAATAAATTCTATATATATATATATATATTATCAAAATATCTACTTTAAATATATAATATATATATTCCATGTTTTCTAAATCAAAGGAATCGCAAATTTCATGAAACTACCAATACAAATCAATACAATTCCAATATTACACTATAATACCATATACTATTCAAGTTAGGTTTATATCCACTAGAATATTTCATTTTATAAAAATTAGAACTATGAAAACCCTAAAGACGATAATTAAATACTTGAGGTGTATTTTGAAAATATATCAAAACTATTTTTCATAAAACCCTCTCAAGTTATATTAAATTACAATAAGGACCCTAATAAATATAGGTTTAGGCGGGACTAGTTCTCTTGAGCTTCAGGGAGCCGGAGAATTTAGGTGCTTGCCTATTTAAGATAGACAAACTAAAAACGGTGTTATCAATATGGTAATTGTCTTGGAAAAAAACACATATCCTGCCGTCCATGTGCAGCAGTTACCGATAACACCAAAACTACTTCAGGACTTCAATTCTGTCTAAAAGGTCCAACTCAGTCTTAGTCTCAGTCTAATATGAAATCAATCTAATCTTGAATATGATTCAAGATAACTTCAATACAATATGAATCCATTTATACCAGATACAATCTATATCAACTTGACTCGACCGAACCGAGCCATGGATATACTATGATTATATGACTATCCATTTATATCCATTCCGTTACATGATATCATGGTTTCGGCAAGTCGAATACAACCATTCATTACATCAATGCAAATAATACAATAAACATTACGGGGTCTTAATGGGGTAGACTGGTACGGAATGTGTTAAAAGTGGCATGAGATGGCCATTAAAAGACGTAACTATACATCCATTACCATTGTTCTGTGGTTTTATCGACGGAGCCTTGTACTACGGGTTACCATAGTCCACGGTGTAAGTTGGACTCCTCTCGTATACACTGGCATATTCTGTACTAAACTACAATCAACTACGTTAACATAACAAACTCACAATACACCAGTTATAATCTCATATCTGTCTATTCATCTGTCTGTTCTATTCCTACTTTTCTTTGGGACTTACCGAGCGATTGTTCGCTGACGACATTCCTATTTCTCTTCTTTCTTTAAAATGTTATCAGGAGGAACCGACTCTGAGGATTTCGAGATTAGCTAGGAGCACTTGGAGGAGACCACTGAGCAGCACGACCTTTAGGCTTTACTTGTAATTACTTTTCTTTCAGTTCATGCCATTGTTTAGGCATTGCTTTCATCATTGTATTTACTTTTCAGTTGTATTGTAAAGAAACTTTCAATAAATAAAAGTTGCTATTCATTTACATTTCATGTCTTCTTGTGTATATTTACATTATATTGCTCAGTACGCTTAGCGTGTTTACTTCTGAGTAAATACGTAGCGGGCCTCGTCGCGTCTCTTTACCCGTACACTGGGAAGCGGAGCGTGACATGCCAAAAGGAGGGTCGATAATCAAGTACGTCCTTACCCTACTGATTCCGAATGTGACAATCTCCGTACAGTCCAGTCTCTTCATCTAAGAGTATTGCATATCGGGTTTAGGGGTGGATAACGCCAGACCCCTAATAATTAGATAAGTCATGTCAGAGTCAAGCTCATCACCAACAGAGATACTACTGATCAACTATCGGTAAATCTCATTTACCGTGGTCACGAATTTAGGGTGATGGACAACCGAACACAGCGCGACATCGACTCCTAATACCAGGAGAGACGAATCCCTGACAATCGACCACTGCCTCCATGTGGCTCGGGACTGTATCCAACTAAATCCTGTTTGCACGACTCCTTTGAGCTGTAGTAGGGTAGTAATCAAAGTACGGTGGGAACTCACACGAGACAAGTGGCGATCTCAGGTCAAAAGACCGACCTGTACTCATGCCATCTAAGAACTTCCATCTGACGATAGATATAATACCATCTAGAAGTTCTCGGTGAATCCGTCCGATGTACTCACCTCCAGTGAGTACCTGGTGAGTACCTGTATCCTATCTTAGGTGACACGACACCAATGGCTTGTGAGACCGGCCACCGCCCCTTGTCGGGGTCTAAAAACATATACACCAGTCTACTCCGGAATATCGATACCCAGTCTCGATACTCCCACGACTAGGAACATTTAAGGATGTGCTTATGGACAACCCAGCTCCCATGCATATGATCGCCATCATAATGCTGGTAGTCAAGCAAGAATCATATGGGCTTCATCAATGATGAAGACAAACCAGAAGCATACATCATTTCGAGTAAGACTATTCTACCTGTATAGGTCCTCCCTCAATTATCACAATTGCCTACTTGCAATCATAATAATTGCCTTGAGGGTATTATATCCAACACAAAGTGCCACATGGAACAAAGTCCACATGGAGCAAAGTGCACGGCAATGGCGATGGTCACCTCTTGAATTTACATACAAGTGGGATCCACCGGGAGACGTCTGTGGGTGCCACATAAATTTGAAAGGGCATGTATCCATGGATCACAATTAATGTGTAACACCTTAAAACGTGATTAGAGTTAATCAAGCGATATAATGCGGGTTTTCAATAAATTTAACTAATAATTATTTTTCACATATTTTATTATAATTAAATAATATTTTATTTAATTATTTTTGTACTTGTAGTTATACACACACATGTGTGTGCTAATCTTGGGTTAAGGATGTGTTAACCATGCTTTGCTAGCCATGGCACTTAACCATTTTTATGTCATTATATATATATATTTTAAGTACAAGGTTTTAATTTAAAAAGAAAAAGGAAAAAGAATAGAATATGAAGGCATAGGGGAGCATGTGGGGACAAGGCATGGAAGGTATTTAATGAGGTGAGAGAGAGACCATGGCTCTCATTCTCTCATTCTCTCATCCTCACCCTCTCATTTCTTTTCCTCTTCTTCTTCTTCTTCACTAAAAATCCTTTCTTGAAAATTATTTCCACTAATCTTGTGCCTAAACCAACATCAAACCTCACTAAACCCTTCACTAAGCTTGTTTAAACCCTCTTGAGAAGTCTTGGAGCTTTCATGGCTAGGGATTCATCCAAGTTTTGGTACGGTAATGATGTTAAATTCTTAATTAGGCTCTAAGGAAGATTCTTGTGTTAACTAGTTTCACTAATATACCTTAATGTTTGGTTTAGTGTTAATATCGTATTTTTGTTTAAACTTGGGTCTCTGTTTGAATCTGCTATCAACCCAGATATTATTTTGAGAAGTTTCCATCACAGAGAGATAGTGTATAGGCCTAGAACCTACCCCTAAAATCTGAGCCCATTCCCTCACTTCGTGGCCGCAATTTTAATCGTTCTGGCCGCAATTTGCGGTCAGAGTAGGGTGTTTAGGTTTGATTCTTTATCGTGGGGTCTCTAGGGCAATGTGTAGGCTTATGGTATGTGCAACTTTCTCTAATTCCTTGTGTAGAAAAATCTGTGACCGTTTAGTTATAATTCAAGCGTTTCGATAATGTACGATGCAGATTTATCCGACATTCGTTTAAGTGTTTCGTACGATTAGTAGCCATAGGAGTGATCTAGGATGTCGCTGCACATGTTTAGCCCTCTAAGTTAAAACATGGTATCTTGTGGGAGTCGATTCGTTGGTTTGGTGTTTGTGTCCGTATGTTATCAGAAAGTTTACTAATTTCATGCGTTTTTGTGTGATGCTAGGATCTTATGCGGGGACTTCAGACACAACCAGGAAGGGGAAAGAGGTGATCAGATTCACTTAGTTCGAGATCGTCCGGTGAGTAGATTTAATATCTACGGGGGAATCGCCTCTACGGCGTTAAGCGCCGATGGATAGATTCAACTGAAAATACCTTATGCTAAATGTTTATATTGTGATTGTACAGGAGTATCATATTGTACACCCTATTACCTGTTGTACATTGATATAGTATTAATAGGGCACTGCACCATTACTAACGGTTCATGTTGTACGAGCACTACTTCGTATGACCACACACACCGTTGGTAATTGCCATGTCATGCTTACTGTAGAAATTGCCATGGATAAATATATTGTATTGCATTCATAAGTGACAGATAGACATTGCTCATTGTACTAGTACGCAGTATGTTAGCAGCATACATGCATTGCTATTGTGCCATATTCTCATACGATGTTTCATGAGATTTCTGTTTCGTGGATTTGGGAAACCGCAAAGTACATTTTGAAACTTGAGTTATTTTCAAAGGTAGTTTTTCCTTGATATGATATTTCGTGTCCACTATGAGTTTTCTCGGTTCTGATATGATATACCCGATTCGAGAAGTGAGGAGGAACCGTCTGCGGGTACATGGTGGGCTCAGTAAGGTACCCCGGGGCAAGAAGATCGTGGAGTAGAAAATGAGCCTGGCAGGGGGAGTACTGCCTACCGGTGACTGTATGGAAATCGGCGGATATCAGGGGGATACCGTTTGGAGTTATGTGATGAGATGGATATGAGGGCCGATTAGAGTGACGGCGCCTGAGATATTGGAATTTGGGATGTGGTTGATGGACACTGGATTTCTATGATGATGATTTATTGAGGAGGATTCTGTTTTATACCACACTCAGGATTTATTATGACATGCTTTGTTCATGTAGTTGTGGTACCTTGATGTTGTACCTTGATTATGATTATGTTGCATATCCACATTGTTATACATATGCCATCATGACTGCATATTTAGGATTGTCATTTTTCGTGCATGCTTGCGATCACCTGTATGATGTTATTTACTATTCACGAGCTGCAAACCCACTCCCGTTATGCCACGGAGTTTTGCAGGGTTGACCCTCAGCATAGTCGCGGCAGGGCTCTTTATTGCATCTATTTCTGCGGATACCGCTACTTTTGAGCGTGTGATTTTGTGTATGTGGGTTTTTTGCGAGTATCTGTATGATTCTGCTTGTATATCTTATTTTGTATCTAGTACTCTCCATCTACCACCTGTATGTATTTGACTTAGAGACGAGACTGAGAGATTCGATATTTGTATTTTATGTGACTCTGGGTGTCGTGCTCGTGTGAGCCGGCTTTTATTTTATGTTGCGATGTTGTTTACTTCTTATTTGCTTATTTTTTCGCCTATGGCATCGTGTGTATATATATATATATATGTTGTGGTTGTGTTCCTCCTTTAGGTGTGAGTTGCTCCCAATTGGGAATGTCGTTTATATTATTTGTTTTGTATCCGTTTTGGACCAGTTTTTACAAAGGAAATGCTGCCGAAATTTTTGAAATGACTTGAGATTTTAAAAGAGATGTGATGTTTTGAAATAAATGTTTTACTACTCTACTTCTTTTCATGCTTTAGATTTCTGGGTTTCAGCTTACTTGAGTTACGTTACGCCTTTAGACGTTGCGTGATTTAAGTGCCGGTCGCGTTCCTAAATTTGGGTCGTGACATAATGTTTATGAATGGTTTTGACCAATATTTGCCGGGAGTGTTAGGGTATGTCACGCCCCGCTTCCCAGAGTACGCTAGATTGGGCACGTGACATAGCCAACCATGCTACCTGTGGGTAGGAAGTATCCATCCACAGTCACATTACGGCTGTAGAGATATCAAGAACAAGATAAAACTATCTAAAACATGTCCATAATCCAGAATAACAGGAGTCAATGATAAATAAATGCGGAAGAAAATGATCCAATACAAATAACTGAAAAGTGTGTCCCATAATACAGGCTCACATCAGGAAATAAATGCAGGAAATAAAACTAACTACTACTGAACTCACAGCTTAGCCTGCTGGCTGAAGTACTCCTGCTCGGACAGCGACAGTGGTAGAGAATCTGGGCCATGCAAAACCCAGACGTCAGCACGTCAAGTCAACAAGTAATATAACATGAACAGTGTAATAGGCAATACAGATCTAAACATGAATAAAGCAATAATGTGAAACAAGCGGTGCAGGGTAATGTGCAGTGGGTAACTAAACTGTTCTATCGGGTTTCCTAGTCTAAAGTCTTTTTAATCAATTTGATGAATCGTCGATGTAACTCAATAGTATCCCGTACATACCCGGGATCACGGCCACAATGTTCTCGGCTGCAGCCGAGACATGCCGCTAGGCACAAAACAGGAATGTGTACACTCGTTAGTATCCCGTACATACCCGGGATCACGACCACAATATTCCCGGCTGCAGCCGAGACATGCCGCTAGGCACAAAACAGGAATGTGTACACTCGAACAGGTAGTGAACTGTTGAGTTACAAGTCAGGTTCACTTTTGATTTCCCCATACCCCCAAGTTATGTGTGTCAGGTCAGGTATTCAGTAATCAAGAACTAATGCCAACACAAGATCAGGTAACAGTAGGTTTGTCTGGATAGACAACAAGATTGGTCCATGAGGACTACATGTCAGGTTTGTTGGCATTAGGCACGAGATCAGGTAACAGGTCAGGTCATGGTACATCAGGTCAAGTCAACAGTAAACGGTACTATGTCAGGTGTATCAATATATACCATGTGTGACAAAGTCAAGTCAAGGTGTAACAATATCGTGGATGTGCTCACAAACAGATATATATAATCGAACAGGGTATTTAATAGCATGGAATGAGCAATGAGCTAAATAACAATAAGCAGTTTCATTCGATCACAAGAGTGCAGTAATACAGTGCAGCCGTTGTATTATTTTAACAGGTTTTGAGCACCCTTCGCGGTGCAATAGTTTAAATGATGATGCAATACAGTTATATCAAGCCTTTGAATATGAATGTCCGAATGTGGTAGAACTACATGGGTAAGTGCTACAATCTATTAAACGGTAAAATGTGATTAACAGGTAAACTTGGTTCTTAGGTTGAAAGTGGCAAACTGTAATTTTTATGTTAACTGTAAAATGATATATGCCATATTGCAACCAAATTGGAAATGACTATACCGAGTTAAGTTTTGCAGGTTTAATGAGTCAAAACATTTACAATTGTATAGTATAGCATGTAGCAAGTGATACTTGCCTCGACGGGTCGCGAACCGGGAAAACGGAACGTAACGTCGGCGGGGAAACACGCGACGGACGCACGGTTCACGGATTGAACCCAAACGACGAACCAAGGGACCTCACGGGTCAGAGCACTCCGCTGGATCGTCAGGACACGTCACCGGCACGGCCGGATTCCGGCGAACAGCGACAACAACAAACGGAAAATTAATGCACGGCCAATGGATAAACCGGAGGGAAAATGGAAGGAAGAAGGGGAGAGAGGGCTTACTGGTGTTGCAGAGGGCGTGACAGCGATGGGGTCGACGGCGGTGGGGCGCCGGGGAGGAGGTTGCAGGCGATGGGCTAAGGCTCGGGTATGGGAAACGGGAAAGAAAGTGGAGAGGGAGAGGAGGTGGTCGGGGCTGGATTGTGCAAGTGATGAGGAGGTGCTGAAGGTGGCGCGGGTGGCGACGACGAAGGTCGCCGACGACGTCTCAGGCCGCACAAAGAAGGCACGAAAGGGTATCCGGGGTTGCTGCGGCACCGTGCACCCGGGAAGAAGGAGGAGGTGTTGAGGTTGGAACGAGGAGGCGGAGGCGAGGGCAACGGTGGCGCTGGCGCCGGCGTCGGAGCTGCGGCGGCGACGGTGGAGGCGGCTTGGGCTAGGTCGCTGGTTTCTCGCATGGCACAGTTCGTGAAGAAGAACAGATGAAGGGGGGAATTCTATATATATAGGGGAGAGAGAGAGAGTTAGAGAGAGAGATATAAAAAGGTAGAGAGAGAGAGACGTTGGAGGGGGCCCACGGGGAAAAGAAAGAGCCTTGATTGGCTGAGAGAAATTTTAAGAATTATTTAAAAGATTTAATAGATTTCCTTAATTGTCAAATTAACAGTAAGATTACGAATATATTATAGTTTCGAATATTTTATTAATTTGGAATTTTGGCGCTAAATGAAACATTTTCAAATCGCGCCCGGGTTGGGTCCAAAAATTCGAAATTTAAATAATAGAATTTTAAGCGGGTTCCAAATTTTAAAATGAGGTGTTTTATGATTAAAAAGCATACCCCCAAGTCGGCCACCTGTATGCGTGCGTAGTCGTCCAAACTTGCCCGTTTCACCGAACGGGACGAGAACTCGACGCACGGACGCTACAACGCGGCTAGGGGTGTCGAGTAGGCCAAGATAGATATTTTTAATTTTATTTTAGGTGCTAAAATTTGTTATATGCAGAAATGACTTAGCCAGATAAAATTTCACGGCAATTGTCAAACAGGCAAGCTAAATGAAATGAGTAATATCTAATGCTCAACCAGTAACAGAAAATAGTAGTATTGGGCTCGGGTGTTACAGGGTAGTTAAGGATGAGTAGTTTAGCTGCTTCGGAGTCCCATGTCTGTGATCTTGTACTCCTGTACTTATGTAATCTTATATAAGATCTCATGAAGTGGTTGAACACCATACCTTAACTTACGTTAAAAATGGTCATGATCGATATTTACCGGGAGGTGTTGGGAGTTGATGATGCGTCATCCAATTGTTTCGGAGTCTCCGTATTCTTGTACTCTACAATCATATATAAAAAAACCTCATGAAGCGGCCGGACGCCATGCCTTAACCTACGTTAGAATAGGAAGCTCATATATTAACGATACTACCATCTTTCTGTATTCCTGACATGTTCACTCCATACTTGCATATAAATTTCCGGACCTCTAGTATCATTGTTTACACGTACCATCATGCCTTTGCTTATTTGTTTTGATTTGTTTTCCGTTCCACGACAATATATTAAATTTCTGACATGTACTATCTTGTTTATGTTAATATCATATGTTGGATTGCCATGCATATCCCGTACCATGTGCTTGTATTAAATGTTCCTCTTGTATGTATTGAGTAATTTTCGTATCTTTTGTTACTAATCTGATGCACTGCTAGTTTGCATATACTTGACTACCGTCTTTTAAAATATTTTACTTATTATGCATTATTTTTTTAAAAATAAAATGCTTTATAATGAGGAACTTATAGGGCGTAATTTCGCTGATAGACATTCCTTTTTCTTGTTTTCTTTCTTCTTGGGGATGTCTGTCAGGAGATACAGATGACGAGGCTCGGTACATGATCGAGCCGAGTAAGAGGAGTTCGTTCAGTTAATTACACAGTCAATCCTTGGTCCCTTTCCAGTATACTTCATTTCGAAGATCTTCACGGTATCCATGTCTTTTATTTATCTTTACACACTTGTGTCCTTTTGTACTAATTTTGTAATTATTATTGTTGGATTTATTTGTTCAAGTCTCCTTTTTGGTTATATATTAAATTCTTGTATTATCTCCTATTATTTCTTATACAGATCCTTAGCGTATTCATATCGGGAATGAGTGATTCTCGGTGTGAATACATCGCAGGCTTGTCAGCTCTCGCTCCTTATTTTTTAGGAAATGGGGAGTGACACTGGCTAAAATATGGCATCGGGAAGCCTAAAATAGGCTTCCCACTTATGTCGGGACCCCCTCACGACGGTCGAGACCCCCTCGCGAAATCGGGAGCCCCCAAAAGTGGGTCTCCCGCTGGTGAAACATCTATGTTTCCTAATTAACTTGAGAATCCCATATAGAGTGCCCCACTTTTATCAATTTGCCATGATGTGGCCCCCACATAGGGTAGTGCCTATCCTCTAGTATCAATTTTGATACTAAAACACCCCCAAGTATAGAATTAAACTCTTAAATTAGAGTTTTCCTCATAGTTTTGTACTTTTTGCAATATCAATGTAATTTACATTCAAATTGTACATAAATATATATGAAATACAATAAAATTTCTTTTGTTTCTTGTATTATTTTTTGTATTGCAAGTATATTATTATAATGTGATCTTTATGATATGATTTAGGTAACCTAACAACGTAACCCGTCTAGGTCTTTTCTGAGACAATAGATGTAATTTGCCATAGGTGCTTGTGCCTATGGGAAGTCTCGAACCCAGAATCTTCTGGTCAAATTTTAAATACGGATACTTGTTTTGTTTAATCCTCTATCTATTTTAAACATTCATTCCTTAAAGGTCCTAAAGAGGGTAAACAAGCAACATTAGATGTAAAATGACCATAACTGAATTCAACAAATTGATAAATAAATCAAGACCATACGATAACCATAACTGTCTAGATGTTGTAGGCAGCTGATCAGATGTTATGCATATCTATGTTAATCATGTGAATTACCAAATCAGGTGTATTGAAGAGCAAGAATTGAGATTGTACCTTATACCAGGGAAGTAATAATTAGCCCAATGTTGAGAATTATAATGTTCAACCAATGCGTTATAAGCAGCCATCGATTCCTTCTTCAACAGGTTCACCTTTTTGAAGAATTCAACCATCGTGTACTGGTAACACGCACTCTCCATCAGATTCGCATAAGTTTCAGCTTCTAAATTCTTCATGCCAAGATACTTGAGCATATTTTAAAAATTCTATTTAAACTAAAGAATGTAAAATGAATGCAACACTGTGAGAAAGTACATCTTGACCACTTATTTGATTCCCTTGTCAGAGTTGGACACAGACACAAGGGTATGCAGTGGGTGTTAAAGCCTAGGACCATCAAATACAGCTTTTAACTGAGCTAAAAACCATGACCGATTTATGATGTTCTCTTGATTGTGTTGGCTATAGTGCCCTCAAGTCAATTATTGGATCGCAGGCACGTGATTGCAATGATTGAGGGAGGACCTATACTGGTAGAACAATCTTACTCGAAATGATAGTATGCTATCTGGTTTGTCTTTATCATCGTGTACATGCTTAAGGTGACATTACAGATTACTATTACATGTTGATAAAGCCTATAGGATTCATTCTTGCCTACCAGCAGTATGATGGCGATCATATACATGAGAGTTGGGTGGTCTATAAGCACATCCTTAAAGTGTCCCTAGTCGTGGGAGTTTCGAGACCGGGCATCGATACTCCAAGAGTAGACTAGTGTATACGGATCGAGACTCCGACGAGGGGTGGTGGCCAGTCTCACAAGCCATTGGTGTTAGTTGGTTCACCTAAGATGTATACAGGAGTTCGTTGGGTTATGAGTACACCAGACGGACTCGCCGAGAACATGCTAGTTGGTATTATACCTATTGTCAGATAGCAGTTTCCTGGTGACATGTGTACAGATTAGTCTATCGACCTGAGATCGTCATTTTTCTCATGTGAGTTCCCACCGTGCTTTGATTACTACCCTACCACGGCTCAAAGAAGTCATGCAAACAGATTTTAGTTGGGTACTGTCTCGAGCCACATGGAGGTAGTGAGCGGATCGTCAGGGAATTCGTCTCTCCCGGTATTGGGGGTTGATGTCGCGGTGTGCACGGGTGGCTATCACCAGAAATCCTCGGCCGGGGTAGACGAGAATTACCGATCTAGGATCGGTAGTTTCTCAGTTGGTGATAGGTTTCATGCCGACACTAAATGTCAAGTTATTAGGGGTCTGACTTTATCCATCCCCCTAGACTCGATATGCGATACTCATAGACGAAAGGACCGGACTGTACGGATATTGTCACTGTCAGGCTCTGTAGGGTTTCGGTATGAGTTTGCTCGCCGACCTCCCTTTCGCTCAATACCTGGGTAGCCGTTATGTACAGCTAGTGCTACTGACGTGCTTGTGGTTAAACCCACTGCCAGCGTATTAACGAGTCTTTAGAGTCCCACACAGAGAGTTTCCCTGGTTCGGGCGAAACGTTGTAGAGGCCGTATGGTTTTATGGCAGAGTTCGATCATATTCGTGTACTTGTGCACGGATCATTATCGGACGGATAATACTAGTGGGCTTTGGTTTAAGCCGGGTCCTAGTATTATATTGTTGGATTATTTTCGTCTCATTGTGTTCGTATTCAGTCGGAATACGAATGCATGTATGTATATACGGATGAGGGGTATTCTTGTAATTCGTTACGAGATTACTTTAGTAGATGCCATTTATTTTTCTTGGATTAAACATTTAGATTAATGTTTATTGTGTGGAAAGTGTGAGTGCAAGTCTTGGCTTTGTGCATTGAATGTGGCATGTGCACTTGGTTTTATTTTGCTTAAGATTTTTGTGAGATATTTGCGGTGAGCATGAGAGATGGCAGATCTTTTGTGTGTGTGTGTGTGTGGTTTTTCTTGAGTTGCACATGTGCTCACAATAAATAACACACAAAAAGACTTAGCAAACACAACTAAAGAAAAAGAGCAGAACATTTTCTTCACCTCCTCTTTTCTTTGCCTCACACTTTCCTTACTTGACTTCTTCTTTAACCACCACCCAAACCCTCTCATGAGTTGAGAATCCTTGGGTGTTTTGAGACATAGTAATCATAAACACACTCTAGTTCATCTTGGGCATCTAGGCTAGCAAACTGGATGCTCGAGTTGCTTCGGTTTTTAGGCGGGAGCCCATATTACTAATCCTTGACGTGGATTGTCTTCAACGGGGAAGACTGGAGATCAAACTTGATTGAGGAAGCCGCGAGGAGCTTGGGACAGAGGTAGAAGACCGAAGGACACGGATCGATCGGTATAACCTCTCTAAACACTTTTTATAGAACTAGTATAGGGTTAATGGTACGATCCATCGATTTGGGTTCCGTTGGCGCCGGTTTTTTAAAGTTTTTGTTCCGCGTTTGGCCACGGATTGATGGCCGAGGCGCTGCCGTAACCCTACATGGTATCAGAGCCAACCCATTAACCATATACTAGTTGGTTTAGACAATGTTAAAGTATCGAAACCGAAACAACTCCAAAACAATACCAATGATATTCCATTCTCTGTCAAAATTTTATTGGTCTTCAAAAATTATTTTAGCAACTGCAGAAGACTATTTAGGTGACAACTAGAAGACACACCAAACACGAGCCCCTAATTCCACTACATGGCCGGCGAGACTTGATGAAAATCCGGCCATGTCCGTTTTCTAGTTGAGTTGGGACTTGATTTTTGGCATGGCATCTAGTCTCTGGAATATTAGTTCAGTGGTATTGCTTATTTAGCTCAGTTTGGATATGGTTTTGTCTAGTTGTTTGGGGCTATTCGGGGTTATTTCAAAGTCGATATTTCTAACACTGTTTAAAGTTTACAGTACTTACATTACAATTTACGACCGTGAATGTCATTAGAGCGGTATAACTTATCTAATTGCTATAGTTCTTTTAGACGGGTTTGCGAACGTGACATTCACGTTGATGTTCTGTGTTGTGCTGTGTTGTTGCGGATTCGTCGTGGTGGATAGCTTGGGTGCAATGTTAGTACAGTTTAGTTTTATTTGTACATTTGATATCGTAGGGCGAGCGTCCGACATGTGGACTGTCGTCACTGCCTGTTTGTATATTATTTGTTTGGGGCACGACCCGATTGAGGTCGATATCACCGTTGTACATATTTTCTTTTCTGTACTAGGATTACCCCGCGATGGAGTGTATGGATAGCCGGGTTCTGGAGGGCAACGGGTCCGCATCTCATGGTGTTGAGAATGAGGGGGCATCGCTTTAGAATTGGCGGGCTATTCGTCGCACTCGTAGGGGGTAAAGGTTGAACCAAGGATGGGTGCTCAAGTTACCGGATTCCGTGAAGTGTCGGGTGGCCCATTCACTTTGATGAAGGGGGCTGCCTCGCTTCTGGTTTTAGCGGGTAACTTGCCGCACTCGTAGGGGTCTAGATTTTCATTGCACAGGCTATCCATACGACCAGGGGAACGTCGGGTTTCACTTGCGGCTCAAAGGAAACCCGGGGCTCCCAGATTATCTGTATTGTTCTGTAATGCTTATTGCTTTTCTGTGATGTTGCATTTATCACGCCTGGAGAGATTATTATATATTGTTATATATATAATAGTAGATGTTGTATATGTTTTACACCCGTGCTAGTCCAGCCCCCGCTCTGTCGTTAGTTAATTAACCTAACGGGTGATGACGGGGCCCAGTGACGAATGCGGATGGCATATACGTACATCATATTTTCGTTCTTTTGTGGTATGATTAATTGATGGGACTGCGTTGATTTTGATCAATGCAAGGAAAACAGACCTAATTGATGTTGTTGGAACAATTTTAAAAATCTGTTACTATAAGGACATTTTCTTTTGTTTTGCACAGCGGTATTCGGTTATGAATATCCAGCACCTCATTCGAAGAGGCAAGAGCCGAGATCCCCTCACTGGGAGTGACCTCTTGGGCAGAAGTTTGCGTCAGGGTAATAACTTCACTATAGTCGATTCCCTTTTTTCTTTGCATTGAGGTATTCAGTTGGAATATCCTGCACCTCATTCGACAAGGAAAGAGCCGAGATCCCTTCGCCGGGAGTGACCTCTTTAGCAAAGGTTTTCGCCACTATATATTTATAAAAAGCTATCCGGTTCCTTCAACGATATCAAGTTCATTACGTTAAAGGTTTTTCGCCAAAAACCATTCGTAGCCCTCCTTCATTTCAGACGGGTAGCACTTAGTATTCATGCTATGTATGTTGGCCTTCGTCAAGGTATAGTGTATGGTAGCTATTTGTTACTTTTCTGTTGCATAGATAGATGCGTTAGTTTGGGACAGTCGTACTACTATTTTAGCCTTCGTCAGGGTATGTACGGGTGGGTTCAAATTAACCCGGACAATGATGGGTAGAACTTGACATGTGACTTATGATATGTTGGCCTTCTTCAAGGTCATAAGAGCATGTGGTAGAAATCACATCGGGAGTTTCAAACATGCAGGAAACTTGACAGATATGCGCATACCTTCTGGAGTGTGATAACTTGAGTGGATTCCATCAGGTTATCATGCGATGATAGTTGGATCCCGATTCCCACAGATGAGTTGGTTTACTCTTTGGGTGATTTTAGATGATCTCGACTAATTCTTCTTTCATATTTGGAGGAGAATTTGAGGATACAGTGGGAAACATCCTGATTAGATAAAGTGATTGACCATTCTGATCTAAATTAGAGTGCATGCTGGGTGTTTCTTTTCTCTCTCTCTTTGACAGCGTCCATGGCCCGACCCCAGACTAGAACTCATAAACCAAGTTAACTGAACCTTCTTAAAACACATTGACTTTTGAATTGTCAGAGTTTCATATATCATTGCCACTCCTACTTTTACCCTTTGCTTTTCTCCGGAACATTCTGTATCACTACGAAGATCCGCATTTATTGGATATGACCGTTGTATAGTTATATACGAACTCGAAGAAACTTGTTTCAGATTCAAGAATGGTTTCCGGTTCTGGAGAAATTGAATAGGACTATTCAGTTGTCTTTTCCTTTTACCTTCTCTCAGGTTGTGAGGGCTCCTAGGATTAGGAGATGGTACACCTCTTGTGCTTATTGGATAGTCTTCTTCCAAACCATAGGCAGGTACCGAAAGGTGGGGAAGGAAGAAAACCAATTAGCCTAAGTGTGGTGTACAGAAGGCAATAAGTAAAGACAAATAAAGGGATTAGAAAGAGAGCAAAGTAAATTGCGACTGTTGTCATTTACGACCAAACCGCGTATTTCATCGCCACTCCTACTTCACATTTGAATTTCTCCAGAACACCCCATATCACTACGAAGATCCGCATTTATTGGATAATCCATCGTATAGTTATATACGAACTCGAAGGAACTTGTTCCAGTTCGAGAATGGATTCTGGTTCAGGAGAAATAGAATAAGGTTTATTCAGTTGTTTTTTTATCTTTACCTTCTCTCAAATTGAGAGTACTCCTAAGATTAGGAGAGTACACTGTTCCCGCCAAAATTTTGGCTCAAAACCCGCTCCGTATAAAAATAACAATAAATAAATAAATAAGTAAATAAATAAATAATAATAATAAAGGAGAAAATCTCCCTTTCAGAGCAAAGCTCTGTTTAGATCCCAAGGCGGGAAATGAAGCAATACTTCTGTTTCCCCCAATCAGAGCAAAGCTCTGTTTTAAAAGATAATAAAAATCAAATCTTAAAATAAAGAAGCAACGCTTCAGCTGACTTGCGCTCTGCGCTGCGCGACACGTGTCATCGCAGTTGCGCTGCGCTCTGCGCTGCGCGACACGTGTAATCGCAGTTGCGCTAGCGCAGTTGCGCTGCGTGACACGTGTCAAGCGCTGGGGGCGCTTGCGCCAAACATAATTAAATTCCAGTAAGATCTTTCTGTTCTTGTTAAAACAAGAAGATTGTCTTCTATAAACAGAAGCCCTTAGATCAAAAATCCAACGGTGGGGAAAAATCCCCAAATCACTCAGAGAAAGATCTCTCTAACCAATTTAACAAACTAATTGGCACTATAAAAAGGCCCCTAGATCCCAAGTCTAAAAGACATCAAAACAGAGAGAAAAACAGAGAATTCCTCTAAAGAATTTTGAGAAAAGCTCGAAGAAAGAAGAAAGGTAAAAACCTTTATAAAAAGAGAAGAATTTCTTCTGAATAGATCATTGATCTAAGAACAAGATCAATAATCTTCAACAAAAAATAAATAATAACAGTGCCTTGCACTTTTTATGAACCATTGGTTCTGGAATCTTAAAAGATTCTTTTCTTGAATCCAAAATTGGATCAAGTTATTGGAACAGTGCCTTGCACTTGTAAAACTGCACTGTTGCGCTCCTGGGTTGGCGCAAGCCACCAGAGAGCGCCACGTGTCAGCTTCAGAACAAATTGCGCTTCGCACTCTTGGAATAGAGCACTGCTCTCTTAAATTGGCGCAACTCACCAAAGCGCGCCACGTGTCAGCAGCGCAACAGCGCAGCACACTGCGCTTGCGCTCACGAGAGCGTGACACGTGTCACCTCCCCATGGACTTGCGCCTTGCGCTCCTAAATTGGCGCAAAGCGCCCGACAAGCCACGTGGGGCAATGTCAGAACATTAAATTCACCGCATTAATTAAAGGGCAGAGCCCAATAAAGGAAGGTCTATCAGACCAAACAAAGTGCTATGCACTATTAAAAGGGACAGAGCCCAAATCAAAAAGGCCTTACAGGCCAAAATAAAATGCCATGCATTATTAAACAGGGGCAGAGCCCTAGTAAAGGCCTAACAGGCCAAATGCAAATAAAAACTGTTGAATATTCTCAACTGGACTTAGCCCAATTCTGGCCGTAAGTCCTCAAATTAAATTGAATGAGCACGGCTGCTCTCTTAAATCAATTTACATCCGGTTCAAGGGCACATCTCTGAACTCCTCTGACACCTATCGTTGTAATCCTTCAACGACGTCAGAGAGGCGACGGGTCCCGACGACCATACATGCTACGGACCGCAATGTCCTTAAACTACCAATGGACCACCATGTCCCTAAACTGGAATATGGACCACTACGTCCCAAAACTGGAACACTAGAGCCCCCAAACGCTCTTTTATCGGATCTAAACGATCCCGTTTAAGTTGATCTTAGCCTCAAAAATGGCTAACGTATCTTTAAACCTTCAGACAGAGTTTAGTCCCAAATCGGACTATAGACCCCCAATCAACTTTGGTCCAAGGGTACATCTCCGAACTCCTCTGACACCTGTCGTTGTAATCCTTCAACGTCGTCAGAGAGGTGACGGGTCCCGACGGCCATACACTACCTGGACCACTACGTCCCTAAACTGGAACAATAGAGCTCCTAAATGTTCTTTCCTTTAAGTTGATCTTAGTCTCAAATTAGACTAACGTATCCTTAACAAACGTTTAAGTTGATCTTAGCCTCAAACATGGCTAACGTATCCTTAAACCAAAACCCCAAACCCAAATCTAAGAAAATACGGATTTGGACTAATCTACGTCCTACGGGCGATAACATAAATTAGTCTCCGTATACAATCCACGGGCAACCACAAACAAAACAAACACCCACGACACGAAGTGGCCATCTGGAGAAGGAGAAAGTTGTTACCGCGATGCGGTAGCGTAATTAACTGCAGGGGTTTGCGCCTGCAGGGAAGAGTATCCCCACAATCAAAAACCCCTCAGGCGAGGGGGAATCTGACGAAGTCTGCTACATCGGCCGCATCCGTTTAAACCTCCGATACACGGTGCCATAAAACAACTTGGCATCTTCGGAGAGGTGGACGGATAAAACCAAATAGTATCTGCCTCGAACTTCAGGCGAAACGTCCCTGTCGCGTCATCCTTCGGAGGGGAACAGATTCTGGCACGCCCGGTAGGACCTTTTCCTCTTTCCACCCCACACTTCGTGTGTCGTGTTCGCGAAAGAATCGCGGTTTTCTGTGGTTGCCTGTGGATTCAAGGTACTTAGATTTGGTGTCTTGCTCCGTGCAGAAAACAGAAGATCAATGGCTTCAAACTGCACTGCCTGCAACTGCAACTCTCACTCCGTCCTTGCTGGAGGAGTGACTTATAGGCCCCAAGCGGCCTCCCTTTTCAAAATGCCAGTGGAGCAGGTAACTCAAGCCACCGCTGGACTATTCTTCGGGACCATGCTCCCGCCAACGAGCTTCACCGCTCCTGTACCAACACCGGAAGCTCCCAAGAAGCCAGTCTTTGATCGGCTTACACCTACTGTGGCCCCTCTCAACGAGTCGCCCAACTCCAATACTTCAGTTTTCAACAGACTGGGCCAGAACACCTACAAGCCCGCGATACTCGAAGCAGCCATCCCAAAGTGGATAGCCATCCCGGCTCAAGCAGACAAAATCATTGGAAAGGCTCATCTTTCCAGGAAGTCAGTTTTTACAAGGCTGTCTATTCCGGTTGCTGCTCCAGGAGAGATCCTCAAAGTTGCTTCCCCTGTCCAGAGAAGGCATGACGAAGTCACCCTTATAGCTGAAACAACTCCATCCGCAAGACACGCTCGACGTCGCCACTGGCGCCGAGTGAGGAAGGCTGGGGGCAACTCCCCATCCGGGATAACTCTGCCAGCTCCAACGGTGGGGATCGATGCTGCTGTTCCGACCGGGAACAGCTTTGAATTGCTCAACAAGGTGCGCAGAAACTCTCCTACTGCGGTGCTGAAGAGATCTCCTACACCTGTGGATAATGCCCCAAAGGCGAAGCTGGAGCAGCCCCATCAACGGCTGTCCTCTGAAATTTACAAGGTCTGGCGTCAAGTCCAAGACTCCGTTGTGGATCAAGACTATCTCCGCCGACAGAAAAAGATGATGGTTCGGCAAGAGAAGGACTACTCTGTCAAGCCAGAAAAAGCAATAGCTTGCTGGGTGCCCACTGCAACGGCTCCCTCAATGTCAGTCACTCAAAAGAAAAGGAGGCCGCAAAAAGCCCCTGTGTCTTTGACAAATCGCAAAGACACTGAATCTAAACGCCCCAAGTCTGGGGGCATGGTAATGCACACTGTTTATATGACTTCCGGAAAGGAGGAAAGCCGTGCTTCGATGGGTCACCGGCCGCTCACTCTATCCGTGACAAAAGCCCAGGAGCAGTAACAGAAGCTTCAGGAAATGATGACTGCAATGGCTGCGCTTACCGGGCCAAAAGAGAGCTCGGAGACATCATCAGAACAGCGTCACGAACAGGAGACTGATGCTGATTTCTTACGCAGAATCCTCGAGAAGAAGGACAAGGAAGCCACAGAGCAAGCGGCTAACATAAAACAGATGGCGCTCCTCTTCTAAGACATGGTAGGGATGATGTTACAGCCGGACCCTCCAGCTGAAGACCCTCCAATCATTGTCGGAAAACGACGGAGGGGAAGCATCTAATCCTCCTCCAGCCCTTTCAACAGCCAAGGAGGAGACAATTTCCAAGGCCGCACTGGATGATTATATAGCTCAGCAAATACGAGCTCATCAGGCCAGTGAAGCGGCCGGGCAAATTGTCAAAACTGGACGGCCCTATCCGAGCTGGTATGACCAAATCAGCTACCCGCCAGGATATACGATCCTTAAGTTCCACGTATATAAGGGGATAGGAAATCCGCATCAACATGTCGCTTAATTCAGGGCCTTATGTGGCAATACTGGAGGTGATGACAAATTGTTGCTTCGCCAATTCGTCGGCAGCTTAGCAGAAATAGCCTTTGAATGGTATTCGGAGCTACCTAACGACTCTGTCAAAACATTTGCGGAGATGGAGCTATTGTTTACACAAAGATTCGCGAGTGCTAGCGAACGCACCCCGATAACAGCACTGATAAATGCCAGAATAAGGCCAGGCGAAACGTGGATCCAATACGCAACACGATGGCGGAACCTATGGTCGAAATGCGAACAACGCATAGAAGAAGCACCTGCGGTAGGTATGTTCGTGGGCACTCTTGATCCGCAAGCGACCATCTCGCAATTCATGATGTTCTTCAGGCCGACCACCTTCCAGGCCCTGATCGACAAATTAGCCCAAATGGACCAGATGGGCCATGGACCGTCTCCTCCAAAACCAGACTCTCGAAATGAGAAAGGAAAAGGGAAAGCGACCGTCGTTGCTAATGCTCAACAACGACCAAGCAACCCAAAGCCGGCTGTTCGCCAAAGCAATATGCGTCTACGCCCATCTCTCGTAGAGAGACTGAGACGTCCTTACTCGTTTCCTCAGAATAAAACAAGGAAACTGTTCGAGCTTGCAGCGCGTAATGGGCTCATAAATTTGCCGGATCCAAAACGTCCATTGCAACTAGGCGATCTCAACGATCCTAATTACTGCCCTTACCATCAAACAGTAAGCCATCCAATCGAAGATTGCTTCGTTTTCAAAGGATTGATCGAAGACCAATACCAACAGGGCGATTTCGCGCTATCCGAAAACTGGAAGGTGAGCCCGCCACAGCCTCATGCTCCTAAAAAGGTGGACACGCCGGGGGCATCATGCTCAGTCATAGGGAAATCCCCATAGACCGAAAAGTCAGTAAACTAGAGATTCGCCTCAATTACAGCGATGACGGACCGAAACGTCCTTAAACTAATGACGGACCACTACGTTCTAAAACTAGCTGACGACCGAAACGTCTTTAAACTACTACTGCAGCATCCTCCGGCTGACGCGATAAAAAAAACAAAAAAAAAACGGTATGTCCATAAGTAAAATGGGCACGGATGAAAACCCGAAAGGGCTCCGTGAGTAAAAACAGCAGGGGTACCGGCGAGTGTTTGTGAAAACCCGAAAGGGCGCAACCTCGTTAAGAGACACTTGCAGGGTCCTCTCGACCTTGTAGGGAGAAACCACCCGTGTGAAATCCTTACAACTCACAGGGAAGCAACACACTTAGGGATCCTCATGATTCCTAAGGAGAAATTACACTTGCGAGATCCTCACGACTCGTAAGGAGAACTCTCTTATGGGACCCTCACGGCTCATAAGATTTGAAAGTCTTAAGTTACAGAGACCTGAACCTGTTCTTAAGCAACTCCCACAACTTTCGATATTGCCCTACAAGCGGCTCAATACTGGCCCTTATATACAATCCACGGGCGCGAATAAACATTTCCCTAACCAAGTCCCACCCGTGACTAGGGATATGTCCATATGGTGAACAACCCTTGTAAGTCCTTTCGACTTATAAGGAGAAAACCCTTTTGTAAGATCCTTACGACTTACAGGGGAACATACACTTAGGAATCCTCACGATCCCTAAGGAGAAAACACACCTACGAGATCCTCACGACTTGTAGGGAGAAATAACTTTGTGAGACCCTTACGGCTCATGAAGTCAAAAGCCTTAGTCGACGGGATCCTAACCCTGTTCGCTAAGCCACCTTTGTTCGACATCGACAAGAGGCAAATGATGATTCGCTCCTGGCAACATTCCAGTTGTAGCGATGCTGTGCCTAAAACAATATCAAATTTCGAGTCCTTCCATGGCAAATGATGATTCGCTCCTGGCAATATTCCAGTTGTAGCGATGCTGATGCTGAGATTGGCACCAGATTCCAAGTTCCACGCTCGTGATAAAAAAAATCAGCGAGCTAAAAATGCATATGAAATAGCCGAAATGATGGGGCAACTTGCAACAAAATCAGCAAGTAAAAATGTATGCAAAATAGCCGAAATGATGGGGCAACTCGCAATAAAAAAAAGCAGCGAGTAAATATAAAATAAACAGCCGAAATGATTGGGCAACTCGCAATAAAAAAAAGCAGCGAGTAAATATAAAATAAACAGCCGAAATGATTGGGCGCCGCAAAAAATAGCCGAAATGATTGGGCCATCGCGATTTTCGCGATATAAAAAGCTGAAATAATAGAGCGTCGTGGAAAGAATAAAAAAATGATGAATAATGAAAGAATGAAACTTTTTGCCCTACAGGTGAGATCACATTGATCCCTGTATACAATCCAGGGGCACAAACAAAGAGAGAACCATATCTTCCCAACAGGCTCCACCAGAAAGGGAAGCCAAATCTCGACGGTTCATAGACAACCTAGAGACAATCTCGACATTTGTCGCAATATTGCAGGCACAATGTCAACAAACGGAGCAAAAGGAGGATCCCTAGCTTCAGCGTCTTGACGTCAACAACCGACCTCAGAGTCACAATGAAATGGAGCCACGGCATAGTCCCTAGTTCCAAATCTTAACGGCAATATCTACGGCCTAAGAATCAACAAAGGCGTTCCTTCGCAATCCATCAAGATGCGGATACAACGCCAACAAAAGACCTCGCGGTCGAAACAAAGCGAAGCGACGTCAAAATCCCAGCTTCAATTCAACAATCGTCTCCATACAGCAGACGAGATGTTAACAAAGGCGTTCCTTCGCAGTCCTTCAAGATGCAGATACAACGCCAACAAAAGACCTCGCGGTCAAAACAAAACGAAGCGACGACAAAATCCCAGCTTCATCTCAACAATCGTTTCGATACAGCAGACGAGATGTTAACAAAGGCGTTCCTGCACAGTCCATCAAGATGCAGATACAACGCCAACAAAAGACCTCGCGGTCAAAACAAAAAGAAGCGACGGCAAAATCCCAGCTTCATTTCAACAATCGTCTCGATACAGCAGACGAGATGTTAACAAAGGCGTTCCTTCGCAGTCCATCAAGATGCAGATACAACGCCAACAAAAGACCTCGCGGTCAAAACAAAACGAAGCGACGGAAAAATCCTAGCTTCATCTCAACAATCATTTCGATACAGCAGACGAGATGTTAACAAAGGCGTTCCTGCACAGTCCATCAAGATGCAGATACAACGCCAACAAAAGACCTCGCGGTCAAAACAAAACGAAGCGACGGCAAAATCCCAGCTTCATCTCAACAATCGTCTCGATACAGTAGACGAGATGTTAACAAAGGCGTTCCTTCACAGTCCATCAAGATGCAGATACAACACCAACGAAAGACCTCGCGGTCGAAGCAAAATGAAGCAAAGGCCAAATTCCTAGCTTCAAGGTCTTAACGGCAAGTCATATAAAGCCTCAAAGACAACCGGAGATCTTCTCACACCAGCGTGGAATGGTCACCACCTCAACGTTCGTCTCGACACAACAGACGAGACGTCGCCACAGAGTTCTTCCTCCAGCAGGATTCAGACGCGACAATCAAACAACGGAACCACGGCAAAATCCCTAGTTCCAAACCTCAACGGTTCATCAGCAACCTAGAGACAACCTCGACGTTCGTCTCGATACAGCAGACGAGTTGTCACCCCAGTGTTCTCCCTCTAGCAGGGTTCAGACACGACAATCAAACAAATGGAGCCACGGCAAAATCCCTAGTTCCAAACCTCGACGGTTCATCAGCAACCTAGAGACAACCTCGATGTTCGTCTCGATACAGCAGACGAGATGTCACCACAACGTTCTTCCTCCAGCAGGGTTCAAACGCGATAATCAAACAAATGGAGCCACGGCAAAATCCCTAGGTCCAAACCTCTACGGTTCACCAGCAACCTAGAGACAACCGTAACGTTCGTCTCGATACAGCAGACGAGTTGTAACCCCAGCGTTCTTCCTCTAGTAGGGTTCAGACGCGACAATCAAACAAACGGAGCCACGGCAAAATCCCTAGTTCCAAACCTCGACGGTTCACCAGCAACCTAGAGACAACCGCGACATTCGTCTTGATACAGCAGACGCGATGCCAGCAAACGAAGCAAAGGCCAAATTCCTAGCTTCAGGGTCTTGACGGCAACTCACATAAAACCTGAAAGACTATCGGAGATCATCCCACACCAGCGCGGAGTGGTTATGACTCATCGGGGCTCTACAAAATGAGCCTAACCTCAAGTAAAAAGCAGCATGGCAAAATACCTAACGCTTGCTCTTCCGACGGTCAAACTGCCAAGGAGGATTTCTTGAAGACGTCTTGTCCAGCCCCCGAAGGGATCAGAGACACGGCAGTCGCAGGGCTACTCGAACAGCACGATTGCCTATCGAGGAATATATCAGCTTATGCGACGGTACGACAGCCAAAACCCTAAGTACCACAAACCCTAACGGACTTCTGTCGTAAAAAGCAGAGGTTAACTGTGACGTTAGGATATTCTTGCGAGAAATGCTCGATTCATCTCGACTTGTGAAGAAATTGATGTCTTTGCAAGAACTTCTCGATGCGTCTCGACTCGTAAGATAAAGCCTTAGGCAGTAAGGATTAAAAAACCTGTTTCCTAAGCACTAGGACCTTGCAAGTTGGCCCAAAACGGTCTCTTGCATACTATCCACGGGTCTCACTCTCCCAACTCGAATCTCGATAAGGGAGGGAAACAACCGCTTACGGGTCCTCTCGACTCATAAGAGGGAAAATTCTCTTATAAGATCCCTACGACTTATAAGAGGAAACGCACTTAGGAATCCTCACGATTCCTAAGAAGAAAATACACCAACGAGATCCTCACGATCCGTAGGGAGAAAAGTCTTTGTGAGACCCTCACGGCTCATAAAGTTGAAAAGTCTTAGGCTACAAGGACCCTAAACCTGTCCCCTAAGCCCTCGATTCCATGGCTACTCTTAACTTTGCACTACTTCACCCACGTACATACTTACGTGGGCAAAGTAGTGGGGGGCATTTGTTCCCGCCAAAATTTTGGCTCAAAACCCGCTCCGTATAAAAATAACAATAAATAAATAAATAAGTAAATAAATAAATAATAATAATAAAGGAGAAAATCTCCCTTTCAGAGCAAAGCTCTGTTCAGATCCCAAGGCGGGAAATAAAGCAATGCTTCTGTTTCCCCCAATCAGAGCAAAGCTCTGTTTTAAAAGATAATAAAAATCAAATCTTTAAATAAAGAAGCAACGCTTCAGCTGACTTGCGCTCTGCGCTGCGCGACACGTGTCAGCGCAGTTGCGCTGCGCGACACGTGTCATCGCAGTTGCGCTAGCGTAGTTGCGCTGCGCTCTGCGCTGCGTGACACGTGTCAAGCGCTGGGGGCGCTTGCGCCAAACAGAATTAAATTCCAGTAAGATCTTTCTGTTCTTATTAAAACAAGAAAATTGTCTTCTGTAAAACAGAAGCCTTTAGATCAAAGATCTAACGGTGGGGAAAAATCCCCAAATCACTCAGAGAAAGATCTCTCTAACCAATTTAACAAACTAATTGGCACTATAAAAAGGCCTCTAGACCCCAAGTCTAAAAGACATCAACACAGAGAGAAAAACAGAGAATTCCTCTAAAGAATTTTGAGAAAAGCTCGAAGAAAGAAGAAAGGTAAAAACCTTTATAAAAAGAGAAGAATTTCTTCTAAATAGATCATTGATCTAAGAACAAGATCAATAATCTTCAACAAAAAATAAATAATAACAGTGCCTTGCACTTTTTATGAACCATTGGTTCTGGAATCTTGATCTACTTGGTGAGTCGAGAGGTGGTGCTCCACCATCTAAGGACATATCATGGTGGAATGAAGATGTAAAGGCTGCTATTAAAATTAAAAGGGATTCTTATAAAGATTTGAAGAAAAATAGAGATGTGGAGAGATTTGAGAAGTACAAAATGGCTAAAAAGGAAGTTAAGAAAGCTGTTCGGGAAGCTAAATCTAAGGTCTACAAGGAGGTATACGAGAAATTAGACACTAAAGAGGCTGCAAATGATATATACCGGATTGCTCGAATGCGGGAAAGGAAGACTAGAGACTTATGTGCGGTCAAGTGTGTCAAAAATGAAAATCAGAAGGTTTTAGTTCGAGATGAGGATATCAAGGAAAGATGGAGAGATTATTTTGACAAATTGTTCAATGAGAGCTTTACTAAGAATTTGGATGGACTTGTCATTCAATCTCAAGATATAAATCGTGATTTCATGCGTAAAATAAGACTTCCTGAGGTTAAAGAAGCTTTGAACAGAATGGGTTTAAGAAAAGCGGTTGGTCCTGACGGGATTCCTATCGAGATTTGGAGATGCTTAGGAGAAATAGGCGTTAAATGGCTGACATATCTGTTTAATAAGATTTGGCAGACAAAAAAGATGCCAAATGAATGGAGGAAAAGTATCCTTGTACCTATCTATAAGAATAAGGGTGACATTCAAAGTTGCTCAAACTACCGTGGAATAAAACTGATGTGTCACACCATGAAACTTTGGGAGAGAGTGATTGAACACAGGCTAAGGAAGGATATTAAGATAACAGAGAACCAATTTGGGTTCATGCCTGGACGATCGACGACAGAGGCGATTCATTTGCTTCATCAACTTGTCGAGCGCTTTCGAGAGAGGAGAAGAGATTTGCATATGATATTTATTGATTTAGAAAAAGCGTACGATAAGGTACCTAGAGAGGTATTATGGGGGACAATGATGAAGAAGGGGGTCCCCGTCAAGTATATTGACATAATCAAGGATATGTACGACGGAGTAGTGACAAATGTCAGAACTTGCGGCGGCTTAACAAGTGATTTTCCGATTACTATTGGTTTACATCAAGGATCTGCATTAAGTCCATTCCTGTTTACCATCATGATGGATGAGCTTACTAGAACTATCCAAGATGAGGTCCCTTGGTGTATGCTATTCGCTGATGATATTGTTCTAGTAAATGAGACGAAAGCGGGGGTTAATGCCAAATTGGAATTATGGAGGCAAACATTGGAATCTCGGGGATTCAGATTGAGCAGGTCCAAGACAGCATATATGCACTGCAAATTTAGTAGCCAGAGAAGTCAAAACCATATTGGTATAACATTGGAAGGGCAAGAGATATCACCGAGCGACCAGTTTAGATATCTAGGTTCCATCATCCAAAGGAATGGGGAGATCAATAGTGATGTTAATCAAAGGATCCAAGCTGGTTGGTTGAAATGGAGGAGTGCAACATGGATTTTGTGTGATCGTAACTTTCCGTTAAAATTGAAAGGGAAGTTTTATCGGAGCGCTATTCGGCCTGCCTTATTATATGCTACAGAATGCTGGGCTCCTAAGAAGCATCATACACAGAAGATGCACGTAGCGGAGATGCGCATGCTTCGTTGGATGTGCGGTAACACTAGAAAAGATAAGGTGCGAAATGAGGATATTCGTGCAAAAGTTGGTGTAGCACCCGTGGAGGAGAAGATGCGGGAAAATCGGCTAAGATGGTTTGGTCATGTGCGACGCAGACCTATGGAAGCACCGGTTCGACGAACAGATACTCTCGATATGGGCAATGGCAAAAGGGCAAAAGGGAGACCGAAGAAAACATGGATGGAGGTGATACGAAACGATATGGTTGCCAAAGGACTCAATGAAAGTATATTGTTCGATAGAAGTGAGTGGAGACAGAGGATTCATGTGCTGGACCCGGCGTGATTCTCATGTTGGTTCATGTAGCTTACCCCATATGCTTGGGATAAAAGGCTCAGTTGTTGTTGTTGTTGTTGTTGTATTGGTTCTGGAATCTTAAAAGATTCTTTTCTTGAATCCAAAATTGGATCAAGTTATTGGAACAGTGCCTTGCACTTGTAAAACTGCACTGTTGCGCTCCTGGGTTGGCGCAAGCCACCAGAGAGCGCCACGTGTCAGCTTCAGAACAAATTGCGCTTCGCGCTCTTGGAATAGAGCACTGCTCTCTTAAATTGGCGCAACTCACCAAAGCGCGCCACGTGTCAGCAGCGCAACAGCGCAGTGCACTGCGCTTGCGCTCACCAGAGCGTGACACGTGTCACCTCCCCATGGACTTGCGCCTTGCGCTCCTCAATTGGCGCAAAGCTCCCGACAAGCCACATGGGGCAATGTCAGAACATTAAATGCACCGCATTAATAAAAGGGCAGAGCCCAATAAAGGAAGGTCTATCAGACCAAACAAAGTGCTATGCACTATTAAAAGGGACAGAGCCCAAATCAAAAAGGCCTTACAGGCTAAAATAAAATGCTATGCATTATTAAACAGGGGCAGAGCCCTAGTAAAGGCCTAACAGGCCAAATGCAAATAAAAACTGTTGAATATTCTCAACTGGACTTAGCCCAATTCTGGCCGTAAGTCCTCAAATTAAATTGACTGAGCACGGCTGCTCTCTTAAATCAATTTACATCCGGTTCAAGGGTACATCTCTGAACTCCTCTGACACCTATCGTTGTAATCCTTCAACGACGTCAGAGAGGCGACGGGTCCCGACGACCATACATGCTACGGACCGCAATGTCTTTAAACTACCAATGGACCACCATATCCCTAAACTGGAATATAGACCACTACGTCCCTAAACTGGAACACTAGAGCCCCCAAACACTCTTTTGTCGGATCTAAACGATCCCGTTTAAGTTGATCTTAGCCTCAAAAATGGCTAACGTATCCTTAAACCTTCAGACAGATTTTAGTCCCAAATCGGACTATAGACCCCCAATCAACTTTGGTCTAAGGGTACATCTCCGAACTCCTCTGACACCTGTCGTTGTAATCCTTCAACGTCGTCAGAGAGGTGACGGGTCCCGACGGCCATACACTACCTGGACCACTACGTCTCTAAACTGGAACAATAGAGCTCCTAAATGTTCTTTCCGTTAAGTTGATCTTAGTCTCAAATCAGACTAACGTATCCTTAACAAACGTTTAAGTTGATCTTATCCTCAAATATGGCTAACGTATCCTTAAGCCAAAACCCCAAACCCAAATCTAAGAAAATACGGATTTGGACTAATCTACGTCCTACGGGCGACAACATAAATTAGTCTCCGTATACAATCCACGGGCAACCACAAACAAAACAAACACCCACGACACGAAGTGACCATCTGGAGAAGGAGAAAGTTGTTACCGCGATGCGGTAGCGTAATTAACTGCAGGGGCTTGCGCCTGCATGGAAGAGCGTCCCCACAATCGAAAACCCCTCAGGCGAGAGGGAATCTGACGAAGTCTGCTACATCGGCCGCATCCGTTTAAACCTCCGATACACGGTGCCATAAATCAACTTGGCATCTTCGGAGAGGTGGACGGATAAAACCAAATAGCATCTGCCCCGAACTTCAGGCGAGACGTCCCTGTCGCGCCGTCCTTCGGAGGGGAACATACACCTATTACGCTTATTGGATAGTCTTCTTCCAAACCATAGGCTGGTGCCAAATGGTAGGGAAGGAAGAAAACCATTTAGCCTAAGGGTGGTGTACATAAGGTAATGTGTAAAGACAAATAAAGGGATTTGGAGAGATGACAAAGAAATATACGGTTACAGTCAAGAATATGGATAATGGAAGAGGCATTACTAGGAATACCCGGCTACCCCTTCGAAGCATTTTCATATTTCAGTTTTACTATGCGTTATTAATTGAAAACTGATTTCCCAATTAGATCCTTACTCCAGAGTATGTATTTATCAGGTTTGATTCACACATCTGTATGGTTTTACAGATGATGAGTCGGAGTAAGTTATTGGGAATTAGGTGATTATATTCTCATTATATCGGAATTCGTTGTAATTGGTGATATTTGAGGAAATCCCCTGGGTTTTGCCTGACGGCAAATATTTGGTTTTGAATATCCATTATTATGCATCAATTTTAAAATGATATATCTGTACGTTTATTTTATAAAGTGAGATATAACCTTTTAAAATTATATCCATGACATTTACCTATATCAGTTGATGGTTAGGTAAGGAGCATTAAACGGCGGTGTAATTCTTCTTAACCATAGTATAGTTTTCAATCTACGACGCATAGGGTTTGAGTTATTCAACTCAGGGGACTTATACAAAGTATTGTATGTTGTCCAGTGTCCATTAGAACAGAGAGGTTGGTACTCGTACTATATTCTGTTTACTTATGACTTCTCCTGTTTTAGACAAGTATTTCGTAGAGATACAAGGTCCAAGTTTTGAGAAGTTATAGATATAAGAAAAAAGCAACGAACCATGTGTTGCAAGTATCAGGATTCTTTAAGGTGATTGAAGATATAGATACTTGTGTTTGGTATTCAGTCGATAGTAATGATTTTGAGAACTTGCTTCTCTTTCAGGTTACTCACATCTGGATGCACTCCTAAGTTGAGTAATGCTGATCGACATCTCTCCATTTAGTTGACATGCACTGGAGACAGCTGCATGATTTGAATCTGGTTCCAATTAAATCAGTTCCTCCGTTTGTATATTGTATATAGAATGGTTCATATTTTAACGATGTTAAGGTATATGGAGTTTTCCGGCTTATGCTTAAAACCAGACTCTGGATAACTCAAGGCACGTTTCTGTAATGGAAGTTTGTGGATTATCCCGGGCTATGACGAGGGTTGACTTTCTACCATCTGGAAGATCAATAGTGATATTGTTCTTGACTCGCCACAGTTTTAGTAAAATGGATTTTTTCAGAAAACAGTAGTGGGAGTATGGTAGAATTGGAAGTGATTCTAGAACCACAAATAATTTCTGAAAATTTAATAGAACTTAAAGATTCAATTAGGGTTTGACATTCCATTAGCCACTCCGCAGATATGGTGGGTAACCTCAGGCACCCGAGAGGTACTTCGGTATCCTCAAAAACGGTGACAAGAAGGTTCTTGTTTACCCAGACTTGACATTACTGCTGTTCTAGACTATGAGACCCGGCATGAGGATGAATATAGTGTCGTTATAAACTAGCTTTAAAAGTGCACGTGTATATGACTCTGCCAGAGGGTTGTTGTAGTCAATGGGAGCAGCTGAAGCATAGTGGACAAGTTGCTTATGTCTATTTATAGACTAAAGCAGGTATAGCGGAGATAGATCATCTAATTTTGATGTGACAATCATAGGCTTTGACTTCATCAGAATAGGAGATGGATCTGTTAAGAAGGTAGTAGGGTGGTATGCCCTGGTTTTTGGATGATATACACTTTGTAGGAAGTGAAATTCCTACATTACGATCAGTTATACTGTGGTTGTCACACAGTAGTTTCTCCACATTGGATTTGGATATTATATCAGGCATTCTGGTTACTAGATCTATAGTTTTAGATCTAAATTTGGGTAGTTTCTCAATCTGGGTACTTAGACAGTATTCTAAAGGTGTTTTAGAATGGACGACTCCTGGCATGGTGGTGTACCTGCAGGTGATGGAGTCACCCTCTCTAAAGGTGTCTTACAGACTAAAGGGGAGAGGGATGTGCATGGTTGGTATATCACTTTCTTAGGCAATTGAGTGAGATGTCAAGTACCACAGCGGATGTTGTTTTTGCACTAGATGCAATAAGTTGATATATTAATTCAATCCTGGAGAAACGTTCGGAAGCAGTTTATGAACATAAGTAGATGTTCTAAGGATATGGTAACGGCAGCCTCCTTCGGGAGACAGTTATCATTCCAGGCTTCCAAGGTGACCTGGATGACAGAGTGACTGTCAGAGTTATAGTTTTCTCTCTTTTTAGGGGCAGTAGTTTGGACAGGTGGTCCAAGCGGATACCGAGGGAGGCATGACGCAGGATACTGATTAAATTTAGTTGACGATACAGTCTAAGAAGTTTGCTGGATTTGGAGTTCATTTGTGAACTGGGTTACATCAGATATCCAGACATATTCTAAGACATGTATTGCTCATTTCGGGAGATGGCTTTCTCCGCGAACTTGAGATAAAGAGAGATATAGAAAGAAACATTGGAGCGGATCCACTCACTGAGGCTATTTCTCGAACGCAATAGTTTTACAAACGAACTTTGTGAAACTGATTAGTAGAGAAGTTGGGTGTTCGGTAACACACGGGCTGTAAATATGCGACACCGCAATAATTAGCCTTAAGTGCAAGTGGGAGATTGTTGGCTATAATGCCCTCAAGTCAATTATTGGATCGTAGGCACGTGATTGCAATGATTGAGGGAGGACCTATACTGGTAGAATAATCTTACTCGAAATGATAGTATGCTATCTGGTTTGTCTTTATCATCGTGTACATGCTTAAGGTGACATTACAGATCACTATTATATGTTGATAGAGCCCATAGGATTCATGCTTGACTACCAGCAGTATGATGGCGATCATATACGTGAGAGTTGGGTGGTCTATAAGCACATCCTTAAAGTGTCCCTAGTCGTGGGAGTTTCGAGACTGGGCATCGATACTCCAAGTGTAGACTAGTGTATACGGATCGAGACCCCGACGAGAGACGGTGGCCGGTCTCACAAGCCATTGGTGTTAGTTGGTTCACCTAAGATGTATACATGTGCTTATTGGGTTATGAGTACACCGGACGGACTCGCCGGGAACATGCTAGTTGGTATTATACCTATTGTCAGATAGTAGTTCCCTAGTGACATGTGTATAGGTTAGTCTATCGACCTGAGATCGTCATTTGTCTCGTGTGAGTCCCCACCGTGCTTTGATTACTACCCTACCATGGCTCAAAAGAGTCGTGCAAATAGGTTTTAGTTGGGTACAGTCCCGAGCCACATGGAGGCAGTGAGCGGATCGTCAGGGGATTCGTCTCTCCCGGTATTGGGGGTTGATGTCGCGGTGTGCACGGGTGGCCATCACCAGAAATCCTCGGCTGGGGTAGACGAGAATTACCGATTTATGATCGATAGTTTCTCAGTTGGTGATAGGTTTCATTCCGACACTAAATATCAATTTATTAGGGGTCTGAATTTATCAACCTCCCTAGACTCGATATGCGATACTCATAGACGAACGGACCGGACTGTACGAATATTGTCACTGTCAGGCTACGTAGGGTTTCAGGATGAGTTTGCTCGTCGGCCTCCCTTTCGCTCAATACCTCGGTAGCCATTACGTATAGTTAGTGCCACTGACGTGCTTGTGGTTAAACCCACTGCCAGCGTATTGACGAGTCTTTAGAGTCCCACACAGAGGGTTTCTCTGGTTCGGGCGAAACGTTGTAGAGGCCGTATGGTTTTATGGTAGGGTTTGATCATATTCGTGCACTTATGCACGGATCATGATCGGACGGATAATACTAGTGGGCTTTGGTTTAAGCCGGATCCTAGTATTATATTGTTGGATTATTTTCATCTCACTGTGTTCATATTCAATCGGAATACGGATGCAGGTATGTATATACAGATGAGGGGTATTCTTGTAATTCGTTACGAGATTACTTTAGTAGATGCCATTTCTTTTTCTTGGATTAAACATTTAGATTAATGTTTATTGTGCGAAAAGTGTGAGTGCAAATCTTGGCTTTGTGCATTGAATGTGGCATGAGCACTTGGTTTTGTTTTGCTTAAGATTTTTGTGAGATATTTGTGGTAAGCATGAGAGATGGCAGATCTTTTGTGTGTGTGTGTGGTTTTCTTGAGTTTCTCATGTGCTCACAATAAATAACACACAAAAAGACTTAGCAAACACAACTAAAGAAAAAGAGCAGAACATTTTCTTCACCTCCTCTTTTCATTGCCTCACACTTTCCTTACATGGCTGCTTCTTTAATCACCACCCAAATCCTCTCATGAGTTGAGAATCCTTGGGTGTTTTGAGACATAGTAATCACAAAAACACTCTACTTCATTTTGGGCATCTAGGCTAGCAAACTGGATGCTCGAGTTGTTTCGGTTTTGAGGCGGGAGCCCGTATTACTAATTCTCGAAGTGGATCGTTTTCGACGAGGGAGACCAGAGATCGAACTTGATCGAGGAAGCCGCGAGGAGCTTGGGACAGAGGTAGAATACCGAAGGACACGGATCGATCGGTATAACCTCTCTAAACTCTTTTTATAGAACTAGTATAGAGTTAATGGTACGATCCTTCGATTAGGGTTCCGTTGGCGTCTATTTTAAAAAGTTTTTGTTCCGCATTTGGCCACGGATTGATGGCCGGGGTGCTGCCGTAACCCTACAAATTGCAAATAATGAAAACTAATGGAAACAAACCATTGTTTCTGTCATAAGCAGTCGTTGCCACTAGAATGCCTTTTTCCCTGTTCTTGATAATTGTTCCATCAATAAACATGAGAGACCGGCAACCGTCTAAAAAAACCAATGCTAGCACTATAGCAAACAAATAGCCTCATGAATCTATCATCTGCTGATTTATCGATACTGATTATGCTCCTGCTATTGGTTTCTATGCACCTGGTTTGATACCACCCCAAAGAGTCATAAGGATGGCGATAATTGCCGAAAAGGGTCTCTTGCGCCAATTCTTTTGCATGCTAAGCAACATCGTATGAACTCTTAACTCTGGATCTTTGATGGAAGTCCTTCTTAATCTCGATTGGCCGATAGCTGGATCGTGACCTCAAAATATCTATAAGTATGTTGGCTACTAATTTCTTCGTAGTCCGGGGATGTCCATAGCTTGAAATTCCTCTAAACCATGTGTGTGTCAGGTAATATCTCTTTATAACCCATAGAGTACTGCTCAAACATGCAAACGTTAGCGTAACTCAACAGGTTAAATAATCGGCAATTTGAAAACGATGATTAAGCTTTTATATTACTAACTTATATGTTGACTCTATACCTACGAGTATACGACAATGCATGCAATCTCCATGAGCAACATTTATCCCTTTGGGAACAAGCGACTGTTACCTTCAACCCATCATTTTTAATGTAGTCAAAGTTGAATTATTTTGCAATAGTGAACTGGTAAAGAGCCCTCCAAATTTCATACGAACCTTTGAATATTTGAGATGTTTCCTCAATTGCGTCATGCCAAACAACCTGGATATTGTTTTGCATCAATTGCTCATCTTGTCTCACCGGTGACTAACTTGACTCCAAGTCATGATCTCAGTCAAATGCAATTGCTGGAGCAGAAGACGATAATACATATTGACTGTTACATAGAAAAGTTATATGTTTAGATATTATATGAAACTTATACGTTAACATATTATTATTTTCATCTGTGTAGATATTACAGGCAACTTATTAGATATTACATGCAACTGTATGCAGTTTCTTAGATATTAGGGCATACAATAACTTAGATATTACATTCAACTGCTTAGATGTTACAGTCAACTCTTTAGATGTTACAGGCAACTTTTTGGGATATTACAGGCAACTGTCTAAATGTTGCAGGCAATTTTTTTAGATATTACATACAAGTGGTTAGATGTTGCAGGCAACTGTCTTGGATATTTTTCTAAATATAAATCAAGTCAAATAACAACAAAATAGAAAATAAAATCTGCTCATAATGACTTGAGAATCAACAAAGACTTGTATATGTATGACCTTCTCATTCATCTTCTGATGGATATAAACCATATTTATATAGTTATCTTCAGTTATCATCCTTACCATATGATCTTCATATTTCTCTATTTTATATGAAAGTTTCAGTTTATCAACCGGTATATCAAGTTGATAAGAGATGGTTCTTTTCAATTCTAATCATGTTGTGGCCTCTGAGATGGTCAAGACCGTACCTTATCATTGGATCTACTCATGAAACACAATAAAGTCCAAGTTTGGGCCATATTCAATGAGGAAGATAGTAAATAAAGAAGAAGTTTGTTGGGATATTAAATGAAAGTGGTGCAAATGAGAGAATATAATGAATAAGGAAAAAAATGAAATAAGATAATTGAGGTTCTACTGGGAAATTGGGTTTTTGGTTGGAAAAATAGTGAATTTGAAGAGGAAAAGGTCGGTGGGAACAATTAATGCTTAGTCTTTTAAGCAAAAAAAAACACACACACAAAACAGATGTTACAGGCAACCCCCTAGATATTACAGGCAACTAAACTGCTAGTTAATTGCCATGAAAAGACAGCTGTAAAATGTATTATGGGCACATGGGTAAGGACAGGGGCAATTCGCGAATATACTAAAATACAAATTGACTTTAGTATATCATGGATTTCTCAATAGGCCTAGGGGTTTTTCAACAAAAGGAAAAGGCCAAGAGGGTTTTTGATAAGTTTCTAAACGATCGGGTTTTTTTTCAATAATTTACCCTCTTTTGGGGAGGGATTCATAAATAGAGAATTTATAATTATAGAAGAACTATTGGTACAACAAAAAGACACAAAATAATTAGTTAAACACAAGATCCGTTTGTATGCACTTCTTGGTAGCATCAAACGGCCCTTGCTTACCAAAATCCCTCTAGTTGAACGGCCCTAAGAAAAATACTTCCATATATCAACTATATGTGTCCGGTCAGAAGAGAGAAAAAGATTATATATGGCTCCATTAAGACCTCTGAGAATTTTCATCACTCTCTCTCTCTCTTTTGTTCAGATGCATTGCATTATGTACCGAATAATTGCCCTTTTTTTTAGACAGTTTGGTAACCAAAATATCTCTCTCCAAAAAGAATTTGCTCATGCACCCTTAAATTTGACAAAGGAAGTGAGTTAATGTCCTATCTCAATAAAGCCCGCGCACTAATTTTAGTTCCTTTCCCATGTTCATCTAAACGCCGCCTTTCCAATAGGAACTCCAAAACTTTTTCTTTTCAATTAGTTCGATTAATTTAATAAATATATATTGCATAAAGTTGTATCATTCCTTTACCTAATTTCTTTGTCTGCCAGGGGCTAGATTAATTTTTAGTTCAAGTACCATACTTTAATTAACATAAGAACCATAAATTTAAGGATCCCATATTGATCCAAGTGGACTTGTTTTATTGTGGGAACAAATGCCTTGAGATGACGAGAATGTTCTAACTTCTCTAATGCATCCACAAAAGCTTAAGTGACACATCTTTTCCTTCAAATTAGTGGTGGGTTTAAAAAACGGGAAAACAAACCATGCACCATCATTTTTTTTTGCCATAACACCGGCACAAAACCCCTTGAATTATCATTCGATTTGCAAAAGTTAATTAAGTTAGCATGTACGTCAGCACACTTTTTAAAACCCTAAAATACACTTATAGATAAGTTAGGAGGAGGATGATTGAATTCTTGTTAATACAGTATCTGTGTTATATATATCCAAGTACAGCAAAGGATTCTCGTTGGGGTTGGTGTTGTATGTATATTTTCCGGAGTTCAATGATATTGTTTTTGAAACTGTAACCCCTTTGATGGTTATCAAATAATTTTAAGAAAAAACTAAACAGTTGAATTCTACACTTTATAAAATCTTCTGCACTCGTTTTCTCCTTTTGGTCTACCCTAATGAAAATTAATTTATAACAAAAGTGGGAGAAATGATGGAAAATGGATTCTCTCTGTCTTAACTTTGTCATATTCGGATCCAAGTTTGTAGATATTCTGCACTCATCACTAAACTTTATTGCATTGTCAACATCACTCATCACACATTGATGCCAAAGAACTTTGGAATCATTTTGTAATTTAAGATGAAAGCTCAGGCTTCAACTATATATTACAGAGCAATATTAATTTTACCACCAAAGGTTGAATTCATATAAACTATATGGATTTCCATTTGATATAAATTGGCTTATGTTATCCACTATGAGTCATACGTTTCTTACCGGTGTGGTGAAATCCATATAGGCCATATGAATTCCCATCGGATACATGGTACATCATGTTATCCACAACCTAGGTACTTGTGTCCTATACCCCATCTTATATCCAATGGGAATCCATGTAGCTTACATGATTCCACCGCACCGGTAGGAAAAGTATTACTCATCCACCACCAAGGTATTTGTATCTTATACCTCATTTTATATCCAATGGGAATCCATGTTTTCTACATAAATTCCACCGCTCCGGTAATAAAAGTAGTACTCTATATTATATTAAAAGATGCATCGATCATTGAAGTGATGAGAGAATAATCTTTTTGCCCCCATCAGAATATATATAAACTTTGTTTGTTACCTAAAATTATTCATATTCTAAGTTCCTTGAACAAATCTTTTCCTCTCAAATTTGGTGGCTCTTTATTAAACTAATTGAGACAGTAAGGTCCCAGACATAAAGAATGTTTTTGTTTTTGTTGCGCATATCCTAAATATAAGAATTTCATGAAGCTATCTTATACCGTATACAAAAATATTTTAGATTCTTTCCTATCTTAGAATCTAAAGAAAATAAGCATATTTTTTATTTGATATAATAATGTAATCCAAAATTTATGATAAAATAAAATAACCGTACTACTGCAATTCATGGTTAGTTTTGATGTTTGGCCATTTAAAATGGTGCTAACAAACTAGCAGCAGATAATATTGGTGAAATTAATTCATTTTAGATTCTACATAAACACCAAAAAGAAAAAACAGTCGGGAAAATCCTAGCCGTTGATCGATGTTGATTACTTGTAGAGTTTTTGGATATGCTTTTAACTTGCAACTTGATAGCTCAATGCCTACAATTTTCATTATGGCTACTAATACCTCTTTTCTAGTGGTATCCAAAGATGGGTCCTGAACTTTGGCCCATGATTGGGAATGAGTATTCGGAAATGAGGCGGAAGGAGGCGTGGGAAGAGGGGGACACTGGATAGGATCCCGTAGCAGCAAATTCTCCATACAGATAGAGACGCCTATCAAAAAGAAACTTCGAAGGGTTTGGGATCGAAATCTTATTAGCTGAAGAAGACCCAGGCAATCCACATGGCCTCTTTGACGAACGACAGTGATGGAGACATAGTAAATTGGTCTACAGGTATTGTGATAAGTCTTCCGTTTTACTACAAGTGCCGCGGCAGCCATTAACAAGTCCAAACAATTGTTGACCATTAGATCCGTTGGTCCATTATATTCATAGTAGCCCACAAACACAACTCTTTGGCGCGGAATTTAATCCCAAATAAGAAAAAAGAAGGGGAAAAAATAGGGGAGAGGGAGGAGAGGGGGAGAGAAGCATTTTGTAACAAAGTTTCCTTTTCCCTGTTCAATAAATAGGTCTTGTTTGAACAGCGGTAATTTAGAATTATTTTCTTTAAAATACAAAAAAAATAAACGCTTATAACAATTGTTTGGTTAGTTTAAAGAATATTAATCTGCATGCAACTATAGTTTCGTGTGAAAACATTTTAGAAGAAATCATAATTCATAATATACAGATAGATGGATTAAGAGAGAGAGAGGTACGGTTGAAAGTAAAACTTCCATTTATGCAAAGAGAAACATGAAACTTTTAACCATCACTGTTACGGGGATAATTCGTAACGGTTAGAACCGTAACCGAAATCCCTATTGATAACGGTTCCAACGATTATTAATAACCCCGTCACCAGAAGTATGGTAACGATTCCAACCGCTACCGTTATCCACTTTGGTAACGGTTGGAATTGTTATCATAGAGGTGTATATGGTAATGATATCTGAAATATTAGATACCTGCTACTTATTAGTAACGGTTGGAATCATTACCAATATGTAACTGTTACCAATATGTAGCAGGTATCTGATATATTTCAGATATCATTACCTGTACATTTCTATGGTAACGGTTCAAACCGTACCAAAAGGGTAACGGTAACAGCCGGAACCGTTACCAATATAGAGATATACATTTTTTGAAACCTGAAACATCCTGTGCACATTGCGCGATACTTTCATTTACAACCACCAGAACAAAATAATAATACCATCAAATCCCACGCAATTATAATATCAACAAATAATATGAAAAAACACAGAAAAAATAATAAAACACATATAATAATATACAAATATCCATAATATACTAAATGCAAATAATACAAAATAAATGTTTATATCTAAGATCGTAGGGACGATCCACCTCCATCGCTGTCTTATGACCTGAACATATTACCTATCTCGTCTCGTAACACCCGTCGTATGGTCTCCTGTTGCTGCTGCGTCATTTACTCGACCCACTCCGTAAGCGCCTACAGCTGTTGTCGCGCCTACTAATTTTCCTCGTGGAGCGATCGAATCTCCTCTACCGGTGATGCCGCCACATTTGTCCGCGTCGGGGTCACGGCGTACTCGTGGACGGCCTCACGCCCGGCAAAAAGTCAGTGGGCCTCAGGACTAAACCTGCGCTCATATCCACCGTGATGCCTGCCAAATAACTCGTCGAGAACAGGGACAATGGCGGTAATCGAGTCGTTGGGACATGGTCCTAAGACGGCCGTCTTCTCTTAAACTGGCTCTGGAAAGATATATATAGATATATAGATATGTGTGTTCACCGCCGAAAACAGAGACGGACCGCATAGGTCGTCTTTTTTGAAATTGGGGACAGATGCTATTTAGATTTAACTGTCCACCTCTCCGAAAATACCAAGTTGATTTATGGCACCGTGTATCGGGGATTTAGACGGACCGCATAGGTCGTCTTTTTTGAAATTGGGGACAGATGCTATTTAGATTTAACTGTCCACCTCTCCGAAAATACCAAGTTGATTTATGGCACCGTGTATCGGGGATTTAGACGGATGCGGCCGTTGTAGCAGACTTCGTCAGATTCCCCCTCGTTTGTGATGGGGTTTTGATTGTGGGGACACTCTTTTCTGCAGGCGCAAGCTCCTGAAGTTAATTACATTATCCAATCGCGATAACCATTTTCTCCTGCTCCAGAAGCTCACTTCGTGTCGTGTGTATATGTTTTATTTTCTGGTAGCCCGTGGATTGTATACGGAGACTAATTTGTGTCGTCGTCCGTAGGACGTAGATTAGTCTAAATCTGTATATTTTTATATTTGGGTTTGGCTTGATTTAAGGATCGTTGATCCGTTTTGAGATAAAGATTGACTTAAATGTATACGAGCAGTTGGGGGCTCAATTGGTTTTTTGTTAAAAATACGTTAGTCCAATTTGAGACTAAGATCTACTTAACAGGGTGTTAGGATCATTTTTGTTTCAGATTCAACAAGAGAGCATTTAGGCTCTGTTGTTGTAGTTTAAGGACGTTTCGGTCCTTTATCGTAATTTTGGAGGCGAAGTTGTAGTTTGATGACATTTCGGTCTATTGATCACCATTTTGAGGTGAGATTTTAGTTTAAGAACGTTACGGTCTATTGTCGCCATTTTGGAGGTAACGTTAAGTTTAAGGACATTTCAGTCCATTGTAGTTTAAGAACGTTTCGGTCCGATGTTGACATTTTGGGGGCAACGGTTAGTTTAAGCACGTTTCGGTCCGTTGTAGTTTAAGGACGTTTCGGTCCATTGATCTTCTTGCACGTACGCGTATTTGTTACGTGACAGGATGAGCAACGATGATATGGAATGCACCTAGTTTAGGGTGTGGTTTGATTTGGGGTGTGCACATCAGTTTGGGCAGTGCACCAAAAAGCTGTTGGTTTTCGGGACCCGCCACGTCTCTGAAGACGTTGAGGAATTACAATGACATGCATCAGAGGTGTGGAGAGATTTACCCTTAAACCAATTCCCGTATTTGAGAGAAAAGGGGCTGTTGTGGACCTAGGAGTCATTAGTCAATTTTGAGACTAATGTTATCTTATGAGATATGGGATGAATATCATTTTGGATATCATCAGTTGGAAGATCGATAGTCGTATTTGGAACTGAGATCAGTTTGGAAAATAATGAACCCATGGGCTCGGTTGATCTGGGTTAGGGACCTATCCAACTTGGGCTTAGTCCACTCAGTTTTCTTTTTATTTGAATAGAAGTGCTAAGAAATTGTTTGGGCTCAGTCCTCTCTTTTTTTTGTGCAAAAAGTGCTGAGCACTTATGTAAGTTCTGACGCTCACACATAACCATGTGGGGTTTTCAGTCATGGGGATTTTCCCAATAAGTGTTAAAATTTTTACCCTTTTTGTCACTTTATGGTGTGTTGAGCACTCTTTATGGCGCCCATGTGCGAAACACGTGAGGCGCTGCCTAGCGAGTGTCAAGCACTTTTTATTCTGTGGCACCCACGTGAGGGACACGTGAGGCGCTGGGCGCCGCTCACTGAGTGCTAAGCACTCCTTTATTTTGTAGCACCCACGTAAGAGGCACGTGAGGCACTGCGCGCTGAGCATCAGTCATTGAGTGCTAAGCACTCCTTTGTTTTGTAGCGCCAACGTGAGAAGCACGTAGGGCGCTGGGCACTGAGCGCCAGTCATTGAGTGCTAAGCACTCCCTTTTTTGTAGCGCCCATATGAGAGGCACGTGGGGCGCTGGGCGCCAGTCACAGAGTGCTAAGCACTTCTTTATTTTGTAGCGCCCATGTGAGAGGCATGTGGGGCGCTGGGCACGAGTCACTCAGTGCTAAGCACTCCTTTATTTTGTAGCGCCCACGTGAGAGGCACGTGGGGGCGCTGGGTGCCAGTCACTGAGTGCTAAGCACTTCTTTATTTTGTAGCGCCCATGTGAGAAGCATGTGGGGCGCGGGGCGCTGAGCGTCAGTCATTGAGTGCTAAGCACTCATTTATTTTTATTTACCTAATTTTCCAAGAAGAGAGTTCTTCTTCCACGAGAGTTTAATTCTCTGTTCATTCTGAAGCTTATGGGGGGTTTCTCCTTTTTAGACTTGAAGTCTTAGATCCTTTATATAGTAGAGACAAGTCTGTTGATTAGTTGAAGAAATCTCTCATCAAGAGATCCTAATTGATTTTGGGGATTTTACCCACCGTTGGATCTTTGATCCACGGACTTCTGTTTTACAGAAAGTGTTTTCTTGTTTTTAACAAGATTAGGAAAATATTTACCCATACAGAATTTATTCTGCAGATCGGTGATTTTTTAATCACCATTGGATTTTTAATCCAACAGTACTCTGTTATACAAAGGGCGAACTTTCTTGTTTAGAAAGATTTGAGAAATATTTCCACTCAACAGAATTTAATTCTGCATCCTAATGATTTATCATCTCCGTTGGATCTTTGATCCAACGGCTCTGTTTAACAGATAGTAGAATTTAATTCAATAAGGCGCCGGTGCTCACGTGCTGTGCACGTGGGCGATGCTTAAGATTTTTGTGTGCTTTGCACAAGGGAGCTGATCATATAAGAGTTTTTAACTCTGGTGCTGGCGCCCTCGTGGAAGGCACGTGAGGCGCTGCTTAAGATTTTTGTGTGCTTTGTATATGGGCGCTCCTTATATAAAAGTTTTTAACTCTGGCACAGGCGTCCTCGTGGAAGGCACGTGAGGCGCTGCCTCTTGAGTTTTGAACAGAGCATTGCTCTTTTATTGGAGGAAACAAATGTCCCCCACCGTTGCACTCACGTGGCTCACACGTGAGTACAGCGGTGGCATCTTTTCCACCGTTTGATCTTCTTGGAAGTTGAACCATCTTCCTGTGCCTATAAGTAGCGCCTTTGGCCCTTAAGATGACTGTTGTTCATCTTCGCTAACCTTCTTCGCTTCTACTTACAAAGCTAAGCTACACATCGCACATGTCTTTCTCACGATTCCTCAGTCAAGGTCGTTGTTCTAAACTCTCTGAGAATTTAATTCTCTTCTCAGAGCTCAGATCTCTGATCAAAGTTTTGGTAAGAACCAACACCATGTCCCAATGTTTAAGGAATCTCTTTAGCGTTTTAACCCGTTAACAGAGATTTGCTCTTTTTTTTGTAGTGATTAGATCGTAGACCTTAAAAAATGTTATAGGGTTTCTTAACTCGTTAATCAGAGCTTTGCTCTTCTTTTATAAATATCTCTTAGAGTTCTAAGATTTTTCTTGCAGATCTTGAAGATCTTATGATTTAGCTTTGCTTTTGAAGGTTTTGAGATGTTATCCCATTGTTCTACAGAGCTTGGCTCTGAAAATCTTTGGGGAATTTTATTCCCTTCTTAATTTTCTTGACAGATTTGAAATCTATTTGCAGAGCACAACTCTCAAGGGAGTTTAACTCCTCAGTCCAATGATGTTTTCTCATTAAATGAGAATTATTTTGGATTCTATTAGTGAGTGACTTCCCCATCATTGATGGGGCGTTACCTTGATTTTGTGGCCCCTTGTCCCTTTCTTTTGAACTGCGGTGCAGTACAGTTTTAAGTACCAAAGAGTGTTAGAGTCCTGAACATAGTGTCGATAGCTAACCCTTCTTCTTTTGTGCAGGTACTATGGCTTTCGATTCCTCCTTTCCTTTCGTACGTTCAGAGAGTGTTTTTGCTGTCGCGCCTGTGGATCGGAAAGTCTTTGCGCTTATTAAGGACCATGACTCAGAGCAAAAATCTCTTCACCTGTGGGGGTCATGGAATAGTCAGATTATCTAGGGTCGGCGCAGTTTTTCTTGTGCAGCGCCTTCGGAGCCGATCCCAGCTATTCACTATGCTGACCTGCCTCAAGTGACCTATGCCGTAGAAGAGGTCAACTGGACCTCGGAAGGTCGTCTTCATCCTTCTATGGCATCGATACCCGTACAGACATGGATGGCATTGAACATTTTGGGGCGACGCATATGTCAAGACGAGTCGCGCCCTTAGGGGCAAGTTTATATGATAGGATTGACTCCACGTCATTCGGCCGGTTACCTACAGTGGGCTCGGTATATCCTGTCAGCCAAGAAGTCGCTGCTGTTGAAGACCGGGTTGTACCCCGCAATCTACGCGTCTCTTTTTCATTACCACGCTCCCCATGTGTAGTGGATCAAGTATTTTTTGGAACAATGGAATATCCCGACCCATACCTTTCACTTATGAGATCGGGAAGTTTTGATTTCATTGGAAGAGTTCGCGGAGATCTCCGGCTTACCCGTCAGAGGGGAGCACTATGAGGAGATACTTCCGCTCGATGAGTACATCTTCTCCACTAAGTCAGTGGTAATGGGCCTGACCCCGGAGAACGCCATTCAACATCAGTTCCCCATCTTGATCAAGGTGTTGAACATGTACGAGAATCTATTCCTGGAGTCTGGCGGGCATGGGGTTAGCTTCGCGGAATTTATCGCTCGTTTTCTTCATCTGGAAGTTCGGTCTAAGTAGACCGCGAAATTCGCTAAACTCGACGACCCGTTCGGATTTGGTTTAGATAACTTTCCGACGGCGGAAGCGGATTTAAAGAATTTCTTTATTCTGGACACTCGAGTTGTCCCCTTTGCGGAGATCGCTGTCCCGGGTGTTGATGAAGAGTCGTTCTTTTTGGGGTTCATTGGCCTATGACTGAGTTGGTTCGTGCTTCCCACGCACCCCCGCTATATAAGGCCGTCTGTCTTTTATCCGGCCCATCGCATTGTCACGGGGACGCGCATGGCCATTGGGATCGCGGGGTTAGCTCATCTATACCTCGACCTGAGTTTAAAAGCTGACACTACTCAGCCGGGGGTAAAGCCCGTGTATCTCCCATTGCATTACTTCACATCATGGATTGAGATGCACGTCCTGGGTGCCTTTGGCGTTCACAAATGACCCCGGTTCTACGAAAGCTACAACTTCCCCTGGGTCATGTACCTAGTTGACGCTTCCACTCCAGACCCGTCACAACGAGAGGCTCGGAGATTGGTCCTTCGGCCACGTATGGTTGGGGACAGTATGACTTTTGTCGATAAAGTCTTGACTATCGGCAAAGAATCCACCAAAGTTATCCAACCGTTGCGCGATACTTTTAAGGATTGGGCTTCTGCATTGAGGGCCCGGGAGATTATGCACTTGTACTTTATCAGGTCGGGCTTCCTAGTGTTTAGACAGAACGCCTCGGTGCTGTTCATGATGTACAACCCGCTGCGCTTCGCTCAACAGCTGGGTTATAATCAAGGTGTTCCTCTCGAGGCATTCTTAGTCGAGTCGGCTTCTACGGAGGAGGGTATTCGCAGCACGCTGCATCATTTTATGCGATTAAATACGGGGTCTCATTTCCTTGTCAACGAACCGTGCTATGTGCCGAAAGCTTCAAACGCTTACGTGGCGTGGTACCAGTATGCGACCGGTGCTGTTGTTAGGGAGGAGAGGAGGCTGCTACTCGACCATAAGGATGCCGTCCCAGCAGGTAATCCAGCGGTCCCTTTAGAGCAACGAGTAGCCGTTCGCCCTTCTTTAAGAGAAATCACTACGGCTATAGTCCCACGAGCTTTTCCTGATAAGCTTCGGCCAGATGTTCCTGCGACTGCGGTAGCCGTGGCATCCCCAGAATCGGGCATTGGTTCGGAGATCGGGACACGCCGTCCGAAGATGCCTGTCAAGCGAAAGCTTTTACCGTCGGCTGTTGGTGTCCGTTCGCAGAAGAAGAAGAAGTCGCTATTCTCTGCTGATGTGGTATTCAGCCAGGAGCCCTATGCTCCCTATAGTGAGGACTTGTGCGAATATGGCACCAATGAGGGTTTGTTTGACACGCCTGCAACTGATACTGATCTTCAGGCTGCCGTTACAGCTTCCAAACGATTCGCCCGTGAAGAAGCAGCGCTGGTCTCTATTGCGGAGTCGGGTATACTTCATTTACATTCTTCTGCACCTATCCCTTCTCCCCTTATTACGCTTTTATTAACGCTCTCTTCTTCAACATGTATTTCTACCGAAGAAGCTCTCGCGGCTTCTCTCAGGACGTTCAAGGAGGAAGAGAGGCTCCATGCTTCTTTGGGCATTGGTATAATTCGTTTCATTGCACTTTTACTCTTCTTATTCATGATCTGACCATTTTCTTCACCTTATTGCAGGAACTACCACAACCCAAGTTGTTTCAAGTGTAATGCCAATCCCAAGTGGTGATGCAGTAAAGCTTCCAGAGCCACGTATCACGGCAGCGGCCCTCCTAAGGCCACTACAGGAGGCATTGCTGAAGCAGCCGATGATGGATGCCATAGCGGCTCCGGAGGATGAAATCGACTTGGACGATTACGTCCTCCTATTGGAAGTGTTAAGGAGGTCGGTTCACACGATCTAGGTCGATAGGAAGCGCGTCGTGAGGAAACGCGAAGCTGTCTTAGCCGCGGGTGCAAGTTCGAGCAATGTCCCATCTTCTAACATCCCCCTGATGGACGCTCCTTCTACTCTGTCTACCACCCATGGACATCTTACGCGTGCATCTCGGGAGAAAACTGAAAAGCTACTTCAAGAAGCAGGGCCGAGTCCTGACGGCGGCATGGCAGGTGAAACGCCGATGATTGCAGAGCCCGAAGTGGCCACTCTTTCTCGGGAGTCTGGGACTGTCAAGACTGATGCTCTTTCTCCTTGTGGCTCCTTGGCATCGGCGAGCATCGCAAGCATTATGACGGCCCTTGTCGATTCAGGGGATGAAGCTATGGGTGCGGAATCTACTCCCCCGAGGAAGAATAAGGAAGTCGTTACACTTGGTGACGATTTCGGCACGGTTTCGGTCTCTGACCTATCAGGTACTCCTTGGGTTATTATCTTTGAGTTTTTAATCATGTTAACCCCCTCTAATGATATTTCGTTTGTCTTGATCATAGGCATGGTAAACCCTGAAGCCGTGTCGGCTCAAGAATTATCGTCGGCCACCATTTTGACGATCACGGTTCCTTCGCTTTCTTCTGTGCCTTCTCAAATTTTGGAAGGCATAGGTTTCTCACTTAGTTGCTTTACTGTGGATACAATCCTCTTTGTATTGACTATATATTTTCGCGAATATGCAGGAGTACTTTTCGACCACTTACACCAGGCGCTAAACCCGCATTTTTCCTTTCAATCGGAAGTTTCCACAATCCGGTATTGGTCAGTATATTCTTCACCTAGTGTTTCTTTTTTTTATGAGTAGACTTCCTGTTGCTAAGCCTTCCTTATATTGACCACAGTATCACGGCTCGGAGGAGGAAGCGAAAGAATAGCCACGCCTCCAGTGCTCCCTGTTTTACCACCTTCAACAGCTGGTACGGTAGATCTCGTCCGTCAGGTGTCTTCTTTCAAGTTGAAATCTGACCGTGATTTATTTTGCAGCGATTACACCAGCTTCATCTCCTTTTGAGTCCCGCATTCCTACGCCCACGGGGCCCTTCGCTAAACGTCCATCTTCCAGGGGCGCGGTGAATAGCCGGCGAACGTTAAGCGAGTTTATTGAAAATCTCGACGCCGACGCCCTCACCTCTGCTGCGGATTTTGCCGACGAAGTCAATCCAATGCCGGAGACGCTCGTGAATTTCTATAATGAAGATCTCGTCGGTTCTTGGGTTGATTATTGCAGGAAGATTGAGGCTTGCCTGCATGAGATTGAGCTTAAGCGTCTCGCCCCCGAGGTATTGACTTTGAACTCTCGGCGGGCTGCGTAGTTCGAGTAGAGTGTCTCTTTCATTCGATATTTTGAATACGAGGCGGCCCTGAGGCGAAAGGAGGATAAGGCGGCTTCCGGCGAAGCCGTCCAATTGCGCGCCCAGGTTGAAGCGAATGCTGCGCAGCTGAAAGCTATTTTTGAAAATCTCCAACGATATATTTCTGACGGGCTGGCGCTCAGGCAGAAGCTTGACTTCACCGAGCGGGTTACACAGGGTTGCGAAACTGCCAAGCAGGAAATCGATGAGAAGTTTTCATTCTGCTTGCAACAACGGGCTCAAATCGAAGCGGAGTTGGTCGTTGTAGCTGAACGCGAGGAGGAGTTGAGGGGAGCGCGCAAGAGGTTCGTTAGTTTGTTGAAAATGCCTCCTCCTTAATAAATGTTTTTGTTTCCCTATTCTTGTACTGATTTTATTTTTTAAACATTCTGATTCATGAATAACATGTATTCATTTTGATTCCTGAATGAAATGTATCTTGTATTCACTTAAATTCATGAATAAAAGACATATTTTATTTCATACTGGAATTTCTCTTTTCTTCGATGTCTTGATTTGGTGTGAAGTAGTTTACATACTCATTTCGGAGTTTGTAGTTTATTCCCTCATCCCGGAGTCTCTAGTTTATAGACTCATTCCGGAGTTTGTAGTTTATTCACTCATTTCGGAGTATCTAGTTTATGGACTCATTTCGGAGTTTGTAGTTTATGAACTCATTTCGGAGTTTGTTTAGTTTACCTCTCTTGGGCTTGTAGGCAAACTTATCATAACGTCATAGTTAACCCCTGCTCTTCACGACAGAGGTCCATTAGGCTTTGTGGTACTAGGATTTTTGTCCGCCGTACCGTCGGGTTGGCTGATGCATTCCCCGATATGTAGTCTTTACGCTGTTGTTCGAGTAGCCTTGCGACTGTCGAGTCTCTTATCCCTTTGGGGGCTGGACAAGATGTCTTCAAGTAATCTTCCTAGGCAATTTGACCGTTGGAAGAGCAAGCGTTAGGAATTTTGCCATGCCGCTTTTTACTTGAGGTTATGCTCAGTTTGGGAGCCCCGGTGAGTCATAACCACTCCTCACTGGTGTGGGATGATCTCAGATAGTCTTTCGGGCTTTATTTGAGTTGTCGTCAAGACCCTGAAGTAAGAAATTTGGCATTCGCTTCCTTTGTCGACACTGCGTAGTGTTAGGAATTTTGCCATGCTGCTTTTTACTTGAGGTTAGACTCGGTTTGGGAGCCCCGATGAGTCATAACCACTCCGCACTGGTGTGGGATGATCTCCGATAGTCTTTCATGCTTTATTTGAGTTGTCGTCAAGACCCTGAAACTAGAAATTTGGCCTTCGCTTCCTTTGTCGACACTACGTCTACTGTAATGAAGACGAATGTCGAGGTGATCTCTAGGTTGTTTTGTGAACCGTCGAGACTTGGAACTAAGGACTTTGCCATGGCTCCGTTTTGTTTTGACCCTGGGGTCGTTTGTTGACGTTGCGTCTGCATCCTGCTGGAGTGAGAAGAAATGCCGTTGTTGACACCATGTCTGCTGTAACGAAACGAGTGTCGAGGTGGTCTCTAGGTTGTTTGTGAACCGTCGGGGCTTGGAACTAGGGACTTTGCCATGACTCCGTTTTGTTTTTGACCCTGGAGTCTTTGTTGACGTCGCGTCTGCATCCTGCTGGAGTGAGAAGGAACGCCGTTGTTGACACTATGTCTGCTGTAACGAGACGAGTGTCGAGGTGGTATCTAGGTTGTTTGTGAACCGTAGAGACTTGGAACTAGGGACTTTGACATGGCTCCATTTTTTTTGACCCTGGAGTCTTTGTTGACGTCGCGTCTGCATCCTGCTGGAGTGAGAAGGAACGCCGTTGCTGACATTGCGTCTGCTGTAACTAGACGAGTGTCGAGGTGGTCTCTAGGTTGTTTGTGAACCGTTGAGACTTGGAATTAGAGACATTGCCATGGCTCCGTTTTGTTTTTGACCCTAGAGTCTTTGTTAACGTCGCGTCTGCATCCTGCTGGAGTGAGAATGAACGTCGTTGTTGACATTGCGTCTGCTGCAACGAGACGAATGTCGGGATAGTCTTTAGCTTGTTTTGTGAACCATCAAGACTTGGAACTAAGGACTTTTCCATGGCTCCGCTTTGTTTCGACCCTGGGGACATTTGTTGACGTTGCGTCTGCATCCTGCTGGAGTGAGAAGAAACGCCGTTGTTGACACTGCATCTGCTGTAACGAGACGAGTGTCGAGGTGGTCTCTGGATTGATTATGAATCGTCGAGGCTTGGAACTAGGGACTTTGCTATGGCTTCGCTTTGTTTTGACCCTAGGGTCGTTTGTTGACGTTGCGTCTGCATTCTGCTGGAGTGAGAAGGAACGCCGCTGTTGACACCATGTCTACTGTAACGAGATGAGTGTCGAGGTGGTATTTAGGTTGTTTGTGAACCGTCGAGACTTGGAACTAGGGACTTTGCCATGGGTCCTCATTGTTTCGACCCTGGAGTCATTTGTTGACGTTGCGTCTGCATCCTGCTGGAGTGAGCAGAAACGCCGTTGTTGATACTGCGTCTTCTATAACGAGACGAGTGTCGAGGTTGTCTCTAGGTTGTTTGTGAACCGTCGAGACTTGGAACTAGGGACTTTGCTATGGCTCCGCTTTCTTTCGAACCTGGGGTCGTTTGTTGACGTTGCGTCTGCATCCTGCTGGAGTGAGAAGAAACGCCGTTTTGATGTTGCGTCTGCTGTAATGAGACGAATGTCGAGGTGGTCTGTAGGTTGTTTGTGAACCGTCGAGGCTTGGAACTAGGGACTTTGCCATGGCTCCGCTTTGTTTTGACCCAAGGGTCATCTGTTGACGTCGCGTCTGCATCCTGCTGGAGTGAGAAGGAACGCCGTTGTTGACATTGCGTCCGCTGCAACGAGACGAATGTCGAGATAGGCTTTAGGTTGTTTTGTGAACCGTCAAGACTTGGCTCTTCCTTTGACAGAGCCTGGTGGGAAAATATGGTTCCCTTTTCGTTTATTCCCATGGATTGTATACAGGGGTCGGTGTAGACTCAACTGCAGGGCAAAAGTATCATCATTTTTTTTATTTCTTTCCGCGATGCTCTATCATTTCAGTTTTTTATATCGCCAAAGACGCGATTGCCCAATCATTTCAGCTTTTTATCGCGGTGCCCAATCATATCGGCTATTCTTTTCTTTTTACTCGCTGCTTTTTATTGCGAGTTGCCCAAATATTTCGGCTATTTTTATATGCATATATTTTGCTCGCTGATTTTCATTACGAGTTTCCCCATCATTTCGGCTATTTCATATGCATTTTTTGCTCGCTGATTTTTGTTGCGAGTATGGAACTTGAGATATGATACCAATCTTGGCATCAGCACCGCTGCTAATGGAATATTGTTAGGAGCGAATCATTATTTGCCGTGAAAGGACTTGAAAATTGACACCTGCTTAGGCATCAGCATCGCTGCGACTGGAATATTGCCAGGAGTGAATCACCATTTCCCTTGAAAGGACTTAGAATTTGATGCCAATTTAGGCATCAGTATCGCTACAACTGGGATATTGGCAGGAGCGAATCATCATTTGCCTTTGCTGATTTGAATAAAGGTGGCTTAGCAAACAGGGTTAGGATCCTGCTGATTAAGACTTTTTGACTTTATGAGCCGTAAGGGTCTCATAAAGGTATTTCTTCCTACGAGTCGTGAGGATCTCGTAGGTCTATTTTCTCCTTAGGAATCATGAGGATCCCTAAGTGTATGTTCTCTTATAAGTCGTAAGGATCTCATAAGAGTATTTTCTCCTTATAAGTCGAGAGGACTTACAAGTGACGTTCACCATATGAGGACATTTCTCGTCATTGGTGGAACTTGGTAGGGAAATCGTTTATTTGTGCCCGTGGATTGTATACAAGGGCCAGCACTATACCGCCTGTAGGGAAACTTAGGGGATACGACGGCTTATGAACAGGTCCAGGTCCCTGTAGCTTAAGACTTTGAATCCTATAAGCCATGAGGGTCTCATAGGGGGAGTTCTCCTTACGTGTCGAGAGGATCTTGTAAGTGAAAATTTTAGGAGATTGCGTCCTTCGGGTTTTCACAAGCTCGCCGGTAGCCCTGCTGTTTTTACTCACAGCGTCCTTTCGGGTTTTCAACTGTGCCCATTTCTCTTATGGACGTACCGTTTTTTTTTTAACAACGAGATTGCACCCTTTCAGGTTTTCATAAGCTCGCCGGTAGCCCTGCTGTTTTAAATCACGACGCCCATTCGGGTTTTCATCCATGCCCATTTCTCTTGTGGACGTACCATTTTTTTAACAACGAGATTGCGCCCTTTCAGGTTTTCACAAACTCGCCAGTAGCCCTGCTGTTTTTACTCACGGCACCCTTTCGGGTTTTCATCCGTGCCCATTTCGCTCATGGACGTACCCTTTTTTTACTTGGGTTGCAGTCTTTACCGTTGGAGTTTTGATTGCAACATAGATCCCAAAAGAAAATATCGCTGTATTTAGGGCGATGCGCCATGTTTGAGGTGGAGTACCAGTTTAGGGACATTTCAGTCCATTGCTAGTTTAAGGACATAGTGGTTTATTACCAGTTTAAGGATGTAGTGGTCCACTATCACCATTTTTGAGGTGAGGTTTTAGTTTAAGTACATTACGGTCCGTTGTTAGTTTAGGGACATCTCGGTCCATTATCGCCGTTTTTGAGGCGACGTTTTAGTTTAAGGACATTACGGTCCGTTGTTGCCATTTTGAAGACAACAGTTAGTTTAAGGACATTTCGGTCCGTTGTCGCCATGTTTGGGGCGGAAATCCTGTTGGATACTACTTTTAGAGTTTTGACTCAGGAAGATAGCAAGCGGACACGAGCGTCGTCGTCTATCATTAACTTGAGTCGTGACTTGTCAAGCGTAGTATTTCTTAAGGAATCGGACGTTTATTGGCCAGAAGGGTCTCTCACCATGCATATCCATGAGCAAGTAGGCCCCACCTTGGTAAACTTTGTCTATAATATACGGACCCTCATAGTTTGGCTCGAATTTCCCCTGCTTTTCACGGTTGTGGATTATAGGTCTTTTGACGACTAGCACGAGTTCGCCTTGGCAGAATGTTCTTGGCCTGATTAGTCTTTCGTATGACCGCGTCATCCTTGCTTTGTAAGCTTTCAGGTTTTGCTACGTCATGAGACGAGTTTCATCGAGGGCATCGAGCTCCTCAAGCCGAAGATGGGAATTTTCTTCATCCGTCAGCTCATATCGAACTGCCTCTCGTAGAGAAGGTAGCTCTATCTCCAAGGAAAGTACCGCTTCCGTGCCGAATACCAACGCGTATGGCGTTTTATTCGTGGCCATTTTGAACGTGGTTCGATACGCCCAGAGAGCTTCATGCGGTCTCTCATGCCAGTCCTTTTTATTCCTGGACACCGTTTTCTTTATGATCTTCGTCAAGGTCTTGTTGAAAGCCTCAGCTAGACTGTTAGCTCGGGGATTATAGACTGAAGAGTATCTCCAGTCTATATTATGCTGCTGTGCGAAGCGGCTGATCTTATGGCTTCTCCAGGCCGGCCCATTATCCGAGATGATCCATCATGGAGTGCCGAACCGGTAGATGACATGTGTCCTGAAGAAATGGAGGATGTTCTCCATCTTCACTTCCTTTAGCGGTACTGCCTCTGACCAATTAGAGAAGTAATAAGTTGTTGCCAATATGAACCCATGTCCTTTGGATGACGCTGGTTCGATGGGTCCAATTATATCGGTTCCCCACATTTCGAACGGCTAACTAGCCAGTGTTGGGTGTAGTAGATTTGGATGCTGGTGGATGAAGTCCTCGTGAACCTGACACGAGTGACATTGCTTCGTATATTTGAGGCAGTCCTGAATCATTGTGGGCCAATAGTAACCCACTCTATTGATCTTTAGCTTCATCTTTGGCCCGGCTTGATGAGAACCGCAGAGTCCGTCGTGGGTTTCTTGGACGACTCTCTTTTCTTATTTTGGTCCCAGGCACCTTAGCCACAAACTTTCGAACGCTATCTTATATAGAGTATCATTGATGAACACAAAAGACAGAGCTCGTTTCATGAGCTGATATCTTGAAGATGCGTTTTCGGGTGTTCGATGGGATTTGAAGTAGTCTATGAAGACTTCTCTCCAATCCTTAGCCTTTTCTTCACCCTTTAATTGGAAGGCTTCTTGTTTGGTCGCTTCCTTTCTTTCAGACGACTCCGGAGATATTTCTGCTGGCGTGAGAATTCGGTGGCTTTGCACAATGATCCTTACGTCATCGAGGTTTTCGTCGGCCAGTTCTTTAGCGAGCTTAGCTAACGCATCTGCCTTGCTATTTTCCGCACGCGGTATGCTTTCCAGGTTGTAGGTTATAGGAGGGAATTTGAGTCAGCAATTGCTGCACTCTCTCGCCATATTTTACCATCTCCGGTTTACACGTATGATAGTCGCCATTTCCTTGGTTAATGACTAGCTGGGAGTCTCTATATATGAGGAGGTTTTCGATTCCCATGTCGACAGCAATCTCAAGACCCGCTATCAAAGCTTCGTGCTCAGCTTCATTGTTTGTCCTCGTCTCTGTTAAGGAAAGGGCGAAACACATTATCCCTCCTTGCGGAGTCACGAAGATAAGGCCCATCCCAGCTTTGATTATAGGGGTGTTATGCTTCCGCTTCTTCATGGAAGATGCCCCATCGAAGTAGAGTTCGCATTGGGCATTATTTTCTTCCTTCCCTCCTTCGATTGTATCGAACGCGTGTTCGTCTGGCAATTCACAATTTAAGGGAGAGTCGGCTGGTATCGGATGCTCAGCGAGAAAGTCGACGATGGCCTGGCCTTTCACTGCCTTGAGGGGTCGATACGTTATCGAGAACTCCATCAAGAGGATGGCCCATTTGGCAAGCCTTCCTGTTAATATGGCTCTTGACATCAAATATTTGAGAGGATCCACCTTTGATATGGGATGGACCTTATGTGCCGAGGCATAATGTCAAAGCTTCGTTATCGCGAAGATCAGTGTCAGGCAATGCTTTTAAATGGGGGAGTAGTTGTTTTCTGCCCCCAGAAGAACTCGACTCAAATAGTAGAGAGCTTTCTCCTTCCCCTGGTCATTCTCCTGGGCCTAAAGCGTGCCTAAAGAATCTTTAAGGGTTGTTGTGTACAGGATGAGGGGCTTTCCTGTTAGTGTATATGCCCTAGAGGCCATTACTGTATCATACTAGTTTGTATATTACTTAATGGAAACTTGGGATATTCACCTTGTATATACAATCTTGCTAAAAAATAGTAGTATGCTACTTGGTTTGTTTCTACTTCAATGTGTACATGTGTTTATTTTTGTATATCGCCTATACACATTAGTGGAGCCCTTAGGATCTTTGCTTGATTACCAGCGATGTGATGGCCGTCACACTAGTGGGGCTGGGTAATCTATAAGCACATCCTTATGCAGGTCCCTGGTCGCAGGACTATCGAGACAGGGCATCGATACTCCGGAGTAGACCAGCGCATGCGCTTCTCATCCCAGTGTGGGAGACGGTCTGTCCCACAGCCGTCAGTACGTCGTACTTGAGATAGTATGCGGGTGGTCGTTAGGTTACGGGTACACTGGACAGGACTCGTCGGGAACTGACTAGTTGGTATTATGCCTATCGTCAGTTATCAGTTCCCAGGTGACATGAGTACAGCTTAGTCCGCTGACTTGACACTGTCACTTCGCCTCGAGTGTGTTCCCACTGCACTTTGATTACTACCCTACCACGGCTCAAAGGAGTCGTGCAAACAGGTAGTAGTTGGGTGCAGTCCCGAAGCACTTGGAGGCAGTGACGGTTAGACAGGATTCGTCTCTCCCGGTATTGGGGGTTGACATCGCGCTGTGTCTAGGAGAGCCATTACACGAGTAGTCCCTGGCCAGGGCAATCGAGATATACTGGTAGGCTTCCAGTGTTATCTCAGGGTATTTTGGGCTTCACTCCGACACGACTTGTACCGCTATTGGGGGACTGACGTTTACCTCCCCCTAGGCCCGCCATGCGATGTATCAGACGAACAGACCGGACTGTACGGAGAATGTCACATTCAGGCTCAGTAGGAGTTCAGATGGGTTTCGCCTCGTCAGTCTTCTTGTCGGCATTACCTGGGGACCGTTATGCACAGCTAGTGCCGCTTGCGGTCTGTGGTTAAACCCACTGCCAGCATAGTGTCGAGTCTTTAGAGTCCCACACAGAAAGCTTTTCGCCTTTAGGCAAAAGAGTAGAGGTCGCATGGTTTTGCGACAGGTCGCATGGTTTTGCGACAGGGTTCGGTCACATCCGTGCACTTGTGCACGTACAGTGTCCGGACAGTTTGCACTAGCGGGCTTTGGTTTAAGCCAGATCCTAGTGTACGTATTGGAATTGGATTTATCCAGTTTGCATTCGTGTTCCTCGGAACACGGATGCGGGTGTGTGTATGCACAGTTGACGGGGAGACAGAGGCAGCGGATTCTCATTAGGGTTGTTGACAGTTGACCGTTGACTATTGACTTTTTGCTCAACCCTAATGAGAATATAATATATGATTAACAATTATATTAATTAAGTATTATGGTGACATGCTTGTTGACTTGTTGACTTTGTTGACTTGTTGACTTTTGTTGACTTGTTGACTTTGTTGACCGGTTGACTAGGCTTGACTAGTTGACCATCATGATAACCATAGCCATCATTTCATGGCAAAGACTTTTGCTTGCTTGCTCATTTGTGCAAAATGAGTGCATGAAATGATATGGTTATGGTTGTTTCAACCATCACATAACACTTGCTTGGTATGATGAGTTATCATTGTTTTGGATTATGAGAGAGTGAAAGGAAAAAAGAAAGGCTCATTCTCACTTGCTCATTCTCTCTCTTGTTCTTGAGCTCTCTTGCTCTTGCTTTCACCCTCTTCCTCTTGCTCCCTCTCTTGACTCTATGGTTCATATATCTCATGAGTTGAGAATCAAGAACCATAGATAAAATCCCATACAAACTCTTCTCTACTCATTCTAGTTCACAAGATTTAGCAAACCAAGTGAACTAATTTCTTCAAAGAACGAAGAAGGAGCCAAAGGTTGGAGCTTTCAGGTGGATCTATCTTCGGCGTAAGGAGACGACGGGAAGAAGCCGATCCGGACCACCATTGGAGCTTGAAGACGAAGGAGTTCAAGACAAGCAAGGTATAACCCCCTAACCGAGTAGTTAGCAACTCGTAGTTAGGTTGTTAGTTAGATGTTTAACCAAGATCCGGGTTATAAGTCCATGTTACCACCTCTATAAAAATCGTTTTTTATCAAATTCCGCATGCCCGTAAGTACCGGGAGAGGTAGCATGGACTTACATTTCCCTTGACCGGAGCGGTCAGTACCGGCGGGTTCTGCAGATATTTCTTGATTTCGTTCGGTGCACTTTGGCATTTATGATCCCAAACGAATGGCGTCCCCTTCTTCATTAAATGGCTGTAGGGGCGGCATTTACCGGAGAGCTTGGCTATGAACCGTCGGATACACACGAGCTTTCCTTGGAAAGACCGCAATTATTTGAGAGTTCTTGGCGTGGGCATTACCATAATCGCCTTGATCTTTGATGGGTCTATTTCGATGCCTCAGTGTCGTATGATGAATCCTAGGAATTTTCCTGAGGAGACTCCAAACGCGCATTTTAGAGGATTCTTCTTTAGATTGTATTTCCGAAGATGCTGAAACACTATGTTCAAATGTTCCCAGTGCTCCTCGTACGATTTGCTTTTCACCATAAGGTCATTAATATAGCATTCAACAATCTCATGGATGAGGTCATCAAAGATCTTCGTCATGGCCCTCTGGTAGGTAGCGCCTGCGTTCTTCAAACCGAAGGGCATCACCTTATAGCAAAATATGCCTAGCGGAGTCCGGAAGGCGATGTGCTTTTGGTCTTCAAAATACATTTTTATTTGATTGTAGCCTGAAGATCCATCCATGAAGGAGAAGACCTCATGAGTGGACGTGTAATCGATCATCAGCTCGGTAACAGGTACTGGGAACTCATCCTTCGGACAAGCTTTTTTAAGGTCTCGAAAGTCCACGCAGATGCGCACTATTCCATTTTTCTTCATCATTGGAATGATATTGGCGATCCAGTCAGGATATTGAACTTCTTAGATGAAGTCGGAGTCAATTGGTTTCTTGACTTCGGCGTTGATACTCATCTCAAGCTCAAGCCACATTCTTCTTGGCGCCTGTTTGATTGGCTTGACGTTCGGCGATATCGCCAGTTTATGCACCGCTATTTCTGGATCTAGTCCTGGTATCTCGGAATAATTCCATGCGAAGTAATCTTTATATTGTATAAGCACGTCCTTTAGTGTGGCCACCTGCTTTTTAGACAGCAACTCACTGACGAATGTTGGCCTCGGATCATTTTCCTTTCCTAAGTCAATTTTCCTTAAGATTTTCCGCCGTAATGTGTATCCCATCCTCCAGCTCTTTTGGCGCCTGTGGAAATTCTGAAATCATCTCGTCCTCATTCTCATTTGCGAAGCACTAGGAGAGGTCGTCCATATTCTCGTGCCCCCCTCCTTTGAGAATGTTATCACGTGGTAGGTGCGAGTTCGTTTCCATGCTCGATGTCGATCTGGACTTACCCTCGCAATATAGGTTGCTTTTGGCTCATGCTTTCGTGGTGGGGTTACCCTCCAACTTTCGGATAGGGCAAACCTGTCTTGCTGATACCGGTCTTCGAGCCAGTCTTTGAAGGTGAAGCAGTTTTCAAGAGGATGTCCTATTGCTCGGTGGAAGGAGCAATAAACCGGGTGATGGACCTCGTTTATTTGTTCGGGGTGCCGAGACTCCGGGAACGTCATCATTTGATGCTTGATGACAAGGTTAAATATTTTCCTTGTCTTGTCTTGGGGAAAGTGTATTCCCGACCCATCTTCGTTATAAAAGACGGATTCCAGCTGACTTTTTCTCGATTGCCTGGCTTCTTGGATCCGCTTCGCTGTTTTAGAACGTCATTCTCGTTCTTCACCTTGTTATTGCCTCTGCATTGGTTTTTTTCCTTTCCACGAGAGCGCACAGTGGGCTTAAAGTGAAGGGCATCGTAGTCTTCTCTTTCTGCAGACTGCTGAGTGAGACGCTGCATCCTGGCTTTCTCGTAAATAACCATTTCGTGGCTGTGGTCATCCCGAACCTTTTGACCCGCTTCTTTTATTTAGCATAGCAACCTGCTCTTCGAACGACGGACTTGACTTTCTTATGGCGGGATCTCGTTCCGGTTCAACGTTATGACCATTTTGAAAAACATTCCCTTCTTTACCGGAGTTATTTATAACACGGCATCCATGGAATCGCTCTCATTTATTTGACCGAATGTATCCGAGCCCAATCGTCTCCATTCTCCCGTTGGGCATCTTTCGCTGAGTCCCGGGGACGTCCCAAATCTTTTTGTAGAACTAGGCTTGTCAAGCGGTTTGTTTGAATGGTACACCTTGGCATCATAATAACCTTTTCAATCCCTCTGTGTAATATCTGGGTAGATGGATTGGTTGAAGCCTGTCAAACGCAAAATCGGCACCATGCCAGACTTCTTTTTCTACTTTAGTCTTCATACGTTGGTAGAAGAGGATCACTTTTTCACCTTTTCGCCTAGGAGGGACATAGAAGGTCTGCAACTCTTGCATGCCGTATGTATCGAGCACATCAAGTTCTCTGTAATGCCGCTGCGGAACTATGGTAATTTGTAAACTCTGATCAGCTTCAGTGAAGGTCTGCATTGATGGGCAGATGGAGAACACTGCGTTGGCCTCGTCCTCAGAGTCACTGCCGAAGACCAAAATAGGGGTATATGGTCTGGGCCTGTTGCCTTGGGGTTGCCCCCAGTAAACTATCTCTTCATCCTCCTCGGTATCTCTTCCAAAGATCGGGATAGTGGTGATGGCTTTTTGTTTATTTTCCGGCTTATGACATCTTTCCGTATCTTTGAATTCCGGTAGGAAGTAATTTGCGTCTTCATATTTTCGGACTTTATTTACGGAGAACGGGTTTAGCTCCCCCGTAACGGTGTACTCGAGGTCGTCTTTGAAATACTTCATACATTGATGTTGTGTAGAAGGGATGGTGTTGTACTCGTGTAACCAAGGCCGGCCGAGCAGAGCGTTGTAGCAAGTCTTGGCGTCGATGACATGAAATTTGATGTCAGTGATGAGAAGCCCAAAGCGTAATGTCAATATTACGGACCCCAGTGTCCGTGATGACTGCGAGTCGAACCCGGAGATAGTAATTTTGTCCGGGCCAGGTGTTGAACATTCATGCAAATCTCCTTCATTACCTTCACGTTGAGAAGGTCGACGGATGACCCGTTGTCGACCAGGATCTTTCCTATCTTAATGTCGTGGTAGTACCCGGTGACATATAGAGGACGGTTGTGCTCGCACGTTCCGAGAAGAGATCTTCATCACCGAATGTAATATCAGCTGTAAGAACCTTTGCCAGCTCGTCCTTCATCTTTTCTTCTGCCAAGAAGGCTTGGAACTGATCAGGATCTTGCAATGCCTTGATCAGAGAATCTCATGCCTCTTTGGACAGGAGGAGAGCATCCAGTATGCTCAGTTGTGAGGGTATCTTCCTTAGATGTGCCAGGACATTGTAATCCACCTTGTTTTTCTTAGGCGGATCCTTGGCTGTGAGCTCTTTGACGACTCTATCATCGAGGGCAATTTCCTCAGGGACTTTTTCCTGCCCCTTGTCTCTTTTGCTCGAACCTTTGTTTGTAGGTCCGAGATTCTTTTCGGGAAACGTACGATTACGTAGCTGAATGTTCTCGCAGTTCCTCTCCTCTTCTTTTTCAGAGGTGGATTGTTTGAAGAGAGGGCCGAGGGTTATATCTTCCTCAGAATCGCTCCCGAACGTAAGAACTTAGGATTTTCCTTTTGTCGAACCGGTATCCATCATATGACAGTTGCCAGCCGTCCCTTCACGCTCATCTGTCGCGCATCTTTGTTTTCGACGAGTTTTGCGCTTCATCCGCTTGAAGTGTTGCCGGTGAGCAACGTATCCTTGCCACCACTTCTTGAAGGCATTGCACTCTTCGGTGTGGATGTACATCCGCTTCATCGAGGCACGTACTCCCGGGAGTGTTTTCCACGAGAGGGGAAGCTTCATTCTCATTAACAAGGCTTTGGCGAATCGCTTCTCCGCTTTGATCCTACTCTTGTTTGTAGCAGGTGTGCTTTGGCTTGGGTGGAGTGCTTTTCGACTCATCCATACCGCGGCTTCTTCATCCTGACGCCAACGCTTGGCCTTTTCGTATATGGCCATTTCACGTTCTCGGTCAGCTTTGCTCTTTTGAAGGTTTTCGTTTAGCAGCCTGTCAATTGGGTCTTCTGACAGTTCCAGGGATTCTGGCGTCGGTCCTGCCCCCAATTCCTCTGCGTTGCTTTTCGACGCCGAGGGAGTTTCTTAGTTACTTAATGACGAATGAGAAACCATGTGGCAACTTGCTATATAATACTCGGGTTCTTCTGACGAGTCATTTCCCTTATCATCTTCACTATCTTCATTCTTAAGGATATGGCTAAGAAACTCTTCGAGGGTAACTGGGGTCCGCACTTTCTGGTAGTACTCTTCCAGCGCATCGATGTACCTTTGCATGTCCATGCGCTTGTCGTCATACTCGGCAGACTGCACAGGCTTCTTGGTCTTCTTCTTTTTCTTTGAAGACTTTGAAGGCTTAGCTTGGAGGTCTTGCCCATCGTTACCAGTTTTCGGTGTTGGGCGCGGTTTAAGCATCCCATCAATGATCTAAGGCTCCAGCGGGCTTTTCCATTTGATCGCCGGACATGCTTGAAGATCCTTCAGCATTCTCTTAGTTTTAGCTGAAAGGACCACTTCCTAAGGAGCTTCTTCCACAAACGAGTATGATGCTGCCAGCGTGCCTACTTATTTAGGAGTGTGCCTTTGTGGCGGGTTCACCCTCTAGTTTTCGGACAGCGCAAACTTCCCTTGTTGGTACTGGTTCTCGACCTAGTTTTTGAAGATGTAGCAATCCTCAATTGTGTGGCCCACTATTCTGTGGTAGGAGTAGTAGTTGGGATTGTTGATGTCACCAGGCTGCAGTGGATGTCTCAGATCCGACAGTGTGATGAGTTTGTTGCGCATTGCCAGTTCGAACAATCTCCTCGTTTTATCACGGGGGAACGAGTAAGCACGTCCTAACTTCACTTCCAGGGATTGGTGCAGGCGTGCGTTGCTTTGGCGAGCAACCGGTTTTAGGTCGCTCGGCTGTTGTTGAGGGTTGGAAACGAAGGCCTCTTTCCCTTTACCCTTGGCATTTCGAGGGTCCATTTATGAAGGGGAAGGTCCGTGGCCCATCTGGTCTATTTGGGCCAACTTGTCGATCAAAGCCTGGAAGTGGTTGGCTTAAAGAACGTCATGAACTGGGACACAGTTGGTTGAGGATCCAGAGTTCCTATAAACATGCCTACGGCAGGAGCTTCTTCGATGCGTTGTTCGCATTTTGACCCGAGGTTCTGTTCATATCAGATTTTTGCATTTTTATACTGCCCATTCTTGATCACATTGCATATAGGTCGGTACTCTTGATCCGTGTTTGCTAAATAATTGCAGATTACAGGTTCTCAGCTCTAAGCAGTGAAATTCATGAAAAAGCACAACAAATTCAGGACTTCCGCCAACCATAGATAAATACCGGTTTCCGCGCGCTATCCGTATAATGCCGCTTACTAGTTCAAGGGACAAAATGGCAATTCATTAGTCATTTTCATTCACAAAGCACAAGGGCAGCACTAGATCTAAGACTTCTACGCGGAGCTCAAGAAAATCAAGACAAAAAGTCCACATTAATTCACCTTTTTGATCTGCAAAAAATCTGGAAGAAAAATGAAGAGTTTCTGAGAAACAAGTATACCAAACAGAAGAGAACATCAACATGGAGAAGCCCTGAGAAGTTGGTCCCATAATTCAACCAAATGGCCGCGGAACCGCGGCCAAATGCCACTTCTGCCGCGGAACCGCGGCCGCGTCATAACAGCATTGACTCGGCTCTTTAAGGGTAGTTTTGTAATCTCGTGATTGGCTCAGAATGTATACCTAGGATTTCACTCTCCTGCCTATAAATAGCAGAGCTCAAAGCCAAATTAGGGTGTGCTTTTCTTTATTAGATCTAGGATTAAATTCTGTAGTTCTTCTTCCTTGTTATTTTCTTCCATTAAAAATTGTAGTGGGTTAAGGGGTGATAAATAAAAAAAAAGAGTTCTTTTATTATCTTGTATGTCTTTTTATATATTGCTCGTAATTTTTCATTGGCTAATCTAGTTGTAATTATTTTGTTGCTTTCTTTATTTTGTTTTTTCCTTTTCTTCTTCAATTTTTTTTAACCTTTACAACCATGATGTTTGAGTAAGATCCTTGCCAAGGTGAGGTCTCAAATAGCTAGTTGTACTTTTTCTCAACCTCATTTCTTTCTACCTTCCTTCTTATTTTTTTTTATCTTTTTAATGGATGAGTAATTTCTCACTTGTTAGGGCAGGAGAAGGAAAGTTTGAGAGAAGGAAATCTCTCACTCTTTTCTTTGCCCAACACCTTAATTCGGACTCTCTTTAATTGAACCATAATCCGCTCACCACGGCACCCTATCCTACATGATAGCGGTGATTCCATAGTTAGACCGGTTGTGGTTGAATTAACCGGAAGTTAGAGCTAAGAGCCAAGAAAGGATGGACAAGGACCAAAAAGAAGAAACTAAGCATGGAAAGCCTAGCTTATACTTGCAAGTTCCTTCCTAGTCGTGCTAATCCCCGTTGTTGCCGATTACCGTAACACCGATATTAAGAATGGCAATGAAAGAAGTGAGAAATTCCTAACTCAAACTAACATAATCCTAACTCTAGCAAGTTCATTTATCATTCATTATCTCATTAGTTGATCTTAAAACAAATCCGGACATATTTGGATTTAACTCGTTAAAACATAAAGAAAAAGATTCCATCTCTCTGTGGTTCGACCCGTACTCAACCGGCTAGCTACCAAGCGAAACCGTCTTGATTGCGGTAATTAAAATTAAGTACTCAAAAATCATAACAACCAAATGGCGCCGTTGCCGGGGAGACGGTAGTTTATTTCTTTGTGTAATTTCGGGTTAATTAAAAAAAAATATATAAAAATACAAAAAAAAACAAAAATATATAAAAAATATATATAAAAAATCATCTTGTTATTTTTGATTAGTTTTTGTGCAAGTGTGCAGGATAGGAAGAAGGTCAAGTTCAGTGCCAAAGTCGTGGGGAGTTAGACCCATCTCTCGCGGCTACACCGCGGCGGATCAAGAAGGAACCACGGCTTTGCAGTAAAATTCTGGAGTACATTCAGTGAGCAAATCAAGATTCAAGAGATCTAAACAGGAAGAGGAGAACCAAATCAGCACAGGGAAAAAATTTGAAGCCGTCAACCTTCTGAACTGCCGCGGAACCGCGGTAGAATCACAAGTTTGACCGCGGAACCGCGGTTAAAGGGTGACGTCAGCACCTAAAACTCTCTGTGAGTATTCTATTTCTCTTCTCCGCTCCTCTAAACTCCACTAAACTATATTTTTCTACAACATTCTCTGCACAGATTTTCTTCCCCTCTCCAATAAACTGTTTTTGTGCAGGATTCTTTGCGCCACCGCTAAATAAATTTTTGCAAGTGTTTTAGATTTTTGGTTGTTACTGTTTTGCATAAATAATATGGATTTTAAGGGGTTATAACACCAATTCAGATTGGGTGGGGATTTCATCACCCTTCCTAAGACCCCAAAAACCACTAAGAGAATACGTATTACCCTTGAGCTTAATTAAAAAATATCTAGACTCAGCCGATTAAGAACTGTCGTGCTCAATAGGACAGAGGAAGGTTGTGGGCATTCAATCATTTATCTAAACTTGACTTTATGGTGCCTAGGATAGACAAGTGAGAAAGATAATTTTAAAAGGCCCATCTCACGGTGATTAGTGAGCGGAACCCTCCTTTCTTCATTTGTGCTTACCTGGCCACAATTGGCAGTGAAGAGACGATTTGAGGGTTATCTCACGACTTGTCACTTTAGAAAAGTTAGGAGCAGTCTAGTGGACTTTGAAGACCATAGCTCTAGGTATGATTGTGCATGTTTTAACTGTGATTGTTTGAAGTTGTGCCATAAGTCCGTACATATTTTTGCAAAACTCTTTCTAAAAAAAAAACAAAACTTTTATAAAAACTTGCCCTTTGACGCAAGAATCCCATTTCACTCACCTTTCATCCGCATTTCTTCATTGACGTTTTCTTACCCTCACATTCTACGCTTTGACTATACTAAACCCGTTTAGTGTATGTCTGGTTGGACCCGGGACACTAGTGCCCGCCTAGTCCGCGTTTCGTTAGTCGCTACTGACTACGCGATCGATTCCGACGTCGAAACTTCCTCCACACCTCTTTCATCCTTACCTTTGCCGACCAACTCCGACGTTGACCGAAATTCTGTTCATACATTCTCACCTTCCCCTTCACCATCATCATCACCAAATTCTTCTTCTGAGATGTCAGGATTTCCTCATAACATCACTTTACCTCTCCCGGGACTTATTCCACCTCATCTAGGTGCGAATAACCAGCAACCACCTCCTGTTGAAGCGCCACAGCAAATCGCGCTCCAAGATCGTTTCTATCCTACCCGCTCCGCACTTCCTACCCATCTTTCACTTCCGCCGGCCAATGGGGATAATTTCAAAATTAAGCCTCGCTTCATCAACATGTTGCCTAAATTTCACGGGCTGGAATCTGAAGATGCCTACATCTTCATCAACAAGTTCCAGAACGTCTGTGTAATGATGAAGACAACCCAACTGTTCGACGATGCTATACGGCTACGAGTCATTCCTTTCACTCTGTGTGACCTTGCTGAGAAGTGGCTGTATAGTACCGCATCGCATTCCATAAACAGTTGGGATGAGTTTGTAAAAGCGTTTCTTAAAAATTTCTACCCAAATCACAAGAACGCGAGAATACGAAACGAAATTAACCAATTTCCCCAACTTCCTGCCGAACCTTTTTGGAAGTGCTTTGACCGATACAAAGACCTTCTTGTTCAGTGCCCTCATCATGGTATTGAGAGATGGAAACTTTGCCAGACCTTATATGAGGGCCTAAATCAAGCAACTAAACAGTTGCTGGAAACCATTTGTCAAGGCCACTTCCTATCCAAATCTGACGAGGAAGCTTGGCAATTTTTCGATGATCTCGCAGAACAAACACTTCAGTTGGAAAGCACCAGAACGAACACTTCATCTACTTCTTCTACTTCTTTCGGTCTCTCTAAGGCAAGCGTTCATCAACTTAATATCTCAATTGCAATGAAGGCCGAAATGGCAGCGATCACGCGAAAACTGGAAGCAATTGAGAGTAAATTTTCATCTCCTTCTCCTTCTCCTGCTCTCCCCCCTTATACCATCTGCGCTTGTTGTTTAGACCCATCACATTTGACCGAAAAGTGTCTTTACAACCCATCTGCTCAAGGACAGGATCAGGTCAATACTGCATTTCAGCAAAGACCAAGAAATGATCCATACTCTTCCACTTACAATCCTGGTTGGAGGAACCACCCCAATTTCTCCTGGAATCAGAACCAGCAACAATTCCAAGGCCATAACAACTTCCAGATGCCTCCTCCTCCTCAACAACAAGCTCAGCAACAAACTCAACATCAATATCAGCAGCCCTTCCAATCCCAACCTTTTCAAAATCCGACGAACAATTTTGCACCCAATAATTCTTTTCCTCAAAACAATTTTGTTCCGCCAAACAACGATAAGGTTTTCTCGTTAGAACGAAGTTTGGAGGCGTTTGTAAAGCAATCGACTCAATCCACCGCTAACATCCAGTCTTCCATTCAGTCTTTGGTGCAACACACTGCTGCACATGGGCAAAACATCAAAACCATCGAAGCCCAGATTGCACAACTGAATGCAGCTTTAAGCGAGCGAAAGAAAGGGAAGCTTCCATCTCAACCACTCCCAAATCCTGGTCACCCACATAATGTACATATTGCTCTTGAACAACAGAACCATAATGTGAGTGTCGTGACTACATTGAGATCTGGAAGGCTGCTGCACAACAACGTTGGCACAGATGATGACACCCCGGTTTCTTTTTCTTCTTCTTCTTCTTCGTCTTCTGAGCTTGTTCTCCATTCTTCAAAAGGCTCCTCTTCTTCTGCTGCTCCGAACGGATCCACATCTCACTCCACGAAAACACAAGCACTGGGATCCGTTCTAACTCCACAATCTCCTCCATAAGCATTGGACTCAACCAATTTCAAAAACGTTCTATTTCCAAACCGGTTGAGATCCAATAAACAAAAACCACAAATGGAGAAGATTCTGGAGTTGTTTAAACAGGTTAACATTAACATTCCCCTCTTGGATGCAATCCAACAAGTCCCTTCCTATGCAAAAATCTTGAAGGACTTGTGCACTAAGAAGAGGAAATCTCAGGTACCCAAAAAGGTTTTCTTAGCTAGTGCCATGAGTGATGCTCTTACCCAAGCTTTACCTCAAAAACGGAAGGACCCTGGTTGTCCTACGATTTCAATAACCATTGGAGATAAGAACATCAACCACGCACTTTTGGATCTTGGTGCCAGTGTTAACTTGCTTCCGTATTCGGTATATGAGCAACTAGGTGTAGGAGAGCTGAAACCCACACACTGTACTCTCCAAATGGCCGACCGATCTATCACCCATCCTAGGGGTGAGCTAGAGGATGTGTTAATAAAGGTAGGGGACTTCATATTCCCCGTTGATTTCATTGTTTTAGACACACAACCTGTAGCTAACCCCCGGAATCAAATTCTGGTGATACTTGGCCGCCCATTCCTTGCAACCTCAAATGCTGTGATCAATTGTCGAAATGGTTCGATGAACCTATCTTTTGGAAACATGACAATTGAACTCAACATTTTTAGGTTGGGGAATCAGCCCTCCGAACCTAATGCCCATATACTAAACGTTTGTTCGATCCAGGAGATCATCCCAGAGGACTGTGAGTTCGAGAAATTTTTGTTCGATCATAGCAATCTTGACGCCACTAGTGCGTTCCACCTTGAACCTGATACTGCTTCTTCTCCCGACAGTGATTATGAGTGTTTCACTTTCTCGAATGATCTTGGCTTGTCGCCACCCGAACTTGAATCCTTTGAATTTTCGGATGCGTTAGCTGAACCATCCAACTCGGTCGCATACACTCGTTTTGAGCCTCTGTTAAAATCCTTCGAGTTCGAGACATTTTCGCCGATCTTGCCTTCAATCGTTTCACCTCCAACACTCGAACTTAAGCCGTTGCCGTCTCACCTTAAGTATACTTACTTAGGTGTGAATGAGACCCTCCTGTTGGATATAGTGCCCTCAAAGTCAATTATTGGATCGCAGGCACGTGATTGCAATGATTGAGGAGGACCTATGCCGGTAGGACAGTCTTACTCGAGATGATAGTATGCTATCTGGTTTGCCTTTATCAGTCGTGTACATGTTCAGGTGATTGATTACATGTTACATGTTGATAGAGCCCTTAGGATCTTGCTTGACTACCAACTGTATGAGGGCGATCATATACGTGAGAGTTGAGTAATCCGTAAGCACATCCTTAATAGTGGTCCCTAGTCGTGGGAGTTTCGAGACAGGACATCAATACTCCGGAGTAGACTAGTGTATACAGTCGAGACCCCGACGAGGGGCGGTGGCCGGTCTCACAAGCCACTGGTGTCAGTTGGATCACCTAAGATGTATACAGATGCTCATTGGGTTATGAGTACACCGGACAGGACTCGCCAGGAACCTGCTAGTTGGTATTATACATATCGTCAGATAGTAGTTCCCTGGTGACATGTGTACAGGTTAGTTCATCGACCTGAGGTCGTCATTTATCTCGTGTGAGTTCTCACTGTGCTTTGATTTCTACCCTACCATGGCTCAAAGGAGTCGTGCAAACAGGTAGTTTTTGGGTACAGTCCCGAGCCACACGGAGGCATGTGAGCGGATCGGCAGGGGATTCGTCTCTCCCGGTATTGGGGGTGGAGATCGCGCTGTGTCTAGGAAAGCCATTACACCAAGTCCTTGGCCAAGGCAGATGAGAATTACTGGTAGGTACTCCGGTAGTTTCTCACGATGTTCAGGGCTTATCTCCGACACGACTTATACCGCTATTGGGGGTCTGACGTTACCATCCCCCTAGGCTGGATATGCGATACTCATAGACGAACGGACCGGACTGTTTATACATTGTCACTGTTAGGCTCAGTAGGGTTTCTGGATGAGTTCGCTCATCAGCTTCCCTTGAGGTCAGTGCATGGGCAGCCGTTACGCACAGCTAGTGCCGCTGACGGCTTATGGTTAAACCCACTGCCAGGGTACTGACGAGTCATTAGAGTCCCCCACAGATAGTTTCCCAAGTTCAGGCGAAACGTTATAGAGGCCGTATGGTTTTATGGCAGGGTTCGGAAAATGCACGTGCGTTTACGTACGTGTCATATTTCGGGCAGATAATACTGGTGGGCATTGGTTTAAGCCGGATTCGAGTATTATACTTAGTAGATATAATATCTTTGTCTCAGTTGCATTTGTATTCGGTCGTAATACAAATGCGGGTATAGTTATACAGTTACGGGGTTATCCTGAAATTCGTTTCGGGATCACTTTTGGAAGTTGCCAGTTTCCAGTTTTCTATCAGCTGTATTTAACATTCGGTTAAATGCGGATTTATCTTTTTTTGAGATGAGTGTGGAAGCTTCTAGATGGTGACTAGGATAGTGACTAGGATGGTGAGGTGGCTTAGTGCATTAATGGAGCATTTATGTGTTGATGACTTTGTGTTATGAATCATTGTTTCTTTAAATGAGTTCATACTAGGTGTTTAGGTGATTCATTCTCTTCATTAATTTTTGTGGTCACCCCCTTCTCCTACACTCACCCCCCACTCTATATATGGCCGGCCCTCCCCTCCTCTTCACTCTCTCTTTCACTTGATAAAAGAGATTATGATAGTTTGGGATTCATGAAATTAGATAGCTACAATTCTCATTTCACCCGATTCAAAAGGCAACTTCATTAACCGTTCATCCATGGCTTTGGACGTAACGAGACAAAGTGTTCTACTCTTTCTCTACATCATCTTGGTCGTCTCTTCTAGCAAACTTGACGATCGAGTTGCCTCGGTTCGGAGGCGAGAACCCGTTTAAAGATTCGTCGACGTGGTGCCACCTGGACGAGAAGACTGGAGATTCAGGAGATTGGAGTAGCCGCAACAAAGCGTGAGATGATGGTTGAAGACCGAAGGACTCGGATCGTTCGGTATAACTCTTCTACCCACTTTGTAGTTTGTTAGTTTAGCTTTAATGGCAGATCCGGGTTATAGTACGCGATAGCGCCAGTTGTAAAAGTTTTTATTGCGCATTTGGCGTCTGTTAGACGGCCGGGGCACTACCATGGACTTACAGTGGTATCAGAGCCTCGCCATTAAGCTTTACTAACTTGTGCTAACGCGTTTAAAATATCGATCGAACGGATTTTCGAAAACCGCAAATTCCATGTCTAAAGTTTCTGTTGATTTTAAATCCGGTCTAAAAATCATTTTGACTATACCAGAAAATTAAGCAGGCTTTTTAAAGAGCACTAAAGAAAAACGACAAACTGAATCGACCGTACGACCGCGGAAACGCGGTCAAAGACTGGCTTTGACCGCGGAACCGCGGCCGTCTTGGTCAATCATTTGGTCATTTTTCTTCTGGGGCTTCTACATGGAATATTGTGGTTTCTGGAATATATCTTTTGGGCCCAGTTTTTGTTACTGTACAGCAGATGTATGTGGGGCACACTTCGGGAAGTTTTGTCGATCGAAATTTAAACGTGTTAGTTTACAGTACTTACATTATATCTCCGACCGTGAATGTCATTCGAGCGGTAAATTGCGTCTAATTGCTATAGTCCTTTTAGACGGATTTGCGAACGTGGCATTCGCGTTGATGTTCTGTGTTGTGCTGTGATGTTGCGGATTTGTCGTGGTGGATAGCAGTGTGCAATGGTAGTGCAGTTTGAGTTTATTTGTACATTTGATATTGCGGGGCGAGCGTCCAACATGTGGACTGCCGTCACTGCCTGTTTGTATAATATTCTTTTGGGGCACGACCGGGCTGAGGTCGATGTACCCGTTGTACTTATTTTTCATTTCTGTACTAGGTTTTACCCCATGACGGAGTGCACGGATAGCCGGGTTCTGGGGGGCAACGGGTCCGCATCTCATAGCTTTGAGAGGCAGAGGGGCCTCACTCTAGAATTGGCAGACTATTCGCTGCACTCGTAAGGGGTACAGGTTGACCCAAAGAGGGGTGCTCAAGTTACCGGATTCCGTGAAGTGCAGGGTGATCCATTCACTATGCTGTAGGGGGCTGCCTCGCTTCAGGTTTTGGCGGGTAACTTGCCGCACCCGTAGGGGTCTAGGTTTCATTGCACATGCTATCCACACGACCAGGGGAACATCGGGTTTCAGTAGCGGCTCTGTGAAACCCGGGGATCCCAGATTATCTGTATTGTTCTGTGATGCTTATTACTTTTCTGTAATGTTGCATATTATCACGCCTGGAGCGATTATTGTATATTGGTATATATACTATTAGATGTTGTATATGTTTTGCACCCGCGCTAGTCCAGTCTCCACTCTGTCGTTAGTTAAGTAACCTAACGGGTTATGACGGGACCCAGTGACGAATTCGAATGGCATATACGTACATTTTTATTTTCGTTCTTTTCTGGTGTGATTAATTGATGGGACTGCGTTGATTCTGATCAATGCAAAGAAAAACAAACCTGTTTGGATGTTGTTGGAACAATTTTAAAAAGTGTTATTACAAAGAAGTTTTCTTTTGTTTTGCATAGTGATATTCAGTTGGAATATCCTGCACCTCATTCGAAAAGGCAAGGGCCGATATCCCTTTACCGGGAGTGACCTCTTGGGCAGAAGTTTGCGTCAGGGTAATAACTTCACTATAGTTGATTACAAGTTGCTTTGCATCGAGGTATTCAGTTGGAATATCCTGCACCTCATTCCACGAGGAAAGAGCCGAGATCCCTTCACCAGGAGTGACCTTTTTAGCAAAAGGTTTTCGCCACTATATTTTTATAAAAAGCTATCAGGTTCCTTCAAACGAGATCAAGTTCATTACGTTAAAGGTTTTTCGCCAAAAACCAGCCGTAGCCCTCCGTCATTTCTTTTGGGTATTCAGTAGTATTCAAGCTATGTATTTTGATCAACGTTAAGGCATAGTGTTTGGTAGCTGCTGGGTATTCATTTGTTGCATAGATAGATGAGTTGGTTTGGGACAGTCGTTCTGCCATTTTGGCCAACGTCAAGGGCATGTGCGGATGGGTTCAAATTGACAAGATAGTGACGGGTAGAACTTGGCATGTGACTTATGACATTTTGACCAACGCCAAGGTCATAAGAGCATGGGGCAAAAATCATATCGGGAGTTTCTAAAGAAACTGAAACTTGCTAGGCATGCGCATACCTTCTGGAGTATGATAACGTGAGTGGATTCCGTCACGTTATCATGCGATGAGAGTTGGATCCTGATTCCCACTGATGAGTTGGTTTACTCTTCAGGTGATCCCGATTGATTCTTCTTTCAGGTTTGGAGGAGAATTTGACAGTACAGTGGGAGGTTTCCGGATTAGATAAAGTGATAACCTTTCTGATCTAGGTTAGAGTGCACGCAAAGTGTTTCTTTTCTCTCTCTCTTTGGCAGCGACCTTTTACCGACCCTAGACTATGACTCAGTGACCAAGTTGACCGAACCTTCTTAAAATACTGGCTTTTGGATTGTCTATATTGCATAAGTCATTGCCACTCCTTCTTTTACGCTTTGAATTTCTCAGAACACCCCGTATTACTATGGACATCCACTTCCATTGGATAGATCCATCGTATGGTTATATACGAACTCGAAAGGACTTCTTCGAGGATGGATCCAGGTTCAGGAGAAATAGAATTGGTTTATTCAGTTGTCTTTTATTATCACCTTCTCTCAGGTTGCGAGGGCTCCTTGGTTTAGGAGAGTACACCTATTACGCTTATTGGATATTCTTCTTCCAAACCATAGGCAGGTGCTGAAAGGTAAGGAATGAAGAAAACCAATTAGCCTGAGTAGGGTGTACAGAAGGTAATATGTAAAGACAAAATAAAGGGATTAGAAAGAGTGCAAAGTAAATTGCGACTGTTATCATTCACGACCAAACCGCGTACTTCATCGCCATTCCTATTTCACCTTTAAAAGAATAAGGTATTATTCAGTTGTCTTTTATCATTACCTTCTCTCAAGATGTGAGTACTCCTAGGTTGAGGAGGGTACACCTATTATGCTTACTGGATAGTCTTCTTCCAAACCATAGGCTGGTGCCGAACGGTAGGGAAGGAAGAAAACCATTTAGCCTAACGATGGTGTACAGAAGGTAACGACTAAAGACAAATAAAGAGATTTGGAGAGATGGCAAAGAAATATACGGTTAAAGTCATGAATTGGATTATGGAAGAGGCATTACTATGAATACCAGGATACCCCTACGAAACATTTTCATGTTTCAGTGCATTGTTAATAGAAAACTGTTTTCCCGATTAGATACTTACTCCAGGGTATGTATTTACCAGGTTTCATTCTCACATCTGTATGGTTTTACAGATGATGAGTGGGAGGAAGTTATTGGGGATTAGGTGATCATCCTCAATATATCGGAATTCGTTGTAATTGGTGATATTTGAGGAAATCGCCTGGGTACAGTTTTCAACCTACAACGCACAGGTTTTGAGTTATTCAACTCAGCGGACTTATAGAGAGTATTGTATGTTGTCCAGTGTCCATCAGGACAAAGGGATAGGTCCTCGTAGTATGTTCTGTTTACTTATGAATTCTCTAGTTTTTAGACAAGTGTTTCGTAGAAATACAAGGTCTAATTTTTGAGAAGTTGTGGGTATAAGAATAAAGTAGAGAACCAGATGTCGCAAGTATCGGGATTCTTCAAAGAGATCGAAGATGTAGATACTTGTGAATGGTATTCAGATGATAGTAATGGTTTTGAGAAACTTGTTTCTTTTTCGGGTTACTCATAATTGGATGGATTCCTAAGTTGAGTAATGCTGATTAGCCTCTCTCCATTAAGTTGATATGCACTGGAGACAGCTGCATGATTAGAATCTGGTTCCAATTAAATAAGTGCCAAAGTTTCTATATTGGATATAGAATGGATCATATCTTGACGATGTTAAGGTACGGGGAGTTGTCCGGCTTATGCTTAAAACCAGACTCTGGATAACTCAGGGCACGTTTCTGTAATGGTTGTTTATGGGTTGGCCCAGACGAGGGTTGACTTTCTACCATCTGGAAGATCAATAGTGATATTGTTCTTAACTCGCCACAGTTTTAGTAAAATGGATTTTTTTAGAAAACAGTAGTGGGAGTATGGTAGAACTGGAAGTGATTCCAGAACCGCAAACGATTACGGAAAATTTAATAGGACCTAAAGATTCAATCAGGTTTGACATTCCAATAGCCACTCCGTAGATATGGTGGGTAACCTCAGACACCCGAGAGGTACTCCGGTAGCCTCAAGGACGGTGACAGGGAGGTTCTTGCTTACCCAGACTTAACACTACTGTTGTTCCAGACTATGAGACCCAGCAGGAGGTTAAGTATAGCGTCATTCTAAACTAGCTTTAGAAGTGCATGTGTATATTATTCTGTCAGAGGGTTGTTGTGGTCAGTGGGAGCAGCGAATGCATAGTGGGCAAGTCGCTTATGTCTATTTATAGACTTGAGCAGTTATAGCTGAGATAGATCATCTAATTTTGATATGACAGTCATAGATTTGACTTCATCAGAATAGAGGATGGATCTGTTAAGAAGGTAGTAGGGTGTGATGTCCTGGTATTTGGATATCATACACAGAGTAGGAAGTAAAATTCCTATACTACGATCGGTTGTACTGTGGTCGTCACACAGTTGTTTCTCCAGATAGGATATGGATATTATATCAGACATTCTGGTTTCTAGATCTATGGTTTTAGATCTGGATTTAGGTAGTTTCCCAATGTGGGTACTTTGACAGTATTCTAATGGTTTTAGAATAGATGACTCCTGGCATGGTGGTGTACCTGCAGGTGATGGAGTCACCCTCTCTAAAGGTGTCTTAAAGACTAAAGGAGAGAGGGATGTGCATGATTAGCAGATCACTTGCTTAGGCAATTGAGTCAATCATGAGATGTTAAATACCACACCAAATGTTGTTTTTGCAAGAGATGCGATAAGTTTGTATTAATCCAATCCTGGAGAAACATAAGGAAGCAGTTTTAGAACATAGGTGCATGTTCTACGGATTTGATGACGGCAGCCTCCTTCGGAGACGGTTATCATTCCAGGCTTCAAAGGTGACATGGATGACAGAGAGATTGTCAGAGTTATAGTTTTCCTTCTGACGAAGGGGGCAGTATTATGGACAGGTGGTCCAAGAGGATACTGTGGGAGGCATGGTGCTGGATTCTGATTAGGTTCAGTTATCGATACAGTCTAAGAAGTTTGGATTTGGAGTTCATTTATGAACTAGGTCCCATCAGATATCCAGACATATTCTAAGACAGGTATTACTCAATTCGGGAGATGGCTTTCTCCGCGAACTTGAGATTAAGAGAGACATAGAAAGAAACATCAGGGCGGATCCACTCACTGAGGCTATTTCTTGAACACAGAAGTTTTACAAACGGGCTTTGTGAAACTGATTAGTAGAAGAGTTGGATGTTCGGTATCACACGGGCTGTGAGTATGCGACATCGCAATAATTAGCCTTAAGTGCAAGTGGGAGATTGTTGGATATAGTGCCCTCAAAGTCAATTATTGGATCGCAGGTACGTGATTGCAATGATTGAGGAGGACCTATGCCGGTAGGACAGTCTTACTCAAGATGATAGTATGCTATCTGGTTTGTCTTTATCAGTCGTGTACATGTTCAGGTGACTGATTACATGTTACATGTTGATAGAGCCCTTAGGATCTTACTTGACTACCAACTGTATGAGGGCGATCATATACGTGAGAGTTGGGTAGTCCGTAAGTACATCCTTAATAGTGGTCCCTAGTCATGGGAGTTTCGAGACAGGGCATCAATACTCCGAAGTAGACTAGTGTATACAGTCGAGACCCCGACGAGGGGCGGTGGCCGGTCTCACAAGCCACTGGTGTCAGTTGGATCACCTAAGATGTATACAGGTGCTCATTGGGTTATGAGTACACCGGACAGGACTCGCCGGGAACCTGCTAGTTGGTATTATACATATCGTCAGATAGCAGTTCCCTGGTGACATGTGTACAGGTTAGTTCATCGACCTGAGGTCGTCATTTGTCTCGTGTGAGTTCCCACTGTGCTTTGATTTCTACCCTACCACGGCTCAAAAGAGTCGTGCAAACATGTAGTTTTTAGTTACAGTCCCGAGCCACATGGAGGCACGTGAGCGGATCGGCAGGGGATTCGTCTCTCCCGGTATTGGGGGTGGAGATCGCACTGTGTCTAGGAAAGCCATTACACCAAGTCCTTGGCCAAGGCAGGTGAGAATTACTGGTAGGTACTCCGGTAGTTTCTCAGGGTATTCAGGGCTTGTCTCCGACACAACTTATACCGCTATTGGGGGTCTGACGTTACCAGCCCCCTAGGCCGGATATGCGATACTCATAGACGAACGGACCGGACTGTATATACATTGTCACTGTTAGGCTCAGTAGGGTTTCTGGATGAGTTCGCTCATCAGCTTCCCTTGAGGTCAGTGCATAGGCAGCCGTTACGCACAGCTAGTGCAGCTGACGGCGTGTGGTTAAACCCACTGCCAGGGTACTGACGAGTCATTAGAGTCTCCTACAGATAGTTTCCCAAGTTTGGGCAAAACGTTGTAGAGGCCGTATGGTTTTATGGCAGGGTTCGGAAAATGCACGTGCGTTTACGCACGTGTCATATTTCGGGCAGATAATACTGGTGGGCTTTGGTTTAAGCCGGATCCGAGTATTATACTTAGTAGATATAATATCTTTGTCTTAGTTGCATTTGTATTCGGTCGTAATACAAATGCGGGTATATTTATACAGTTACGGGGTTGTCCTGAAATTCGTTTCGGGATCACTTTTGGAAGTTGCCAGTTTCCGGTTTTCTATCAGCCGTATTTAACATTCAGTTAAATGCAGATTTATCTTTTCTTGAGATGAGTGTGGAAGCTTCTCGATGGTGACTAGGATGGTGACTAGGATGGTGAGGTGGCTAAGTGCATTAATGGAGCATTTATGTGTTGATGACTTTGTGTTATGAATCATTGTTTCTTTAAATGAGTTCATACTAGGTGTTTAGGTGATTCATTCTCTTCATTAATTGTTGTGGTCACCCCCTCTCCTACACTCACCTCCCCCCACTCTATATATGGCCGGCCCTTCCCCTCCTCTTCACTCTCTCTCACTTGATAAAAGAGATTATGATAGTTTGGGATTCATGAAATTAGATAGGTACAATTCTCATTTCACCCGATTCAAAAGGCAACTTCATTAACCGTTCGTCCATGGCTTTGGACATAACGAGACAAAGTGTTCTATTCTTTCTCTACATCATCTTGGTCGTCTCTTCTAGCAAACTTGACGATCGAGCTGCCTCGGTTCAGAGGCGGGAGCCCGTTTAATGATCCGTCGACGTGGTGCCATCTGGACGAGAAGACTGGAGATTCAGGAGATCGGAGCAGCCGCAACAAAGCGTGGGATGATGGTTGAAGACCGAAGTGTAAGTTGATGTGCAACACCCCACGAGTTGCGGGGAGGCGGAAATTTGAAAAACGATCATGTTTATAAAGCGAACATCAACTAACCGAAGATCTTTTCTAAACAATACTTAACAATAAGCATAGAGTTCTAATCTACTATGAAAAGAGATCATACCAAACGATTCTAGTCCTTCGTCTTTACGATCTCTACGGCCTCCTTGGATCTCCACGGCCTCCTCGGCTTCCTTCCGTGATAGACGATCCACCCGAGAACCCTAATCCAAGCTATTACCTCTAAACTTGAGGTTACTTAGTTTCTCTAGTTGCTAATAAAGGAACTAAGATGATGTAGAGATAGGTTATGGAGTGTTTAGTCTTTACTAATCCTTGTACTCAACTCATGAGTGGTAAGATTAGGATTTGGAGAAGGAGAGAGAGCTTGAGGAGAGAGAAGGTGGAAATGATAATGATATGAGAAAAGCTTCTCACTTGAATATATCAAACATAATTAATTATCAAATAATATCAATTAAATGATTATTCACCATGCTTCATTTATTCAAGAAGAGTGATTCATCATGTGAGCCATTAGATCATTAATGATATGATGAATCATATGAATGAGTCACTAAAGCAATTAATGAAAATGCCACCTTAACCTCTCATGTCACATCCTTCTAGAAGCTTCTCGGAAAATTACGAGAACGCCCCTCGCATCCGTGAAAACACGGAAAAACTTTAGACTGTATAAATCCAATAACCTGATACTAGAATCTGGCTTAAACCAAAGCTGGCTAGTAAAAACTGTCCGAATGTCGTACGTGCGTTTAAACACGTATGCATCCGAACCTTTGTCGTAAAACCATACAACCTCTATATCTTTTCGCCTGGGTTTGGGAAATCTCTGTGTGGGACTCTAAAGACTCGACTACTACGCCGGCAGTGGGTTTAACCACAGACCGCAAGCGGCACTAGCTGTACGTAACGGTCCCCAGGTAGTTGTCGATAAGAAAGCCGATGAGGTAACCCATCCGAAATCCTACTGAGCCTGTCCGTGACAATATCTGCGCAGTCCGGTCTGTTCGTCTAAGAGTATCGTATGTATGGTCTAGGGAGGTGGTGGACGTCAGACCCCTAATAACCGTACAAGTCGTGTCAGTATGGCTCAAGACCATCCGAGAATCTACTGATCAGTCCATCAGTAATTCTCAATCAGCCCTGGCCAGGGACTTATGGTAATGACCAACCGATCACCATGCTATATCAACTCCCCATACCGGGAGAGACGAATCCCTAACAGTCACTCACTGTCTCCACGTGGCTTGGGACTATGCCAAACTAAAACCTGTTTGCACGACTCTTTTGAATCGTGGTAGGGTAATAATCAAAGCACAGTGGGAACTCACATGAGGCAAATGAAGACCTTAAGTCAACGGACTATCTGCACACATGTCACGTGAGAACTGCTATCTGACGTTAGGTATAATACCATCCAGTCAGTTCTCGGCGAGTCATGTCCGGTGTACTCACACCCAGTGAGCATCTGTATACAATTTTAGGTGCACTCCACCAATGGCTGCGGGACCAGTCCATCGCCCCTTCTCAGGGTCTAGATATGTGTAATACCCTGCCCCTCTTATACCAAAATATGCATTTTGTTACTCTAGAATCCTATTTACTCTTATTTATAATTTTAATGATTTTCTTTATGATTTTATCTATTCTTATATAATTAATTATTTATGTTAAAGTCCCCTTTTATTTTTATTTGGAAATTTTTTCCCCTTCAACCATTTCCTTTATCTACTTAAAACTAAACCCTAAAACCAAATAAATTCCTTAAGCCCACTCCTTTTTATTATCATCTAAATTTTTCTTTAATTCCCATAACCCAAGCCCTGGCCCGTTTCTATTTATTTTCCCTAATTAATTTCTTTTTTCCCTCCCAACCTAACAGTCCCTGGCCCGTTCCCTTTTCTCTAATTCTTTTATTATTAATTTCTTTGGCCCGGCCCACTCCCTGCAGCCCGCGTCCACGCTCCAACCCGCGCCCGCTTCGCCCTCAACCCGACCCGACCTCCCACTACTGTTCATCTTCTTTTAAATCCTCCAACGGTAACTCTACTTCATTCGCGCACGAGATCCGCTCCCTCCGCCGTCGCCCTCGCTCGCGCGAGCGTTACCCGACGACGCACGCGTTTTCCCCCACGACCCTCTCTCCTCTACCCACTACTCCTTCTTCCTCGCTCGCTCCCTCCCTCGTTCTCATTTTCCTCACCTTCTCGCTACACTCCCGACCCACGCACCCATCACCGACCTCCTCCTCTCTTCATCCGTCTCCTCCCAACACAGCGACCCCCATAACCACACCATCAACGTCGTCACCCTCACTCCCGCAACCGTCACCATTCCTCTCGCAAACCCAACTTCAACCCATCGCCTCCAAGCTGCAACCACACCCCGACGACGCCGCCGATGACAACGACCCTCCTCCTTCATCTCCTCACCCTAACCTCCCCCTAAAACCCTCATGTTCACCTTCTCCAACCACACAGAACCCACTTCCCTGCACACCAACCATTTCACCCGAGCTCGGCACCCTATCGTCGGCGAGCCCCAGTCCTCGTCGTCGACCTCCCGTGCCCTCCTCGTCGTCGCCTCTCCCACCATCCCTCTCGTCGCTCCCTCCCTCTCACAGACCCTCTGCTTCTTCTCTCTCAGACCTCTGTCACTCTCCCTCTCTCACTCTGTTCTCTCATTCTCTCTCTCTCTCTCAGTTTTCTCACTCCTTCTCTCTCTCTCTCCCTCTCACTTCTCTCTCTCTCTCTCTAACACTCTCACCATCGTCATCATCAGCCATCGTCGAACCCCTTGACGCACAAGAGCCAAGCTTCACAGCCGAGCCCCGACCACCAAACTGCGAGCCGTCGTTGCCGAGACTCGTGTTCGAGCCAAGTCAGGTGCCGAGCCGCGCGTGTGTCGCGATCGTGCCGTTATCACTGCCGAGCATCGCCAAGATGCCTCCAGGAAAGTTCCCTACTTGCTACATGCTACTTTTGTTAATTACAAATCGACATCGTATATAATTCATGTATTACTTTCTGTTAGATCATTCGACACAAAACTGTTCGATGCTTGTTCTCTTAGGAAATCATTATCAAATTTAACGGAACTGGAGTGCTCTCATTGGCCCTTGCTATGCTGAGTACCTTGTGCAAGTTTCGTTGGATAATTTGATTGTTAATGACTAAAACAACTACCCCCCAAGTTTAATCGTAAAACTGTAATTTTATTGTACCTGAAAATCGTTAAATCCACCATAAATCATATACATAATATAATGGTACGTTCGAGGGCTCAAATCGAAGCCGACTCGATGGACTTTAACCCTATACCAGTTTCCAGACATTTCTGTATTTAAACCGTGACGATAATTGGATCGGAGTGCGACTCTGGACTGCAGTCCAGAGCAACTCCAGTTGTTGCTTGCTGTTCCGTAATGGGTACCACAGGATTTCCTTAACTCGTAGGTTGCGGAACTCCACTGGTTAGTATAGATAAATCCGTTAGCTAGACAACACAATTGATTTCATTCTGTTTCGTTACCATTTATTATTTATTCTATAATTTAAAAGATCGGGACGCATAACAGTCCCAGCAGAATCAGAACTGACATATTGGTATTGGTTAGTGTATAACTTCTGACGTACAGACGCGATCGAAGATCCGTCTATTGCGTTGAAAAAATTACTGAAAACCCTAGAATTAATTCAACTGTAGCATCGCTAAATTATGATCCTAACTGGGGTTAAAATGCGTTGCGATACGGACATCTGATTCTGAAACCGGATTTCCAGCCGCGAACGCTTAAAATGAAATGGTTATAATTAATGATCCTGGAACCCGATTGGCTTGAAACTAAATTAGATGGATAGATAACTGAACATACTGATTATTACCTGTTTATCGTTTCGCTAAACTGTACATGTACATTTCATGATAAATCGTGCAAGTGATAGAATGCTATTTTTAGGGCACTTTAATCATGCTTCATATACTGTTTCCGTATCATATCATACCCATATCATTGTAGTGATAATCTAGTGATATCGTGCATTTACCCAGTGTTATATTTTAGTGATGATTGTGGCAAGTACGTCAGTGTTCGTGTATCCGTGATTAAGTGAAAGTGATACGTACTTGTACACAATCAGTGACCCTATTATTCTATTGCATTGTCGACGTCTGTGGGATGCGTGTACGTGTGACTATAAGTGGTATGGGACACTTATGGAAGCGCTTGCATGGGTGTCACAGATAAGGCATTCGACACTGCTATTCATCTTAGATATTAGTCGGGACGTGCTTGATGGAGATCCTGCCTCCAGTTCTCGCGTAGACTTGTCACGGATCGATTAGTATTTAGGGTTATGGTTAGCGTTTGATGTAGACCACGGGTTGTGGGATAGTTTAAGTGTGAGTTCAACAGAATCTCGGGAGTCCCATGCCGGCTTATATATTTAGGGAGATATATGGAGATTTACAGGGTATGTGATATACACCGTGATATACATGTTACATGTTGGGCCCGTGGTCCCTTGCCCTTGGGTGGAGGACACTTGCGAGTGGTTGACTCTCACACTTGGACTGACGGTAGGCTTAGTGACCTGTACAGTGAGAATTAGAGACTGATAGGGATACTGGCATTTATATACCATATATACTGTGTTGACATGCGTGACATATAGTTCTACTGCTTTACATTTCCGCTGCATTGATTACTGCACATTCATATTCATGCTTTCATTGATTTACTGTTTCACATATCTATTACCACTATTAGAACTGTCACTTGATTTTATATATATTATATTGCTATTGTGTCGCTCTGACGACCTGAGTATGCATGCTCAGTGTGAGGAGAAGATTTATCCTGGACCAGAACTAGACGTGCATCACAAACTTCTTGACTTGCCATTCCGAGTTACATTCGTTTGTTTCCCATCAGGTCAATTTATATTGTTGTTTCTTTCAGTTACTGCATTTCTCTTTACCTGCGCATCATTTACTGTTTACCATGAAAAACCAGAAGCCGAAGTGTGACTACGGCAGGACATTTTCTTGACCGTAGGAGCATGGCTGGCCTTGTCTACCCCTCGTATTCCGTATTTTGGGAAGCGGGGCGTGACATGGTTTAGTTGGTATCAGAGCCTGGTTTTGCATCGATTGGGATTGCAGTTTTCCGTGTATAGTTTGGCAATCTAAGACATCCCTCGGTCTAGATTGTAAACTTGTCATTCTTGATCCATATTCACATCGTGTGTTCAGCTATCCTTTCGCTATGGTTTCGGGTGACTTGACAAGGTTACGTGGTTGCAATTGCACTACCATACTCTAATCAAGTGACTTAAAGTCATACAGTTGATTCCCCACTTATAATAAATTCAGCACCTCTGATATTTTGAATCTTTGTCCTATCCATATTATATTTTGATTCGTCTAGCTTGTGACTCATATCATTCACAAAATTGTTGTCTCAGGATCATGTTTTCTAACGACTCTTCGTCTATATCCGCTCTCCAGAATCAGACCATTGAGATTCTGAGAGTACTGCAAGGTTTGAAGGAAGCCCAGGAGCGAACAAATGACTTGTTGGCTGAAGGACTGAGAAGACTGGTGAATCAAGCACCAGCAGGAGTCCCAAATCATAAAGGGATCCCCATTAGACGAGGAAAAGAGAGGAAGATGAAGCGCCAATTTGTTTCTCCGAGGCAGAAGCAGCAGAAGACCCCATGTTGTGGGTATTGTAGGAGACCAGGACATCTTCAGAGGGATTGTCGCCGCGCCCAAGGGAAATGTCTGATATGCGAGTCCAACAAACATCTCATCAACGGTTGCCCAGAAAGGAAGGAACTATAAGGAGGAGATTCGTCCACTCTCCCCACTTCTGCCAAGTGAGGGTTAGCGCGTAGTTCGAACTTCGACGATAAGGCGGACCTAATGCAGGATTCAACTCACGCGACGGGAATGCAACGTTATAGTAGTCGAAGAAGGATTTTTCATGTCATCTACTTTCAGCATTAATGTTGTCATCTTTTTATGAATATTTCTTTCCGTTTGAAATCTTGTATCCGCTGAACTTTTGGTTGAATGCAATGAAAATTTGAATCGTAATATATGTATCATTCTCTTGCTTTCTATTTATCTAATTCTATTCATTATCACAGCATTTTAATCCTGATCTTTCAGTTCCTGCAACCGCATATTTTTCCTATACTTCGTACCCTGAGCTTTTTCCTTGATGTATTCCACTGTCTAATCATGACTTTCTTTTCAGACCATGGCCCACCCTGGAGCAGCGCCGCATCTAGATGAGGATACACAGTCATGCGTTTCCTTAGATCGCACACTGATGAGTTCTGATGATGAGGTCAACGGTCCCCAGGTCAACTTCGGAAACAACGATTCAGAGGATGAAGAAGTAGCCGCCCCAGAGTTTAACGTGATAGCTGACTCCGACGAAGAAGAAGGAGATCCTGAAGGGAACCCTATAGAGGAAGACCCGATAGAGGAAGATCCCGATGAAGACCCGATAGAAGAAAATCCAGTTGAGGAAAATCCCGTAGAAGAAAATCCAGAAGAAGAGAATCACATGGAATCGGACCTCGATGAAGAAGCTCCATCTGAGGAAGAAGGACCAGAAGATCAAGACCCTGCTGTGGAAGAACTTCAGTGGCATTGCCTACGAGGCGATATGGAAATGGACGCCCCTACCTGAGTGCGCGAGCCTACCGCAACCTGCTAAATCTCCACAACCGCGACTGACGGGATTTCTTTTGATGTTGTCTTTCCGGCCAAATAAAAACTGTGTATAGTTTAGGGCCACTTTCGCCTTTGAGAATGCCTTGTTTCAAATTTCCTTGAATGAAATAAATCTTCTGAATTCGTAAACCTTTTGATCATTGGTTCGCTTGATACTTGTGTATTGCCCATATCCATTTATTTTCTGCTGAGTTCCCTGACTGTCCACTATACTCATTGTATAGTTTTCACCCTCGTTTCGACTAGAAAGTACCGCACCCTGATCCTTGGAGTGAGCCACTATTCATCCCTCGCCTGTGCCTCGGTTGAGATCCTTCTGGGAGGAGAAAATTTTAGGGAATTTCCGAGTTCACTAATCCTTCAAAATTTTGACTCGTGTGATGTACCAACTGTTGTTTTCCCCCATACTTTTCTCTGGTATTCCTTTGTTGCTCATCCTTACTTCCTGTGCAAACCCGATCACAGTCTCCTTGATCTTCAGCCTAAAGCCATCATACTTTAACCTTTGAATGATCTACACTTTCTTGTAATCATTACCTTAGCTAGCCCTATACCTATTTGTATTCTTCCTTTTTCCCTAAATAGATATAGGGACTTTATTATTCAAGATTTGGTTTCCAGTAGTTTGCATTTATCGAAGAGTACGTGTTATTGACTAGTTAGTTTTATGTATTGTAAGCACTACTATTATCTTAAGTTTTTCAGTAGCGCAACCTTACACCGCGCACATTTTTGTTCCATGTTCCTTATTTTCACGATACGAGTTTTCTAAGTTATTTAAAAATTTTCTGATCGATATATCGTCCTAAAAAAGCTTTAACCTACCGACTAATTTTCACCACTTTTATTGTCGTTACTCTATTTTCAAGAATTGTACCTATGCTTACTATTATAAGTGGTTGAGCCTTATACTTATTATTTCTGTTTGCTATTTCGATATACTTATATGAGCACCCATTTGAATCTCGATTTTATTGAACCCGCCTTGATTATTTTGTTCGTTATTGTTACCTATATTCTCGTATACTTGTAGTTGCTCTTATAGTGTTCCTGCATTATACATATTAGACCTATCTTTCGTACATGGTTCTTACATATATATAAGTACCTTCAAATTTTGTCTGACCGTTTTAAGTAAATCCACATGTATTAGTGTTCGATATGATAACTCTCCGCTTATTGTTTTATAGCTTGTTGTTTCTTTAAATTTCGAGGACGAAATTTTTGTAAGGGTGGTATGATGTAATACCCAGCCCCTCTTATACCAAAATATGCATTTTGTTACTCTAGAATCCTATTTACTCTTATTTATAATTTTAATGATTTTATTTATGATTTTATCTATTCTTATATAATTAATTATTTATGTTAAAGTCCCCTTTTATTTTTATTTGGAAAATTTTTCCCCTTCAACCATTTCCTTTATCAACTTAAAACTAAACCCTAAAACCAAATAAATTCCTTAAGCCCACTCCTTTTTATTATCATCTAAATTTTTCTTTAATTCCCATAACCCAAGCCCTGGCCCGTTTCTATTTATTTTCCCTAATTAATTTCTTTTTTCCCTCCCAACCCACCAGTCCCTGGCCCGTTCCCTTTTCTCTAATTCTTTTATTATTAATTTCTTTGGCCCGGCCCACTCCCTGCAGCCCGCGTCCACGCTCCAACCCGCGCCCGCTTCGCCCTCAACCCGACCCGACCTCCCACTACTGTTCATCTTCTTTTAAATCCTCCAACGGTAACTCTACTTCATTCGCGCACGAGATCCGCTCCCTCCGCCGTCGCCCTCGCTCGCGCGAGCGTTACCCGACGACGCGCGCGTTTTCCCCCACGACCGTCTCTCCTCTACCCACTACTCCTTCTTCCTCGCTCGCTCCCTCCCTCGTTCTCATTTTCCTCACCTTCTCGCTACACTCCCGACCCACGCACCCATCACCGACCTCCTCCTCTCTTCATCCGTCTCCTCCCAACACAGCGACCCCCATAACCACACCATCAACGTCGTCACCCTCACTCCCGCAACCGTCACCATTCCTCTCGCAAACCCAACTTCAACCCATCGCCTCCAAGCTGCAACCACACCCCGACGACGACGCCGATGACAACGACCCTCCTCCTTCATCTCCTCACCCTAACCTCCCCCTAAAACCCTCACGTTCACCTTCTCCAACCACACAGAACCCACTTCCCTGCACACCAACCATTTCACCCGAGCTCGGCGCCTTCTCGTCGGCGAGCCCCAGTCCTCGTCGTCGACCTCCCGTGCCCTCCTCGTCGTCGCCTCTCCCACCATCCCTCTCGTCGCTCCCTTCCTCTCGTAGACCCTTTGCTTCTTCTCTCTCAGACCTCTGTCACCCTCCCTCTCTCACTCTGTTCTCTCATTCTCTCTCTCTCTCAGTTTTCTCACTCCTTCTCTCTCTCTCCCTCTCACTTCTCTCTCTCTCTCTCTAACACTCTCACCATCGTCGAACCCCTTGACGCACAAGAGCCAAGCTTCACAGCCGAGCCCCGACCACCAAACTGCGAGCCGTCGTTGCCGAGACTCGTGTTCGAGCCAAGTCAAGTGCCGAGCCGCGCGTGTGTCGCGATCGTGCCGTTATCACTGCCGAGCATCGCCAAGATGCCTCCAGGCAAGTTCCCTACTTGCTACATGCTACTTTTGTTAATTACAAATCGACATCGTATATAATTCATGTATTACTTTCCTTTAGATCATTCGACACAAAACTGTTCGATGCTTGTTCTCTTAGGAAATCATTATCAAATTTGACGGAACTGGAGTGCACTCATTGGCCCTTGCTATGCTGAGTACCTTGTGCAAGTTTCGTTGGATAATTTGATTGTTAATGACTAAAACAACTACCCCCAAGTTTAATCGTAAAACTGTAATTTTATTGTACCTGAAAATCGTTAAATTCACCATAAATCATATACATAGTAGAATGGTGCGTTCGAGGGCTCAAATCGAATCCGACTCGATGTACTTTAACCCTATACCATTTTCCAGACATTTCTGTATTTAAACCATGACGATAATTGGATCGGAGTGCGACTCTAGACTGCAGTCCAGAGCGACTCCAGTTGTTGCTTGCTGTTCCGTAATGGGTACCACAAGATTTCCTTAACTCGTAGGTTGCGGAACTCCACTGGTTAGTATAGATAAATCTGTTAGCTAGACAACACAATTGATTTCATTCTGTTTCGTTACCATTTATTATTTATTCTATAATTTAAAAGATCGGGACGCATAACAGTCCCAGCAGAATCAGAACTGACATATTGGTATTGGTTAGTGTATAACTTCTGACGTACAGATGTGATCGAATATCCATCTATTGCGTTGAAAACCTTACTGAAAACCCTAGAATTCATTCAACTGTAGCGTCACTAAATTCTGATCCCAACTGGGGTTAAAATGCGTTTCGATACGGACATCTGATTCTGAAACCGGATTTCCAGCCGCGAACGCTTAAAATGAAATGGTTATAATTAATGATCCTGGAACCCGATTGGCTTGAAACTAAATTAGATGGATAGATAACTGAACATACTGATTATTACCTGTTTATCGTTTCGCTAAACTGTACACGTACATTTCATGATAAATCGTGCAAGTGATAGAAAGCTATTTTTAGGGCACTTTAATCATGCTTCATATACTGTTTCCGTATCATATCATACCCATATCATTATAGTGATAATCTAGTGATATCATGCATTTACCCAGTATTAGATTTTAGTGATGATTGTGGCAAGCACGTCAGTGTTCGTGTATCCGTGATTAAGTGAAAGTGATACGTACTTGTACACAATCAGTGACCCTATTATTCTATTGCATTGTCGACATCTGTGGGATGCGTGTACGTGTGACTATAAGTGGTATGGGACACTTATGGAAGCGCTTGCACGGGTGTCACAGATAAGGCATCCGACACTGCTATTCATCTTAGATATTAGTCGGGACGTGCTTGATGGAGGTCCTGCCTCCAGTTCTCGCGTAGACTTGTCACGGATCGATTAGTATTTAGGGTTATGGTTAGCGTTTGATGTAGACCACGGGGTGTGGGGTAGTTTAAGTGTGAGTTCAACAAAATCTCAGGAGTCCCATGCCGGCTTATATATTTAGGGAGATATATGGAGATTTACAGGGTATGTGATATACACCGTGATATACATGTTACATGTTGGGCCTATGGTCCCTTGCCCTTGGGTTCTACCCTTGGGTGGAGGACACTCGCGAGTGGTTGACTCTCACACTTGGACTGACGGTAGGCTTAGTGACCTGTACAGTGAGACTTAGAGACTGATAGGGATACTGGCATTTATATACCATATATACTGTGTTGACATGCGTGACATATAGTTCTACTGCTTTACATTTCCGCTGCATTGATTACCGCACATTCATATTCATGCTGTCATTGATTTACTGTTTCACATATCTATTACCACTATTAGAACTGTCACTTGATTTTATATATATTATATTGCTATTGTGTCGCTCTGACGACCTGAGTATGCATGCTCAGTGTGAGGAGAAGATTTAGCCTGGACCAGAACTAGACGTGCATCACAAACTTCTTGACTTGCCATTCCGAGTTACATTCGTTTGTTTCCCATCAGGTCAGTTTATATTGTTGTTTCTTTCAGTTACTGCATTTCTCTTTACTTGCGCATCATTTACTGTTTACCATGAAAAACTAGAAGCCGAAGTGTGACTACGGCAGGACATTTCCTTGACCGTAGGAGCATGGCTGGCCTTGTCTACCCCTCGTATTCCGTATTTTGGGAAGCGGGGCATGACAATATGTATTCACTAGTCTACTCCGGAGTATCGATGCCCAATCTCGATACTCCTGCGACCAGGGACATCTAAGTATGTGCCTATTGACTATCCAGCTCCCACAAGTATGACTGCCATCACAACGCCGGTAGTCAGGCAAACACCCTATGGGCTTTATCAACATATATATATAAATACCAAGTAAAATATATCATATGTTAAGACAAAGACAAACCAAATAACGTACTATCATATCAAGCAAGACTGTCATGTACATACATATCCCTAGCATCTTATACAATGAAGGCCTCTAGGGCATATATATCCAACAATCTCCCACTTGCACTAAGGCCTATAATTGGCGCAATGAGTACCCACTGTCTCTACCAGATCCAGTTGCTTGCGTACCGCATGCCCAACATCTCAAAAAGCCTCTCGAACTGGACTTGAGGGATGGCCTTGGTGAATGGATCTGCCGTGTTGTCTTTTGTGTCCACTCTCCGTATCTCGATCTCCCGACGATCCACGATCTCCCTGATCAGGTGAAACCGCCTTAAGATATGCCTGGATTTCTGATGGGACCTTGGTTCCTTCGTTAAAGCTACAGCGCCATTGTTATCACAATACAAAGGTACTGGATTGGCAATGAACGGAACCACCTGAAGTTCAGAAATGAACTTTCTCATCCAGACAGCCTCTTTTGCGGCTTCACTAGCAACTATATACTCAGCCTCCATAGTTGAGTCTGCGACGGTATCCTGTTTGGAACTCCTCCAACATACCGCCCCTTCATTGAGGGTAAACACAAAACCCGAAATGGATTTAGAATCATCCTTGTCACTTTGGAAGTCGGAGTCGGTAAAAGCCTCTACCTGGAGGTCCTTATTACCGTAAACTAAGAACATCTCCTTAGTCCTTCTCAGGTACTTAAGAATATTCTTCACCGCTATCCAATATTTCTCACCTGGGTCAGACTGATACCTGCTTACCAAACTAAGTGCGTAAGCTACATCCGGCCTGGTACATAACATCGCATACATTATTGATCCTACCGCCGAAGCGTAGGGTATAATGCCCATGCGAGCCCTCTCTTCATCAGTCATTGGAGACATCTCTTTGGAGAGGGTGATTCCGTGACAAGCGGGCATATTACCACGCTTGGAATCTTCCATACTAAATCTCTTTAGTATGGTGTCAATATACCTGGACTGTGAAAGTCCCAACATTCTATTAGATCTATCACGATGGATCTTAATGCCCAGAATGTATGATGCATCTCCCAAGTCTTTCATGGAGAATTTCTGTGACAAGAAGAGCTTTACTGATTGTAGCATAGGGATATCATTCCCTATCAGTAGTATGTCGTCGACGTACAAAACGAGGAAGACTACTGCTCTTTCTATAATCTTCCTATAAATACATGGTTCATCTACATTTTTGATAAAGTCAAATTCTTTGACTGTCTCATCAAAGCAGATATTCCAACTCCGCGATACTTGCTTTAATCCATAAATGGATTTAAGCAGCTTGCAGACTCTTCCACTGCTCCCACTGTCTAAGAAACCTTCTGGTTGATCCATGTAAACACTCTCTTCTAAATGTCCGTTTAGAAAAGCTGTTTTTACATCCATCTGCCAGATATCATAGTCATGGAAGGTAGCAATCGCAAGCAGGATCTGAATGGATTTAAGCATAGCTACAGGTGAAAAAGTTTCATCATAGTCCAATCCTGGTCTTTGACGAAAACCTTTTGCAACGAGTCTAGCTTTGTAGGTTTCCACTTGTCCAAATGCACCAATCTTCCTTTTGAAGATCCATTTGCATCCAACTGCTTTTACTCCAGGAGGAGCAACTTCTAAAGTCCATACTTTATTGGTGTATATGGATTCCATTTCGGATCTCATAGCATCCAGCCATTTCATCGAGTCACTACTCGTGATAGCCTGCTGAAAACTAGTAGGTTCATTATCATCAATGATGCAATCCTCTCGATCCCCATCTAGAAGAAAACCATAGTATCTTTCAGGAGGATGAGAAAGCCTACTAGATTTACGGAGTGGCGTTGGTTCGTCATGTTCTATTGAAATCTGAGGTTCTACTAAGTCCTCGGTAGCAGTTTGAGGTTCTGGAATTTCTTCCAACTCTACCGCGCTCCCACTAATTTCTTTTGCAAGAAATTCGCTTTCTAAGAAGACAATGTGACGAGCGACAAACACCTTTTGTTCTTCAGTGTGGTAGACCATGTACCCCCTTGAATGCTTGGGGTATCCTACAAACTTGCATAAAACCGATCGTGCCTCGAGCTTGTCCGGATTATGCTTTTTAACATATGCCGGACACTCCCATATCTTGATATACTTCAGATATGGTCTCTTCCCACTCCACATTTCATATAGAGTGGTAGGTACATATTTACTTGGAACTCTATTCAATAGGTAGGCGGCTGATTCTAGAGCAAATCCTCAGAAGGAAAGTGGCAACTCAGCACTACTCATCATTGAACGCACCATATCTAATAGCGTGCGATTCCTCCTTTCTGATACACCATTATGCTGAGGTGTATAAGGCGGAGTAAGCTGAGAGAGAATTCCATTCTCTTTTAAGCATTCAAGGAAACTGGTACTTAAGTATTCTCCACCTCGATCAGATCGAAGTGTCTTGATGCTTTTACCAGTTTGTTTCTCTACTTCATTTTTATACTCCTTAAACTTCTCAAAAGCCTCAGATTTATGCTTCATTAAGAACACATGTCCATACCTTGAGAAGTCATCAGTAAAAGTGATGAAGTAGGAGTGACCACTTCGTGCATGCGTAGACATCGGACCACATACATCACTGTGTACTAGTCCCAAGAGTTCAGTGGCTCTTTCTCCGTGTCCGGTGAACGGAGATTTGGTCATTTTTCCTTTGATACATGATTGACAAGTTGCATATGATGAATATTCAAACGGATCTAAATATCCATCTTTATGTAATTTAGTCAACCTTGTTTCATTTATATGACCAAGTCTACAATGCCATAGGAAGACTTGATTTGAATCTGGAGCCTTTCTTTTACGCATGTTTTGAATATAGAAAATTTGAGGCTGATTAAGTATGTATATGCCGTTTTCCAGTGTGCCATACCCAATCAGTTCTTGATTTAGGTGAATGTTCATAACATTTCTTTCAAGCGCAAAACTATATCCTTCATTCGATAATAAAGATACTGATATAATATTACACAACATACTGGGGATACAAAAACAGCTGTACAACACCAAAATGTGCCCACTAGTCAACCCTAGGTGATATTCCTCTATTGCAATTGCATCTACATGCATTCCATTGCCCATCCGGAGAGTCATATCACCTGTTCCCAGCATTCTACTATTTCTCAGATTCTGCAATGAATTACAGATGTGAGAACCAGAACCGGTATCAAGTACCCATGATGTAGAGTTAACTGAAAGACAATTTTCGATTACAAACACACCTGAAGTTGAAGCAACTACTTGCTTCATGTCCTTGGCTTTGAAGGCCTGACAATCCTTCTTCCAGTGCCCTTACTTGTGACAATAGAAGCACTCGTTCTTTTCTGTCTTCACCCTTCCTGCCTTGTTCTTTCCCTGCACCTTCTTGACCCCACCTTTCGGTTTGGTGGCTTTCATCTTCTTCTTCCCTTTAGCTTTCGCTTTAGATTTAGAAGAAGATGATTGGCCAACATACAGAACGGGGGTCTTCTCCTTTTTCAAGGAGGTCTCTGCTACCCTCAACATATTGAGGAGCTTTGGAAGATCAGCTTTCAATTCGTGCATGTTGAAGTTCAGCACGAACTGAGAGAAGGTGTGGGGAAGGGACTGCAAAATCAAGTCGATATACAAATCATTCTCTAGCACGCATCCCAGGTTTGCGAGTTCCTCAATGAGGCTGATCATTTTGAGGACGTGCTCTCCTACAGGCGATCCTGGAGCTAACCTCATCTGGAATAGTTTCCTTGAGGTCTCGTACCTCGCGATACGGGAGTGCTCTCCATACAAATCCTTGCAATGGAGAAAGATGGATACAATATCCATATTCTCGTGCTGTTTCTGGAGTTCATTGTTCATGGACGCCAGCACGATACACTTAGCCCGCTCACAGTCTAGATCCCAGGCTTTGCGAACTTCCCTGTCCACAACTGAGGAATCTGGTCCTGGGATAAGGGGAGGAACAGCGGTGGTAACCTATGCTACTTTGTCATAAGTCAGTGCAATATTGACGTTCCTTAGCCAATCTTTATAGTTCTGCCCGGTCAGTATATTTTTTTCAAGTAATAGTTTTAATCCAGTCATGGTAGCTGCCAGAGAGAGAGAAAAGAAAACACTCAGCATATGCTCTTGCAAGTTTAAATTGGTTTATTAATTAATCTAAACAGGATGGCTCCCACTGTTTCCTTAAATCCTTCTTCAAAACCTAAAAGAAGAACTAATCAGGATTTAATCACACGTTACAATACTTGCTTAACCTTTCAGCCAGGCTGGTGTTGGTACTTCGAGGGAGGTTTTCCAACGCTTTCGCGAAGTTCCTTAATTAAATAACCTCTTTTCCCTGGAGGCGTAGCCCCTCTAACACCTTTCTAGTCACCTACTTGGTTTATAGCATTGATTGTTAAGTGAGAATGTTTCCCGAGAGTATTCCTTCTCATCAGTGGGATCGGGATCCAACTATCATTGCATGATGCACTAGATGGAAGCCACTCTAGTCACCACACTCCAGAAGGTATGCTTAATCTGCAAGTTTCCTTTATGTTTGAAACTCCTGATGTGATTTTTACCCCAAGCTCTTATAGACCTTGACGTAGGCCAACAAGTCATAAGACGCAAGTCAAGTTCTACCCGTCGTTGTCCTGATCAATTTAAGTACATCGTACAAGCCCTTGACGTAGGCCAACAAGGTGTACGTGTGTCTTAAACTAATGCATCTATCTATGCAACAAATAGGCACACACACTGCTCCCATACACTATCTCTTAACGTAGGCCAACAAGCATAGCATGAATACGATGTGCTGTCTATCTGAAACGACGGAGGGTTACGGCTGGTTTTTGGCAAAAAACCGTTAACGTAATGAACTTGATATGATCGAAGGAACAAAGATAGCTTTTATTTAAAAGGAGTGGTTTAAGCTCCGCATTTAAAATTTGCTTTTTCAAGAAAAACCGAGTGGTTTTTAGAAATTGTTCCAACGATTCAGTTTAGGTTTTATTTTCTTTGCATTAATAATAATGCATCCTATCATTAACCTATCATTACAGATAACAACGAAAATACAACGTTCTCTTATGCCATCCGCATTCGCCACTGGGTCCCGTCATCACCCGTTAGGTTACTTAACTAACGACAGAGCGGGGGCTGGGCTAGCGCGGGTGTAAAACATAAGTGACGTCTAAATAGCTATCATATATAGATATTGTACATTCGTCAAACGCAATAATAGGCATTCCAGATCACAGATAAACAATATTGGATTTTGCAAGCAATCCGCGTTTCTTTTGAGCCTGTAAGAAAAGACGGATTACACAGTTGTGATGAATAGCCATTACCCCACCCCAGACCCCTACGGGTACGGCAAACTACCCGCCAAGTACCAGAAGTGAAGCGGTCTGCCTCAACACTTCAAAATACCCGGTAGTTCGTGCACCCCACCTTGGGTCTATCCTAGGAGCATAAACAGTAAAAAGAAATAATACAACGGTGGCTACAACCGCAACCTGGATGTGCCCCGCAAAATAATATTACAACTTATTATAATTACATCGAATGAATTAATAGAATAACCCATCACAAAACCCGGCTAATCATCACAACAGTCCAATACAGTTTATATCCACAAACAGTTAAAAAACATTACAGATATATGCAACCCCCTGCCAACCGACATACTAGCAGTTAGGGGAGGTTTACGAACACATAAAATATTTCACAGATATAATCAAACAAGCAAACATCGTATAATTTCGATCGATTAAACACATTAAATTTTGCTCCAATACTTCTCTGCAAATCTGAAACCTGAGGAAAAATTAAATCATACCAGAAAATAAAAAATATCACAAAAGATGCACATAAGAAAACTGGGCTGAATCGGCCCCAACTCGGCCTCGGATCCGCGGCGGATCGGTGGGAACGGCCGCGGTTTCGCGGCTCTTTGGCCGATTCAGGAGCCCATTTTTCTTGTGTGTTCTTATATTTTCTTACTGGTCATTCTGAAGGTCCCTGAAAAATTTTTGGACCTCATTTTTAATTCGACAGAAACTATGCAATATCGGTGTATTTCCGGTTTGTTTTCCTTTCGAAATTCATACGACTTTGCAAATCAGTTAATTATTGTTTAGTGAGGCTCTGATACCACTGTAAGTTGATGTGCAACACCCTACGAGTTGCGGGGAGGCGGAAATTTGAAAAACGATCATGTTTATAAAGCAAACATCAACTAACCGAAGATCATTTCTAAACAATACTTAACAATAAGCATAGAGTTCTAAGCTACTATGTAAAGAGATCATACAAAACGATTCTAGTCCTTCGTCTTTACGATCTCTACGGCCTCCTTGGATCTCAACGTTCTCCTCGGCTTCCTTCCGTAATAGACGATCCACCCGAGAACCCTAATCCAAGCTATTACCTCTAAACTTGAAGTTACTTAGTTTCTCTAGTTGCTAATAAAGGAACTAAGATGATGTAGAGATAGGTTATGAAGTGTTTAGTCTTTACTAATCCTTGTACTCAACTCATGAGTGGTAGGATTAGGGTTTGGAAAAGGAGAGAGAGCTTGAGGAGAGAGAAGGTGGAAATGATAATGATATGAGAAAAGCTTCTCACTTGAATATATCAAACAAAATGAATTATCAAATAATATCAATTAAATGATTATTCACCATACTTCATTTATTCAAGAAGAGTGATTTATCATGTGAGTCATTAGATCATTAATGATGCATTAATGATGCATTTAATGATATGATGAATCATATGAATGAGTCACTAAAGCAATTAATGAAAATGCCACCTTAACCCTTCATGTCACATCCTTCTAGAAGCTTCTCGGAAAATTACGAGAACGTCCCTCGCATCCGTGAAAACACGGAAAAACTTTAGACTGTATAAATCTAATAACCTGATACTAGAATCTGGCTTAAACCAAAGCCGGTTAGTAAAAACTGTCCAAATGTCGTACGTGCGTTTAAACACGTATGCATCCGAACCTTTATCGTAAAACCATACGACCTCTATATCTTTTCGCCTGGATTTGGGAAATCTCTGTGTGGGACTCTAAAGACTCGACTACTACGCTGGCAGTGGGTTTAACCACAGACCGCAAGCGGTACTAGCTGTACGTAACGGTCCCCAGGTAGTTGTTGATAAGAAAGCCGATGAGGTAACCCATCCGAAATCCTACTGAGCCTGTCCGTGACAATATCCGCGCAGTCCGGTCTGTTCGTCTAAGAGTATCGCATGTATGGTCTAGGGAGGTGGTGGACGTCAGACCCCTAATAACCGTACAAGTCGTGTCGGTATGGCTCAAGACCATCCGAGAATCTACTGATCAGTCCATCAGTAATTCTCAATCAGCCATGGCCAGGGACTTATGGTAATGACCAACCGATCACCGTGCGATATCAACTCCCCATACCGGGAGAGACGAATCCCTAACAGTCACTCACTGCCTCTATGTGGCTCGGGACTGTGCCCAACTAAAACCTGTTTGCACGACTCCTTTGAATCGTGGTAGGGTAATAATCAAAGCACAGTGGGAACTCACACGAGACAAATGAAGACCTTAAGTCAACGGACTATCTGCACACATGTCACCTGAGAACTGCTATCTGACGTTAGGTATAATACCATCCAGTCAGTTCTCGGCGAGTCCTGTCCGGTGTACTCACACCCAGTGAGCATCTGTATACAATCTTAGGTGCACTCCACCAATGGCTGCGGGACCAGTCCATCGCCCCTCCTCAGGGTCTAGATATGTATACACTAGTCTACTCCGGAGTATCGATGCCCAATCTCGATACTCCTGCGACCAGGGACATCTAAGGATGTGCCTATTGACTATCCAGCTCCCACAAGTATGATTGCCATCACAACGCCGGTAGTCAGGCAAACACCCTATGGGCTTTATCAACACACACACACACACACAGATATATATATATATATATAAATACCAAGTAAAATATATCATACGTTAAGACAAAGACAAACCAAATAGCGTACTATCATATCAAGCAAGACTGTCATGTACATACATATCCCTAGCATCCTATACAATGAAGGCCTCTAGGGCATATATATCCAACATGAAGGACTCGGATCGTTCGGTATAACTCTTCTACCCACTTTGTAGTTTGTTAGTTTAGCTTTAATGGCAGATCCGGGTTATAGTACGTGATAGCGCCAGTTGTAAAAGTTTTTGTTCCGCATTTGGCGTCTGTTAGACGGCCGGGGCACTACCGTGTACTTACACCTCCCTATCATCATCTCGGCTTCTCTAGCTTCAGAGTAGGAGAAAGCCCTTCTGACGGTCTTGCCAAGCAATTAGCAAGCTTTTGGTTGGACATCACATTCATATGATGGATGATGCCAAACCAGCCAGGGATCCACAGAGGAGAATCAACCCAGTCATGAAGGAGGCTGTGAAAAAAGATATCGTCAAATGTCTTGATAGTGGTATCATTTACCCTATCTCTGATAGCCAGTGGGTCAGTCCGATACATGTTGTCCCTAAAAAGTAGGGCATAACGGTCATCACCAATCAGGCAAACGAGTTAATCCCTACTCGCACCAAACTGGTTCCGCCATCGGATTCATAGTGCGGTAATTAAAATTAAGCACGCAAAAACCAAAACAATCAGGTTCCGCCAACGGATTGCGTATTGAACCCAGGTCCCTCCTGGCTTCACCCTGACATTGATTAATACCGTGATCGGGGTGCACTCGCTTGCACTGGCGAACCACTGTATGAATAGCAGTTCTATCTCTGTGAATGTTTTGATGGAGTCGTTTGGGAGCTCCGAGTACCATTCAAACGCCGTCTCTGACAGGCTGCCAACGAACTGGCGAAGCAGCAATTTGTCGTCGCCTCCAGTATTACAGCATAAAGCTTTGAACTGAGTGACGTGTTGATGCGGGTTGCATGTCCCTTTGTACACATAGAATTTGGGGATCGTATATCCTGGCGGGTATTTGATTTGATCGTACCAGCCTGGGTACAGTCGTCCGGTTCTGACGACTTAGTAAGCCGCTTCACTTACCGGTGGTGACATCAAGCATGCCTTGCCAATGGGACCACCTCGGTTGTGGAAGCGGCTCCGTCGTGCCCTCTACTTTGGTTAAGGACTCTTGCTGATGCCAGCCTGTCGAAGACCGACGTCCGTTGAGAGGGAACGGTCAATATTTCAAAGGCCGACTTTCTGGCAGGGGAAGAACTTTTGACGACTTTACCCGCAGCAGGAGTTAGGAGGACTATCCATTTCGGGATAGCCCCTTCAGGTATCGTGAGCCTCTTTGCAGGTCTACTTGAGCTTCGAATCAGCCTGTTGAAGACTGAGGTGGCAGACTTGGATGACCCGTTGAGAGGGGCCGTAGTGGTTGCAAGTCGATCGAAGATCGACTTCTTTGGAGCTTCCTGTGGCGGCACTGGGGCACTGAAGCTTGCTGTCGGGAGCATGGTCCCGAAGAACAATCCAGTGGTTGCCCGAGTCACTTGTTCCACCGGCATTGAAAGGATGGAAGCCGCATTGGGCCCGTAAGTCACTCCTCCAGCTAGGGCGGAGCGGGAGTTGCTAGTGCAGTTGGTGCAGCTGGAAGCTATTGATGTTCATTTCTTCTTTCTGTACAGGAACAAGACACCAAATCTTAGTACTTCAAATCCAAAAGAAACCATAGCAAACCGCGATTTTTGTTCGCGAAAACCGACACACGAAGTGTGGAGTGGAAAGATGAAAAGGTCCTACCGGGCGTTCCAGAATCTGTTCACCACCGAAAACAGAGAAGAACCGCGTAGGTCGTCTTGCCTGAATTTGGGGGCATATGCTATTTGGATTTATCCATCAACCTCTCCGAAAATGCCAAGTTGATTTATGGTACCGTATATCGGAGGTTTGGACGGATGCGACAGTTGTAGCAGACTTCATCAGATTCCCCCTCGTTTGTGAAGGGTTTTTGATTGTAGGAACGCTCTTCCCTGCAGGCGCAAGCCCCTGCAGATAATTACGTTATTGTATCGCGATAACCACTTTCTCCTGCTCCAAAAGTTCACTTCGTGTCGTGTGTGTTTGTTTTATTTTTTGGTTTCCCGTGGATTGTATACGGAGACTAATTTGTGTCATCTCCCGTAGGGCATGGATTAGTCCAAATCCGTATATTTTTAGATTTGGGTTTGGGTTGATTTAAGGATCGTTGATCCGTTTTGAGATCAAGATCGACTTAAATGTATACAAGCAGTTGGGGGCTCGATTGATTTTTTTGTTAAGGATACGTTAGTCCAATTTAAGACTAAGATCTACTTAACAGGGTGTTAGGATCATTTTTATTTCAGATCCAACAAAACAGAATTTGGGTTCTGTTGTTGTAGTTTAAGGACGTTTCGGTCCCTTATCACCATTTTGGACGCGAAGTTGTAGTTTGAGGATATTTCGGTCTGTTGATCACCATTTTTGAGGTGAGGTTTTAGTTCAAGAATGTTACGGTCTGTTGTTGCCATTTTGGAGGCAACGTTTAATTTAAGGACATTTCGGTCCATTGTAGTTTAAGGACGTTTCGGTCCATTGTTGCCATTTTGAGGGAAACGGTTAGTTTAAGGACGTTTCGGTCCATTGTAGTTTAAGGACGTTTCGGTCCATTGATCATCTTGCGCGCACGTGTATTTGTTACGTGACGGGATGAGCAACGATGATATGGAATGCACCTAGTTTGGGGTGTGGTTTGATTTGCGGTGTGCACGTCAGTTTGGGCAGAGCACCAAAAAGCTGTTGGTTGTCGGGACCCGCCACCTCTCTGAAGACGTTGTGGAATTACAACGACATGCATCATAGGTGTGGAGAGATGTACCCTTAAACAAATTCCCGTATTTGAGGGAAAAAGGGCTGTTGTGGACCTACAAGTCATTAGTCATTTTTTAGACTAATTTTATCTTAGGAGATATGGGATGGATATTATTTTGGATATCATCAGTTGGAAGATTGATAGTCGTATTTGGAACTGAGATCAGTTTGAGAAATAATGAACCTATAGGCTCGGTTGATTTGGGTTAATTACCTAGCCAACTTGGGCTTGGTCCACTCAGTTTTCTTTTTATTTGAAAAGAAGTGCTAAGCACTTGTTTGGGCTCAGTCATCTTTTTTTTTTGTGCAAAAAGTGCTGATCACTTATGTAAGTTCTGACGCTCATACATAACCATGTGGGGTATTCAGTTATGGGGATTTGCCCAAAAAGTGTTAAACACTTTACCCTTTTTTGTCACATTATGGAGTGTCGAGCACTCTTTATGGCACCCATGTACGAAGCACGTGAGGCGCTAGACGCTGCCTAGTGAGTGTCAAACACTTTTTATTCTGTGGCGCCCATGTGAGGGACACGTGAGGCGCTGGGCACCTCTTACTGAGTGCTAAGCACTCTTTTATTTTGTAGCGCCCAAATGAGAGGCACGTGGGGCACTGCGCGCTGAGCGCCAGTCACTGGGTGCTAAGAACTCCTTTGTTTTGTAGCGCCCACATGAGAGGCACATGGGGCGCTGGGCGCTGAGCGCCAGTCACCGAGTGCTAAGCACTAATTTATTTTGTAGCACCCATATGAGAGGCACGTGGGGCGCTGGGCGCTGGGCGCCAGTCACTGAGTGCTAAGCACTCCTTTATTTTGTAGCGCCCACGTAAGAGGCACGTGGGGCACTGAGCGCCAGTCACTGAGTGCTAAGCACTCCTTTATTTTTATTTACCTAATTTTCTAAGAAGAGAGTTCTTCTTCCTCGCGAGTTTAATTCTCTGTTCTTTCTAAAGCTTATGAGGGGGTTTCTCCTTTTCAGACTTGAAGTCTTGAGTCCTTTATATAGTAGAGGCAAGTCTGTTGATTAGTTGAAGAAATCTCTCATTAAGTGATCCTAATTGATTTTGGGGATTTTACCCACCGTTGGTTCTTTGATCCAAGAACTTCTGTTTTACAGAAAGTATTTTCTTATTTTTAACAAGATTAGAGTAATATTTTCCCATACAGAATTTATTCTGCAGATCAGTGCTTTTTAATCACCATTGGATTTTTAATCCAGCGGCACTCTGTTTTACAGAGGGCGATCTTTCTTGTTTAGAAAGATTTGAGGAATATTTTCTCTCAAAAGAATTTAATTTTTCAACCTGATGATTTATCATCTCCGTTGGATCTTTGATCCAATGGTTCTTTTTAACAGAGAGTAGAATTTAATTCTATAAGGCGCCGGCGCTGCTTAAGATTTTTGTGTGCTTTGCACATGGGCGCTGCTCATATAAGAGTTTTTAACTCTGGTGCTGGCTCCTTCGTGGAAGGCACGTGAGGCGCTGCTTACGATTTTTGTGAGCTTTACACACGGGCGCTGCTCATATAAGAGTTTTTAACTCTGGAGCCGGGGCCCTCGTGGAAAGCACGTGAGGCGCTGCCTCTTGAGTTTTGAATAGAGCTTTGCTATTTTATTGGAGGAAACAATGTGTTAAGTTAAAATACATAATCGACTTGATTATATGAAACTTACTATGTACTCGCCGGTGCCCTTATGTAATGCGGCCCACCCAAGGCAGGATTGTATCAGACATGATCTTACTTTTTCAACGATAAAATTAGATTTATTTTAATAAATAATTTGCAACAAAGAAAACATATATTTTTAAGCGTCGAAATACTCACGAGGAGGTACTGTGTGCTTTCCTGCGTGCGCTTCCTGCAGGGTTGCCTAGGACGGCAGCAAGGTTTCGGGAAGTATCGTCCATGCCAATTTCAAAAATTTGTCGTTCTAGCTAGCCCTAACCTTTGAATCGTAACTAGAAAATGCGACGAATCGATATGCTAACAACTTTGCAAAGAAGTGAACAAGGAATACAACCTTTGTAGACAGGTCCTTCACTTCAATAGCTCCGTGTAGTAGTCCCTTCGCTGCGATCAATGAACTCTCGGAATCTTGAGAGGCTCCACAAGATGTACGGAACAACTTTTCTCAAAGTCTTCAAGGCCGAAGATGATCTACATCGAGGAGACACTAACCCAAGCTAACTCTTCACTAATTGTGGAATTAGTAAATCAAACACCCTATACTAAATGGCAAGTAGTAGAGGATGATGAAGTAGGAATTTTGCTCATTTTAGAAATAATTTTCTCATATATTTTCTTCATTTTCCATTGAAGCTAGAAAGCTTGAGAGGAAGAAGATGAAGAAATCTCTCATGATAATTATCAAGTCAAGAATGGCAACCCAAGGTGAGTTAGTATCATATACTAACTTTTGTAGAGACATAACCATGGCTAGGATAATTGGTTGGGTTAATAAATATCTTAGGCAAAACAAAAAAAGTGGACTTTGTCAATGGTTATCAATAAGCTTCTCCAAACTTCTTGCCATGACAAAAATGCCACCATTTTGATTTACCAAAATAAATAAAAAAAAACCCTCATTATTCATAGCATGGTGTAAGTCACACACACACCCTTGTTGCATGTATCATCAATCATGACACAAAATAATGTACATTTGCATATATCACATATATACAATGTGCATAAACAAAGTGAGAAAGGAAATCTTAAGTGAGCCAATACTAGTTAATGTAAATTAATATATCAAATATATATATAATTATACATTAGATTATTAAATCAACATTTGACTTAATAATCCGGCTATATCACATATAACCGACTAATATCAAATCAACACTTGATTCGATAACCCGTCTATATCACATATAACCGACAGATGTTACATATCGCGAGAATGGAATGCGGTATCACATACGCGCATTAATCTCAGTCCCGCACATATTCTATATGTGCTCCTACTCCATTTCGCTTGGGCCAGGAAACCTCTGTGTAGGACTCTAAAGACTCGTCAATATGCCGGCAGCAGGTGATGATCATATCAAACACCCACAAGCCGTAAGCAGTCTGCTAAACGTAACGGCCACCCGGGTATTGAGCGATCAGAAGATCGACAAGCAAGCCTGCTCATACTCCTGCGAATCCAATCGGTAACACTACCGTACAGTCCGGTCTCTTCATCTGATATGTCGCATATCCAGTCTAGGGGTGGTAAACATCAGACCCCAGTAACTCGATAAGTCGTGCTGATGTGAGGCTCATAACGGGTTGAGAAACTACTGATAACACTTACCAGTATATCTCTTCAGCAGCCCTGTCCAGGGACTTCCTGTTATAGCCAATCGAGCACAGCGCAACATCAACCCCCAATATCGGGAGAGACAAAACCCCTCCTATCGCTCATTGCCTCCATGTGATTTGGGACTGCACCCAAAAGCCACCGTTTTGCACGTTCTCTTAAACGTGGTAAGGTGGAAATCAAAGCACAGTGGGAATCACACAAGACTCTATGACGATCTCGGGTCTACAGACTAACCTGTACCAGTATCACCAGAGAACTACTATCTGACGATAGGTATAATACCATCTAGGAGTTCTTGGCAAGTCCGTTCAGTGTACCCAGTCTACACTGAGCACCCGTATACCATCTCTGATGTCAAACACCAATGGATATGGGATCATCCATCGCCCATCTACATGGGTCGAGAAACTACATGCTAGTCTACTCTGGTATATCGATGCCCTATCTCGATACACCTACGACTAGGAATATTTGAAAGATGCACTTACCTACTACTCTGTCCCCACTAGTATGATCTGCATCATAATCCTGGTAGTCAAATACTCATCCTAAGGGCTTTATCAACATGTAATATAGAGACAATCAGTGTACAAGTTAAGATAAAGAGCAACCAGATAGCATACTATCATGTTGAGCAAGAAATTCCTCCCTATATATGTCCAAGCATCCACTATAATATACATCATATGTACAATAATGGCCTCTATGACATACATATAACTAACACTTCCCTTGGATCAGGACGGTGTGAGATCTCACACCGTTGTTTTGGTTCGGCGTGTTGCGAATCGACTCCGTCTTGCAAATATAAAAAAAAGATTATATTATATTTCAGAATATGATTTCTTGTTATATTGTTATCATCTTTAAAATTAAATTTATACCTGAGCATCGGTGCGAGAAAAGTAGTCGACCAGCCGCGGACAATCATCTCTGTGGACATATGTCGCTATTCGATCCAGCCCTTGCCGCTCCTCAGTCGCCGCAACCCAGGCATGATAGTAAAGCTACTTTACTTCACATCGGCGTCTTCTAATGATAGTCTGCATCTTGTCTATGACCCAGGTAAGGGCGCGATGTGCATCGAACGACACATGCACGCCATCCTCGCCGAGAACGCCGATGAACCAATAATTTCGTCGGGTCTGAAATTACAAAATTATATATATATATATATATATATATATATATATATATAACGATGATTAAAATTTAAATGTTTAAAAGGATATATGATACCGTGTCTGACTCAAAAAAAGCCCGTACATGAGTGGCCTAGCGCGAGTCCTACTTAATATGGAGCAGACACCGATAGTATGTCTGGACCTCGTGGCTCATATAATCCCCCTACTTGGTAGTATTGTTGCCAACAGGCACACCCCGCTCACTGAACATTAGCGTCCAGGGTCCGGTTGGCTTGACTGGCCTAGAGCTAGCGAGCTAAAAACGATCCTTTCCCCTAACACTCCTGAAGCCTGCAAAAAGAAATACAGACACAATATTATAATATTCGGAGTATATATATAGCATTTGACAAATTTAAATTACAATCGTTATTTAAAAGCATTTAAGTAATAACGATTATACCTGCTCTTATTGTCCTTGGCGTGCTGCTAAAACTGGCGCCAGACGCTATCCCGCCCGTAGAACGTAGATCTACAAAGAATAAACTGTTAGATGATTCGATAGAATTTAAATTAGTAAACTATATACTAGGTGCAGGAATGACTGGGGTGCCCGGATCAGCTGGGGCACTAGTAGAGAGACGGATCTACTTCAAGAGGTGTGCCAATCTCATCGGTGGCCAGATCTGCTAGGGTTGGCCTAGAGCTCTGGCCAAGCTCGACTAGACGTCAATAGAATTTAATAGAGAACTAAAAATTCAAAAAATAACTACATTATAATGATATATTAAATTTTAAATGAGTAAACTATATACCAGGTGCAGGAGTGACTGGGGTGCCCAGATCTGCTGGGGCGATAGTAGGGATAAGCGGATCTACTCCTAGAGGTATACCAATCTCATCGGTGGCCGGATCTGCTAGGACTGGCCTGGAGCTCTGACCAAGCTCGTCTAGACGTTTTTTCTTCTGACGTCCAGATCTGCCTGGGCCTTCCATCAGATCCTACATATATATCCAAATATTATTTCATTACTTATAATCATTATACAATTTAAAACATTTATTTCAATTTCATTACCTAACACGTTTCTTTAGTACATTAGTTGAATATTCCTTAGGTGGATTCTCAAAATCTTGATCTGTGATAATCAATTGGCCAATATCACGTCTTACTAATGTATTGTTCAACAAAGCAGAAGAGTGATCGTTGATACGTTCAATAGAAGGACTGAGTCGTGTTAGCGCCTCTTGCTTGTCACTCTCATTTTTAGAGAATTCAACGTTGGCACATTATAATAATCTCTTGGTTTTCAACGACAAATAACACTCAAGTCAATCTTCTTCAAGTTCTAAGAATAATATATTTGTGTTGCCATTGAGGGAAAGATAAATTTATCGTATTCGTAGGCTGTCCGCTGCGTGTTAACCAAAATGAAACCATATCCGTCGATCTTCATACCCTATTCAGACTCGGTATCGTACCATCTGTATTGAAATATATAAAATGGGACACCCTTATGCATGTATGAGACCGCTATAACTTCCTCAAGAACACCGAAGTAGGGTTTTTCATTGTTGTCGGTTGCGACGCCGCTATTTTATGTAGATCTAATACATTCCGTCCTTTGGATAAAAAATTTGTAACCGAAAACCCCGTACCCATTGTAAAACATAGCTAGAGCAATTGAACGGCTTAAAAAGTTGTAAACCCTTTTATCAATCAGCTCTCCATGATTCAATTGTCTGTCGACTTCTTATCTAAAACAAGCGGCGAAAGTGCGTCTCTATTCTTTTTCGATTCTATCGAATGACCTCCTAGGATTCGATTTCTCGAGTTTAGTTTTGTTCGAGCTGTTCGTAATTTACATAAGTTAGATCAATTACATTAAATTTAATTTCGGACATTTAAATGGATGAAATTATTACTTACTCTGCATATGTAGTAAAACATTCGCTGGTTAGTAAGATGTATGCATGTACACTGCCAATGAGATCGTAAGACATGTTTTTTAGTTTTCCTGCTCCAATTTGACCGTTAGGCACACACGGCTGTTTTTTCAGTTGCGTTCTAATATCGCCATTCAGGAAACGGGCACTGAAAAACGTGACTTCTTCCGAGAGATAACCTTCCACAATCGAACCTTCAGGACGATACTTGTTGTGGATATAGTTTTTTAAAAATTAACAGGCATCTGTTGAAAAATTATAGATATTAATTTACCACACTGATGGTTTAAAATTTAAATGATGAATAATAAATATTTTCATACCTCTTGATGGTATACATCCAACGGTGATGCACCAGACCGCCAATCTTGATCTCGGTTGCTAGATGGACGGGCATATGAATAGTAATGTCGAAAAAGAAAGGTGAAAAGTTAGTTTTGAGTTTACAGAGGATCAAAAGAATATCTTTTTCGAGCTTCAATATCTCACCGACGTCTACATTTTTGGAACACAATTGACGAAAATACGTGTAAAAGTCGTTAAGTATGAGACCAACTTCTAATTTTACTGATGCCCTAAGGCATAACGGAAGAATATGCTGCATCAATATGTGGTAATTGTGGCTCTTAAGTTCTACGATTTTTCCGTTTTCTACCTGTACCTGTTTGGGAATGTTTGATGAGAAACCGTCGGGGACTTTCAATTCTTTCAAAACCCGCATGAACCACCTCTTCTCCTCTTTGGTTAGATTGTATATTGCCGGTGGAATCTCGTAATAACCCTTTTTACCGGCTACAGGCCGAGATTGCAATTCTTCTCTAATGGACAAACTATCCAAATCTGTCAAATCACGGCGGGTGTTGAGATTGTCCTTCGTTTTTCCATCCTTACACAGCAGAAGATTGATGACATGCTCATAAGATTGATGACGTGCTCAGCAGAAGGTTGTATATAGGCACCGCAATGGGAAAGTACTGTGAATACGCCTACAGCAAACCATCCCAAATGAATTGAAACCGTCGCTCGCAATTCTCAGCCTCACGTTACGAAGGTCTACGTTGAACGTAGAATGTTTTTCATCTAAAAGATGATCATTTTAATGCTGTCAAACAATATTGAAACGAATATCTAATCCATGTTTGTACACGGAGAACCAACGAAAAGCTACCGACGAAATATCTTGAAATGAATGAAAACACAAATGGCTGGACATGTTTGCTTTATACATTCCTAACTTGTCCACACTAGATAAATCTATCGGTTATCATATGATAAATCTTCTTATCACACAGACTACACGACAGTTATTTGTACCGAATGATACCATTCGATATTGACCACCATCGTGTAGTTCAATGTCACGATGAAAACGAACGTATGTTAGCCGATAGACGGGTTCTAAGACGCGTAATGTAGTTTCGATTGGCAATTTAGTTTAGGTGTATATATGATTTTAATGTTAGTGTTCAGTTGAAGAATTTGTTAAATTTAGTTTCAATTGACGATTTAGTTTAGGTGTATGTGTATGCTAAGTAGCATGTATTCGGATACGGGACACGATACCTTAAATTTTTTCCTAAACACTATAAATTTGTCTCAATTTTACTAATTACACTAAAATACATTAGCTATTACTTTTTTTCACCAAACTACCTTAAATTTTTTTCTAAGCAACCTATTTCTTCAATTTTACTAAATTACACTAAAATACTTTTAACTATTGTTGTTTTTCATTAAACTACCTTAAAAAATTTAACTAAACAATTCATCTTCTTAAATTAATTATATTACTATAAATTTTACTAAAACACCCTTAACAATTGTTATTTTTCACTAAACCACCATTAAATTTTTTACTAAAAAAATCTCATTTGCTCAATTTTACTTTTTTACACTAAAATACCCTTAACTGTCATTGCTTTCTCACTAAAATACCCTTAACTATTGTTGCTTTTCACTAAACTACCACAAAAATTAGCTAAATTACCTGAACCCTAACCCTAACACTTAGCCCTAATCATTAGTTTAACTCAAACCCTAACCCGTATCACTTACCTGAACCCTAATTCTTCACAAAACAGCAACAGCAACAGCAGCAGCAACAGCAGCAGCAGCAGCAACAACAAACTTAAACAAAATCCTAAATTTTACAAATCAAACCAAAAAAATTAAAATTAAACCGGTTTTGTACTTACCTTTTGACTGCCACGGAGCAGAGCATGCTTCGAGCGGCGGCGGCGAGCTTCGATAAGATCGATCGGCGGCGACGAGTTCGAGTTCGAGAGCGGGGGCGACGAAGACGGCTATGAGGCGGCCAAGAGAGGTGAGGAGGGGGCTACGAAGGCAAGGCATCGGCCACGGAGGCGAGGATATGCGGCGGCGAGGAGATGCGGCCACTAGCGAAGACCGGGAGATTTTGGCTCCAAAATTTTTAGGAGAGGAAAAAGAAAAAGCTCGAACTGGGATTTGGAGAAAATTGGGGTTTCATCTCGAGTGGGTTGTGTGGCCAGCCACATATTGGAATTGGTAGCAGTTGGTACCGCTACTAAATCCATGACAACCATTATGAGAAATTGATAACGGTTAGAACCGCTACCAATTACTCGTTACTATTTCCCACATTTGTAGTAGTGAAAACACCGTGACTCTAAAATTTCTTCTCCTCTCCCTTTCTGTCATCTCTGATCTGAAACCCGACAACGAGACAATCGAACGAAGGGAGAAGAAGATATCACCCCTATCGCCTCGATATGCATGGCATCTATATTTTGGCGCAGCGGTAGATCGGACCAGTATGGAAGTTGAAATAAACCACTTCGCTTCTTCCAACCAGTTGGGTATGGCATTGTATCTTTATTTTTTGTCTTTCCAAATGTGATATTATGATAATATCTCCATTATTACAATATGTACTTACCAGACAATGGTTTTGGAGGCATACCAGCCTCCGTCTTGCCATTGAACATTTCTTCATTCCTTCTGCATATGTGAGGTATAGGCAAGAAATATTAATGACCCATATATGACACAAGGGTACGCAAGTTTACTCTGAGTTGTCCACCCCGACAGCATGCCATATGCAGAAAAATTATTAATTGCCCACAACAAAGCAGACGCATCTAAAAAAATTGTTTATCATGTGCATCATAGGTTCTTACGCCAGATTCCCACAGCGACTTTAACTCATCGATCAAAGGCTGAAGGTATACTTAGATGTGTTTTCCTGGCGATGATGGACCATCGATTAAAAGCACCATCGTAAAATAAGATTGTGACATAGTCTTCCATGGTGGCAGGTTGTATATAGTTACCACAACGAGCCAAGAACTGTGAATAAGCTCACCACAAACCATCCCAAATGGACTGAAACCGTCACTTGCAATTCCCAGCCTCACGTTATGAGGGTCTGTGCTAAACGTATGATGTTTTTCATCTAAAACATTCCATAATATCGAATCTATAGGATAACCCATTTTTCCCTCGTCAAGAAGCGCTTTATGGTGCTACTGCATTTCGAACGACGTCTCCTCACACATAAATAACCGTTACAGTCTCGGTATCAGTGAAAAATAATGAAGAACCTTCACGGGCACATCACTCGAATGAGAATCTTTCTTAGGCTTGAATCGATTGGTCCTACACATGGGGCAGTTTCTGAGTGTGGCATGTTCATTCTGGAACAAAACACAGTCATTCTTGCATGCGTGGATCTTTTTACACTTTTGGCTGATATTTGTAATTATCTTTTGCGACTCATACAAGTTCGGTGGCACTTAATTTCTGTCGGGAAAAGTTTACTTCGGCAATGCTAGGATATTAGTCAAAGACTGTTTACTCCATCTGTTATTACACTTGATCTGAAAGAGACGTACGAAAAAGGACAATTTTGAAAACCCTTTGCAATTTGGATATAATGGGATTCTTGAGTCAACCTTATACTTCTCCAATAACGAAGGTCCAGTGCTTTCCATATCATCAGGAAGTCCTGTGGCATTTATAAACCTATCCATGTCATCGATCGGCGCGAATACGAAATTATCTTCTTCGATGTCTTCGTCTTCATCAAACTGCCATTCATCTTCTTCCTCCTCTTCTACTATTCCTTAACACTCTTTGGTTTTCATTTCAATGAATTCATTTTCCGTCTCTTACACTCATGTATCATCTTCTGTTTCAATGACTTCTTCTTCTCCGTGAAATACCCATATAGTGTAATCTCTAACGAATCCTTTTTTCATGATTTGTAACTCAACTTCCCTCTTCTTGTGCAATCGCGAGTTAGTACACTTAGAACAAGGACATAAGATTTCGTACTCTTTCGATAACCTAAGACGTGTGTAGGCAAAATCAGTGAAAAAGTAAACATCGTTAAGGAAAAAATCATGCACTCTCGAGAGAGTATCGACGTACATCCAACTCTTGTTGTGGAGGTACGGAAGTGTCATATTGGAACAGTTCGGACGAAGTAAGGTTTCTATAGACAGATTCATGGAATTAAGATTTTTTGACAAATACACGATAGACAAATACTAAGAATCTTAGTGTTAGGTTTAATTGACGATTTGGTTAAGTTTAGTTTCAATTGACGATTTAGTTTAGGTATAGGCTAAATAGCACGAATTCAGATACGGATACGGGACGCCTATTCAGTTTACACTTTATTAGTTAAGTTTAGTTTCAATTGACGATTTAGTTTAGGTGTAGGTGTAGGCTTACTAGCATGCAACAATGCAACGACTGTAGGGGGTAAGATTTCTATCCCATTAAGAATGTATAGTGCATACACCCATTCACTTGTGTTTTCACCCATTTCGAGAAAATTTCGGCAGCACCTCATCGCTATTCTCTGAGTATACTGTAATAGAAAAGATGATCATTTCAATACTGTTAAACAACATTGAAATGAACATCTAATATATTTTTGTACACGGAGAACCGGCGGAAAGGTACCGACGAAATATCTCAAAATGAATGAAAACACAAGTGAATGATCGTGTTTGTTTTATACATTCCTAACTTGTCCATACTGGACAAATCTATCGGGTATTATACGAAAAATCTTCTCGTCATATAGACTACACGACGGTTGTTAGCACCGAAAGATACCATTTGATGCTGACAACCTTTATGTAATTCTCTCTCATGACGAAAACGAATGTATGTTAGCCGATAGACGGGGTCTAAGACGCGTAATTTATTTTTGATTGACGATTTAGTTTAGATGTATGGTTTTGGTGTTATGTTCAGTTGATGGTTTGTTTAAATTTAGTTTCAATCGACGATTTAGTTTAAGTGTATGTGTATACTAAGTAGCATGTATTCGTATACGGAACACGATACCTTAAAATTTTTCCAAAACACTATAAATTTGCTCAATTTTGCTCAGTTTTACTAATTACACTAAAATACCCTTAACTATTGTTATTTTTTCACTAACCTACCTTAAATTTTTTTCTAAACATCATATTCCTTCAATATTACTAAATTACACTAATATACCCTTAAATGTTGTTGTTTTTTCACTAAACTACCTTAAAAAAATTTACTAAACAATTCATTTTCTGAAATTTATTAAATTACTGTAAATTACACTAAAATCCCTTAACTATTGTTGTTTTTTTACTAA